>OX589595.1:15240255-16440255 GCA_951329385.1 Polia nebulosa | reverse complement strand
TATCACCACTATATCCAGCTTATTGGCAACAATAGTCCTGTTAGTGATGATAGACCGATCCCAGTACAACGTAACATGGTCATTTACGAGAACTGGGTCGGGCACATACTTGTAATAACTACGGCACCTCAGAATCCACAAGTTTGTATTTTAAAGCAAGCTGCTGATGATAAATCCTGGCCACTTGGTTAAGCCTGTGCAAATACTCGCTGTTAGTAAGACGAGAACAACCAGAGATAATAATTATGTCTGATGGAGTCAACCGTACGATGGCATGCCCGACACACGTCAACCGTCCCGTCCTTCATGATATGCCTCCGGTAGTTATTATTATGTTATATTTTTCATAATTTTATTAGACAAATAATTTTAAAGTTATTTAAGAAAATAGATTGTTCCTTCCATTTATCGTATTTATAAAAAGGCAAGAATTGGATCATCAAATTTTAACCGACTGACAGTTTTTAATTTTTTTTTTAAATAATGACGTAGTGTTTTTGCAATACCAATAATTGGTTTTATTGCAACATAGACTCGTATTTAGTTAGCACATCAATTTAATTTATTTTAATGCTTTAAGAAGTTTACGGAGCTTCGTTAATACAGTTGTAATTGTAAAAAATCTATATTGTCAAACAGACAGCAATCCCTCGCCCCTTAACTTCGAAAGTACAAATTACAAAAGAGATAAGTAACCAGGCACGCACACTACAAAACTATGTATATCACTACTGTTAAAACGATTCATTACGTACTGCTCACAAAGACACGCACTCATCGCATTCGTAGAGTGACGCCTACTTAAATTGATTTGCCAGTTTAGAACTACGAGTACCTGGTTTAAAAATATATTCCTGCCTAATAAGAACCAGTCCTAATATGTTTAAAATCAACGGGTGCATCACTTTGCCCACCCATTAGTGTTGGTTTCACACATAAATCTAACAATATATTTAGCCAGCAAGACGAACAAACACTGGACTGGCATACAGAATATATGTAGTTCTTTACTTATAAGTCAAGAACTAAATATTCTGTATTTTTAATTATACTTTTAACTAAATATATTATTTATTCTTTTAAGAAGTTTATGGTTTAAGAACGAATATTATTCGTTCGGAACCCTTTGCACGCGATTCCGACTCACCCTATCGGCTTTTTGGTTTTTCATCACTAGATATTCATACCTATCACATCACACCTGCGTAGTTTTGCTAGCTAATTTAATTTCAGAATTATGTAGTTACAGGACAAAATATAAGATAAACCAACCCTATATAGTGGGTCCGTTAGCATAATCTGACGCCTGTTAGACTACGAAGCGACCGCATAAGCCGACTCCACTATTCTCTGCAAGTTGACATAATAACAGGAAATGAGAATTCCCGCAAAGCTGAGCTCAGACTACCACTGTGCAAAGAGGTAACTGACTGGTTTTGTATTGTATTGTTGGATATGCCTAGGCTGTACTTATTTCCGGCAGATTTATGAGAATACACGTACGCTGTCTAAACTTACATAATATAGAGGAAAACAGGTAATATTAAAAAAAAATCTTATCTAACCGGTTAATTCATAAATATCAAGAAACCACATACCAATAGCAAAACAATCAAAATTGATCAAAAAACCAACGAGGTATAACAATTTTAAACAATTATAACTATAGCGGATTAACATGCTTTCCGAGGCATAAAGGAACCTCGGTATGTTAAGATGGTCACCCATCCACAGACCGACCTCGGCAAGCATTGCTTAACCTCGGGAATCGACCCGTGCGGCTGTTATTACTTAGCCACGAGCTTCTCTATACTTTATTATATAAAAAAGGCTTTAAATAAATTCGACTCAACAGGTAAGGTAGTTATCAGTATCAGTATAACTGTTCACATCGTGGTGCTAATGTTCGGGTCGTCCCTTAACTAGCGCAGTTAGAATTTCTCTAAATTATTGCAGCTGGATACGCAAGCAATTTAGGTAAATGTTAAATTTATAGGAGAACCGGACACAAACTCGATCTGTAAGTTTTTTTACAAACTTCTAGTTAACTTGCAACTGTTTGTGTGTATGTTTATTCCAGTCGAAGTCTTGCAAGATGAATTAGAACCACTTCCTCTGATCCTAAGGAGTTGAATTTTTACATGTGGGTTCAGTTCCGATGACAATGCATTTTAATGGTAAGCATAACCTAAATCGACATCCAGGATTAGCTTCAGATAAAGGAACTCTTCAATGGTCAACAGCACAGACACGAAATTTTGCATTTAGTTATTTATAGTAGCCGGTATAAAATTTTTAACTAAATAAAAATTTAAACTATATTTTCTTTTTCAAAATTTCATTTGGTTGGGTAAAATATCAATGAGGTTAGTAAACCTCATTGATATTTTTTTATGTAATCAAAACCATTAATAGCTGAAAGTCAACAATTTGGCCTATATTTTTAACAACAAATTAAACGGAATTGCCGACTAAAATTACCAATTATTTGCTTATATAAATATTTGCCTTGGTACGTTAACGTATTTGAATGTATAAATAGTCGGTGTAAAGAACCTGTAGGTATAAGGCAACTAATTTCCCTCCCACGAGGAGTAAACTTCCATGTACTGGGTCGGAAGCCTCGCCTAAATATGGCGGCAAAGCCAGGCAGTACACGTTCTTGATGCCACCTTCTTCGTCAAGACGCTTCGCTTTCCTGAAAACATTAATTATTTTTAATTAAATTTTCATTCACTCGGTATAACGTGACAGATTACACTAGTCTAGAAAAAAAAACAACTGATATCACAATAGATGTTTCGTTATATTTAAAGGCTTCTTAGTTCGAATTTGATAGTAGGAAAATTCCATCACGTCTATATTTCCTGTTGCTTCAAGTTAAAATTTTTCGGTAAATAGTACGAGAGTGGATTGTGAAAAGTACTCGGCCTGACCAAGATCCAAAAAATTCTTAAAATCAAAACTACCTGTGATGTCCACTAGTCACAGCGGTAAGCACAGATCGTTTAATAAAGCAATAGTTTGGTGTCTTGAAATAGTAAAATGGTCGTACGTCCGCTCGGTAAGAGTGACAGCCAACTAGTGACACTTCTGCCCGCATGGACCTACCTCCGCTTCTACATTATTTAATCGTCACACCTCTTCCTTTTTTACAAATATTAATTTTTCAGATTTTCATAAATACACATAATTGAAAACTGAAAAATTAAACTCATATAAAACGCAATTGGAATTAGATTTTTTTTTTTGTGGGGTGGGAAATCATCCAATGACTTCTCCCGCTCTGGGTGGAGCGACTCTTGCTTAATAAAACCCACCCCTGTTCCTTCCTGTCCTGAGTGCCCAGGGGCGAGGTAACTCTGTTTCGAATTTATCCTCAACCCCCGGGCAGAAATTAGACTACTTAATGTAGTTCACACCTAACGTAAATATAATTTTAAATTTAAATTATGTAGTCCACTTTCAACTTAATTAAATAGTTTACACAAAGGTTTCAAACAAAAGAAAATTATACATTGTTAATTACAATTACACAAACAAGATTGACAAATAATTATACTATTCGCTGTCTGAATCGTAATCGCTGGTATCATCAGAATCAGGTGTGTTTTCTCCACACACTTACCATTTACCTTCAACTCTTTATAGATGGACAATATTCGTCCTCAACTCTTGTCCGGTGTTATCGTTCTTTATGGTATATTTAGAACCTCTAGAATTTATAACCGTATGTGGTGTGGGGTTAAAATTCGGTGTCAATTTGTTTTCTTTTATTAGGTTTTTCTTTTATTATTCTCCCTAACTCTGACCTTTTTTTTTTGAAAATAAATTCATATATGCCCGAGTAATAGAAAAGACCGGAACTTTAAATATCTCACGATAAATGCCTCTTATGGGTTCATGCCGACACACCTGTTCCCTACCCGACTTGAACGCTGCATAGATCATTTACTTCTAAAGTCAAACCTTATTCCTACCACGCTTGTCCTGGAGTCGCATGTTACAGACTACAAATCGTCTATCGTTTTATCCATAGCTAGCATTGCCCCACCACGTACAATCTGTCCGATGATAAGCCGTCCTAACTACGAAGCCATTTTGCAAGGGCTGGAAGAAACAAACTTCACTGAAATTTATCTAATAGGTGATGTAAACGCATGTATGAATAGATTTATTAGTATTATTAAAACTGTTATGTTGAAACATACAAAATCGGTGAAAATTCCAAGAAAAAAAAAGAACTATAAAGCCCTGGATGACTCCTGGGCTCTTAAAATGTATTAAGAATCGGGATAAAATGCATATTAAAACAAAAAAAGGCACCAAATAACATAATCCTAAAAACTACATACACACGATATTGGAACTTTTGCAATAATCTGCTTCGCAAATTAAAAAAGCCTAAGAAAAGACCGAGAAAAAGCCAAAAATAATCCAAAAACACACAAAAGGCAAAGATCAGTCCTTTAGAGCTACTCAATACAGTATGAGATGACCCTAAAGTATCAATAAATGATGTGAATCTCTTTTTTAGTAACGTTGGCAAAATCTTGGCTGCAAACTACGCACCTAACACGGCAATTATCCAAATCCCCCGGCTCCAGTCTAAGACGGCTTTCAAAATAGACCTGTCGATTCGTTCGCATTGTTGGCCGTTGATACAGAAGAAATAGAGTCTGTCATACTCCAGCTACGTGACGATTGTGCAGTGGGTTTTGATGGAATATCAGCTTCATTCCTAAAAAAAAGCCGTCATGCGCTGGTCCCACCATTAACTTACTTCTGCAACCGTTGTTTTCAAACAGGTGTGTTCCCTGATACTCTTAAAAAGGCAATAATACACCCTATTCATAAGGGAGGAAACAGAAACTGTGTTAACAATTACAGGCCGATATCTGTCTCGTCTACCCTCTCAAAATGTTTTGAAAAGTGTTTAAATAAACGTCTAAGAAGCTTTCTAGACAAACGTAAAATTATTGCTGAGAATCAGTACGGATTCCGACAAAGAGTGTCGACCGAAGATGCCGTGCTGAATCTTAAGCAACAGGTAGCTAGTAAGCTTAACAATAAAACAAAATGTCTGACTATCTTCTTGGATCTTGCTAAAGCATTCGACACAGTTTCTGTTCCCAAACTTATCGCCAAACTGGAACTCGTCGGTACACGTGGATTACAACTTAAGATTTTCAAAAGCTACCTCACCAATCGGACGCAACTTGTCAAAACTGACCAGCACTATAGCGACGAGGAACCGGTAACTTATGGCGTTCCTCAGGGAAGCATCCTTGGATAAACACTCTTCCTAATTTATGTGAACGACCTGTGCAGATTGAGCCTCACTAACTGTATCAATATCTATGCGTATACTGATGATACCGCGATCTTCGTTTGCGGACCTACATGGGATATGGTCAAGGTTGCTGCAGAGGAAGCTTTGTCCAGGGTAATGAAATGGCTTAAAATAAACCTCCTTACACTCAACTTGACCAAAACATCGTTCATTCCTTTCGCAATCCGCAGTAACATAAACCACCGCACCAATTAGCCCAAACATACACTACAAGTACTCAGAAACACGCACTCATATCCTCATAAACTCACACTCACTTCACATGCCTAACATACACTGTTACTTACATAATATAACATATAAATAAATAAAAACAGATGTATAAGAATAAATTCAATACTGTTAAAAAAAAAGAAAAAAAAGAATCAATTGGACGAACACTGTCTCTTAAAATACAGGTTTATCCTAGTTTAAGAGGCAGGGTTGTAAACTTGTTTTGTACAGATTTAGCAACAGCTGTTTTATATACGTAAGTACTTACTATCTAATATTTTTTGTGAATAAACATTAATTATTATTATTTATGGAAAAACGTGCAGTTTTTCTTAGCTCTAGGCTAGTTTTAAGCTACATTAACGGGTCAAGCCAGATCGTGCGGTCCTTGGCCCTCTACGGGGCACCGGTGTGGGCGCGTTCATTGAGGCAGCGATCAGCTCGCCAGATGAACGCGTCCCAGAGGGTCATGGCGATCCGCATTATCCGAGGATACCGCACGATCTTCCGTGAGGCTGCGAGCCTCCTTGCCGGACTGTCACCGTGGAATCTGGAGGCAAAAATCCTCGCGCACCTGTATGAGTGGTGCGAGGAGGCCAAACGCCGGGGCGAAACTCCGCTGCCGCGACAACTCGCGGCTCGGCGGACGGAGCTCCGGCAGGATCTCATGGTGACATGGAGAGAGCGACTGGCGCAACCCAGCGCTGGGCACGCCACCATCGCGGCGGTAGTGCCCCTCTTTGAGGAGTGGCTGGAGAGGCGTCACGGCGCCCTCAACTTCCGCCTGACGCAGGTGCTCACCGGACATGGCTGTTTCGGTAGGTACCTGTGTCGGATCAAGGCGGAGGTGACGCCCGGGTGTTTCCACTGCGAGGATCGCCCAGAGGACACGGTGGAGCATACGGTGGAGGTTTGCCCCGCTTGGGCAGAGCACCGCCGTGTCCTCGTGGATGCGATAGGTGGCAGCGACCTCTCGCGCCGTGCCCTGGTTCAGGCTATGGTACGGAGCGAGAGGGAATGGGAAGCCGTCTCCTCCTTCTGCGAAGCAATAATTCTCGCGAAGAGGGAGGCAGCATACGTTAGGGAGACTCGACAACAGCCGAGTCGCCCTAGCTCCTCCAGCCGCAGCCGCCGCAGGAGACGCCAGAGGGTTCGGACGCCGCGAGACGATCTCCGGCCACCGTAGACCCGGGCCTGCGGACGGCGAGTAGTGGGTAACTCGCCGTCCGATCAGCACCAGGCTCGAGAGTCGACGGCGCGTAGTGTTCCACGCGCGCCTCAAAGAATTGTCAGCAAAAGGACGGGGCCTGCCACGGCCGATGCCTGCCCGGGGGTGGAGGATAAATTCGAAAGAGTTACCTCGCCCCTGGGCACTCAAGGCAGGGAGGAACAGGGGTGGGTTTTAGTCAGTAAGAGTCTGACACGTCCTTCCGCTCCACCCTAGAGCGGAAGAAGTCATAGGATGATTTCCAACCCCCCAAAAAAAAAAAAAACGGGTCAAGCCAAGTCAATGTAGCGTGAGTTGAGTACAATCTATGGTGTAGGATTTATGTTATGAGGAAAAATTTCATCTATCTGCACGAACTGCCTCACTATTCGGCAGGTGTCCAGAATTATTGCTGCTTTCTAAAGTGTAACGTAAATTGAGTCTTTAAGGTCTATTTGTTTGAGAATACTGTGGAGATGATTGGGTATAACACCTGTAGAGGAGATAACAATGGGTCCTACGAACACTGTTTCTTGTCTCCAAATTCTAGTTATCTCTTCTTTAAGTTCAGCGTATTTACTGATTTTCTCATTTATTGTTTTTGTAAGTTATGTGTGTTAGGGACTGCTATATCTATCAGGTAAGTGACTGTATTGACTTTATCTTGAAGAGTAATATCGGGTCTCTTGTAGTGAACGTATGTTTGTGGGTGTTATTTTCAAGAACCGGTGGTACATACTTATAACAGGGGTGTTTGTATCTTGTATACATTTTTAAGGACTAAGTTCTGATGAATAAAATTTGCTACTTGATTATGTCCGTGAGAATCTGTTTGTGTGAGAGTTGTGCATGCCCCTGTGATGTGTTGAATGGTCTCTGACATTTTTTTTTGTAGAAAAATGTGGGAACTCGTCCAATGACTTCTCCCGCTCTGGGTGGAGCGGGAGGGCGTGTCAGACTCTTACTGATTAAAACCCACCCCTTCCCTGCCTGGGTGCCCAGGGGTGCAGTAACTTATTTTCAGAATTTATCCGCTACCCCTAGGCATGCAAGCACCGGCCACGATGGGCCCCGTCAGTGGTGACTGACAATCATCTCTTTGAGGCGCGCGTGGAGCACTACGCGCCGTCGACTCACGGGCCTGGTGCTGATCGGACGGCGAGCTACCCACTGCTCGCCGTCCGCAGGCCCGGGTATGGTCTCTGGCTGACTGTGACATTTGCGGCATTTGTCATTTGTCATAGTGGGGTCTTTCACAATGAATTTCTTGTAGTTTTTGGTGTTTATGATCTGATCCTGTATTGCAATAATTAATCCCTCGGTTTCTGGGAATAGATTTCCTATCTTAAGCCATTTATTAGAAGCTATCGTATCTATGTGAGACTGTTCTAGATCATGGGGGTGCCGTCCATGCAGCACTTTCTTTTTTCAATTTTCTAGCATTTGTTTTTGAGAGTCATTATAAATATCGTAGGTTGTATTAAGTTCATGTAGGTCAAGGGGGGTGTAGTTAGTATCGTTCAATACTATGGCTTTATGGATGTTACTTGTTTTTAATTTAGAGTGAAAGAACGATCTTAGTTTGATTAATTGTTTCTGCCAAAGATGATGGACGTCTATTAGTCCTCTCCCTCCGTTTTGTCTTTTGATGGTGTGTAAATTATTGTGTTTAGTGAGTGTGGTGCGTGTTGTCCTCTCTATCTGCTGGATGTCAGTTCTAGACCATTTCATCACTCCAAAAGAGTATGTCAATATTGGAATCACGTAGGTGTTCAGTGCCTTTTATATAACTATTACATAAATATTTATATAACTCTGTTGTTTCCATAGTTGTGATTGTATCTGTGTTGTTAATAGAATAGTCGCCCGGTTTTATTTTGCCTTTTATTATATGATGTGTATTGCATTTATCTAAACCAAATTGCGTGTTGATATCTTTACTAAATTCTGTCGTGGTGTTTATTAATATTATTATTATTAAATACGCATTTTTTTCTGATTTAAGAAGTTTTTTTTCTTTAAATAAAGGTGTTTAAATAAACATGTTTGATAGACTCAAACGCATTGTGTTCTGCGTCTTTAATATCGAGCTTGGAAAAACCCTTGTCTTGATAAATTTTGTTAGTAGCTGATCCACTGTCGGCATTGGAAGGTTTTCCCTCACGATAGCCTTATTTGGGCATCGCATGTCTACGCACACTCTTACATCTCCTTCCGGTTTTAAGACGGGCACTATTGGTGATTCCCATCCCGAAGGTTTAGTAATAGGTTCTATTACATATCCAATTTGACCAATTGGTCAATCTTTTTGTTAATCTTTTCTTGCAGGGGAATGGGTACTCGCCGACAGGGCTGGGCTGCCGGTTTGATTGTTTTGTCTAATGAAATCTCAAGCTGCAAGTCTTTAATTTTAGAGAAACTTGGCTCGCTTACCGGATTAACTCCTATACCGAGTTTGAATACTTATACTGCGATAGC
Source organism: Polia nebulosa (assembly GCA_951329385.1). Lineage (NCBI taxonomy): Eukaryota > Metazoa > Arthropoda > Insecta > Lepidoptera > Noctuidae > Polia > Polia nebulosa. The sequence goes on along the minus strand of OX589595.1, from coordinate 16,431,004 downwards.
GGTGTTCTTTCCTAAAAGGTCTTGAGTGCCGTTCTTAACGAAATAGAATGTTGCAGTCTGCTGTTAGTCGGCTACTTGAATATCTGCATCAAATGCTCTAATTACTGCCAACGGTGCACTGCTGCCGTAAGTAACAAATGTTTTATTTAGGTTGACAATTTGATTACTGATAGTAATTTCGCATTTTTTAAGATAATCCTAAGTTGTTTCACTCAAAATGTTACACTTGCTGCCAGAATCAATAATCAAATAAACTTTAATATCACCAATATGACAGCTTAGCGTCGTGTCATTGCGCGGATCGCACAGAAGACACGGTGGAGCATACGGTGGAGGTCTGCCCCGCTTGGGCGGAGCACCGCCGTATCCTCGTGGATACGATAGGTGGCGGCGACCTCTCGCGCCCGGCCCTGGTTCAGGCCATGGTACGGAGCGAGAGGGAATGGGAAGCAGTCTCCGCCTTCTGCGAAGCAGTAATGCTCGCGAAGAAGCTCAACGGAGTGGCCCTCACGGCCCCGGCCGCTACCACCGCAGGAGAGGTACTGGGCGTACTGGGTGTAGGACGTCGTGAGACGATCTCCGGCCACCGTAGACCCGGGCCTGCAGACGGCGAGCAGTGGGTAGCTCGCCGTCCGATCAGCACCAGGCCCGTGAGTCAACGGCACGTAGTGTTCCACGCGCGCCTCAAAGAGATGATTGTCAGCCACCACTGACGGAGCCCATCGTGGCCAGTGCCTGCATGCCTAGGGGTAGCGGATAAATTCTGAAAATGAGTTACCGCACCCCTGGGCACTCAGAAAGGGAAGAAACAGGGTTGGGTTTTAGTCAGTAAGAGTCTGACACGCCCTCCCACTCCACCCAGAGCGGGAGAAGTCATTGGATGATTTCCCACCCAACCAAAAAAAAAAGCGTCGTTTCTACATCAAAATGAAAAATATAATCAATATTATTTTTGACAGAATTCTCCTTGACGTTAGGTTTATCGTTGTCTTTCTTCGTCAAGTTAGGCTTTTAGTTAGGAAACTTGTGTGTGTTTTGATTTTTCCTTTGGATACTTGAGTTTTGGTTACTGTCCGCGTTATGACTCACACTGCTACACCGTACACATCCTATATTTCTAGAGACTTGCTGTTTCGTGTCTATTTTATTGATACTTGAAGCCTGTGAATCCTGACCATAATCTTTGAGTTGTCTCTCTACTGCTTCTAAAGCATTTACTTCTGAAATAATTTTAACGAGTCACCAAAAAAAGAAAGTGAGAACTTTCTTTATGAGCTCCTTGAAACAACAGTTTTCGACTATTTGATTAATTAAGTTGTCTTCTTCGCAAGACAACTTGCATTTTCTACTTTGGTGACGAACTTACTAGAAATCTTTCGAATTTTTTACCTTGCTCTTGTATTAGAAGTCTGAACAAAATGTCTTTCGTATATTTTACTCTGACGAGGTAAAAAGTAGTCGTCAAGTTTCTTAAGAGCCGAGTTGTTAACTCTACATTGATTCCCACTGATTCGTCTATCTCTTTATCAGTGATATTATAGTATATCTCCTGAAGTTTCAAACTTGCCACATAAGGTAGTGTGGCCTTTTTTTTCTCTGGTTCCGATATATTTAATGCAACAAAACAATTCAAACCCCCTCTTCCATTTTTTCCCATCGCACGGACGCAGGATCGCCTTTGCAATCAAAACGTCCAGGGTTGGTATGTGGGACATTTTTGGGACGACCTACGCCAATGTGCTATTGTTAGTACCAATTGACTATCAGATACCTACGTCAGTTTACTACTCATAGAAATTTAATTTTTTTTTTTTCTTTTTAATAGTACCAGTATTTTTAGATTTTTATTAGTACCAGTCGATCATTCAACTTACTACTTATGATGGAAACACCATTTCCACTTTTGCTAATTATATATGTTGCCGCGAGAGCGTCTGGCTGCTAAGATAACCATCATTACTAATTCTGCCCTATAAGTGTTACACTTTCAATTATGGCAGGGACTGTAAGTTCCTATTTTAATTCAGCGTCATCTATTGGCGTCTTGATGGAATCAAACCTTTAATTAGTTATGAAAATTGATTATTAAACTAATTGCAATGTTTTAATTAAAACTAGAAGTTAAATAAAAAAGGGAACATTTATTTTACAGCTTCTGGATTATTGGTAATTTTAACAATTGCACATTTTAAAAAGAGTATAGTTTTGTCTATGTCTTACATTACCAAAGATGGCGTGGTTTCAGTAGATTTAAATGATTAATACCTGGATGTTATAGTTAAAAATGAAATCTAAATTGGTTTCAGTATTATATCCCGAACTTATAAATTCATATGACTATTTAACACAACAAGTATTAATGAAAATGAATAACAATTGATGAAACTTTTAAGAACAGCCTAGTATTTGTGAACTGATTAATTACCAAATAATTACTGATAAGCATTTTAGTATTGTTTGTTAATTCAACCATTTAAGTAATTCGTTTCTAAACTTAATGATGAGGACTTCCTCCCGCCGAATAAAATAAGATGGACGGTCACGACTCACTACGAGAGACCACTTTGTGTTTCGTAAATCAAATTAATGGACTTGGTTGAAAAACTAATAAGCAAGTAACTTGCGTCGTCTTATGGAGTTGACAAGTGTTGTAATATAATTCGCTTGAAAAGAATGTCTCCAGAGTTTCTTGTCTGACAGTTCTTCTCTGGGAGAACAATGCCTTGGAACTGGCAGGCCACATACTATGTGGTTTTAGTTTGTTAGCTTCAAATGACTGATCAACTCTTATACAGTTCCACAAGTGTCTGTACATGGTTTAAATGAAATAAAACCCATAAGTTTCAGTCAAGTGTTGTGTTTAATTGAAGTTGAACCAACTTTCCTGCCAACAATGAGAAATTGTACTGGAGGCACCTTTCTACGAGTGATCTGAGTTACGATATTTCGATATATATGTACATAGTTATATGTTTTTTTTCTTTTATTTTCGTTAGTACCAACTGCAGTATGCAGTTTACTACTTTGGCATTTTTAGTACCAGTCGAACATTCAACTTCCTACTACTTATGATGGAAACACCATTTCCACTTTCACTAATTATATGTACATAATTATGTGTATTTCTTTTTCATTTATTTTTGTTAGTACTAACTGCAGTATGCAGTTTACTACTTTGGCGTTTTTAGTACCAGTCGATCATTCGAATTCCTACTACCTAAAATGGAAACACCATTTCCACTTTCGCCAATTATATATTAGGTACATAATTATATGTATTTTTTTTCTTTTTTTGTTAGTACAGTCTGTTGTCAACATTATCTAACCCACCCTAAAAACAAACGAATTTGTACCCTCTGCATGTAATATTAAGGTCTATTCAGGTTATATGAGCTTATCAGACAAGTGCTCGAGGATTTGATGAGCAAATACAATAATAATACAGACACGCAAATTTTATCTTTAAAACGCTAGCATTAGGTTATATTTTATAACTATTTTTTATAATATGCTAAGTGTAATAGCTTATTTTAATGATTGAGTTCAAGTAATTCTGGTCTCGTGGTCTGTGCATAAGTCTGAGAAAAACAAGTTTCGAGATCAAATCCTGCGACAAAGATATTGTTTTGCTTTCAATATAGAATTTATACTCCAAAACTATTTCTTGTATTATTGTAAAGAACTACAGACTATACATACACTTTTTAAAATGGTAATGATTTCACATAACTTGTAATAAGTTGGTAGTTGAAAAATAAATATTCGTATTCATTATAAAGCTGGTATTCAAATGCTACTATGGAGTGATTATTTAAAATACAAAATATTTGCACGAGAAGATGGCTGCTCGTGCTGTGCAAGAATAAACTGTATGATAGTATACTATATGGTTCAAAGTTTTTAGAATATTGCGTCTAGCATTACAACTAAGACCAAATTTCAATGCGGCTTATAAGAGTTGTGTTGGTCTTGTGGTCACTAAGGTAGTGCAATGTTCATCGTTGTCTACGTTCGAAACCAAGTTTAACCTAAATTTAGATATTTTATTACACTTTCTTACAATTCTTTAATAGACGACGTAGGGTATTGTCTTTTTAAACGGGCAGTTTGTATAGAAATAAAACTAAAAAATTGCAAGTTTAAAATGTTTATTATTTCATTAAAACACTTAAGTAAGATAAAGTAAGTAAATGCTCATATATTTCCAAATTAATATACTTTTTATATTAGTATGCCATATAAACATTAAAAAAGGCATGCTTATGCTTAAAAGTTTGTTATCGAGAAAATGAATTCATCTGTGAAATGCTTTACAAATTTATAGCTGCCTATATGTAGTGAATAAACATGTTATTTAAATATAAAAAATCAATTTATAACAATAACATCACCACATAATCTGCAACATTTTAAAGGTTTAACAATCAATCCATTGAACATTTACTTACATGGTGTGTTTAAATATAACTACTAGATGAACTAGTAGCGGAACCATTCAAACCAACCAACCATTCCCGCACAATGCCTGCACGGTGGATGGAGCAGTTATCGTGCATGAAATAAATATGTGACGTTGGATAGGCAATTCGCACAGTCGGCAGCATGACGTCACGCAGAATCTCCAAATACAAACTGCTATTAAACCTACCACCAACTTCCACCAATTCACCAGGTCCCATGGACGACATCCAGCCCCAGTAGCCCAGGGTTATTCTACCGCTGGTTCTACAAGGTAGCAAGCACTTCTCGTTGTAACGTTCTCCGCCATAAGATTTTACGTCCATCTTTGTCCGATTTAAATGATTTTTCATCAGTGAAGATCACAACATTTTCTTCCCAATTAAAATTTAAATATTCCTGGGCAAAACGGACCCTTTCTGCACGATGAGCAGGTGTCAATGCAATTTTCTGTGCCGGTTTATAATTCTTTATCCCAGCAACGTGTAAATGCCTTCTCACTGTTTCCACTGAAATATTGTGGTTTATTGCGGTTGCACGAATGGACAAAAATGGATTTTCAACGTGGCTTGAAAAAATAGCCCGGTGGCGTTCGAATTTGGGACTATACTGAATGGCTTTTGCTCCTGGACGAATCCGCTGAATATTTCCATTGTCTCCATAACGTCTTAGCCATAGCCTGACCGTATTTCTCTAAAACAAAAATAAACATTTTTGGAACCGTGTATGTAACTTGTAAGGAGTGAATGTAATGGTAAAATAGCCAACTACGCGTTCATTAATCACAATCAATAAAATTAAATAGGTATAAATAAACACTTACTGCTATATTAAGTCGGCGACCAATCTCTCTAATTCCAACATTCTGCTCATGTAAAAATACTATTTTATGTTTGTCTTTATTACAGCAAATTGCTTAAAAATACTTAACGAGTTAAACGATTTACAAATGTGTGTGCGCAGTCACTGCTATTAGGCGTAGTGTAACTTTTGTTACTTAGATGAATTTATGATCTACCTCACGAAGTAAATATGTTTTACTTCGTATTCAACCATTCTTGGTAAATATAAATTCTGTGAACTTAAAGTTTTTTAAATTACCCACCCGTTTACAAGATAAGTTATTAGGCGAAAATCATAATGGTCGTTCTTTCATATTGCAAGCAATATTGTAGAAATGAAAACAAATTACAAAAGAAACTGATGTATAGGTGGACTGTGTTTTCGAACCCACATGCTGTTCGTCGTCAATCCAGCATCAAACCGCTAAGCCACAAGAACTTGTTGGGAATACGCGAAATTAAAGATTGGGTTGTAATTATGTAGTGTGACTTAAAAGCTTTTCAACTTTAACGAGATAATGATTAAAATAGCTTAACAAAAACATATATAATGCCGGTGGCTCCGACTATGTTGGGTGGGTTTACCTTAACATTACGTGTTAAAGATCAAATTTGCGTGTCTGTGTTATTATTGTATTTTTGTTCATCGAGTCCTCGAGCACTTGTCTGATAAGCTCATATAAATTAAATGAACCTTAATGTTACAGGCAGAGGGTCCAAAGTCGTTTGATTTTAGGATGGGTTAGATAACTGCAGTATGCAGTTTAGTACTTTGGCGTTTTTAGTACCACTCTATAATAGACTTACTACTCAAGTCTTTAAGGGTGATTTCACATCGCTCAATGTAGTGTTTACGTGCCAAATTAATAAAATTAATTACCAACCTTGAGTCATCATCTGCCTAGCCTTTTTCCAACTATCTTGGGGTCGGCTTCCAGTCTAACCGGATGCAGCTGAATACTAGTATTTTACATGGAGCGACTGCCTATCTGACCTCCACAACCCAGTTACTGGGTAATACGATACCCCTTGGTAAGACTGGTTGTCAGACTTTCGGGCTTCTGACGACCCGTAACGACTGTCAAAGATCCACGATTGACAGGCGGGACCAACGGCTTAACGTGCTTTCTGAGGCACGGAGGAGTCTCGGTATGTAAAGATGGTCACATATCCATGGACAAACCCCGGCAAACGTAGCTTAACTTGATAGATCGACTCGTGTGGCTGTTATTACTTTAGCCACGAGCTACCAACCTTGAGTAAAATGAGAAATTACCACTTGCATACAATATTTGGTAGGTAAGAAAAATAATAACCCAGATCATAATCAAACATAGCATACTTATAAATACTTTATTTACATTGCAGTAATTATTTAAAGTCAAAAATTGGATTTAACAAAATACTATTTTTTAATATTAGTTCAAGTACCGAAATGCGTCTCAAATAAGCTAATAGTTACGTTATTCTTCACAGTATCAACCGAGTAGGTATTTGTAAGATACGCGTATAACTTGTAAACAGAATTTAAATTACAACATTGTGGGTAGTGGTGTTATTTTAGAAAGGCCCAGCTTTCTAAGTTTTGTAATCAAACAATTTGCCGTAGTCCGTAGGTAGATATGTAATGAAAATGATATTAGCAAAACACTGATTGAGCCATTTTGTGCCGATCGTAAATAATTAACCAAGTAGGTATAGGTTGTACGTAAACACCGCTTAGCATATTGCTCAATTAAGGGATAACATTTCGCGTTGGTTTACTCCTTTTCTTGGTTTTTTATATTGGAGTACTTACCCAAAAACTCGTCGCCACTTGTGACGTCCACTTGTCACAGGGGTAAGCACAGATCTTTTAATAAAACAATAGTTTAGTGTCTTCAAATATTAAAATGGTTGTACGTCCGCTCGGTAAGAGTGACAGCCAACCAGTGACACTTCTACCCGCGTGGACCTACCTCCGCTTCTATATTACTTAATCGTCACACTACCCACATTAGTTAGTTCAGTTCAGACTAGTTAACTGTGCGAAGTTTGAAACGTCTGCGATAATTAGTAGTGATTATACAAATTTATTTGTCGAGCAATCCGACGCGGTTTGTCGCAAATTAGACATTTCAATTTTTCGAATTATACGGAATAATAATTTTTTTCACGGTCTCAAAGCTTTGCATGGAAGTAGTGTTTTGAACTTGATGACTTGATTAGAAAGAAAAAAAAATCACGAGTTATTTTCTTGGTGAGTCCGACCAAATACTTTTCGATCCATCCTCGTATGACAAATAGGTCAGTGGGCCGTCCTAGAGGAATGGCTCCGATTATTTTAAATTTTTTAATTGATCACCTATCTTATTGTTTATTTTCAAGGTATTGATGTGAGCGACGAGAGATGAAACTATTTTATTTTTGTTGTAGATTTTTTTTAATAATAATATGAGCAGTTCAGAGTTCTGATCTTGATTCACTTAGGATAGCTGAAATTGTTAAGATGTGCTAATATAGTTTATTTTTGTTAGTTTTTAGGGTTCCGTACCTGAAGGGTCCAAACGGAGCACTATTGCTGTCACTCACGTGTCCGTCTGTCCGTCTGTCTGTCATCTGTCACACAGGTGTTACAGCCAAACGGTTGGAGCTACAGTCTTCAAATTTTCACAGTATAAGCATCTTGTTGACCCAAAGCCATACAAATAGTCAAAAATACATTTGGTACGGAACCCTAAATATGCGAAGTCCGACACGCACTTGGCCGGTTTTTTGGTATGTAATCCAGGTAAAAACAACCGATTAACTTAAAAAAATAAATCCACTGATGTATTTCAACAACGATATAAGTATTTATATGTTACGTGTTACGAATTTTTTTAATACGGAATCATATTTAATACGTATTTATTCATATAAAACTCCAATAGCCATTCAGTTACACTTTGGCTGTAGACTAGTGTTATTTTTAATGTCACAGGTATGAGTTGTTATGTGGGACAAATATCAAACTCACCCATATCCAATGTTTCCGGGGCACGAATGAGAGAAGACTCGATTTTCGTAAAACGTCAGCGGCGATTTTGGCAAATCATTCGACGAATATCGTGTATCGAATCTGTGAGAATATTGACATCATAAATTATTTGATTATTACTTATTAGGGTTCCGAAAGTCCGAATGAAAAAACGCAACCCTTATAGGATCACTCGTGTGTCTGTCTGTCTGTCCGTCTGTCACAGCCAATTTGCTCCAAATCTGCTGGGCCGATAGAGTTGAAATTTGACCCAAACACGGATGTGTACCCTAAATAAATTAATTTGGAATATGGAGGTCACTTTTGTGGTGAAAATCGGAAAATAAAAATCAACATTTTACAAACTGTGTCGTGCGACATATCAAATGAAAGGGCACATTGTGGGGGGTCTTGAATATATTTTTTTCACAATTTTAAAATGTATAATTTTGAAGTTATTTAAGAAATTAGATAAGAATGACCATTCCCCCCTTATCTCCGAAACCATTGGGCCTAAAATTTTGAAAAAAATACAGAAAGTAGTTCTTTACTTATAGATCACAGGAAAACCTATATGGTGGAGGCAGTTTAGACCTGAAAAAAATATGATTTGTTCGGAACCCTTTGCGCGCGAGTCCGACTCGCTCTTGGCCGGTTTTTTTTCTTCATTTCATCATGAATATCTTAGTTAAAAATGAAAAGAATCTCTCACAAATAGTTTTACAGTTTGAGCTATGCTTGAGTCTTGTGAATCGTTCTCTGAAATATGGGCCAAAGCCTTACTATAACTCGTCAATTATTGTATTTACCTCGTTCGGTTTACTACAGGAGCTCAGAGCCTTTAGACAAAATACGTTTCTGTTAACGTTAACGCTAACGCTTCGTGCAAAATGTATGACAAGGACATTACCTGCGGAGAGAACTGTCATGTGACTCACGCCCAGTAATAGCGTTGGCATACATTTTGCACGAAGCGTTAGCGTTAACGTTAACAGAAATGTATTTTGTCTAAAGGCTCTGTTCAGTGATCTTCTCTAGTGCCAATACATAATAGAGCTGCTATTGATAGCACATTGATTTTAAAAAAGAGTTAGACAAGAGAAGACAATGCGCTGCAGAGCTGCAGTTCAGCTTCTAAATGAACTTTTTCTAAAAACTCATTCCCCTTAAGTAATAAAGCGGGGTAAAATTTACTATGCCAACTTTAATCACGAAAAGTGTGTGAATAACCTGAGGGTTTTAACCTTCCTCCTGTTTATATTAGATACTATGTTTACCTACTATTATCGCCAGGCCAGTAGTTACCTGTCCAATCCCCAGCCCACAGCCTTAGCTATAGCACCTTCCGCTTCGGCTACAATTTGATGAGACATTAGCGAAATCGATGACCAACCATTGCACGCAGATGCCATCGAATTCACTATTTGAATCAATCCTGAAAAACAAACCGAAATGAAACTTAGTGAAGAATTTGTAGTCGTTTCATCATCGGGCCACAAGCCGCAAGACGTACGGCGATACGTCACCGGTATATGGTGAACAACCCACCCATACGCACAAAACATTTTGGGAACCCTTTCATTTTACGCACAGCCAAAGAGTGGAATGCCCTACCTGAGTCTGTGTTTCTTAATAGCTACAACTTGGGGGCCTTTAAGTCAAGAGTGAATAGATTACTTCTGGGCAAGTGTGCTCCACCATCGACCACATCAACGCTTGTCGCTCAAACGAAAAAATACCAAAATTAAAAATAAAAGTTATGAAAGTATTTCAATACAAAAGATCCTGTTACAATGAAATAAACGTACTTTGTAAGTTCAAACATTTCATTATCACAGAAGAATAGTAGACTGTTATACAAGGGTCGAAAGGAATTGGTGACTCTCACCCGTGTTAAACATTCTACTTTTCATTTCGAATGTATGGATAAAAAAAATATTACAAAACCGAGATTTTGAATTTCGATACAGTTTACAGTTACAGAGTTAGTATCCCGCAAAATTATATGGTCTTTTTTAAATTTTAAATATGGAACACACCGCGTCACCGCCGTGGGCCGTCCCGCTTTTTTTATTTCATACTGGCTGTTTAAAAGCGAAGTCATGGGCTTGGGTGTCAGCGGTCGAGATTGTGTTTCAATGCCTCCGGTCAAGTTGAACGGTATATCACTTTTGAGGGTATATCAGGTGAAGTACCTGGGACATATTTTGACTGCTGACCTCAGGGATGATGCAGATATTGAAAGGGAGAGAAGAGCGCTGCCGGTGAGAACTAACATGATCGCTCGCAGGTTTGCACGGTGTTCTACAGAGGTTAAAAAAAACCTTATTTCGTGCATATTGCACCTCATTGTATACGTGCAGCCTGTGGGTAGATTACACTCAAAAATCGTACAGCGCTCTTCGCATTCAATATAATAATGCGTTCCGGGTGTTGATGGGGTTGTTCCGCTTCTGTAGCGCATCAGGGATGTTTGCTGAGCCGCGGATTGATTGCATCTACGCTACGATGTGAAAAAGATGCGCTTCCCTGGTGCGCCGGGTGCGGGCCAGCCCCAACATTATTCTGCGGTGTGTCGCGAGTCGCGAGCAGACTGGATTGTTTGTGTGTGAATCGCTGCTGCAAGCTTTCTACTTCGGTGTTGGGCTTGTAGCAGGGTTTCACTCACCTTTATATGTGTAAGATTAAGTGTATAGATTAAGTTTACTAACATAGTTGTTAAGGAATATTGTTACTAATAAATTGAGTGTATGTTACTTTTGATAAATAAATATTATATTATATTATTGGTGTAGTAAGTGCCAGCCAGTTTTTCACGCCCAGAGATAATATGTTGAGTGGTCTCATCTTTCGTCAGACATAGGCGACACTTACCATCGACAGGTCTTTTTAAAATATCTATTTCAAACTGTCTAGTCATAATAGCTTGATCTTGTATTGCAAAAATTGAAGATTCTAATGTAGATGATACCGGTTGTTTTTGAGCCACTTGAAAGAGTATTTCCTATCTATATTTTCTTTTTCTAATACTGATTTACAAAACTGCCCATGAAGTGGTTTGGCCCTCCACTTCTCTATTGCTTTTTGAGTAGTTTCCATTTTTATTTCTTTAACTGTGTAATTGTTACTTTGCGCAAGTCCCATTTCCACTGCATTATTTCTAGATTCTTTATATATTGAATATTTATCTTTATCTCTATCATGTCTAACTATCATTGTAACTGTTTCATCCTGTTCATTATCTAAGTATTGCTTGTATTTTATTATTTGAGTCTTGTGTAGTGTTTCTATGTTTGTTTGGCCTCTCCCACCTTCTTCTATCGGTAGATATAGTCTAATTATATCTGCCTTTTGTTTTTGTGCTTTATTAATGGCTAAAAGATTCCTTGTTTTAACGTCTATATTCTTTAAATCGCTATTTTTGTAATTAATTACACCACATGAGTAGAGTAGAACCGGCACCGCATAAGTATTAATCGCTGTTATCAGATTCCTAGCATTTAACTGTGAATTAGCTATTGATTGAATCCGTTTAACATATTCTTTTTTTAGTTGTTCCCTTATTTTACTGTGATCGATTTTATCGGCCTCATTAATGCCTAAATAAATACTTATACGTCTCGTCTTTCTTCAGGTGTTCAAATCTCAATCCGCTTAGTAGTGTGCGTCCTTCTCCATGCTGTTCACTGACTTTACCGGCTGTAATATATATATATATATTTAATATATACTATTATATTATATATAACATATATATATATATATATATATATATATATATATATAATATTATATTATTATATACACTCACAAGACCGCAGCGTTTTTTTTTTTAGTTTAATCGATATTTTTCATAATTATTTAAAACTAGCTTCGCCCGCGTGGTATAAGTACTATAAAAATATAGCTTATGTGTTATTATGATGTATAAATAATATTACTGTATTTTCATCAAAGTCCGTTGAGTAGTTTTGCGTGAAAGAGTCACAAACATACATCCTCAAAAACAAACCCTTAAATTTATAATATTAGTAGGATTTTCGTAGCCGACTACCTCACTAAAAGTTCTATTTTTAAAATTATTTCCCGCTCTAGAGAGGGAAGCTATTACTGTGAGTCTTTCCCGCCCAACGGTAGGGGAGCAGCGTCTTCCAAGTATATTATGTTGTGAAGACAGAAAAAAAGAAAGAAATTTAAAAGGTGTATATATACAAACTGATAATAATACCTAAAATGTACAAATGTGTATGAAAACAACTCATTGGGCTTCAAAAAATTCATCCACATCGCTGACAATGGAAATAGTTCCCAGAACGCTGGCAGCATTGCCACGTTGAACAGCAATGCTGATTCGTTGGCCAAAAAAAATACCAGCCCTCTGGTCACGTGAAGAGTCGACTAACAGCTTGCTGATATGCCGAAAAACTCGATGAGCACTCGGACCCCATGGCCCTAGTGTTTCAACCCCAAACGACTCAAACATGTAACTCCCAATAAGGTTGTTATATTTGCGCCGTATGAGGTTTTGCACCTGCAGCAGCCGCCCCAGCACAGCCCGCCGTGCAAAGAAGAAGGGATGGCACAAGGGTGTCGACACATATTGCAACCCACACCAAAGGCCTACCCAACTTCCAAGGCATTATGGTCATTCCATCTGGCCTCTTCTTCTGCCATTGGGTTCTAAAACAGCTGGCACCCCTGCGGTGACAAGAGCCCGACGGAGGTGTGCCGTGCTATCCGACCAGCGCTCCTACTGCAGGCAAGAAATTAATTTACGTGAGAAATTAATTTACAGCTTTATATTTAATTAAGAATTGGAAAGAAGAAGCAAAAGATCGTGACCGTTGGAAGGAATGGAGGGAGGCCTTTGCCCAGCAGTGGTACAGTACGGGCTAATAATAATAATAATTTAATACATATACAAATGAATAAACGAAACAATAATAATATATTAGATTAAGTTGGAAAGCAGTCACTTGTAACTTTTTTGGTTTTGAAAAAGCCAATCTATTTTCAACAAAAACAATCATTATTGCAGATCGCATGGGGTCGAATTTTGCGAATTGGTTACTATCGACGTTGATTATGTTGTTATTAGCAAAACATTGCGGTAGCTTTGTGCCTTTGATCCACGTGCGTGTTATTACCTACTCGTATGTTTTCCCTTAATCGCCTTCTATACGTAGAATAGATGATGTGCCTGGTTTGAGTTTAACTGCCAAGCGCTTTAATATGATTTATTGCTATCAAACTACATTTTGTCAGCGTACTAATGAAGACAGAAGTGCATGGAGAGTTCCAAACCAAAATCGTTTGTACAGGGTTTCATCGCCTTAATAATACGTCTTGAACGACATAGATGGCGCTAGTATAGTAGTTGGATTCGAAAATATACATCTCTCGTTAAAGAACATTATCTTGTTTTTTGCTAGTTACAATATTACTTAATTTTAACACAAATTCTCCTACGACATTACAAACCTTATAAAGCAAAGCTCGTAATAACTAGTATTCGAACTCGGTGGCATAAAATTTACCGATACCATAGCCACTGGACTATTGCGTCATTACGCAATGAGTTGAAATTATCCTACTCTTTATTATATCGAAGTTGTTTAGCGACTTTAACCTGTATCATAAATCTCAAAAGAATTGAGGGTAGTTTAATATTGACTGTATAAAAATTAAATCTTTTTGTTCAATCATAACGTTCTTTACTATCTTTGAGTGAGTTCAGTTACGATTGCATTTAACAATTTTTTAATATTTATCTTTACCATGAGTTCGCGTTCTAATATTGATATGGCTACGAGGGCCCAAATAATAGCATTGCATAATCAAGGCCTAAATTATTCTGAAATTTCGAGAGAAACTGGCTTAAACGTAAGTAATGTTTTAAAATCACTGTTCGTTATTTATTTTATTATCCATGGTTATCGATACACGAAAATAATAAATAATATATTTCCCTTATAGGTAAAGACTGTCACTTTATGGATAAAGCGGTTTCAAGAAGAGGGTTCGTTGGAACACCGCAGTAGATCTGGCAGAAGACGCCATATTGACTCAGACCAGCGTCAACTTATGGTGCAAGGTTATGAGGAAAATGGCTTTACACCAACAAGATATTACGCAGAGTTGTTTGATACATCTTTGCGGACGGTGTATCGTGCTCTTCATAGTGAAGGTCTGCATTATCGTCGACATGCTATTAAGCCATTGCTAACCGAAGCTAATAAAAGCGCACGATTGGAGTTCGCTTTGAAATACAGACATTTCGACTGGAGCAACGTTATCTTCAGTGATGAAAAGACCTTTCAAGTCTAGCCAGCACGGGCGAGTTAGGTTGTGGCGTAGGAATAATACGCGTTATGATAGTGATCACGTTGTGCCTAACTCTGAATCCGGTCGTATAACAGTGAACATTTGGGGATGGATGACAGCTGCAGGACCAGGAGAACTTACTGTAATACCCAGTCGTGCAAACAGTGTTAACTACTTAGATGTGCTGAATGACGTCATGTTGCCCACTGTGCAGGACAATTGTCCTATACACCGTTCCATAATTGTGCAAGAGTGGTTTAGCCAGCAATCGGACATACGAATTATTCCTTGGCCTGCGAGATCGCCAGATTTAAACCCCATTGAAAATTTATGGGGCGTTATGGTTCAAAAGTGGGACAATAGGAACGAAAGGACTAAGGAAGCACTGAGTACTCACTGCATGGAGGTATGGGATTCTATACGGGGTCACAATTTATGTGAAAAATTAATAGACTCCATGGGTTCGCGGTTGCAAGCTGTAATCGATCAAAATGGCGGATACACGAAATATTAAAGAATATAAAGTGTTGACTATTGAATTGAGTAATAATGATTGAGTAAAAATGAAAAGACCGGTGTAGCTATAATTTATATGATAAATTACAGTAATCAAACTTGGTGTAAGTTGGATAAATTTATACATTACTTTATAACAACAAAATGTTATTACACTAATGATTTTGATTTCTTATATAATATAAGAAATTATAATAAAAATAATATAAATACAGATTCCTTTCCAACATAATAAATTATTTATTTATTATTATAAACAACTCGGTCCCAAAATGACAGCTCTATCCCGGTCTTACAATTGTTATTGATTTTAGGTTTAGCTTCAATTTCTTCCTCCTTCTGGAACGAATACTTAAGCTATGAACCTTAGTCATAACATAATGCACAAATCAATCATTATAGTCAATACCACTAAACATAATTATGCAAAACGTAAAAATTTTATAATTTATGAGTAGGTAAAATATTTACAGAACTAAGGTTGCATATATAGTGAAAGTTATTATAACATAATGTAAATAAAACTAAATAATAGAAGAATAGCACAACACAGTTTTTATTTAGAATACTTATAATATCTATTATACAGTTTTACTTTGTTAAGGTCTTCTATTTTGTAATAGAGTTATTCAGTTATAAATTTTACTTGTATTTCTCCTTAACAAGTGAATTAAATCATTGTTAATTGGATGTAAAACTGCTAGGTTAGGTTATACATTCTATAAGAAAGAAAGACATAAATTGTATTCTTCTTTGAGAATTAAATGTCTTAAACTATAATCAATAAAATAGTTTCATTTCTTATCCTTTACGAGAATTAAACTTAGTAAATCTTAAGCTGTAAGAAAAATATATCTAAATCTTCTACATAAATGTTTTTTACTAATAATACTAATACTTACCACCAATTATGAAAGTAATTTATATAATATATATTTATATAATGTTTTATATAGTAGTATATGTATACTTGTATATTATCCCTATATTCATTTATACATCTTATACCTCATTTTTATATTATTTATAACAAAAAATAGAATATAAATTATATATTAGAATAATTAAATTTAAAAAAAGTCGACAGAGAGCTGGGTTGCGAACCGGTGCCCTGTTGAACGATCTATGTTATTCTGCCATGCTTATCCACCTGAGCTACTGATTATTTATTCTGGAACGTGAAAATAAGAGCTACTTTGTGAATGTAGGGATTTTTATTATTTATGATCGACGCCATCTGTAGTCGAATTAACCGATATAGTACCAATTGGCTTATTTAGTTTGGTTTAGATGGCGCTGTATTAAGTACTCGGAAATAAGAAAATATAGTAATTTTTGTTTATTTGAATATAAATATATTATTATTACTTAGTAATTATTTTAGGTATTAAAAACCTTATTATCTGCCTCTGCATAATAAGGTTTATAAGCTTTGCAGTGTTATTTTCATGATTGAAAAGCGCCATCTAGTCGTCTCATGAAAGTCATGATACGTAATGCAAAACCTCACAGTCAAAAGTCGACCTTAGGCTCTCCATGCACCTTTGTCATCAGTAGTACAGACTGTTGTCAGCATTACCTGACCCACCCTAAAATCAAACGACTTTGGACCCTCTGCATGTAACATTAAGGTTTATTTAATTTATATGAGCTTATCAGGCAAGTGCTCGAGCACTCGATATACAAAAATACAATAATAACACAGACACGCAAATTTGATCTTTAACACGTAACGTTAAGGTAAACCCACCCAACAAAGTCGGAGTCACCGGCATTATACATGTTTTTGTTAAGCTATTTTGATCATTATCTCGTTAACATTAAAGTTGAAAAGCTTTTAAGTTACAATACATAATTACAACCCAATCTTTAATTTCGCGTATTCATAACAAGTTGTTGTGGCTTAGCGGTTTGATGCTGGATTGACGACGAACAGCATATGGGTTCGAAAACACAGTCCACCTATACATCAGTTTCTTTTTTAATTTGTTTTAATTTATACAATACTGCTTGCAATATCAAAGAACGACCAATATGATTTTCGCCTAATAACTTATCTTGTAAACGGGTGGGTAATTTAAAAAAACTTTAAGTTCACAGAATTTATATTTATCAAGAATGGTTGAATACGAAGTAAAACATTTACTTCGTGAGGTAGATCATAAATTCATCTAAGTAACAAAATTTACACTACGCCTAATAACAGTGACTGCGCACACACATTTGTAAATCGTTTAACTCGTTAAGTAATATAGCATCATGTCGCAACTTGACGACTATACCAAACATAAAATAATATTTTTACATGAGCAGAATGTTGGAATTAGAGAGATTGGTTGCCGACTTAATATAGCAGTAAGTGTTTTTTTATACCTATTTTATTTTATTTATTTATTTATTTAACACTTTACGCACATACAAGTACAGAGGCGGACTTAATGCCTCAGGCATTTTCTACCAGTCAACCTTAGGGTGATGCAGAAACAAATAGTGGTAGGTGCGGAAAAAAAACAGGGCATCTTTATTGAAATGCAAAGGAACATAAATACATATGTAAACTACAAATAAAATATATACTCATATGAATAAACTTGACTTGACTTGATTGTGATGAATGAACGCGTAGTTGGCTATTTTACCATTATATTCACTCCTTACAGGTTACATACACGGTTCCATAAATGTTTATTTTTGTTTTAGAGAAATACGGTCAGGCTATGGCTAAGAAGACGATATGGAGACAATGGAAATATTCAGCGGATTCGTCCAGGAGCAAAAGCCATTAAGTATAGTCCCGAATTCGAACGCCACCGGGCTATTGTTTCAAGCTACGTTGAAAATCCATTTTTGCCCATTCGTGCAACCGCAATAAACCACAATATTTCAGTGGAAACAGTAAGAAGGCATTTACACGTTGCTGGGATAAAGAATTATAAACCGGCACAGAAAATTGCATTGACACCTGCTCATCGTGCAGAAAGGGTCCGTTTTGCCCAGGAATATTTAAATTTTAATTGGGAAGAAAATGTTGTGATCTTCACTGATGAAAAATCATTTAAATCGGACAAAGATGGACGTAAAATCTTATGGCGGAGGAAAGGAGAACGTTACAACGAGAAGTGCTTGCTACCTTGTAGAACCAGCGGTAGAATAACCCTGGGCTACTGGGGCTGGATGTCGTCCATGGGACCTGGTGAATTGGTGGAAGTTGGTGGTAGGTTTAATAGCAGTTTGTATTTGGAGATTTTGCGTGACGTCATGCTGCCGACTGTGCGAATTGCCTATCCAACGTCACATATTTATTTCATGCACGATAACTGCTCCATCCATCGTGCAGGCATTGTGCGGGAATGGTTAGCTGCTCAAGAAGGTGTGACAGTTATTAATTGGCCATCTAAAAGTCCTGATTTCAACCCTATAGAAAATCTATGGGGTCAAATGGTTTTAAATTGGGACACAACGGAAGTGCGAAACAAACACAACTTGGCTGAGGTCGTGACATCGACTTGGGAGCACATGAGAGGCAAAGATTTGTGTTGGAACATGGTGCGCGGTATGCGTAGCCGCTTACAACAAGTCATAGCAGGGGATGGTGTGCCACTCCGCTACTAGTTCATCTAGTAGGTATATTTAAACACACCATGTAAGTAAATGCTCAATGGATTGATTGTTCAACCATTAAAATGTTGCAGATTATGTGGTGATGTTATTGTTACTCGTATAAACAGATTTTTTCTCTTTAAATAACATGTTTATTCACTACATATAGGCAGCTATAAATTTGTAAAGCATTTCACAGATGAATTCATTTTCTCGATAACAAACTTTTAAGCATAAACATGCCTTTTTTAATGTTTATATGGCATACTAATATAAAAATTAATTAATTTGGAAATATATGAGCATTTACTTACTTTATCTTACTTAAGTATTTTAATGAAATAATAAACATTTTAAACTTGCAATTTTTTAGTTTTATTTCTATACAAACTGCCCGTTTAAAAAGACAATACCCTACGTCGTCTATTAAAGAAATGTAAAAAAGTGTAATAAAATATCTAAATTTAGGTTAAACTTGGTTTCGAACGTAGACAACAATGAACATCGCACTACCTTAGTGACCACAAGACCAACACAACTTTTATAAGCCGCATTGAAATTTGATCTTAGTTGTAATGCTAGACGCAATATTCAAAAAAATTTGAACCATATAGTATACTATCATAAAGTTTATTCTTGCACAGCACGAGCAGCCATCTTCTCCTCGTGCAAATTATTTTGTATTTGAAATAATCACTCCATAGTAGCATTTGAATACCAGCTTTATAATGAATACGAATATTTATTTTTCAACTACCCACTTATTACAAGTTATGTGAAAATATTACCATTTTAAAAAGTTTATGTATACCTAGTCTATAGTTCTTTACAATAATACAAGAAATAGTTTGACCACTACCGGATTTTTTATGCCTCTTGTACATATTTTATTTATTAAGTTATTTATTAGTTTAATTAGCTATTTTAATTAGATATTATAATAAATGTGTTATTTAAAATCTGTTAAGCTTGTGCTAAAGAGGTCCTTTCATACGATGCTCCACATGATACGGTTCAAACTTTTGGCTTAATTTGTGTTATAACACAAGAAGACCTTGCTTCTTGCCAAATTTCATGATTGTAGGACAGCGGAAAGTACCCTATAAATTTTGATTCCCTAGAAATAGTTTTGGAATATAATTTTATATTGAAAGCAAAACAATATCTTTGTCGCGGGATTTGATCTCGAACCTCGTTTTTCTCAGTCTTACACACAGACCACGAGACCAGAATTACTCGAACACAACCATTAAAATAAGCTATTACACTTATCATATTATAACAAATAGTTATAAAATATAACCTAATGCTAACGTTTTAAAGATCAAATTTGCGTGTCTATATTATTATTGTATTTGTTCATCAAATCCTCGAGCAGTTGTCTGTTAAGCTCATATAAATTAAATAAACCTTAATGATACATGCAGAGGGTCCAAAGTCGTTTGATTTTAGGGTGGGTCAGGTAATGCTGACAACAGTCTGTACAAGCAAACTGTAAACCAAGCTGAAAACCGGCAAAGATGGCGGCATACATACCTATATTATAAAGATGCTTTCGTGTTTTATCCCTTGGGTGGAAACGTGGGTGTACAAGACTATACTTCACGTAAGCTACTCGTTCAGGGTTCCACCACATGACTCCGCAATACGTCACAAAGGCAGAACGACCTTCTCCGCTAGGGTTCTTATGATGCCTTGACAAGCATGACCCAGAAGTAATCAGCCAGTGAGGGCTTATTCCTGCTGCATCACAGTGTACCTAAAATTAAAATAAAATCAGTTAGAGCCACTTATTTCCATATCTATGGATGAAACTGATCGTCCACAGCATAATGTGATTCTGCTAGGTCTTCTAAATTAGAACTATTGAAAATTAAACATACCTGTAAAGGTTCATATACATAGGCAGCAGCAAAAGGGTATTGCGACCATGACACATTTTGGCTTTTCCTATGGTCACGTAGCTGAGAAGCTTTAGATTCTGTCTGTAATAATTTAATCATTGGTCTTTTGGTAACATTTGCAGTAAAGGCAGGAAGATGAGCTATATTTGAAATATTAAGCTTCTTAGATTCAGGGGTCGGTATTTTTCTTCCTGACACTGAATTTGTGTTACTTTGATTTTTGAATTCTTTCTTATTAGCATCGATTATGTGTTTCTTAGCAGGTTTAGCTTTGTGAGGTTGACTGTGCTCATTACCAATGCTCTGATCTACATGTTCCAAAAGTACTTTGCGTTCAAGATTGTTTCCTTTTATTAATATGTCAACATTATCCATATCATATCTGCCCTTTTCATCATAGTATGGGACGGGAGTGTGCTTATCATACATTTCGAAAAATTTGATTTTATCGTAAGCAGTAGTAGATTTCTGTTTTTGAGTACCGTTAGCTGTTTCACTTGTAATATTTTCACTTTTAGTCTTATCATTAACTATATCAATATCTACTGTAGTGGGACATGTCTCGTTATCATAATTGTATCGAGTAGTAGAAAACGTGGTTGTTATATAATTTCGAGTAGCAATTCTTTTAGGTTTACTTGAAGCTGTTGAATTCGTTGCAAAATTATTTTGGTAGTAAAGTAAGTAAGGTGTCAAAGAATTAAGAGAATCAAACCCTGTTAGAGAAGAATCACGGATTCTAGCTTTTCTTCGCTTCATTTTGTTAGTTACGTGCGTATATCGAGTGGTTGACGTTGGTCGCTTGTAGCTCACATCATGAATGCGAAAAGAAAACATCGGAGAATCAGAGAGTACAAACTTATGGTTGCCATGATTTCTAATTAGATGTTCTCTCGTTGTTTCGTGTTTTTGGGTTGGTATTTCTTTGACATGTTCATCAGCTTCGTCCAAGTAATAAAATTCAATGAAACTTGGGGTTGTAGACGACAAACTAGGGCGTGGTGAAAATCGAATAAAAGTTTGACGAATACTTCTAACAGTAGCGTTGTGTTTGAAAAGATAGTTAGGGGTAGTGGACTCCATATCATCAAATATCTTTGTTTTTCTCCAAAGCATGTTTATGATTTCATATTGTTTTCGGCTTACTCTCCCTACTTGCCACTTTTTAATTTGAGTCATCTTAGGATAAGCTTTGTCATGATCATAAACGATCTTGTATTTGTCTTGGCTATAGTTTCCGGCATGGGCGGCCCGACGTGCTATTAAATAATCATTTATTTTATTGTTGTCTCTTGAAGTTGTTACATTGCTGTAAAATCTAGGGGCATAATTTTTGTTTCGATGTGCCTGTTGGAACCTAGTTGGATCTTGTTTGATTTTAACGACATTTTTGTTTGCATATGAGAGATTGCTCGCAACTGATTTCACCGCAATTTGAACTATCAGAAAACTGAGTGCCAAAAATATTTCATGACGTGTTGCTAGTTTCATGATGTTTATATATAAACACAATATTTAGAATAACGTACTCTACAATTTTTAACAAAGATTGTGACATGAATCATTCTCGTGACATACGTGACGTGCCACTACTTGGCCACTACAAACTGTGTGACACTCTTATAATAGACTATATGAGAATCAAAGACTACAATAATGTATAGGGTAGGTAATGAAAATGAGTATTTCGCAAGGAAGTTGCGTAAGACAGAGATTTTCTTTTGTATAAGTGTGAACTCATTAGGCTTGCTACTATTATAATCTGTGCTCATTAGGTGCTGGTAATTTTGAATTACGAAATAAAAAAAAGTTCATTTGTAGGCCATAAACACCACAAACGTCACTTGGCCTCGGCATCAGCTTATATAAAATTTATTTTGACATTCAAAATTATTATGTGTTATTAATTTTCGTTTCTTTTTTTCATCCGGTAAGCAAACATAAATATCCTAAATAAGTAGAGACTATTAAAACAATAAAATGGATTTCATTGCATCACATAGGAAAGTTTCATGTTGTAATTACAAAAAACCATCCTTATTGGTAATACAGAAAGGAACTATCATTTTCAAAGTCCTACCATGGACGTGAGATTCAAAGGAAGGTTATCAGTAGTGAGCATTGAGGTAAGTAGTAAGGGGTTGAAAGCTTTTTACTGGCTCTTAAGAAACTCTTAAATATTTCAGGTGCATTGGAAAAAAATGTGTGAACTGCCAGTTAACCTTTCATAGTCTAAGCTGCCAGTCTATAATCTGGAAAGAAAACATTGACGTAATAGGAACAACTTTTAGCATACTTATACGCTGGTTTAGAAAGCCCTTTTCTCCCTCGGAACATCTTTGAAGGTGCATTCATTTAATTATTTATACACCCACTACATTAATAAAATGCATTTGGAGGCAAGTGGGCAAACTTGCAGCCGAGGAATCAGGAAGGAACATCGGAACTCACCGTTAAAATTTAATTGCATGTCTTCCTGTAGCGACGGCCATATATCTTAACCGTAAAAAGCTAAGTCACCCAGCAGGGCTCGTACAGTTATTAATGTCACATGACAAAAACAATAAAATAATCTGCGATTGCTACAGTAGTAATAAACTCACCAATTTATTTAATTTTTTTTTAAACTTATTTAAAAACCATCACTGAATAACCTGTAAATTGTGATGGGAAAGAAGCTTTCAGGTTTTTTTAGTACCTATACCTATATGTATTAGTACCTATACCCATATGTATGTGAGGCACAAGAAAAGAAGAGGCTTATCGCCAGCAGTGAGCGAAGTCGGAATGTGGCTGATGATAATTTGTTTCATGTGTTAAATTATTTAAAAAATTTCAGGTATCACGATGAATTCCACACCGGTACTCCTGAACAAGGCAGCAATGCGAAAGTACGAGGATCTAGAGATCCCGTGCCAGTCTATGTTGGCCTGCTACGTGTGGGTCGATGGCTCCGGGATCAATGTCCGCGCCAAGGATAGGACTTTCGATTTTATTCCGAAAATAGCTAAAGGTACCTTAACCCGTGGCGCGTCCAATTAGTAGACCCAATAGATTTTAATTGTGTCTTGCCCACCATGTGTCCGCTAGACGCGCAAAGAGTTAAGAGGGCCCTTTTCGGTCCGTGTATCGTCAACGCGAGCATGGTCGAAAAACTTGTTGTTCCCTTGATATAGGTACTTACCTACCTATCTCTTGAGAAATCCTACTTGATTATGTGTTGAGATATCGCAAGGGTGTGCGAGTGTTTTTTGACGAAAATATATTTAATTCGAACGACTTTTTCTTCTCCTTCCACGAGAAAGGAAAAGCAGTGGGTGAAGTGGGGTTATGGATGATGATGATAATGATGATCTCATCTTGGCAACTTCACCTTTCAGCAACCTCCTCCTCTCCTCAGTCCTTACGGACATGAACGTTTTGCCATTCCAGAGACAACAAATCACATGAGATGTGTGGTTGAGCCCATCATATCAGTCGTCTGGTTTTATGAATATGGACGCTGTACACATAAAGTCCGCTTTTATATCATGCTATAGATAGATTGATGTGCTGTGTTAAAGTACGATTTTTTATGTTAGGTAGTATGTAGGTACCAAATTTTCATCCAAAGCCGTAATTTCTTTGTGTAACTGTTTCCGTGATATTTAGCGCCATGCTACTAAGACAAGTCGAATTAAGCAACCGGAGAAACATGAAACATTTCGAGGAAATTTCAGTGAGTTTAAGAGACATGTCTACGAGTGGTTTGACGACGAGACATACGTATTTGTTTAATGTGTGTATCTCCAACACGTAGCGGGAAAAACTCAAATATTTATGCTGCCAAAATGAATTTGTCGGTTTTGTCAGTTGGATTGCTTCGATACCACGTTAAGTAAAGGTGTTGTAGATGATCTAGCTAGAGCCAAAATAGTCTACGACATTTGTTTTATCAAGACAGGGACAGGTATGATCTGATAAAATTACTAATGAAATTGGCATGTCATAAACCCCGTATAAAATAGTAGATTGTTATACAAGAGGCTGAAATTACTCATAATAAACGAGGTAGTTTTACTTCCGAGCTTAATAATAATAAGCTGGCAACACCAACAACATCAGACGTGTCAGAAAATTGTCCAATATATTTTTCGATTCCAATAATATTATAACAACTTTTTTCAAGCCCTGAACCAAAAGCAAAATTTAATATCAATAAAGCAAGAACCCACATAGAAAATAATATGAAAAATTACCACCTCAACACCAAACAACAAAAAAATATAGAAATGACTGCTAAGCTGTCATGAACAAAGCTACAAATGAATAAAAACCCGAAAAATTGGACAACACACCCTAGATGTTGACGAGATCAGTAGCTCGCCGTGCACGCCCACCACCTCCGGCCCCATCGCTCAGTTCCGCCTCGCCGCCGCCGGAACCCAGCCCCACCGTGAGTGCTGTGACACCGGCCGTGGCAGTTGCGTCGAGCTACAGCGACGAGTTCTCGCCACCGACGTCACCACAACCTGCGCGTCGACGGGGAGGACGCCGGTCGCCGAGCAGCTTAGGACCTCGAGGCCCACCGGCCTATGACAGGGTCCCAGTTCCTGGCGGAAGTGTGCAGCGCATGCGATGGACGCAATCCATCAATGAAAACGTCATGCGCTCATACTATGGGGCTACAGAGGGAGGTAACAACCTGACCGCGTACCGTGTTCGGATGCTCTCTTTGTTCCAGGTGCTTGAGCCAGCCGTCAACGTTTCGACCCAACAACGACTGTCGGATCAGGTGCGGGTCATCCTGCGTAATCATATGTTGGATGATACTGTACTTGATCGCCTCCGAACTGAAATGGGAAGCCATGTTATTGCCCCTCCGTCGCAGACTGTGTTACCAGTTGTGGTACCACCGTCCAACCATGCTCCCAGCCACGCTGACGAGGAGTGTAATGACATGGTTACAAACGTAAGTACCCACTGCAATGATGAATTGAGGAGTGCTTTGGAGTGTGCTATTCGGGAATATCGCAGCATGCCGCTCGAACTTACGCCACGTTTACCTCGTTTGCCCAGGCATAACAAGAATTGAAATTGATGAATTGATGACTGCGAAGACCTCACCGATACACACTCGATGCTGTACTGCGCGGCTGTAGCGGCATGTCGTGTAGCTCATGTCAAATTTCCTAATGACAGAGCTACACGACCGAAGCCAGCCGTGCCGGCTTGACAGTGCAGAATCGAGCGTCGTATTGGTGGGGCCAGAGCACTCATAGGCAAACTAATCTGCTTCAGGGAGGGCAACACTCGCCCAAGAGTGATGCGCTTTGTGAGACGGGTGTTTTCGGGGGCTGATGTCAACTCCCGAGACTATATGTCCCGTGTCACAGAGCGCATCGACTTCCTGAAGCAGAAAGTATATGCATGGGCAAACCGTATTCGCAGGTATAAGCTGCAAGTGGAGCGGTACACCCAGAATCGCACATTCCGAAGTAATGAAAGGTGGGTGTATAGGGATTGGGAGCGACCGGACCAAGGTGTGACTAATACGCACCTGCCGGATGATGACGCCATATACTCGTTCTGGCGCAGCATCTGGTCGGTGCCTGTCTGTCATACCGAGGGCGATTGGATTCGGGATGTTGAGCGCGCATGCGATCCAATACCAGAAATGGGGGCAATTATCATCAGCCCCCAAGATGTAGCTCGTGCAGTCCGTCCGTTAGCTAACTGGAAATCTCCAGGGCCGGACGGGCTGCACAACTTCTGGATAAAATGGTTTTCAAGGTCGCATGCCCGCTTGGCATCTCAGATCCAGTCTGCCTTAGAGTCAGGGTCGCTGCCCCAATTTCTAACTACAGGAATAACCCACCTGCTCCATAAATGAGGTAGTAATGCGGCACCTAAAAATTATAGACCGATCACGTGCTTACCGACGGTCTATAAGGTTCTTACATCTATTTTGAGAGCTAAGATTAACACACATATAGATAGTAACTGTATCGTGTCTTTTATTTGGGGAAACCGACGGTTTTGTCTGTGCAATTATGGACGAAGTTATCATGACGAAAAACTACCGGAGATTTATTGTGAAGGACGGCACGGTTGACAAATGTCGGGCATGTCATCGTCCGGGAGAATCAATCCGCCACATAATCTCTGGTTGTTCTCGTCTAGCTAACGGTGAGTACTTGCATAGGCACAACCTTGTAGCCAGGATTATCCATCAGCAACTTGCTCTGAAATACTCTCTTGTGGATCGGAAGTGCCGTACTACAGATATGCGCCCAACCCAGTTCTCGATAATTGTCATATCTCATTGTACTGGGATCGGTCCATCATCACTGACACGACTATTGTAGCCAATAATCCTGATATAGTGGTGGTGGACCGAATCGAGAGGCGTGCAATGATTGTTGACATTACCGTCCCACATGACGAGAACCTCGTTAAAGCCGAGAAAGATAAACAAATCAAGTATATTGACTTGGCTCGTGAGGTTGTCGATGTGAAATCAGCGATCATTGTACCGATAGTCGTGTCAGCCAATGGCTTAATAGCCACGAGCCTCGACCAACCTCAGGAGGCTCTCGTTAAGCGGCTGGATCAAGGGCTTGATTCAGAAAGCAGTACTTCTGGACACGGCTCGCATTGTTAGGCGGTTCCTCTCTCTGGAGCCCTGACCGCCGGTAGCATGGGCCCTGTTCCTGATACCGGTGGGATACTATTTTTTATATTTTTAAATGTTTTCTTATTTTTTTATTGAAATATTTAAAAATATAATATGATATGTTAAACAAATGAATAAACGAAATAATAGTAATAATCAGTGGCCCGGCTGTCAAATTGACTGACGAAGAAAATTTTCTCACTGATATTTTTATTTAATTTACTAATATTAAACAAAGAAAAATGTCCAATCAACAAAAAAATACCAGGAAAAATTAATCACATTATATCACCACAACAATACGGAAACAAAATTGAAATAACATGGCAATGAAAATCTAATGGACCGAAAATGCTGACAAGAAGCCAGGCACGTTTACAAAATGCACAACGAACATCTTCGGCTTCGTCGCTCAGCTCCGCCTCGCAGCCACCGCCGGGACCTTTTTTTTTATTTTTTTTTTATTGCCGCGGTGGAAAATCCTCATGGATGTCCTTCGCCTGGGGCAGGCGAAGGGGTCTGTCAGACTCTTACTGACTACTTACTGACGGTGTTCCGTCCCACACTTGGACCGGGGATCGTGAGAGCTAATATGACTTCCATGATCCCCGGCTGGTACCGGCCCGCCAGTGCGGGCCACCTCAGGCCCGCGGGGAGAGTGAGGTGTCCTCCCCCCGCGACGTCCAAAAAGGGGCGCGCGTGGAACACTACGCGCCACCGCCTCGGGTCCTGCTGAATGGGGGGCAGCGGACGACCCCGAGTCCGCCGTCCCTCCGGACCTGTTTATGGGGGCTGGAAGAGGACGTTGTCCGCCCTCCGCCGACGCCCGGTACGTCTGCTATGGATCGGCAGAGTGGCCACGGCCTCCTTCGCCCTCTCCGCAGCCTCCTTCTGCGAAATTACGGCTTCACAGAAAGACATCACCGCATCCCACGACACGGCGCTCCCGACCATCGAACGTGCGACGGCCGGCAGCGACAGGTCGGGCCCCACTTCGGATACGAGGGCACAGCGCTCCTCCCAAGCGGCACACTCTGCCAGTGTGTGCTGCGCCGTCAGGGAGCCGTGCTTCCTACCGAGCCATTCGTCGAGCACTGGTCGGATCGCGTCGAAGGTAGCAAGGCCTTCGCAAAAGCCTATCCCGCCATTCCGCCACCATGACCTCGCGGAGCTGTGACCGACGCAACTCGATCTTGCGCTGCATCGGTTCACCGCCCCGCGTCCGCAATTCCTTGCGCCACCGGTACAGCGAGGCGAGGATTCTCTTGCCTCCAAGTCCCAGGGCGGAGATCCGGCCAGTGCACAACCCGCCTCGTAGGAGATCGTGCGATATCCCCTGATAGTCCTGACGGACATCGCCCTCTGCGGTCGTCGCAATATCGCAATGCTGCCGGCCGTCAGGTCAGAAGCCCACACCGGGGCCCCATACAAGGCCATGGATCGCTCGATCCCCAAGTACAGCCGCCTACAGGCGGTGCTCGGGCCGAGCGTTGCGAGCGCACCCGCGGCGCCCATCAACCTGGGCTTCAACCGTCGAAAGTGGGGGCCAAAATCGCACCGGCTGGCGAGCACCAATCCTAAGTACTTCATGGTGGACTCGACAGCGATTTGGACACCCCCGACCACAATGTGTGATTCCGGCGGCGGCGCCCGTCAGGGGCCGTAAAAGACCATGGCCTCTGACTTGCTGAGAGCCACCTCCAGCCCCAGGCGTCGTATGCGACCCACCACCTGTGAGACCGCAGCCGTCGCCAGCAACGCTGCCTCCCTGTACGAGCACCCCCGGGCCGTGACCAGTTTGTCGTCCGCGTAGCACGTCATGTCCACTCCCGGTTGGAGCTCGCCCCTCAGCACTCAGTCGTAACCAATATTCCACAGGGGTGGGCCTAGGACCAAGCCCTGTGGAACACCGCACGACATATCGCGACGGTCGTCGCCGTCGCGTCCCCTGTAGGTGACACACCTTTCCGCCAAATAAGCCCCAACGATGCGGGGGAGGTAGCGGGGCACCCTGTGGTACCTTAGTGCCTCCCAAATACAACTCCAGGGCAGGGTGTTGAAGGCGTTGGATATGTCCAAGGACACCGCCAGCATCACCCCGCCCAGGAAACCGCTTCCTCCGTCAGGACTCTCACCCGCATTATGGCGTCGATAGTGGAGCGCCCATGCCGAAAACCACCACCGCCAAAAACCTCTCTGTACAAGTGGCTGATGAGGCGGGCAGCAATTATCCGGAGTCTGCTGGGCGCCCCGCCTTCTTGAGCAGGACCAGACGACCTGTCTTCCACTGAGTGGGGAAGCGGCCCTACTCAAGGCAAGCTGAGTAGAGTCCTCTTGTTGTGGGGTCAGAGCACTCATAGGCAAACAAATCTGCTTCAGGGAGAGCAACACTCGCCCAAGAGTGATGCGCTTTGTAAGACGGGCGTTTTCGGGGTACACCCAGAATCGCACATTCCGAAGTAATGAAAGATGAGTGTATAGGGATTGTGAGTGACCGGACCAAGGTGTGACTAATACGCACCTGCCGGATGATGACGCATTATTCTCGTTCTGGTGCAGCATCTGGTCGGTGCCTGTCTGTCATACCGAGGGCGATTGGATTCGGGATGTTGAGCGCTCGTGCGATCCAATACCAGAAATGGGGGGAATTATCATCAGGCCTGAAGATGTAGCTCGTGCAGTCCGTCCGTTACCTAACTGGAAATCTCCAGGACCGGATAGGCTGCACAACTTCTGGATAAAATAGTTTACATCTCAGATCCAGTCTGCCTTAGAGTCACGGTCACTGCCCCAATTTCTTACAGGAATAACTCACCTGCTCCCAGGTGTTACCCACCTGCACCATAAGACAGGTAGTACTGCGGAACCTAAAAATTATAGACCGATCGCGTGCTTACCGACGGTCTATGAGGTTCTTACATCCATTTTGAGAGCTAAGATTTACACACATATAGATAGTAAATATATCATGTCTGCATCTTAAAATGGATGTAGGAATGGATCCCGCGGTACTAAGGAGCTGCTCCTCATAGATATGGCCATTTTTCATTGAAATATTTAAAAATATAATTTATGTGTATCTATCGTAGAAATGAATAAACGAGTTAATAATAGTAAATAAATTTATTTCAGACCAGAGTCCATAATCAAAAACATTACAATCAGATAACATACACACACACAATAATAAATTAAAAATACACATTAGAATTTCAAAGTCAAAATTAAAATTAAAGCTAAAATTAAAATCAAAATCAAAATTAAAATCTGAATCTGAATCTAATTCTAAATCAAACTTTTGGAAAAAGTCGATCAAATCATTAGGAACACACTACCTTCAATCTTCAAATTGGACGACCGAGCATGGCAGCAAGCCACACTTCCCATCCGTCTGGGTGGCCTCGGCGTCCGCAAAATTTCAAGTATAAGTTTACCGGCTTTCCTCTCCTCGGTCCACAGTACTGATACATTAACCAGGAACATTTTATCTTCCTCACTAGTTAATGTTGAGGTACCGTTTTTGACCGATGCGTTGAACGCTTGGAAAATGACTTGTCCTAATACTGATTTGCCCGACAACCTGTCTTCCCAGAGACGGTGGGATGTGCCGCTCTGTAGTATTATATGAAATAACCTGATAACCACGACATCGAGTGCTGAGCGTGCACGTCTGCTGGCTGTAGGGGAATGGGAGTCGGGCTTGTGGATTCAGGCACTCCCGTTATCCACCATAGGCACTATGATGGATGACGCTTCGTTTCGGCTCGCAACCTGTTTACGTTTAGGCGCACTTTGTGTTGTTCCACATCGGTGCCACTGCGGTGAAGCTGTCGATAGCCTCGGGCACCATGGTTTGTCCTGCTGCAGGAGTGCAGGCCAGCATCAACGATATTATCCGTCGAGCTCTTGTCACCGCCAGCGTACGTGCCGTATTAGAACCAAGTGGCTTGGTACGTGACGATGGGAAGAGACCAGTTGGCATGACGTTGGTGCCGTGGAAGGTGGGTAGGCCTATGGTGTGAGACGCAACCTGTGTCGACACCCTTGCGCCATCTCATGTTCCAATTACGGCGGGCTGTGCCGGTGCAACCTCTGCAGCTGCCGAGGCCCTCAAGCGGCGCAAATACTGTAACCTTATTGCGAATTACAATTTTGAGCCGTTTGGGGTCGAAACGCTCGGGTCATGGGGTCCGAGTGCGCGTCTCCTTTTCAAGGATATTTCTCGCCGACTGATCGACACTTTACGTGACCAGAGGGCTGGCTCATTCTTTGCTGAAAGAATAAGCATTGCCATCCAACGTGGCAATGCTGTCAGTCTGCTGGGCACGTTTCCAAATGACAGCGATGTGGAGGACTACTTCGACGCCTGAACGTATTTTGTTTTTCTATACTATATGTACGTAGTTAGGTAAGGTTTTATTTTGGTTTTAGTGTAGATATACTCGTAGTTAGTTATGTATGTTATAAATCAAAAGGAAAAACTCTTTTTTACAAAAAAAACAACCGACTTCCAAAAAAAATACACTAAAAATTAAAAAATAACTTTAATTTTGGAAGTCGGTGTTTGTATTTTACTATTTTACTTCTTCGTTATTAGACACCGACTGCCGAAATTAAAGTTGTTTTTAAATTTTTAGTGTATTTTTTTTTGTAAAAAAGTTTTTTTATTTTTCACTTTTTAGTTGTTATACCCCAGAACTAACTCAATGACATGGAACGTGGAATATACCATAGACCCTCCTCCATTTTCGAAAGTCGGTTAAAAATGAAAATCAATACCAATATCAATATAAATATATCAATCATCATCATTCTCCTGCCCTTATCCCAATTTATTTGGGGTCGGCGCAATATGTCTTAACCAATACCAATATCAAAATCGAATTCGAATTCGAAATCGAATTGGAAATCGAAATCGAAATCGACATCGAAATCGAAATCGAAATCAAAATCACAAGATCACAAAATCTCAAATCCTCAAATCCTCAAAATCTCAACATCTCAAAATCTCAACAACTCAAAAACCCAAAATCTCAAAAACCTAAAATCTCAAAAACCCATAAACCACAAATCTCATAAACCCAAAATCTCATTACCATTATTGGTATCAAAAGGCAGCTGCTGGCTGCTGGCAGCTGGTAGCTGGTCAGGTACTGCTGGCATCTCTTTAAGGCGCACGTGGAATTCTACGCGCCGTCGACTCTCGGACCTTGTCCTTATTGGACGGCGAGTTACCCACTACTTGCCATCCGCAAGCCCGCGCCTATGGTGGTCGGAGATCGGCTTGCAAACCCCGACGCCCAGGGCGTCACCTGCGGCGGTTGCACGCCCCCAGCGTGTCTCTGGTGAAACCGGGGCGTTTCCTCCCGCCTTATCCCACACAGGAACCTTCCAAAACACTCGTGTTCGGTGAGTACCTGCGTCAGGTGGAAGGTGAGGACGCCGTGGTGCCTCTCCAGCCACTCCTCAAACCGCTGAAATTGTGGCGTGCCCAGCGCTAGGTTGCACTCTCCATGCCACCATGAAATCCCGCCGAAGCTCTGTTCGCTGTGCCGTGACTTGTCGCGGCAGCGGAGTTACGCCCTTTGAGCGGCGTTTTGCCTCCTCATTACAATCCCATCTGTGCACGAGGGCTTTTACCTCCAGATCCCACGGCGGCAATCCGGCAAGGAGGCTCGCTACCTCACCAGTGACCGTGCGATAGCCCCGGACTAACCGGATGATTTTGTTTGGTTCTCATTTTAATTTGATGAAAATAATAGAAAAATGTTTACAAATGTATAGAAAAAGAAGAAAGAGAGAAAAATAATTTATTCTGCACAGATTTATGTATGTTTATGTTTGTGTATTAAATGTACCTTTGTTGCCAAGTATTTTTCATTTGGTGCCTTATTTACGGAATTCTCGATATCTTTTCTATTGAAAACTTTGGATTTCTTGGCCTTGTAGCCGTTGGATAATTTCTTGAGAAAAGCCGTCAAATTTACATATTTCTTTATACTGACATTATTTCTTGTCTGTATACTCGTAACATTGACTATATGCTCCAAAGGGTTAAACTTTTATATTTTTTTAGAAAGTTCAACAAAATAAGAAAAACTTCTTCCGTAAGCGAATCCATCTCGTTTTTCTGTCCTCCACTTCATACACTTTTCGTAAGTATTTATATAAATGCTTTGTGACCTTGACGGCAGCAGATTGTTTCGTCTTTCTTTTCTCTTCCATCTGCAAATTAAGGTCTCCATTCTCACTAGATGATGACATTTTCACTTTTGTAAAATAAATTGCGGTGACCAATTCAATTTGTAATCAGAGAAAAATTCAAAGATTTCGCGCCAATGCCTTCTTTTAATTTCTTCTGTAGCCACAACGCAATGAACGCATTCTGTTGAAGAGATCGCCGCTTTTAGTTCAGTTTTCAAAAATAAAATGCTCTTCTGAATAAAAACTTTTTCGTTTTTGTAGGCTCGTTGGTGACAGACAAAAATAAAAAAATAAAATACTTTTCCCCTAGAGGATAAGCTGTTGAGAAGAGGAGTGAAAATAATTGTCTTGGAAGAACTGTCTCAGTGCCCTATAAAAAACTTTACAAACTATGGTTTGATAAACAAAATAATATGTATAATACTCCGATGAGTGCTGGAAAAATACTAGGTCTTTTTAGTATTGAAACAAATTAACACTAATCTATTCGGGCAGTAGTGATGAGTTCAAAGTCTGGAAACGTTTAGATCACGTTAATTACCCGGGTTTACTGTTTGTTACTTGTTACAGATCTCCCGACCTGGTACTTTGATGGCAGCAACACGGGGCAAGCTAAAGACGAAAATTCGGACACGTTTATATTCCCGCAAGTGATTTATCACGATCCATTTAGACGAGGCAGCCATATACTGGTGCTGGCCGAAACGTATATGTTTAACTACCAACCAACAGGTCAGTCGTTTGCATTTTGTGTCAATTTTAAGATTGTAACTAAATTATTTTTATTATAATTAATGATAAACGTCGAGAAGTCAGAGAAGCTTAGAAGCTTCTCTGACTTCTCCTTCTCTACGATTGACGTTTTACTTGAATTAATCATCCATACCTACTTGAAAAAATCAATTCATCGCCACCGACTCAAGTATTGACCTAAGCTTTGTGTATTTTAAGTTGATTTTTAAGAGACCATTTGTCTGTAAAGGTCGTACAACAAAGTATGGGTGCAATGGAATTTGAACTTAGTAATTTAAGACAAAGAGTTTGTTGTTTCAAAATTTGACAATTATCTCGAATTCCTTATTAAAATGTAGGACTTGGGATAGTAGTAGACAGACTTCAATTTATTTATTAGTACTTTATAGTATTACACCAAGAATACCTTACATAAAGGCCCGCCTTTGTACATTTGTGTTGCATGAAGTTTTAATAAATAAATAAATAAACCTTAAACAAGATCATTGGCAATCATGTCGCATTCCGCGCTCCTTTCCATGCAACGTGGAATGGACAAAGTTTGCTTAAGAAAATTGAATTTCGCGGGTTACCCTGGCGTTTCCACCTTAAGGCGGCACTTCGAAAATAATTGATGTTCGATATGCACCGAAATCCCCGCACTTACCGCAATCTCCCCGCAAGCCTCCTCGCGAAAAGTTAAAAAAATCGAATATAGCGCCACCACGTAAAACTAATTCAAACCGCCAATTGATTCAGTGTTGCCCGCACGCAAACTTCATTTATTTATTGAGTCAGAATATTGACTTACATCGGTACTCTTATAAACAACCTTTTTAAATATAGAATAAAATAAATATTCAAAGTAGACAAATAATTATTCGTTTAAATATTATCCTTGACAGTTGTCGGTAAATTATATCGTATTTTTGTATGTCCTCATATTACTATGAATACTACTAATTAAGTAGATTAATTATGAACATTGCCAAAATGTGCGATAGAGATAACACTTGAGATTTTTTAGCACTCGGAAAGGTATAAAGTAAATAAAACATTAATATTTTTAACTTTTATGTTATATAGGGTGACTGGTAATTAGTGACCTATACTTAAACAAGTGATTGTATTCATGATAACAAACGACTTTTCCCCTCCTTAAAAGGCAGTTTTAGAAAATTAATCATTCCCTTTTGAATTATTTACCAAAATAACTATTTGTACGTTTTGAGTGTGTGGATGGCTATAAGAGTAGAGGAAAACTAAAGAAAAGATGGATGGATTGTGTGAAGGATGATGAATTTCTAGAGAGGGCAAGCGACTACTGAGATGACGACTAACAGAGAGGTATGACAGAAAAAGAGGTGGCGCACATTTAACTTATTGTTAGAAACATAAAAGGTAGGACACGTTTGCGGGCGACGCTGGCGATTTTTGCTGCTAAGACAAAAGTACCAGCGCAACGGCTCCGCGGAGCAGTCCGGAGAGCCGTCCTGGGTCTGATCTTTTTTTTTTTGGCGCGTATGAAAATCATCCAATGACATCTCCCGCTCTGGCTGGAGCGGGAGGGTGTGTCAGACTCTTACTGACTAAAACCCACCCCTGTTCCTTCCCTGCCTGAGTGTCCAGGGGTGCGGTAACTCATGTTGAGAATTTAACCGCTACCCCGGACCTCTGCATTCCCCGTCGTGAGGGCTCGTACTCTTGCCAAGTTTTGGAATAGGGACATAACATTTCGTTATATGTTTTTTGACTTTATGATCTTCAATTTGATTGAAGGAATATACGATACAAAGAAATTTTCTCGATAGAAAAAAAATGCAATTGTCGATCCATATTTTTACACTTTCTAGCTACAAGGCGTAACGCTTCAGTGGTATTTTATGAAATTTCCTTTAAAATATAGAAAATAATCTTATTAAATGTTTGATTGAACAGATTTCGATTTAATTATACATTTATGTTATAAAATAGGTAGATTTTTTTTGGCGCTTACGTTATTTATTCCGAGTAACACTCATATTATTGCCATCTCTTCTTTTGCCCATTAAAAGTATTTGCATCACGCTCATCTGTCAGTAAGTCAGATGGCCGGTGGACCTCATTGACGCAGGACGTATGCCACTTTTTTCAGATCGGAGCTGTCAGATTTTCGTAATTAAAATTATTGTTTTACAGTAAACGTTCGTAGTTCAGCAGCAAATTAATATTATTTATTACAATTAGTATTTTACATGTCTTTACACTATGTGATTGGGTGTTCTTTAGACCTTGATCAATATATAACGTATTGTTTTTTATTCGTAACTACATATTCAGATTAGGTACAAAATGGTATGAAATAAAAAAAGACCAAAACTGAATAAAGTGCAATACGAGTATTTGGAGTATTTACCTCACGGAGTTAATGTTCTCATTTTACGGGAAATGAATAGCAACGGCTGATAGATATAAAATCTATTTCAAGTCCCTCGAACTTCACTTCAATGATGTTGGATATTACCACACACTTTTTTTCTCCTCGCAAGGCATTTTTAGGTAAGGATTTTATTTTCTACACTCCAGTGTGTTTTTTAACCGTTTTTTTTTCATATTTTATTTCAAAAATAGGCTAAAAACGAATGATTTTATTTAATGTTTTAAATACCTACATTAAACATCAATATGTATATGTCAAGTATTAATCTGCCAGTGAATGCAGTAAGCCTAAGAAAGGAATGAAGTCATTTTTGAATTGTGAAAAAAAAAATAGTTTACTAGGTATGATAATTATATAATATTAGCTTCTGCTCGTGACTTCGTTCTCTGCGGATTTCAGAAAAAGATACAATATATGTGAAAAATGTGTAATCCTATTATTATTATTGAAATAAATATATTGTACGTTGTAATAGTTATTAGCCTCTAAAATTTTTTATCTTGGTAGTTTATGAATCTTTACCTCATCTAGCTTTTTAAAACCAATTTACAAAATAAGTATAATTTACTGCTTATGATTCCAGCCACAAAATACGACTTAATGATTCTAGTAGATATTGATAATAAATGTAGTATCCACGCAATGTGTATAATAATAGTATTGTACTTGGCTTGCCAATGCACCACCGCACTGGCCGACAGTCCGACCTCAACTGCCGTCCCCACCATTCGGAACGTCATTTATAACCACCGACGGCGACGTATGCGCTCATGATAAGTCATAAGTATATCTACATACACTACATCCCTTCCTTATTTTAATTTATTTTATTTATCTCTAAATACTACCTGTATTAAGTTTTATAGATTTAGGTATACATAATATGTGTACCTATGTATTTTTGAAAGTATTTATTTACTTACAAATATTCTGCATGTTACTATTTTACTCATAAATGGATCGAAATTTTTTCAATCACTTAGTTATGGTATATTTATTTAACTGGTCGGTAAATGTTGTGGACTGTATTATACACTTCTGGACACATCTATTGGCCCACCTTAGAGTTTAGGTTTCGATGGCCCCTACCGAAATATGATTGCTAGATTGAACAAAAACTGTTGATGCAGTTTTAAACCTGATACATTTTACCATCTTTTTCGATCGTATTGTTTTAAATTTGAATTCAGAATACCATACGACATGGAGCTACGCCTAACAAGTCGGATATGCGCCTTGTTAAAGGCAATTGATTTTTGAATAAAAAACATGTTTTATCAAATAAAGGTTTAATTTAATAACGCGTGTTGCCTCCATGGGCATCTACCACAGCTCTCATACGATTAGGCATAGAGTTTATCAACCGCTCTATGAAATTTTGAGGGATCATCTCCCATTCCTATTCTATGGCAGTTTTCAACTCCTGCATCGTCTGGGTAACTGGCTGACGAGCCCTAACACGTCTTTTTAGCTCGTCCCACATGTGCTCAATGGGGTTCATGTCTGGGCTTCTGGCTGGCCAGTCCATAACTGTGATGTTCACATCCCGAAGATATTCCCTGACGATGCCGGCCGCATGGGCTCTTGCATTATCATGCATAAAAAGGAAATTTGGGCCCACATAGTCCGCGTATGGTATCACGTGAGGTTCTAAGCACTCACGAATGTACCTTTCAGCATTTAATGTTGGCAGCCGTGGTCCTGTAACAACCTCAAGTTGAGTTTTGCCGCTCGCGGATATACCGCCCCAGACAGTCCATGAGCCACCGCCATAAGCAACCCTCTCTTCAAAGCAGCATTGTGCGAAACGCTCTCCCTTACGTCGGTAGACCTTCTTCCTTCCATCATTGCCATGTAACACAATTTTAGACTCATCAGAAAAGAGTACACGGCTCCAATCTTGCTGTGTCCAATTTAAATGACTGCGTGCGAAATGAAGGCGCGCTGTTCGG
This sequence comes from Polia nebulosa, assembly GCA_951329385.1. Classification (NCBI taxonomy): domain Eukaryota; kingdom Metazoa; phylum Arthropoda; class Insecta; order Lepidoptera; family Noctuidae; genus Polia; species Polia nebulosa. Next base: position 16,392,400 of record OX589595.1, on the reverse strand, counting down.
TGGACTCGCGTTAGTTTGGGCCCATTAGCTGGCTTGTGTGGTACCATATCGCATTCTTTTAACCTTCTCCGAACAGTTCGAGCGCTCACAGATACTCCGTGGAAGTCGCGAAGTTGGTTTTGTATCTCAATGGAGGTAAGGTGACGATTTCTCAAGCTGGTCGTCACGATGAATCGATCCTGCCTTTCAGTTGTGACCCGAGATCGTGGCCTTCCTTGGCGACGAACAAAGCCGCCAGTCTCTAGGTACCTCCGATAAACATTTCGGACCGCAGATCGACTTAAATTAAGTTGAGCACTCACGTTTCTTTGGCGGTTTGGTGTCCGGCCTGAATAAGTGCCACAGCTTGGGCGGCGACTTCAGGTGAAGTATCCATAGATTATTGATAGAACCTCACCTTAATGTTAAGAATAAGTAATGTTTGTTGCAAAACCAAAGATATCAATCACTTTTTCAAGAATTAAATCCAAGTAAACCAATAAAACCAAGTTTTCTTAGTATTCGATTGTTTGAAATCAACAAACAGGCTCCAAATTGTCTTTTGTTTCTTTCAATTCTGTGTTCGAAATTCAAAAAAGACTACTGAATGAAATTGTGAATGTGCCAGGTTCAAAACTGCATAAAAACTTTTTGCTCGACCTAATATAAAATTTTAGCTAGGACCAAACGAAACTGAAAATACAAGGTGGGCCAATAGATGTGTCCAGAAGTGTATATTGTAGGTTGTCGCTCTTGGTTATAAAGGCGACGCTCGTTCGTAGGTTATGATGTAATGGTTTGTCGCTTGTGACAATGAAACAACTGTAGTTCTCAGGTGTCTTGATAATATTTCCCTGTTAATCCTGGAGATGTTGCTTTTTCGGGTCTAGATCAGATTATATTACATAATCATATATTTATATTTTTCCAATAATCAAAGTTGGAATTATTGTTTTGATTTAACTTCTATATATTCAATGTAATATGCTTTGATATTATTATTATCTTTCTTCTCCTTTCCTTTTTTTTTTTTTTTTTTTTTATTGAGTCCTAATTTATTATTCTTATTTATTACTTGAAGTCGACATAGAAGTACATTTTGGTGATCTGGTCTATCAAATGATCATCCTTCCAATAAAATTTATATTTGTCTGCCTGTTTTCTAAGCATCAACAATAACATGTACTTACTCAGTTGGTTTCAGTTTAATGGTAGTAGCTCAACCAAGTACATATTAGAACCAACTATAAACAAATATTTCCCAATTGAATGGAGGTGATTTGCATTGCAACATTGTCTCAATTTGATGAGAAAACCACCACAAAATGTCTAATTTAATGTAGGCGTTTTGTCACTTACGACAATTAGCGATCCTATTTTAAATTTAGTGGAGGTTGATACTTCCAACCAAATTTTCCAATTTAATGGCGGTTAATTCCAACCAAGGAGTATTTTTTTTTTGTCTGATTTCATGGAGGTTACTTCCAATCAAGAAGTTTTCCGAGAACCAATGATCGTTGAGGTAGACGTGTTCTCGAGTGAAGACCGCGAATCGTCAAACGCAAGGCAGGACGCCCTCAGGGTGGATGAAACGACGATCCCTCCAGGATGGCCGCCAGTAGCCGGATGAGAGCCGCCAGTAGCCGGATGAGAGCCGCCGAGAACCGAACCGAGCCGAACGGCGCGCAACCGGACTGGCCGACGTCCAGCAGCAGACCGCCACAGGCTGATGATGATGATGATGAAGTCTGCCCAATTTAACGGATGTACCTTTTTACCAACATGTTTCCAATTCCACTCCGTCTTCTGGTGATATATTTGCATCTTGTATATTATACAATATTTCCTGTAATTCTAGTCCACCAAAATGTATCAGCAATGCAAGTTTCTTCTCACTACTCTCTATACCAGCAGCTTCCAGGTAGATCACAAGTGCCCACCTCCAGCGCTCCCATTTCGTTCCTACTGATGAAGGTCTTCATAATCAAAATTTTGACTATTTTTCCTTAGTCAATATATTGCACTGCTATTACTTGTCAATTTAATGACCAGTACATATGTTCTACTGCTGTTACCCGTCAATTTAATGACCAGTAGATATTTTTTTACTGATACTGCTTGTTAATTTAATGACCAGTAGCTATATTCTACTGCAATTACTTGTCAATTTAATGACCAGTAGTTATATTCTACTGCAATGACTTGTCAATTTAATGACCAGTAGCTATATTCTACTGTAATTACTTGTCAATTTAATGACCAGTAGCTATATTCTACTGCAATTACTTGTCAATTTAAAGACTAGTAGGTATATTCTACTGTAATTACTTGTCAATTTAATGACCAGTAGCTATATTCTACTGCAATTACTTGTCAATTTAATGACCACTAGGTATTTTCTATTGCATTTATGTGCTCTTTGGTTTATTACTTTAGAACTAATCATGTAGCACAATCGAATAATTAAGCATAGGGTCCCGGTTTCGACTCCCAGACCGGTAGGTCGGTCACTCAGTTTTCCATTAGGAACCTCCCAATAACAGATTGGGGTCCGAACTGGCACCCGGCTAGTGGCAACAGGCATGCTCAACGTAATTGGTGAACTTGGTTGCATCACACATCTCACCCTACCCCTTTGGAGAACGTAGGCGTGATGTTATGTTTATTGTTTATTGTTTTCACTGCTTTACTTTACTTGAGACTACTTTACTGTAGACTTTACTTTACTGGAGACTCTCTTTTACTTTTAAATTGACTAAACTCCACCTTACAGTTAACTTGACTCAACTCCACTTTACAGTTAACTTGACTCAACTTCACAGTTAACTTGACTCAACTTCACAGTTAACTTGATTCAACTTCACAGTTAACTTGATTCAACTTGACTTAACTTGACAGTTAACTTGACTTAACTTGACAGTTTATTTGACTTAACTTCATAGTTTACTTGACTAATTTTCACAGTTCTCTTGACTTATTTTCACAGTTTGCTTGACTTAACTCCAGTCAACTTGAAAATAATCGTTATTGTATGCTACATGTTCAATATTTGATTATATAATAAACATACTTCGCAATACTAATATCTTATTCCTGATCTGGCTAAGCTCGTGACCTGGCATACTGAAGTGTATTAACACCCACGGCTAGTAATACATGACTCTGGACTTGAACCCGTTCGTTAAGTTTTCTTTACTGTATGGCCAAAATGCGTTGAACCCAACCTATGGCTTGGCGTGTAGTACTAGTAAGAACTGGCACTTGTAATGCAATAGTCCGATCCTGCAAGCATCAACAGCGTTACACTTTTCTTTACAGATGTTGTAATATTCAGACCCTCCGGGTAAATATTTAAAGACTGTTTCTATTTTTTTCTAGCGCTGCCCTAATGAGGTACTATCACCTTCTAAATCCAGTTTTTCTAATGCCAGTAAATTTGTGCGACATCATGATGAGTCAATCGGGGAGGCCTTTTAATAATTAAAATACCTTTGCTATTTTGTTAAATATGATATTCCAATTCAATGGTAGTACCTTTGGATCAAATATTTCTCATGTGATGGAGGCACCACAGTACCATTATTTTATTTGTATATGTGAAGGCAGTATGCACTGGATATATATTATTTGTACAAATTCCCACACGATAATTCACAAACAAAACAATGAAGGGTAGTCAATGTATCCCACTGAATTACCAAATGTATTTATTTTATTGTTTGATTCGTTTTGATGTTGATCTCTTATTTAAAATGATGCTTCTATAAGTATTTTAACAATAATTTTATTGTAAAACAGAAATAGTGCTCGACACATCCCCTTCTGTTTTTTTTTTATTATTATTATTTCCGATTTGGAATAGTTACATTTGCGCTTCTAAATATGGATAGTACTCGTAGTTTAATGGCAATAGTTCAATATCAATTTAATGATCAGAAAATTCTTCTTTCTTTTATATTTCGTCAATTTAATGACCAATAATGCTGTAGCGGATTTATAATTATCCTCTGAACATAGTCAAACGGTGGTTATTTATGACCAGCAATGCTGCTTCTGCATCATAATAATGTTGATGTCAATTTAAATAATGCTGCAATTTTATAGAAAAAGGAGCCTTTTTGGCCTCGTCTTTTTTTTTTTTTTGTTGTTATTTTCTTTATTATTAGTTAATTGTCAATCAGAACCTATTTTTGTATCATAATACTGCTATGCAAAACTTCAAAATAACTTCGTTATTCCTTTTGTGCCAATTAAATGACCAGGCCGCCAGCTTACATAAAATATAGGTAGGTTACTTGGGATCTATCCATTTATTTAAGTAACGCCGATTGTTAGACTTTGAGTCACTGGATGACTGAACGGTGGTTTGAAATATTTCCATCAATAAATACCACACCACTCAAACAGTACTGCTGTCTATCCTTTCGATAAGTACAAGCATGATATTTTGGGTTCAAAATAACAATCACAAAAATACTCCACGTCTCTGACCACGTCTTAGAGATGTAGTGATGGCCATTTTCATAATCATTGAAAAGAAACTCTGTTAAATTGAGATAGTGTGATATTATGATAGTATTTTACCTCTTTTACTGAGACTATGTTTTAAAGAATACTTTTGTTAAATTGTTTTCTTTGAATTTTATAGGTACTGACCTCTGTAACTGATATAACCTATATAAATAGGGTCCTCTGTAAATGAGATAGACCTACTTATACCTGGATATCTGAGACCCTGAGTAAGTAGAATACCTCTTTAAGTGAGACGAATTTTCAGATCCCCCAACATCCCAGTTGTCCAGGTTTCACTAGGTTGCGTGTTTCCCCACCAAGTACCATGGGATAAGGCCAGAAAAATAATGATGACTACTTACGTAGGTTGTTAACAAAACGGAACAGTTTGATATTTGCACCCAAATGCCACACACACACACATCACTCACATCCTAGTTTTGTTATCATAAGTTAAGCAATAATCACCACCGTTAAATTTAACGTTTTATACTTTTGAATTATAATACCCATTTGTTAATTAAAGTAACATAATGGTTCAAATTATAATGACTCATATAATAACTTATTTTGTATTTATCTAGTACATGTACCTAAGTAGTATAAATTAACTATCTCGTCACTTCACCGACCACATTTCCTTTTTTTTTCACTTTAATATTTTATTTTTATCCTCGTCGCCAAATGTAGTATCCACGCAATGTGTATAATAATAGTATTGTACTTGGCTTGCCAATGCACCACCGCACTGGCCGACAGTCCGACCTCAACTGCCGTCCCCACCATTCGGAACGTCATTTATAACCACCGACGGCGACGTATGCGCTCATGATAAGTCATAAGTATATCTACATACACTACAATGAGGAACGTTAATCAAACCACAAGCTCCAGAAATGAATGAATGCTTTAATGTTCTATTTTTACCCACCACCAACATTAACAAAGTACCCACATATGAATCTCATCAGATCTTCCTCCCTTAACAAAATTATAAAAAAAATATATGTATAGCAGCACATGTAAATTCCTTTTAATTTAACAAAAAAATAAATTTGGTAGGTGTAAAGTACATGAACAGATATTTAATTCTTAAACTAAAACACATTAACTATTTTACAATCTAACTTTAATAAACATTCTTAATATCTATTCTAAAAATATCAATACTACATTGCCGTTGAAATTATACATAATTATTAAGACTTCCATCGTGGTGTATTGATAATTTCATGGATATTCCCATCTATTCGGCGGTCGCACCGTCCTGCCAGAACGAGTAACATAATTATTATTAGGTGACGGCTCACAATGTTCATTTCTGTGACAGGTGGATTTTTCACAATCATAATAAAACTCATAGTCTCGAGGGGGGCTGTGTCTGTGCGAGTGATCTGTTATCATAATATGCCTTCTAGGAGCTCGTGGCTAAAGTAATAACAGCCGCACGGGTCGATCCATAAGGTTAAGCTACGCTTGCCGGGGTTGGTCCATGTATGGGTGACCATCTTTACATACCGAGACTCCTCCGTGCCTCGGAAAGCACGTTAAGCCGTTGGTCCCGGCTGTCAATTGTGGATCTTTGACAGTCGTTACGGGTCGTCAGAAGCCCGAAAGTCTGACATCCAGTCTTACCAAAGGGTATCGTATTACCCAGTAACTGGGTTGTGGAGGTCAGATAGGCAGTCGCTCCATGTAAAGTACTGGTATTCAGCTGCATCCGGTTAGACTGGAAGCCGACCCCAAGATAGTTGGGAAAAGGCTAGGCAGATGATTCCGTACAACTACTTTTCCATTATGTAAACGAACAGCATATGACCTATTTCCCAGAATTCGCTCAACTACGCCTGATGATACCCAATAGTTTTTAATTGTATCGAAATATCTTACATTCTGAGCAACTTGTAACGGAGTTAGGTTCTTACTACTTCTATCATAAAATTCTTTTTGTTTATTTTGCCTGTTTATTAATTTATTTTTTATGTTATTGTGCACCTTTGGAGTCAATAATTTTATGGGTGTCGGAACAATACTTCTTAATTTTCGACTTTGTTAAATGTCCGCTGGTGATGCTAGATTACTACTCAGCGGTGTGTTCAAGCATTCTAATAATGCTAGACGATAATCCGTGTCATCTTCTGTTGACTTTTTAATAATATTTTTTACTGTTTGAACTGTGCGTTCAATTTGCCCATTCGACTGAGGATAGTAAGGAGATGACGTCATGTGAGTAAAATTCCAATCTAGTGCAAATTTCCTAAATTCAAATGATGAAAATTGTGGACCACAGTCTGACATTATAGTATTAAGTATTCCTTGGCGGCTAAATATGTTTTTTAAATGATTAATTATGCTCCCAGACGTTGTACTGCGTAATTTGGCTAACTCGAAATATTTACTATAATAGTCCACTAGTAACAAGTAGTTCGTTCTTTTATATTGAAACAAATCCACACCAACTTTAGCCCATGGTCTGTCAGGAACCTCATGACAATTAAGCTCTTCTCTCTGATTATTTTTTCTATAAGTTAAACAAATATTACAACTTTTAATCATGTTTTCTATATCATTGTTAATACCGGGCCAAAATATTATTTCCCTAGCTCGTAATTTACATTTTTCAATTCCCATATGTCCATATGAATCTTTTTTAACATGACTGTCTTTTCTCATTACTTTTGGTATAATTATTTTATCAGATTTCCAGATTAGCCCATTAGCTACAGTTATGTCCTCCCTAAATTTCCAGTATGGTTTTATAGTGTCTTTTATTCTATCATTATTTTCAGGCCAACCTTGTAAAACATGTTTATTTAATTCAATCATCTCTTCATCCATTTCTAGTTGCTTCTGAATTTCTATGAATTGAGCGTCCGTAAGATATTCGCATTTATTTTGGACACTATCAGTCAATACGCATACTTCATCTTTGCCGCTCCCTATACTGGATTGTGTCATTCCTTCGCTCACATGCTGCGTCGTTTCGTAAGCACGAGATAACGCGTCAGCAATGTACAAGTGTTTTCCCGGTCTATAAATTAACGTAAATGTATAGCGCTGTAATCTCAACAGCATCCTCTGTAAGCGGGACGGTGCATCTACTATTGGTTTTTTAATAATACTGATTAGTGGTCTATGGTCCGTTTCTATAGTTACATCGGAACGTCCAAAAATATATGCATAAAATCGCTCACATGCGAAGACGGAAGCATACAATTCTTTTTCAATCTGTGCATATCTTTGTTCTGTGATAGTTAATGCTTTAGAAGCATAACATACAGGAAGCCCATCTTGCATTAAGCACGCACCCAACCCTGTAGAACTGGCATCCACGGATATGACTATTGGCTTTTCCAAACTATTATATTGAAGAACAGGCCGTTTCGTTAAACACGTTTTTAAATAAGTTAAGCACTGCTCATGTCGATCTTCCCAATGCCATTCTATATCTTTTTTAAGTAACTCTCTTAGTGGTAATGTTTCATCTGAAAGATTTGGAACAAACGAGCCTACGTACGTAATCAATCCTAAAAATCGTTCTACATCTTTCCTATTCTTTGGTACTTGCATATTTTTTACTGCTGACAAATGTGAATCATCCGGGCTCAATCCATCTTTTGTAATACGATGACCTAAATACTTTATGTCCTGTAAACCAAATTTGCACTTATTCATATTTAATTTTAAATTGATTTTTCTACATCTTTCTAGTATTTTCTTCAAAATTTCGTCATGTTTGTTTTGATCTGGGGCATATATTAGTAAATCGTCAATATACATACACACACCTTCTATGTCATCAAAGTGTTCATATATTTTTTTATGAAATACCTCCGAGGCCGAACATATGCCATACAGCATTCTTAAAAATTTAAATCTGTCAAAAGGTGTATTAAATGTACAATATTTACTACTTTCTCCTAATTTAACGTTCCAAAACCCTGAAGACGCGTCTAATGTGCTGAAGTACCTAGCCTCAGCTAATTTTGACACTATATATTTCATCGATAATCGGTAGCTTAAAATGTTCTCTCTTGATAGCCTGATTTAATTCTTTTGGATCCAAGCAAATTCTTAAATCACCGTTTGATTTTTTAACCACAGTTATACTGCTAACCCAATCAGATGGACCCTCTACTTTTGCTATAATACCTTGTGATTCCATTTCCAATAATTTTGTTTTAACGTCCTCGCTTATCGCACATGGCAATTTACGAGGCGCATGCACTACAGGGACGACGTCGTCCCTTAGTTGTATATTATATTCTCCAGACAACCTATACCTTCAAAAACATCTTTATATGCTTTAATTATCCTTGATTTGATATCAGGCCTCTGCACAGACATAACCCTCTTAATTAAATTCATTTCTACACACGCATAACGTCCCAATATAGGAGTGCTATTTACATCTGCAATTTTAGACTCCAATAAATACAGCCTATTCTTATGATATACTTTTAAATGTATTTTTCCTAAGACAGTTATTAAATCACCAGAATACCCGCTCAATTTAGTATTACTCGTAGTTTGCAATAATTTATCAACAGTTATTCCTAATCGGGTCAAGAAGCGCATTGGTAGCACATTAACATCTGCGCCCGTATCTAACTTGAAATTTATGCTTTGTTCATTTATTCTTAAATCTATAGTCCAATCACTCAAGTCTATATTTAATGTAAATATTACCTTTTCGTCTCATGTCTCCACTAAGTACACACCGCACACTTTTGCGAAGTGGTTCATTTTTGAGCAATGTAGACACCGTTTACCATACGCCGGACAAGCATTCCTTCCGTGCATACTACCACATCTGCCACACTGGGGCGTCGTGCGTGGTCTGTTTGTCGGTTGCTGCATCGGATGAGTGGCGTCTGTGGCGCCCCCGCGCCCGCCGCGCCGGGCTACTCCTCCTCGCTCGTGTCCCCCGCGTGATCGTATTGCTCCTTTCGTGTTGCCGTCGCATGTTCTTGTAGACGATGACACTCCATAATATCCTACTTTATTATTACGCCGTAATGCCCATATCTCGTTTTTTTCTTGTATGTTACTGTCCTTTTTAATACTGTGAACGGCTTCATTCTCCTTCTTTATGTTCTCTGAATACATTCTTGATACCACCGCCGCTCGACATATCTCCAAGGCTTTATTCAATGTTAGGTCCCCTTCTCGTAATAATCGTTCTCTAATTGCTGGGCTTGTCACACCACACACAAGTCGGTCTTTAATGAGATCGTCATTCAGATTTCCAAACTCACAAGTCTTGGACAATTTCCGCAAGTCAAACACATATTGATCTAATGACTCATTTTCCTGCTGATCTCGTGTAAAGAACTTGTGCCGCTCTACCGTTAGATTTTTTTTCGTTTTAAAATGTTCATCTAATTTTTTACACGCACCGTCTAAAGTTGTTTCCTTACTTTGTTCTAATATTCCGCGGCATTGTTCACCTACTATATGCAGAAAAATGTTGAGTTGTATCACTGGTGTTTTTGTCGATAACTCGCAAGCGTTGAAATATATCCTGAAACCCTTCTTCCATCTTTCCCAGCTATCACTTAGCTTGCCTGATGCCACATCAATCGAGTTCTCATCAAATTGGAACGGTGATGGCGGTGTTAACACTGTTTCCATAATTGTAATTTATTTATTTGTACTATTTTATCTTCTGTTTTGTTTTATTTCACTCACTGATAACTAGATTCTATTGTACTTTATTAATCACCGGCTGCGCCATGTTATGTTATGAGGAACATTAATGAAACCACAAGCTCCAGTAATGAATGAATGCTTTAATGTTCTATTTTTACCCACCACCAACATTAACAAAGTACCCACATATGAATCTCATCACATCTACTATCTAAACATTTAGATTGTCTCACAGCCCTCTGCAAGTTAGCTTCGGCCTCTCGCACCCCTTCTAAACGTCCGGGCCTCAGCAAGATGGTACTGAATTTTGTTTACGAAATCTTAAAATTAAATGGCGCTCAATCTGCAGTATAAAATCATAATGGAAAACCCCACACTTGATCTGACCTGAAGATCAGAAATCATCTTGATCTGATCTGCAAATTGCAAAAAACGTAAGAAAATTTGAATTTCGTGGGCTACCCTGGAGCTTTCACCTTAGTCGGTCGACTGCAGTTTGCTTGCACACTTCATCTACCTACCTTATTTTGTATATAAGTTTATACTCGGTAATGCGACTGGTAATAACTTAGTGAACTAATGGCTAGCGAGTAACATGCTAAATGAACAGTTTATTTTATTATTCGTTTGAACACGTCACAACGTATAATTTTAAATTGGAAAAAGCGACCGCTTATTCCGCGTTACAATGTTATTCACTATATCTATGTACTCGTATCTACTCGTTTTACCTTAATTGTATTTAATGAAGCTGTAGGAAATACAGTCAAAATAATTACGGCTATCAAATTGATTGTGGTTTTAAGGGTTCCGTACCCGAAGGGTCCAAACGGATCCCTATTGCTGTCACTCACGTGTCCGTCTGTCTGTCTGTCCGTCGTCTTTCACAAAATTTTATTTTGAAGAATTTTTTAACTTCCCATTGACTGAACATGAAATTTGGTGAGTGTAAGTCCGACACGCGCTTGGACGGTTTTTATTTTAATGAAAAGCATTGGAAATGCAAAAAAGACATGTTACAAAACAAAACAAACAAAAAAAGTGTGTATGTACTTATGTACGCACGTAAGAAGTTATACTTCTTTGGCGTAACAAGATAAGTATTATTTCGTTTATTCATCTTTTTAACATATTAGATACATTTTTAAATATTTCTTAAAAAAGAATATGTAAAAATCATTTAAAAATATAAAAAATAGTAGCCCACCGGTATCGGGAACAGAGTCCAAGCTACCGGCGGCGGTCAGGGCTCCAGAGAGAGGAACCGCCTGACAATGCGAGCCGTGTCCAGAAGTACTGCTTTCTGAATCAAGCCCTTGATCCAGCCGCCTAACGAGAGCCTCCTGAGGTGTTGATCGAGGCTCGTGGCTATTAAGCCATTGGCTGACACGACTATCGGTACAATGATCGCTGAGTCCACAAGAGAGTATTTCAGAGCAAGTTGCTGATGGGTAATCCTGGCTACAAGGTTGTGCCTATGCAAGTAATCACCGTTAGCTAGACGAGAACAACCTGAGATTGTGTGGCGGATTGATTCTCCCGGACGATGACATGCCCGACATATATCAACCGAACCTTATAGACCGTCGGTAAGCACGTGATTGGTCTATAATTTTTAGGTTCCGCAGTACCTGTAGTACTACCTGTTTCATGGAGCAGGTGGGTTATTCCTGTTGTAAGAAGAGTCGGGTAGCGAACCAGACTCCAAGGCTGCCTGGTATTGAGATGCCAAGCGAGCGTGCGACCTTTGTACCCACTTTATCCTAAAATTGTGCAGCCCGTCCGGCCCTGGAGATTTCCAATTAGGCAACGGACGGACTGCACGGGCTACATCTTGGGGGCTGATAGTGATTGCCCCCATTTCTGTTATTGGATCGCACGCTCGCTCGATCTCCCGAGTCCAGTCACCTTCGGTGTGACTGACAGGCACCGACCAGATGTTGCGCCAGAATGAACTCATGGCGTCATCATCCGGCAGACGCGTGTCAGTCACACCTTGTTCCGGTCGCTCCTAAGTCCTATATACCCACCTTTCATTACTCCGGAATGTGCGATTCTGGGTGTATCGCTCCACCCGCCGCTTATAGGTACCTACGGATGCGGTTTGCACTTGCATACACCTTCTGCTTCAGGAAGTCGATGCGCTCTGTGACACCGGACATATAGTCTCGGGAGCTGACATCAGTCCCCGAAAACGCCCGTCTCACAAAACGCATCACTCTTGGGCGAGTGTTGCCCTCCCTGAAGCAGATCAGTTTGCCGATCAGTGCTCTGGCCCCACCAATACGACACTCGATCCGGCGCTGCCAAGCCGGTACGGCTGGTTTCGATCGTGTAGCTCTGTCATTAGGGCATTTGACGTGAGCTACACGACATGCCGCTACAGCCGCGCAGTATATTATCGAGTGTGTGTCGGTGAGGTCATCGCAGTTATCAAAATAATTTTACAACTGCGAATCCAGAGCAGCCACCAGCGCCTTATTCCTATTATGCGTGGGCAAACAAAAAGAAAAAAAAAAAAGTTCAGGTGGCATGTTGCGATATTCCCGAATAGCACACTCCAAAGCACTCCTCAATTCATCATTGCACTGGGTACTTACGTTTGTAACCATGTCACAACACTCCTCGTCAGCGTGGCATGGTTAGACGGTGGTACCACCACTGGTATTACAGTCCGCGACGGAGGGGCAATGACATGGCTACCCATTTCAGTTCGGTGGCGATCAAGTACCGTATCATCCAACATATGATTACGCTGGATGATGCACCTGATCCGACAGTGGTTGGGCCAAAATGTTGACGGCTGGCTCAAGCACCTGAAACAAAGAGAGCATCCGAACACGGTACGCGGTCAGGTTGTTACCTATCTGTAGCCCCATAGTATGAGCGCATGACATTCTCGTTGATGGCTTGTGTCCATCGCATGCGTTTCACACTTCCGCCGGGAGCTGGGACCCTATGAGAGGCCGGTGGGCCTCGAGGTCCTAAGCTGCTCGGCGGTTGGCGTACTCCCCGTCGACGCGCTGGTGGTGATGTCGTCGGCGGCGAGAAGAACTCGTCGCTGGAGCTCGACGCAACTGCCGCGGCCGGTGTCACAGCGCACACGGAGAGGCTGGATTCCGGCGGCAGCGAGGCGGAGCTGAGCGACGAGGCCGGAGGTGGTGGGCGTGCTCTCTGTGCTGCGGCTCTCGTCAACATTTTTCTCTTCTCACTGGTCCATTCGTGGTCATTATTAACTTTAACTTGTCATTTTCACTATTGTTTTTATTATTTATATATTGTAGGTACTATAGTAGTTTTTGTACGGTCTTGCATGCATTTTTGGATGTTTAGTATAAGATAATTTGTTGATGAAATTGATAAAATTTGCAGAGATTTTTTTTTCTGTCCGTTCAGTTGACAGTTGAGCCACAGATTATTCATTATTATTATAATATTATTTTTTTCGCATTCATTCTCGCTCTGTCTCTTTCTATTCCCGCTCCCCAGGAGCGTTAAACGTTTAACGCTTTTTTGTTGGAAGTCGCATAAGAAGTATAACTTCAAAAACGACAGGTACTTAAAACTAAATATACTATCTAAGGGCAATAATTACATCCTATCCGCAGGAAAAATCTAGCTGTCATCGTAAGCCACTTGAATACCTGAATGAACACAATACGGAACATAATAAATTTTATATTTTATTTCGTTTTATTTGCTTCGTGATATTTGACTCGAGAATTGCCGGCAGAGCGGTGACGCGTTTTTTAGCTCTGTAAACAACCCCTGAAGGGCGCGCGAATCTGAACTTAATACCGTCTAGAGGTGTCGAGATGAACAGTCAAAACAAAAATTATTCAAACATTTCGTTAAAAATGTTCTTAAATATTAGAACGTTATTTTTTTATGGAATGAACCATCTCTGCTTCATATGAGAAAATGACAAAGTTGGTTTGCATCATTTTTAATATCTGAGGACTTATTTGTCATGAATGTGCAAGAATTGTTCCAAAGGCATTAAACAATATGTCGGGAACAATAATACCCACGGCCACTAATGGCGGGCTTTTAGATGTTTCCTATATCCTTGTTGAGCAAACGACCAGTATATCATGAAATCCACTTACATTACCTGTTTCATAACTCGATTGCACAGTGTCGCGGTTCACGTGATTTTCTGTCGCTCGATGGGATCTCAGCCCCGCAACTAGTAACAGGATTTGTAGGAAATTGGAAATGGGTTGCAATTGACCTCTTTGAAGATAGCTGGGAATTTCAAACTGCCAAATACTTGAAGTCGACGTTACTGGAATGATGATAAATGAGAAACATGTACAATGTGAAGTATTTAGCATTCAACTGACGACTAGAGCCAGCAAAATATAATTAGTCCGCATTCGCGTGAAAATGCATTTCCACTTTGGTATTAGCGAAATTTATGATGTGAATTCCCAACAAATTCAGCAAATTGTAGATTTAACGCGTCAGGCCCCTCGCGTCGACATAACAATAGGTTTTTAATTGTGTCTGCTAATGAGGGACTTGACGCGTTAATGTGTTGTAATTTATTATGTTGTCATGATGTAAACTCGACAGCTAAGTATAATTGAAAATTGCTACATTTGTCGGTGTTTAATTTTTATGGGAAAGGGTACTAGCAGATTTTATTACGATAAGCTATAAACTGAAATGACTTCTGCTTAGATAAAGACGCTGTTGTAATTATTAAAACAAATTGGTTGCAGGTAGATATCTGATTCTTTCACAGCACTATATTACGACTTTTAATATATCTGTTTAATGTCATCGAAAGGAATTTGGAGATGACACACATCCCAAAAGAGTAACTTCATCCTGTAATTAATATAATATTGTAAAGTACACAGTCTTTAAATAGAATGAGGGTCTATTTTTATAGCCTTTTAAAAGAGCAGCCATTAGCCACATCTGCCGGGTCAGATCACCAACTAAATGAATTAGTCAACTGGGAATCCACGCAAAATGTGCGTCTAGTAATGTTGCCAACAGCGACAGTCCACAATGAAAAGCGAGCTTAATGAGTTGTAATGATTCGGGGAAATTGCCGACATTATTTGACAAATCTTAATAAACAAAAACAAAGGTGTAAAATCTTTGTAATCGAATAAATCAAAGTACAAAGTGAAACTGGATCCTAGCCTAATTTGCCGTTTTTGTAAAACAATTTTGTCTAAATCATTACTTTTGCTTTTCATCGAGTCAACTTTAGTTCTTAAGCCTGGTTAATGAGGTTTGAAAACGGATCACTTTTCACATCAACCTAAATTTATTGAAAAGCCATATAAGTCCTTGACAAAATTCTTGGGGTAATTTACCTACTTATGATCTTTTCTAAAGGATGTAAATTAAGAGTATGTTAATTTATGAAAGCTGAAAATCGAGTACCGTATAAACAAGGTGGCGCAAAATTTATCACCATATCGGAAGATGCTATAATTTTTACAAATGGAGGCGTACGTCAATCATATTTGACATTTGTAAACTAGACAGCTGCAGAATACAAACAGACAAGTAATGGAGCGCTATACTCCGCAAGAGCAAAAAAAAAAGAGCGTAATTGTGTCGATTTTTTTACGAATAATCGGCTGGTAGTGTTGTGAATTTTTTTATTTTTTTTTTAAATCCCTTGCTCCTTTTTTTTGGGGCTACTTGAAGTCGCGGGTTTATGCCTTGTTCGCATTGGCCTCAGACAATCGCAGCCCTTAAGGAGAATATTCGACAGTAATGCGATCAGTTACCACAGGAAATCTAGCGGGAATGTCATGGAAAATGCGATAAAACGGGAACAAATGTGTATTAACACTGACGGCAGCCACTTGACGGATACCATCTTTTCCACTTAACAGAAAAAAATGTAAAGGTATAAAGATTTCCACCATTCAATTTTTTATTTTTTATTTTGTAAGGAAGTTATTAAAAAACAAAACTGGATGATTAATTTTGCGCTACCTTGTATAAGTCAGCCAGTAAGTACGAGTACACTGTAGAGCTAATGAAATATTTCAGTGGCAGTTCTGAGCCGTGACCGGCAAACCAATGCACTGGCGAGCACAAACTTTCTAAGATTATTGATCGTGACTTATGTTAGTGTACGTAACTAAATCAAGGATCTCCTTAGAAATTTAAGAATGTGTCTATTTTTTTAAAATTGTGTTGAAAGAAACGACTAAAGTTACTTAACTCTCCACACACGCCGCAGTGCAGCAAAACGCGACGCTAACGCAGCGCACTCGCGGCGCGCGCGCGAGGAACGCGTGTCCTTCAGCACACAATCCTCACTTTTGAAAACTTGATGAAAATCAATTTTGAGTACGCAGAAAAATAGTCAATAAATAGTCATAAATAGTAACCAAGGTTAAAAAAATAGTCGCATTATGAATCCGAAGTTATAGCTATATGATGGTGAGAATTGTGTGGTAAGGTCTCCACACAATCCTCACCTCAGTGCAAGCAAACGGCTGGAAATATTGACTTAGTTTCAATTCCAAAAAATAGTCAAAAAATAGTCGTAACGCTATGCCAAATCTCGAAAATAGTCATTAAGGCATTCCAGAGATATAAAGGTGTCTTGGTGAGGATTGCGTGGTGAGCCTTTCTCGCCACAATCCTCACCTGATTACCGCGGAACGCTTACGTTTTTGAAGTTGATTTTAGTATCAAAAAATAGTCAAGAAATAGTCGACTCCAACCATGATAATTTCGACCTGGTTTACTATGTAGAAGTAAGTTAAACTTTCATGTAAACTTCTGCGTACATTATGTTTTGGTACAGTCGCGAACACTATATTTTGCAAAACTATTTTATTTAGTATTGTTGTCTATTAATTTAAAACGGTAATAAAATATTATAGTTACTTACTTACTGTGTATTTATTATGTTTCTGACTTTGGCAGAACTGAATAACCTTCCAAAATATGGAAAATACATATTATGTAAATTTATTTTAAATACTTAGTCATGTTTTTATTGAAATTCAAAATCCTACTCATAATACTCATACTCATGCTCATTTTGATTTTTCATTCGATTCAACCATCATTCAACATAAAACATGTCATGAATCGAGTATTTTCCTCACATCGCTTTTAAGACGTCACCGAGTCTCGCTACACCTCGTTTTTGTGTTCATAAAGATCAAGGTATTTTTCTTTTGCATTACGAAAATATACGTCTAATCAGCAAAATTTACATGCACTTGATATGCGATATGTCTATAGAGCAACACGGGCCACCGGCGGACCGGAGACGCCGGTGGCCCGTGTTGCTCTATGGATATGTCCTTTTGTAAAAATGATAGCGAGACTACCGTAGGGTTGAAGTCACGTTTGAAACTAAACTTGACATGTCGATAATTTCTTAATACGAATTAGTATTTTTTTTTTCGTTAAAAATAGTTATTTATGACACTAGTGCGGTAAGTTGGTTTTTAGAAACGAGTACGCGAATGTAAGCCCGAGACGAAGTCGAGGGCTTACCGTAGTTACAAGTTAGGAAATACCAATTTCCGCACGTGTGTCATACAAAGTTTTTCAACACATTTGCGTTTTTAAAACGTACAATAGGTAATGAAACAAACTTTTGTTTTCAGATATCAGCCGGTAAGTGGCTACAATCTTTGATATTTCTAATATGAAAATAGCGCGAATTTACAAATTGAGCCACGTGCGACAACGACCAACAACCAACAACAACAAACAGCAACAACAACAAACAACAACAACCAACAACAACACTACCAATAAAAACAACAAGCAGTAATAACAACTGCAACTAACAACAACAACCAACAACAACAATCACAACTAACAACAACACCTAACACCAACAACCACCGCCAACAACAACACTACCAGCAACAACCACCACCACAACCAACAACACTAACAACAAGAACCACAACCAACAACAACAACCACAACTAACAACAATAACCACCACAACCAACAACAACACAAACAACTACAAAACAAAACATACAAAATAAATGTTTCACATCTGCCAGGCTTCCCATGACGGCTATTATTTTTTTTCTCGTAATGCGAAACTCCTTGGAGGAATTCTATTATATAATGAAATTAAAAAAAAACCGTAAAGGGTACGCACGGCGCTATGCAACGGAGCGTGCGGTAAAATAGGTACTTAGTTGAGAGTATCTATTTTACCGCACGTTCCATTGTATGGTGCGTAATTTTGAACTTTCGAACAATGTATACAGGCTTTGTAAGTGCATTTTTTGAGCAAATGTGTTGAAAATATACTATTGAGATAGCTTAGGCAATAAGCAGTCGGAAAATGTTAGTTTTAGTTCATAAAATAACAAAAATTTTAAAATTCAATTCAAAGTTTTCAGTTTTTTAATGTTTTTAACACCATGGAATAGTAGCCGCCATGTTATAAAACTGCGAAAGTAATGTTACTTATGTTATCGACAATTTACAAAAATACGAATTTTACAGTGCTACACGATATTTAAAATGCACAAATTCTAAATGCGAATTGAATGATGGACCTAATAAAAAATGTAGCTACATTCCACTTAATACTGATATATTACAAAACAAAGGGCTAAAGGCGCTGAATGAAGCAGCTTTAATTTATGACGATTCAGAAAGATTTTGTAAATCTGAAATATGTGATGGAAAAAATGCTTACGAAAATGATTTAAATGATTTTTTAACCGACTTCCAAGAGGAGGATCTCAATTCGTCTGTATGTTTTTTTTTTGTATGTATGTTACGCGATTTCACTGCCACTTGTAACTAAATTTTGATGATTCTTTTTTTGTTTGGTAGGTCATACATCAGAGGTGGTCCCATAGAAATTTTATCGAAATCGATTAAGCGCTTTTTGAGAAACTGAACAAAAACGAAAAATATGTATACCTCAATGACGTTTTGGTGTTCTCCAAATGTTTAAATTCCACGTTCCATGTTATTGGCGGAAGACAGGGTGTTGTGGCGCAGCCTGGGAGAGGCCTATGTCCAGCAGTGGACGGCGATAGGCTGATTTGCTGTTATTGGGGTTTTTAGTTCTGGGGTATAACAACTAAAAAGTGAAAAATAAAAAAACTTTTTTACAAAAAAAAACAACCGACTTCCAATATATATATGTATTTCTTTTTTGAAGTCGGTTGTTTTTTTTGTAATAAAGTTTTCTTATTTTTTGAAATTAATTCTTCAAGGTCATGTAATATTAATGACATACAAATAGACATGACATTGAAAGGAATATCATATACATTACTCTCTGTTATTGATTATACAAATGGTGCGGGTACTATGGGACATTATAAAAGTAAATGCTATCGTTCTTCAAAGAAAAGCTGGAACTGCTATGATGATTTACAATCAAAAGTTTATTATAATTCATCTAATACTACACCTCATTATATTATTTACACAAAATCTGAAAGTCGAGAAAACATGATTACCGAAGATCTCAAAATAATAAATAAAAATCCAACGAGATTAGGTTATGTTGTTTTTTTCCACAAACTCTTGTACATTGTATGATTTTTATTTTGACTGAATTAAAAATACCTAACTAATGTTCTAGCTCAGATCACTAAACTGAACACCTTTTTTTACGTTATTCGGAAACTCACCATTTGTTCTGTTTCATGATCCGAGCTATCGGCCGCGAGGCGGTTAGTTATTTCATGTAGGTAAGTACTGTGACGATTGTATACACAGCCTAATATTAGCGGGTGTGTACCGGCCTTAACTGGTTGATAAGAAGGTTCGAGAGTGATTGGAGAGCCGTTTGAATTTAGAAGGTATAGACTTTTTGTTTGATGTCAGAGAGATAGAAGTCTAGCCCCATCAAGTGGGCACCGATGTGATGATTTTGCCTAATTAATATATATAATTGAAAACGCCTTCAGCCCTTTCCCTTATTCGCCCGTAGCCAGTATCCCATTTTGTACAGTCCTCTCGCAGTCTCCAAGCTACGTGACATCCCCCGGAGCTACGAAAAACGTCCCAAGATCCTTGCAGGCTGTACAGGTGCCTTGGGGTCTTACAGTACCTGTAATAATAACTAGTCATAACCAGAGGTGCCAAATTGTATTTAAGTTCTTTGTCTATATGATGTAACGTATAAAGTGCAAAGATATTAATAATAATATTAATACCTATCTGTGATTTATATTAAGGATTTAACTTATTTTATGGATTTCTGTACTGATTATATGGAGGTATTAATGAGTGTTTTAAGAGAATATAAGCAGATTATTTTTAAATTTTTACTTATAAATTATTTCAAAATATTTATACTTGTTAATTATTGTTGTTAATTATTATCAGAAACCAACTGTGTAATTATTGTGATAAACACAAATCACGTAACAGTAGTGTTAGTTTGTAAGTTTTATTCAACTTTTAAATTAAAAGTTATTTTGTTCCTTAAATTGTATTTTTCTGATCACAGCCCCTACACTCCAAAACAGTAATTAATCTTGTATATTTGGTAAGTATTCATTCTTAGATAAAGATAGAAAACCCTCCCGACACCCTCGCACGCACCGCAGTGGCAATGAGAAAGTCAAAATGTCGAACATTCAGCCGCCGAATATTCAGCGCGTCGACAGAGAGCGTGATCGAGTATTTGGTATTCGACTAAATCAAAATTCATGGCATTATTTATTATTGAAGATAATAAGTTACTCTATGAAAGAAGTGTCTACTAGCTAAGGAACTGCTGTGCCTGAGACAGGTTTAATTTAGCTTATGACTTTGTTTTATAATATGTCATGATAATGATATCGGTCCTCTATTCGAGGCCGAATCACTTCATCTCTGCCCCCCGCCCGATCACCATGTATGGCAAGCCAATCTCCTGGGAGAAGCGAGCCAAATACTTGGGAGTCATCTTAGATGAACATCTGACATTTGCCAAGCACATAAGTAGCGTTCGTTCGCGAGCCTACTTCGCGCAAGGCAGACTCCATAATCTGTTGACCGCCCGCAGTAAACTGTCACTCAAGTGCAAACTGCGGCTGTTCACCACGGTGATCCGTCCCATCATGACGTACGCCTGTGCTGTCTTCGCACGCGCCAAGTCATATCTCCTCCACAAGATGCAGACCCTGCAGAACCGCTTCCTCCGCAGAGCAGTGGGAGCCCCCTACTTTGTTCGGAATGAGGAGCTGCATGTGGATTTCAGACTCCCCACCGTCCAGCAGTTCATGAAACGCCTCACCAAGCGTTTCTTTGAAAAGGCTGCTAAACATAGGAACCCAACATAGAACCTAAACATAGGGAATGTATCGGCCGGCCGATACGATTAGGAATCGTATCGGCCGGCCGATACATTCCCTCCCTTATTAATAACGTTCGCCGACCCCGGCACACATTAATCACACCCGACGACGCTACGACCCTGCTCCAAGAGAACCGTAGGGAAACTAGCACGTTAAAAAAACGCAGACCACCGTCCTTCCGTCCTCGCCGCCGAGGACCGTCGCGAGACCCCACGCAGAGTCAAGCAACCAGTCCCTTGATAGACCCAGCCCGCGCCGCTGTGCCGATAGTTTCAAGCCCGCCCGCATGACATATTCACACGACACCGACTCACACCGTGACGCGGCGTATCCTAAGTTAATATAGGCACGTCGCGAAGCAACCTGACATACACATACCCCCTTTCGTGCGCGGCATGTCCGAACACAGCAGGGGGACTTAAGACACAGAAATCCCCCCAGTCCCTTTGCTCAAGCCAGCAAGCACCGCTGAGCTGTAGTTTTAAAAATTCGTCCACAAATAGTCACAACAAGATTCAGCTGTCCCTTGAGGCCCTCCCCCAGCGACGCCCTGAGCCGAGGCCCGTACCCCAAAGGGGGGGTGCCCTTAGCGTAGTCGCTTGTAGTTTTAAGTATAAGAGAGTAGAGTAGAGTCCTGGCTGGAGGCTTTAATAATAATTAAAACCACCATGGGCACGTCCGCTTAAGCAGTCGACAACCACTATGGTTGAACTGCGAGTCTCATACACAAAAAAAAAAAAATAATAATGGAGCGGCTCAGTTGCTGTTCGGCTTTCAAGGCGTTAACATCTAAGGTATGATATTATTCTGACTATTGTTTGTTTATTTTTGATGATGAGGTATATTTATATCATATTTATGAGCCATGTAATGTAATGTTATTATGATGATTGGTGTATTTAAAACACAGGTCATAATAACTTGTTTATTAACGTAACGTTGTGTTATATACGCTACTACGATAGTGGTTGTTATATACCACAAGATATTTATCGTTGTAAATATGGCTTATGTGATAGATCCTATAATTAGATTTATTATGATAAACGATTATTTATGATGTGTCGATACAATAATAAAAGAGAGCTACCGTGGAGTTTCTTGCCGTTCTTCTCCACGAAGACCTAGTTTTGCGAACTGGCAATTAGATTTCGATTGATTACAAGCCTATTGGAAATAAATACATAGTCTTGTCTTTGTGCTTTTTCTTAATAAATCCCTTCCTTAAAACACCACATTCACAATGAGTAAATAAGCAAATAAATAAGTAAATAAAAGATAAATAAATAGGTAAATAAAAGATCAATAAATAGGTAAATAGATAGATAGATAAGTAACGAATATTAAATATTTACATACATCTGGTTACATATCTATACATACACATATAAAAATTCTAACACGTGCGTACCTACTGGGCCCGCGATGACCTCCGGTGAACTTAGGAAATCAGCTGAGCAGGGAGCTTCTTGTAATTTTTTTTACGATGCGTTTTTTTGCGAAAAAAGCGATCTTTTTATTTTTTACTTAAAAATTTCATTGAGGTAGATAGGTATAACAATTTTATACAGTTTAATGTAAAAAAACGCAGATTTTTTTTTTCAAAAATTAGGAAAAAGGCGACGAAAAATTCCAACGCTAGGGGGTCTGTACTGAATCACTTGAACACGTATGTGCGTTCATGTACCTTACACACTGTATGTATTTTCCATATTATGGAAGGTTATTCAGTTCTGCCAAAGCCAGAAACATAATGTTAGTAACTATAATAATTTATTATCGTTTTAAATTAATAGACAACAATACTAAATAAAATAGTTTTGCAAAATATAGTGTTTGCGACTGTACCAAAACATAATGTACGTAGAAGTTTAGATGAAAGTATAACTTACTTCTACATAGTAAACCAGGTCGAAATTATCATGGTTGGAGACGACTATTTCTTGACTATTTTTTGACACTAAAATCAACTTCAGAAACGTAAGCGTTCCGCGGTAATCAGGTGAGGATTCTGGCGAGAAAGGCTCACCACGCAACCCTCACCAAGACACCTTTATATCTCTGGAATGCCTTAATGACTATTTTCGAGACTTGGCATAGAGTTACGACTATTTTTTAACTATTTTTTGGAATTGAAACCAAGTCAATACTCCCAGCCATTTGCTTGTACTGAGGTGAGGATTGTGTGGAGACCTTACCACACAATCCTCACCAACATATAGCTATAACTTCGGATTTCAACCTTTCTATTTTTACCCGACTGCGCCACGCAAGGGAGGGCAATGTGTTTATCAGCCTACGTATGTATGTATATGTGTGTGTTTGTTCCTTTGTGGCACTATAGAGACCAAACGCTTGGGCCAATTTTGATAATTCTTACGTCAATTGATTCGTCTTAACCTTGCGAGTGCTACTAAAGACATGATGGTAATAATACAATATGGCGACAACCAGACACAAAATTGTGAAAAAGAAAAAAATAATGTTGACGAACTATATTAAGTGGAGTATCAAAATAAAGGTTCCGAGGAGGCAATTCCAAAAATATAAGTCACTAAAATGCAGAAAAAAAAAAATATTTTCAAAAAATCCGACTTTAAGAACAACTAAAAAGTTCTAAACAAGTCACTTTTCAAGCACTCTGATGCAGTTGGTGCCATGAAATCAATGATAATTGAACTAAAATAACAGCCAATTTTTTTTAATAAAGGTTTGAATTATGAAGCTTCACACATATTACATATTTGTTCCGTGCGGGGATCGAACCCGCGACACGCAGGTTAGCAGCCGAACGCTCAACCACTGCGCCAACCGTGCCGTCAAAATTATATAGCCATGTGTTTTTTTTTTTTTTTTTTTTTTTGGGGGGTGGGAAATCATCTAATGACTCTTTCCGCTCTGGGGTGGAGCGGAAGGGCGTGTCAGACTCTTACTGACTAAAACCCACCCCTGTTCCTCCCTGCCCTACGCGCCCGGGGGCGAGGTAACTCTTTCGAATTTATCCTCCACCCCCGGGCAGGCACTGGCCGTGGCAGGCCCCGTCCTTTGCTGACAACTCTTTGAGGCGCGCGTGGAACACTACGCGCCGTCGACTCTCGGGCCTGGTGCTGATCGGGCGGCGAGTTACCCGCTACTCGCCGTCCGCAGGCCCGGGTCTACGGTGGCCGGAGATCGTCTCGCAGCCCCCGGCGTCTCCTGCGACGGCTGCTGCTGGGGGCGCTAGGGCGACTCGGTCTCTGTTGAATCTCCCTAACGTGTGCCGCCTCCCTCTTCGCGAGCATTACTGCTTCGCAGAAGTTGGAGACGGCCCCCCATTCCCTCTCACTCCGTACCATGGCCTGAACCAGGGCACGGCGCGAGAGGTCGCTGCCGCCTATCGCATCCACGAGGACACGGCGGTGTTCTGCCCAGGCGGGGCAAACCTCCACCGTATGCTCCACCGTGTCCACGGGGCGATCCTCGCAGTGGAACCACGCAGGGGTCACCTCCGCCTTGATCCGACACAGGTACCTCCCGAAACAGCCATGTCCGGTGAGCACCTGCGTCAGGCGGAAGGTGATATAGCCATGTGTAGTAATAATAATAACAGATCAGTGTTTTATGGCCTACAGATAGTTGTGTCGGATCTGCGCGTTTGTGAATGTGAAGATTTGTGTTTGTAATCGCACCGTCTCCGATTCAGTTGAAATCCTGGAGTCGGCAACATTATAAAAAAAAACAATTAGGTACTACATATATACCTATTTGTTGTATATTGTCAAAACAACAACAAACCTATTTAGGGAACTTTTTAACTTTTTACAAAATTGGACACCCATTTTTCACATTTTTTATCAAAAAAAAAAGTGGACACCTGGATTTCGCCTGAATTGTGAAAGGTGCGTTTACAAACACAAATCTTCACATGCAGAAACACCTGCAACTCCTAACGCAGCAGCCAATCACCTGCCACTGCACCAAACGTGACATGTTTGTAATCACTAATACTGTAAGTAGATAGGTATATACTTACTTCATTACGTTTATCATGTTTTCCAGTTTCTTTGCGCCAACCCTTTCGTTTCTTATTTTTATTACGGTTATTTCCCATTGCACCAACACTATAAGTATAAGTACTACAAGATTTGTATTTTACGTAGTCTTGTTGCGTAATGTGTGCTCTGAGCGCAAGCGACACAGCCCTCCCGTTCGAAAGCCGAAGCGAGACTGAACGGGGGCGTCGGGCGCCAGGGAACAAGCTTCAAGACGGCATAGTTTAGGTGATAGTTTAGGTATTTTATTTTTACTGTGAAAATAATGGTAATTTAAAAATAAAAAAACTTGTAGGACCTGCTTTATAGTAAGTTCAGTTAGTATGCAAAGTTTCATGATCTAATTTTAAGCATTTTTTGAATGCTAGCGGTTTATTGTTTTCGGTTTAGAGGTAACTTTGGATTTTTTTTCTATCGAGAAAATTTTATGGAATCGTGTTTTTGAGGTTTATGATACTTAAAATTGATCCTCAACCTTGCCATATATTTATTTCAAAATTAATGCTGCAGTATTATCGACATAACGGAGGATCATGCTAAGCCATTTGAGGTAACATAGACTCTTAATCCGGACCTGAAAGCCGCAATTTCTAATTCCCCTGATAATAAAGTAAAGTAAAACAAACAAACTTTCGTACAGTCACGAACTACCGCAAAGGCTGCTTACAAATGTGCGAGAAGGCCGAAGTTGAGGAGCCGTGGTTTGGCTTCAACCAAGAGTTCTTTCTGACGACCACAGATGGTCGCCCACTGGGCTGGCCCCCCGGCGGCTTTCCCGCCCCTCCAGGACCGTATTACTGCGCCACAGGAGCCAACAAAATCGTCGCTAGAGATCTTATGGAGGCTTTCTACAGGTACTGTTTGAAACTTTAAATACCTAACAAAACAACCCGGACATAAAACCAAAAATATCTCGAAAATCTTTTACGAAGCTGTAATTTTTTTCAAAGTTTCAAGTCAAGTTTCCGGTCTTTTTTTACATTTTAGATGAAAAGGTTTGGATTTTAGTACCTATAGGATTTCGCACTCGTAATAAGCCAGCCGTTTATAACATTGCTATTTTAAGGGTATTCTATAAATCCTAGACAATAGAATATTACTCACTTTAAGATAAACAGAAACAGGAATCTGTCAATAAACTAAATAAAATAAATATTTTATATCACGAGCTACCAATCTCGAGATACGGTCATGTGTAGTCTCGATTTTTACGTTTTCACTTTCTGTATACGTTTTAGATGCTGCCTTTACGCGGGTATACAGATGAACGGTATGAATCCGGGGACTACACCGTCCCAGTGGTGTTTCCAGGTAAATGGCCAGAGAAGTGAAAATGTTTCATTCAAAAATAGACCGAGAGAGATCTTCCGGTTGCGGGGGAATTGATTTTGATTCAGTTATGATCTCGATAGCTATTTGTTGTTACTCTGATTAAGTTGGTATTGTAGATAGTAAACTATGCTGTAAGTTTTTCCCGAAATACGTAGTTCGTTTCTGTAAATATATTTTTCCACGATGAGTGATTTTTTTAATAGTCTATTGCATTATAGAATAGTGTTTATAAAATGTTTCGTTATGACATCTAAATCATTGTGGTATCTAAAAATAATCGAAACTTGGAACAAAATTCCAAGTTCATATAACAACATTTTTTAAACATACATAACTGCGTCACATTACTTGATTTTTCCATCAGAACAGATTAAAATAACATTAGGATTTCTGTAGCATTGCGTGACTTGGAGTTAACAACTTTTTGGGGGAGACTTGTTTTCAAGTTTCTTTTGCCTCGTGAATTGACCTTGCACGTCGCAAACAACACTGGGCTTCTTCGCTAAACAAAGTCCCAGAACAAGCCACAACTGTAGTCTATATATATCAAAATGGAGATTGTGGGCTCTTGGTTTTCAACCCTCTTCGATTCGTTTGTGTCACGTGCGTCCAGATGCTACTGTTATTTCTTCAATAGTTACCTAATCATTTATTCTCTCTTCACAGCAGTTAGGTAAGTAATTGCCTCAACATCTAACGACGTCTGATAAGTTCATCCAGTTTTTATGTTAATGTGGGAACAGATTTCTCAATCTTCGTATCTACAAGCACATTACAAACCTACCTAGAAAGGACGAATTTGAAGGCAAATTAAGGAAACTGGGATATTTAACATACATGCAGAACGTGACAAAATTTAGAAATTGCCACGGAATTGCAGAAACGTTTTTATTAACACATTTTCTGTAAGCTTTCTTCTCTTCGGGTGCCTCTCCAATTACTGAATTGGCTTGGCCATCAACTCCGAATATACCTTTTCTCTAGATAGTATGTGTGCTGTACGTGCGTACGTAACTAATGGAACATTTGGAAGATGCATTGCAGTGTATGAATATTAATCTAATGATGATGTATAGGTGGGCCCTTGCCCCGGCATCAGGGCGGCGGATGATCTATGGATGGCTCGCTTCTTACTGGCGCGGTTGGCGGAGGAGTATGGCACGGTGGCCTCCTTCGAGCCACAGCCTATCCCTGGCTGGGCTGGCAATGGCGCTTTCGTCTACTTCTCCTCTAAGGACATGAGAGACGATGATGGCATACTGTGAGTTGTCTTATTATATAGTACCTCTTCACAAATAAACTGAACACTTTTAGAACCACTTTGGTATCCGTCCGTATGTCACTGGTGATTTTCCATAAAACTAAGTATTTAATGTTTCAACGTGTTCAGTACAGAGTGGCACAATTAGTAACGTAAATTACGATGAGTAGGTAGACTTTTGATTCTGAGAAACAAAAGAACAAAAACTCAGAATACATAAAACTTAAAACATTAGTCTTAAAAAGGGTGTTTTACTTGTTCTTCGTATTTTATCACTTGTTAGTTGACTTTAAACGCCCACGTCTTTGACTAAATTAGTTCGAAGAAAAACTAGACACCTCGTGTAAACTCCGAAGAAAAGTTCTTTGATTTTATCTTCTTCGAAAATCCAGATTCAATTATATTGGAGCTATTGATAAGCACAAATAGATTCTGGAAGAAAATCTTTTGAAAAATCTAAGTTTATCTTCCTTGCAGCTACTCTTACCACATAAGGATGGCAGATAGATCTGTCTAGCATTTACCTTAAAATAATAAGGTTGAATACCAGTATTTTTCATGGGTCTGCCTATCTTATTATCTTATATATATCTCCATAACCCAGTAATTGGGTAACACGACACTCCTTGGGAAGACTATCAGTTTTTCTGGATTCTGACTATTTGTAACTACTGTCAAATATCAACAAATGATAGTCGGGACTAACAGCGTAACGTGCTTTCCAAAATACAGAGGAGTCTCGGCATGTAATGGATGGTCGCCCATTCATGGAACGAACTCAGAAAGCGTTGCTTAAACATAAAGATTGACCCGTGCGGCTGCTTTTACTAAGCCACGAGTTTGACACCAAAGGAACTATACTTGGTGTACTTACTGAATGTCCTATGTCCCCATAATGAGGCAGAGGGTCCACAGCAGTTCTCCATCGCGGTCTTGAGCTTCACGCTTCACAACGTTCCACATTCACATCATTCCGTTGTTCGTCGCTAACACGGTGCTGCGACGCCAGGTTTGGCGGGGACGGCCACCCTCGTTTTCCCTAAGAGATTTCAGTCCAGGCTTGCTTGGGTATGTGATCGCAATCCCTACAAAGCGTGTAGTCAATCCATCACCACTTGCGATGCTTGATGTGATGGTCGATCGGGCTGTTGTGGCATTTTTAACCGACTTCGAAAAAGGAGGAGGTTCTATGTTCGGCTGTATGTATGTTTTTTTTTAATGTATGTCCGCCCATTTCTCTGTCAATTGAGAACCGATTTTCAAAATTCTTTTTTTATCCGATAGAATTTACTCCCGAGGCTTTTCGAAAACTTGAACAAAAACGAAAAATACGTATGCCTAGATGACGTTTTGTGTTCTCCAATTACGACTATGTTTAAATTCCACGTTGCATGTTATTGGGGTTTTTAGTTCTGAGGTATAACAACTAAAAAGTGAAAAATAAAAAACTTTTTTACAAAAAAAAACAACCGACTTCCAAAAAAAAAATACATTTTTTTAAAATTATATATATAAAATTAAAAAATAACTTTAAATTCGGAAATCGGTGTCAAATAACGAAGAAATAAAATACAAACACCGGCTTCTGAATTTAAAGTTATTTCTTAATTTTTAGTGTACTTTTTTTTTTGGAAGTTGGTTGTTTTTCCAACAACTCTACTTTAAAGGTGATCTTGGACCAGTAGATTCCAAGGATGTGACGAAGAACCGGTGTAAATGGTTTACTTAGATATCAGCAAAAAAGGCACTTGGTTTTTAGAGATTCGACTTTGTATAGCATCGTCTCTTGCTACCAACCTGTGAGACAGTCTCTTTCAAGCCCGATAGGTACACTCGATAGGTCGCTTATCCGATCACCTATAAAAAGATTTTTTCTCACGAGACGCCCAAATTTTTACGACACATAAAGTTGATACAGAAGTGTAATGGCTGGTTATTTATTTGTACAGAAACTCGTACATTTTTTTAGATTTTGTCAGGTTTCTGTCACACTTGCTATTTTATAAAGGATCTATTTTAAACAGACACTACTTCCTGTTAAGATTTTATTCTTTAACGCGCCATGCCCCACACGTCGCCATAACAATAGGTTTTTAATTGTGTCTGCTAATGAGGGACTTGACGCGTTAATAACTAAAGAACTTGGAGAACGTTGAAAATAGGTACCTTCGTGGAGGTTCTTGCTCCACTTGGAAGTACCTATTATGAAAACAACATTTCTAAAGGCATGCATTCTCTACTCGGAAAGTGGTTTATAGCCTAATATTGCTCATAGTTTCCTGCAAGGACACAGCTGCTCAATATTGGACGATATGAAGCCAGTCATATTCACGATCCTAGGTAGTTTCTTTCTACGTATTTGTCTAATGGCATAAGGTTCTGGGTTAGATCTCTAGGTTGGGAAGTGTTAATTGCTCATAGTTTCCTGCAAGGACACAGCTGCTCAATATTGGACGGTATGAAGCCAGTCATATTCACGATCCTAGGTAGTTTCTTTCTACGTATTTGTATAATGGCATAAGGTTCTGGGTTAGATCTCTAGGTTGGGAAGTGTTAATTGCTCATAGTTTCCTGCAAGGGCACAGCTGTTCAATATTGGACGATATGAAGCCAGTCATATTCACGATCCCAGGTAGTTTCTTTCTACGTATTTGTATAATGGCATAAGGTTCTGGGTTAGATCTCTAGGTTGGGAAGTGTTATTTGGTTCTTCCAGAACTCTTTTTTTTCTATCTGCTTTACTAATAACAATAGGCTAGCTTCCTATTAAATAAGACTTCACAACTGGTGGAAAGTAGGGTACCTTATAACTCTATATCACCATAGCCCTTCGAGAGAATACTGCAGTGATCTTATACGAGTTGGAAAAGACAGTACAACAATAAATGAAAACACTGGCTATACTCATCATTATAACAACTTTTACTATGGGACCAACCATAGTATCGCGAAAAAAAAACAGCTGTTCAGTACATTTTGTCAATACAAACACATATGTATGTACCTACCTACCTACATGTCTGTAAGGGACCACTGATTTTGTCAATACAAACACATATGTATGTAACTACATGTCTGTAAGGGGCCACTGATTTTGTCAATACAAACACGTAGGTATGTACCTACATGTCTATAAGGGATTACTGATTTTGACAATACAAACACATATGTATGTACCTACATGTCTGTAAGGGGCCACTGATTTTTTTTTCGTATTATTGTTGTACAAGCTTCAGTCAGCGACTTCGCACGCGTGGTATTAGTATTTCCCCCATTATAAATTATAGCCTGTGTTATTCTGATGTATAAGCAATATTACTATACAGTTTAATAAAAATCCGTAAAGTAGTTTTTGCGTGAAAAAGTAACAAACATTCATACATCCTCACAAACTTTCACATTTATTATATTAGTAGGATTGTCGTCCCCAACTTGTACAGGTATTGTTTCCATTTGACTAAATAATGAACTTTTCCAGAGTGATCGAGCGCGCTATAGACAGGCTGGCTCGGCGGCACGGAGCCCACATCAATGAGTACGACGCCAACAACGGCCAGGACAACGTGCGACGACTCACCGGCAAGAACGGGATGCCAAGTGTTAAAGATTTTACTGCAGGTCAATTTTCATGAACCAAAATTAATTACAATTTTATTTTGTTCTGATAGTAAGCACCATTTCAAAATGTTTGCTCTTACAATAACTGGCCGTAAAAATGCAATATTGACTTTTTGATCGTCTTTGGCTTGGAAAACCGTCAACCTCATCGCTGCGTCTTATAAAATTACTAACCCACTAGACATTCTATACAACTTAGATCTGCTGCTGGTATGAAAGATCAGATGCTGGGGAAATTATAGAGCAATGGAACTTTTCGAGTAGGTATATTGTGAAGTCATCCCGTCCCATCATTCTGAAAATGAGTTACCGCACCCCTGGGCACTCAGGCAGGGAAGGAACAGGGGTGGGTCTTAGTCAGTAAGTCTGACACGCCCTCCCGCTCCACCCAGAGCGGGAGAAGTCATTGGATGATTTCCCACCCCCCAAAAAACCCGTCCCATCAAGTGGAAATCCCTTTTGATACTTCTAAACTGAAAAAAGGTGGTGTTTACAAAACTCAAACTATGAATAAAATATTTTACCCTTCATTATGACAAGCAATAGTGATTTAGATTAAATTCTATTTCGAACACAAAGTTAAATCTCACTATGTATGTAGGTAATAACGCGAATTCAATGAGACCCCAACTACATAATGAAAACACAGCTCAATGCTGAAAGATAAACATTACAATGATTTATTTAAATCTCCACTGCTCTGTTGCACAACAATTGTGGGTTTCTAAAATGTGGCACGTGTTATGCTTTTGTATAAAGCCCCAGATTTATTGGTTTGGACCAAAAACATAAATAAATACAATAACCACGTCTATCACAAAATCTATCAGGGTGGAAACTTTCAGTCGGGCAGTAAGGGCATTTTGCGATTTCCATTTTTTTTTGTACTCCAACGATGGTTGGTACAATAAAAAATAGAAAAAAAAATATAAAATAGCTTTTTTCCGTACCCAAAGGGTAACCAATGGGACCCTATTACTAAGCCTCCGCGGTCCGTCCGTCCGTCTGTCTGTCTGTCCGTCCGTCCGTCACCAGGCTGTATCTCATAAACCGTGATAGTTAGACAGTTGAAATTTTCACAGATAACTTATTTCTGTTGCCGCTATTACAGCAAATACTAAAAAAACAATAAAATAAATATTTAAGTGAGTGATTTTTTGCCATTTTTATAGATAATGGTACGGAACCCTTCGTGCGCAATTCCGATTCGCACTTGGCTGGTTTTTTTGAAAATCTGTGAATGAGAATCAAAATTACACGAAAAATTATGGATAGCTTAAGGCCCTTTTCGTGTAGCTGCAGCGGTTAAGGTAGTTCCCCTTACTGCCCAGCTGAAAGTTTCCCACTCTGTATAGGTATAAATATAATATAATAACATCTAGTTTTAGAAACAGTTCAACTTCAACAAGCGTGCACCATCTTCGACCACATCATCGCTTACCATCAGGTGAGATAGTGGTCAAACGCGTGCCTATCAAAAAAAAAAAAAAACTTTGTAGAGCGTCTTCTTTCATATGTGTATGTTTCTTTCGTCTATAACTTCGTTTCGCCATGTAAAGCCCAGATACTGTCCTATTACTATCAATAGTCACTTAATAAGTTGTATTGTGTGATGAAAAAGTAAAAAGAAAACATGTTTATTTAGCACACACAGATACACAAAATCTATGCCTGATAGAGTTCGATTCAAAGTTAATGACGTGTGCGAAGTTCGCGATTCGCTGCGCAGTACCCCACCCCTTAACCCCGCTGTCACATGAATTTGTTACTGCGCAGCGACCCGCGGAGTGTTCCATGGTATGATTGCACGATACATATAAGATAGAACTTTAAGGTGAAAACTCCAGGGTAGCCCGCGAAATTCAAATTTTCTTACGTTTTTGGACTCTCTCAGTTAGAATTGATGCCAAATGTCATGATATCATGAATTTGGCATCAATCCTAACTGAGAGAGTGGTATTGATGATTTTAATGATTATAATTCTATAAATACATACTTTCTACGGCCGCGAATCAAATTTTTACCAAGATACAACCTGATACTGACCTGCAAATTGCAAAAAACGTAAGAAAATTTGAATTTCGCGGGCTACCCTGGAGCTTCCACCTTAAAACTTAAAATAACACCTCTGTTAATACAACTGGTGAAAGAAGTTGGGAGCCAAAATTTATAGATATGAGTTGCATAATTCCATCATTGTATATTATAAATATCAGAGAATCTAAAAAATGAATACCAATCATGCAGAAGATAAACAATCCTATTTTTTTATTAAATCCATTATTTTTTTTGTTTTGATTAATTACCGTTGCTTATGGTAGTGTTAAGGTAAGTACTCACCCCCTACTTGCGAACATCAATTTAAACGCAATAAATACTTAGTTAGAGACCACAAAAATACCTATTAAAACTAATATAAAGCGCCTATTACCCTACGTGTTTCCAACGATTAAAACTTTAGCGAGTTTTGTGTTTATAATAAGTTGGAAAAGCGAATGCGAGAGTCTAAAATTATACGAAAGTAAACCCTACTATATTTATACCGAATCATAAAAGGATTTATATTTCGTTGCTCTAGACTTTATTGTATTTTATAAACAGGCCTTTAATCTCAGTCGACGTCTTCGCATATTTGAAGGCTCTATTAATAAGGAATGATAAGGGAACAGTGATTCATCTACGAGTATGTGAAAAGTAATAAAAGACATAGTTAAAGGTCGTGGCAGTATAATTATAAATTTAGTTATCCACTTGGGAAAAGTTGTTTTTTTTACAAGTCTTTATGAAATGATACATCTGTTGCGACGTAGATTGTTCTAATTTTTTTTAGCTTACAAAATTAGTTAAAAAGACTTTAAAAATCGTCTTTTCTAAAGTCATTTTAACTAATTTTCGTTGTTTGATTGAACGCGGTGGGCGTACGCAGTACCTATAGATTTATGATGAGTGTATACTACAGTCAAACAGTCACACGCAGTGCGATTACCAACACAATAACCACAAAAGTTTCTGTATACTAATGCTTACTAAATGATAATTTTGATGGTCGAAGTCGTATAAATAGACTTGAAATTTACACAAAGTTTTCTAAAAGAGTGAAAATCAACAGTTGTATGGTTGTTCTATCTTTTCAAGGCGGGTTGGTTTTGGATGTGTGTGTAGGTTCACGAACATTTTTGTTTCTGTGTGCGTAAGCTCGGAGCTCTCGATGTCCTAAAAAATGGCTTATACACACAGTAACCGTGATGTGCACGTGAATCTGCACACACATTCAAGACCAACCCACCTTCGTGAATTAGATTATCTATAACAATAGCAATGTCGCAAGCGAAGAATATGTTCATGCGGATCGGAAAGATCTTTATTTTTTTAAATCACTGAGATAACTTTATTCCGGTTTTGCTTCTGGTAACACAAACGTGCTTCCGCTAGAACTAATGAAAAAATATTTGCAAAATTGAAAAAAACAGGTTTTGTATCCGTATAGTTAAATTTTCTTTTTTCGTCGACGTTACCGCGCTTTTGCATTACCTACCTACATTTTTCCGAATTCCTATCTCTATTCAAATCTTTAAACTTATGCAGTTTGCCGAAAACGTGTAAATGAAAATCGATTTTCATTCTTGTCACTGGTATGACAGAAGATTGGATTTTGTTGTCCCAAAACTGTAAAAAATTCGATAACTGCTGTTTTTAATGTTACATTATTATAATAATAATAATATTATTAGCGCGCCGCACAATGATAATCGATGCCACCATCCCACATGACGAGAACCTCGTGAAAGCTGAGAAAGAGAAACAAATTAAATATCTTGACTTGGCACACGAGGTTGTCGATATGTGGAATGTGGACTCGGCTGTCATTATGCTGATAGTCGTTACCGCCAATGGCCTGATGGCCAAAAGCCTCGACGACCACCTGTCGAAGCTGTCGTTGCGCGGTTGGATCAAGGGCCTGATACAGAAGGCAGTACTCCTCGATACGACTCGCATTGTGAGGAGGTTCCTGCCTCTGGAGCCCTAACCAACGGTAGCTTAGACCCTGCTCCTGACTGACGGTGGACTACTATTTTTTTTTATTTTTTATTTATTTAACAATTTATGTACACACAGAACAGGCAAGAATGAATGAACAAAGGTAATGCTTATTTCTTATGAAGTCTCTTCCAGCATACCTGCTAAACCCTGCCCCCCTGCCCCCTACCCCTCCCCCCTGCCCGCCTGCTTGCCCTGCTTTTTTATGTTTTCTTTTAAAAATATTTTAAAATGTAAATAATATTTATGAAAATAAATAACGATATATAATAATAATTTTCTTTATTGACATAACTGAACAGTTACAATATAGGGTTCTCTAACATCTGCACTAGTAAAGAAAAGAAAGAAAGAAAGAAAGAAAATACATTTATTGGCTACACCGGTACACCGGTGGTTTATTGGTTTTTAGTAAAAACTGTGTTGCAGTTGTTAGTGTCTTCCCCTGTGACAATTATCTTATGTCCGTACAGAGTAAATTACAAAATAAAATTGAAATAGTTTAAGCTATTTAAAATAAAAAAAGAGTTAATCTACTAAAAAATATTATCACGCGAAGTCTATATAGTAGTCAAATCAATAAGAAAAATGCTCGCAAATATTTTTGCTGTCAATATATCCTTTTTCCTTCTCTTGTATGTAATTTTAGATACCAAGATTTATTTTTTCACAGACATTTTCG
This sequence comes from Polia nebulosa, assembly GCA_951329385.1. Classification (NCBI taxonomy): domain Eukaryota; kingdom Metazoa; phylum Arthropoda; class Insecta; order Lepidoptera; family Noctuidae; genus Polia; species Polia nebulosa. Next base: position 16,356,012 of record OX589595.1, on the reverse strand, counting down.
CGTGCCTTGCTTACTTTAATAATTAGCCTGGAGAATACTACTGCTAGAAACTTACAAGAAAGAATGCTTTATTCGGCCTCGTGTAGTTTATTGGATTTATAACCTGTAAATCGTATTATATGTTATAAATCTTTTTTTTATATTATTTGCACTAGGCCGCTCGTTTTATTAGGAAAATAAACTTGGTAGTAACATCCCGTTAATTCAACATATTCACGCCTCAGAATTGTTTATGTCGTTTTGACGTTTCGTTGACTCGCATAAAACTCTTTATTGCTTGAATAATGAAATCGTATACCCACTGAAAACAAAAATGTCTTCATCAAAAATTTAATATAATTGCGTACTTAAGTACCTAACGTTTATGAAGATGCTTAGTAAAATGAGCAACCTATCTACCCGTCGACACGATAGCAAATAATTTATGTTGTATACAAAAATATACAGAAGAATCATTAAATATTAAAGTCTGCTTTCATAGCCTGAAGGGACAAATAATTACGGATCATTGTCCCCTAAACCGACAACTTTTCAGTACAAGCGCAACAGCTATTTTAGCGCCGAGCTATCATCCGCTCACGTCATCCTGGAATTAATGGCAATATGCTTTCCTACACGCACAAATCGTCGGAACAGTGAGGTCATGAAGGCGGCCGTAAGGCACCAGCTAGTGTGCTTCTGGATGGAGAAGCGGGCTATGTTAGTCAGGATCTCCCTCGGGTCTGAATGAGGCTAAATGCGGACAATGAACCACAACACAATAGCCTCAAAGTATTTTTAACAGACTTCAAAAAAGAGGAGGTTATCAATTAGGATGTTTGTATTTTTTTAAATATATTTTCGGGCATACCTCCGTCATATATAGACGGATTTACAAATTTTTCGTTTGGTGGTTAATGGTTTATTCCGAAATAGTCCCATTTAAATTTCGTATAGATCTGATGATGAGTTTCGGAGACAAACAACGGAACTCTTCAAAAAATGACAGCAAATCAACTGCGATTGCTGCGATCGTATGTCTATGTAGTGTTAACACAATTTAATGGGGAACCACAACAAAAAAGTGAAAAATAAAAACTTTGTTACAAAAAATAGAAGCGACTTCCAAAAAGAGTGCAAAATAACTTTAATTTCGGAAGTCCGTGACAAAAACGGAGACACAAAACCAGAAATGCCGACTTTCGAAATTAAAGTTATTTTGCACTCTTTTTTTTGGAAGTCGGTTCTATTTTTTGTAAAAAAGTTTTTGTATCATACGATCGCCAATCATTGTACTTTGTAAAAAAGTTTTTGTATCGTACGATCGCCAATCATTGTACTACATAATGATTAACGGTGATACTCGCTCGTCTATACATTGGCCATTAATTATTAACATTCTTTCTCTTATTTTTCGTTTTTTATCAAAGGTACTTACTTCCTACTTTCCTGGATTTATCGCAACAAATGCGTTTTCAATTTCTTATAGATTAAAAACGGCGAAAGGAGGTTAACGTCGGTAAAGCGTTCCCCGTACACAAGTTACATCCGAATCAGTTTATTCTAGCATTCAAGTCTGTTGATCGCATTAGACACACCGCTCTAGTCAAAACTGTTTAACTAAATACAATTTATTGATCGTTTTTTTTTCTAGATACCTTTGCAATTTAGATAGAAGTTTATTTTTTGCTTCCATTTGATTATTTTTAGCTTCCAGTTGCCGGGACTCCGAATTATTATTTTTCTTTGAAATTTCTGTGAAGCAATGTCACATTGAGCAAACCAGTTAACCGACTTTCGAAAAAGGAGGAGGTTCTATGTTCGACTGTATGTATGTTTTTTTTTTCTTTTATGTATGTCCGCCCGTTTCTCCGTCAGTTGTGGACCGATTTTCAAAATTCTTTTTTTATCCGAAAGAATATACTCTTGAGGTACTCCCATATATATTTTATCGAAATTGCTTCAGCGCTTTTTGAGAAATTGAACAAAAACGAAAAATACTTATACCTCGATGACGTTTTGGTGTTCTCCAAATGTTTAAATTCCACGTTCCATGTTATTGGGTTTTTTAGTTCTGGGGTATAACAACTAAAAAGAGAAAAATAAAAAACTTTTTACAAAAAAAACAACCGACTTCCAGAAAAAAAAATACACTAAAAATTTAAAAATTACTTTAATTTCAGAAGTCGGTGTCAAATGACGAAGAAGCAAATAATATAATACATACACCGACTTCCGAAATTAAAGTTATTTTTTAATTTTTATTAGTTTATTTTTTTTTTCTGGAAGTCTGTTGTTTTTTTTCGTAAAAAAGTTTTTATTATACCCACAAATAATTAACCACAGAATTCTGATAAAATTGAGAGAAACTTCGAAAATTGGCCACGAATATTGTTTCTGTTTCATTTTCATAACTTAATCAGGTATTTGCACTTAGGAATCATCACATCATGAAACTGAGCTGATGATGGAAACCATACTTTTCCTAAACAATAGAAGTTAGATGTAAAAAAACTGGTTTTAGTGACAGATACCACTTAATATGCTTTTAAGAAAAAAAGTCTTTAGAATATTGGAGGTAACCTCAACTGGTCAATAAATATCCTGGGAACCTCATGGAAGGATGGTTACATCATTAGCTCAGTGCCAAGAGGAATGATAAAGGATTGGAAATTAGCCTCAGAGTATTAAAAGATGATGCGAGTCACAAAAAATCATAAAATAAAATAGGCTTTTTAACAAAAAATTCAACCGACGAAAAAGAACTAAAAAGCAAAAAATAAATAAACCTTTTAATACGAGTATTGAGCTTATTTACCTACATAAAATATCAAATTTTATATACACTAATTTTGAGTCGGCGCCAAATAATAAAATGATTAATTACCTACATCTAGCCTTCTTCATTGCTACGTACATATAAAATTAAGATACACAGGTGACTTTCTATGAACCAAACACGGACGAGTAACGTAAATATTTCATAATATTGAATAAAATTATTATTTTTAACCGACTTCAAAAAAGGAGGTTCTTTATTCGACCCGTATGTATGTATGTATGTTTGTCCACGGTTTTTTGGAATCGCAGTAATCGCGAGTCATTTGCTTTTAGTTATTGAAGAGTTCCACTGTCTATCTCCGAAGTATTTCATCAGATCCTAATGTATTATATACAATCTTCCTTGAAAAATATGCATTTGAATAACGAAAACCCCATCCAAATAGGATCCGTAGTTTTTAAGAAAATCACGGACAAACATACATACGGGTTGAATTTAGAACCTCCTTTAACGAAGTCGGTTAAAAATAATAATTTATGTAGTCCATAAGTCAGATTATCAAAAAATATTGAACACTTAATTTTACCAAACCAATAAAAAAATACCAAGTTAAAATGCATCAAATTTCAGGAGTGGGGGCTTGTTGCGTCACTTCCAAGTAAAAAGTGGTACATTTTTGACGTAGGTGTGACGTGACGCGAAATTTCAACGCACTGTATTGTCCTCATTTTAAGTTAACGTGACAAGGGAAAAAATACGTATCCAATATTTTTTGGAATCTGACGTATCAATTTTAATCATCCACCGTATTATGATGATTTTCACCAGCGTGAGATTAACTCCTCAACTGCCGCGCTTCTCTTCTTAATAAAATTATTAGTAAGTAACAAACCTTAAGCGGCGGAAATATAGCAATCTCGTCGGTAGCTACATTTTTGAGCCGTTTGGGGTCGAAACCCTTGGGCCGTGGGGTCCCAGTGCTCATATATTATTTAAAGATCTGTCTAAACGCCTTGTTGACACTTCGCATGACCCAAAGGCTGGCTTTTACCTCGGCCAGAGGTTAAGCATTGCCATGCAACGTGGCAATGTCGCCAGTCTTTTGGGTATACACTTCCAGTCGACAGCGATGCGGAGGATTTTTTTGACGCCATATTTTAAGTTTTATTTTGTTAGGAGTTTTTGTTTTAATTACAGTTTGTTAAGTATTTTATAAGTTTTTAAATAAATTACAGTAACAAAGTAAGCAAAATTTAAAGAATTAGTTGATAGTGTAGGTAGTCAGTATTTTCACCAATGTCTTATGAGCAGAGGTCGGCATTAGATGTACTTACACTGATTTCATACAGCGAAAGAATAAAGTGGATATGCCCCAAATCTCGAGATTAAAATAAAAAAAGCTATTTACTTTTACACAATTTAAACCAATGCACGCGTGACGTTGCCAAATTTACATCAACGACATCGGATGTTCGAAGTTGCAAAACTCCAATGCGCACGCACGCGATGTTGCCACATTTGTAGTTAACCCAACATAGCTTGTGAGTACAAAAGAAAACAATAGAGGTTTTAATTATGATTTATTTGTAATATTGTTGGCCACACGGGATTGTCCCTTAGAAATCCCGGGAAGATCCATAATAATATCAACATTTCGATGCAAGTACATAAATAACCCTACCTAATTCCGACCTCTGCTTACGAGTCATCAATTCACCAGAACACGCGTGGATGTCAGTGATAGATAACTGATGCGGCACAATTTTAGCATCTAGAAGTTAAGATGTTCTGTTGGACATCACTAGTTGATATTTCTTTTGTATAACTACTTGCTACGAGGTGAGGGTATCCGCAGATTTTCAGATTAATTATTCATGTTCGGCTCCACTTATTTCCGGCTTATTTTTGGGCAGCCATGTAATCCTCTCTCCGTTGTACTAAACTTTTATTTGATGGCTGTTGGTAGCGGTTACTTTCAGCCTTATACATTGTGAACGTATCCATCGACTATAGCAGAAAGTGTTATGTCACGTTATTCAGTAGAATTTACAGGACTTGTAGATTCAGTAGACAACTGGAGAGCCACGTCGACTTATTGATTTCTCGGTGTATTTAAAGTAGGAAAATTTATTGGCTGAACGTTTTTAGGGTTCCGTACCCAAAGGGTAAAACGGGACCCTATTACTAAGACTCCGCTGTCCGTCCGTCTATCTGTCACCAGGATGTGTCTCATGAACCGTGATAGTTAGACAGTTGAAATTTTCACAGATGATGTATTTCTGTTGCCGCTATAACAACACATTCAAACAGAATAAAATAAATATTTAAGGGGGCTCCCATACAAACGTGATTTTTTTGCCGTTTTCATAGATAATGGTACGGAACCCTTCGTGCACAAGTCCGACTCGCATTTGACCGGTTTTTTAGTTTCGTTACCCATAATCTATGGGCTTATTGTACTTCTTTTACAAAATTGGACAGAGCTTTTTTAGATAATGGTTAAAATGTCTACCGCCACAGCTCTTATGTAAAACTGTGTTAACAATTTCATTTTTAAAATATATGATTTTGCAAGAAAATATAATGCCTACTGGATAAATAGGAGAGTGTTCAAACAATGGTGTTATAAAAACAAAACGTGTGAGCCTCCCTGTCCCTATCCACATCACTTCAGTGTGTGCAGCGTTGCGAGATATTAAGTTCAAAGGTCACGAATTCGTATTTTTGATACGTTATATGGCACTCAAGGCATTTTAGGATATATTTAAAGTCGTTACGATATATATTTAAAATCAACGTGACTTAAATATATGTCGTAACTCAAAAATGATAGGAGTGAACTTGCGACACATTTAATCATAATTTCAAACGCAGTTTTCTATCATTCAGTACCAAGTCATACATCGTTTAAAGAAATATTGTTAGAATTGCACAATATTCTTACGTGGGCTTCTAAACACGTGTTCCATTTTTTTTTACAAAAGTTTATTCAAACCAACCAACCTTCTAAATGATTTACGGTAGGTAAATGTTTTTTTTTGTATTTTTCTAGTAAAAAGCAAATACTGTTACAGAATCGACGTGTAGCGTTGTGATTGATGCAGCATTTTTGGAACACAAACAAATCAAAATCGACATAGCCAGCCAGCTTAGAGTAAATTGGAAAGGTTTTTTGTGATCGTTTTGGCGAGGTATCTAAATAAACGTATTTTTGTGTTAAAAAGGGTTCCTATTTACATGGTTATAAAAAAACCTTCATTCCTTGCAATTATTACAGTTTTCTAAATTTACCTAGTAGTTTTATGATAATGTTTATGAGGCCGTATACGAAATTTTGCCGTTGTCGCTGATTTACGTGATTTTACAGACGAGATTTTACAGTTAAAATAATGTATTTCTATAAGTTTTAATGCACAAAATTAAAGATTATTGCAATTATAATCTAATGTATGAGCTAGTTTTATTATTTTTATTATAATTATTATTAATCGACCACAAACCGACGACGGTTTTGTGATTTTTGCTGTAAGAGGTTTAGAATATCACATCATTACGAATCGTTTTGGCATCTAAACGGTATGAAAAAACTTGAATGTATTGCTGTGAAAGTCGTCTATATAATATATGAATCACTTTTTACCACTTTAATATAAAAAATGAGTAAAAAAATAATTAACTTAGTCAAATTTTAGAGAAAATGAGCAAAGAACTGCTTTTGATTTTGGCTATTTAGAACTCGTTTATAAAATTAAAACAGGAAAAAATAAAATTCAGTTCAAAATAAATCCATTACTTGCGAAAAAAAATTAAAAATTATAAAATTTTGGCAATAAAAGATCTTTTAAAACAACCCAAATCTTTACTTATAATACGCGACGTAAGCTTCGAGTCTAGCTCATTCATTAGATCATAATTGAAATGATCTTTCATGTTAAGCATTAAAACGTATAGAAATGCATTATTTTAACTGTAAAGTAATATCTGTAAAATCACGTAAATCAGCGAAATCGGCAAAATTTCGTATAATAACGGGTTTAGTGTAGTGTCTCATTTAGTTTAAATTAAATTAAATTGTTATTTTCTCTCTTTGGAGGAGGCCTTTTCGCAACCTAGGGTCTTAGCAATAGAAAATAAGTTAATATTAATAAAATATATATATATATATATATATATATATATATATATTTAAATATATATATATATATATATATATATATTTAAATATATATATATATATATTTAAATATATATATATATATATTGTATACCGTACGTTTGCGTTTATTACGCTTTTGTACCGGCTATCATAATTAAATGCGTACACAAAATTTCGTGTCCATACTGTTGAACATTGAAGAGTTCTTTCTTTTGGAGCAAATTCTGGATTTCGATTCAGGTCATTTTTACCATAAAAATGCATTGTCATCGTAACTGAACCCACATGTAAAAATTCAACTCCTTAGCATAAGAGGAAGTGATTCTAATTCAACTTAGAAGGTTTGACCCGAACATACATACAAACATCAACTTCTAAAAGCTTGTAATAAAGAAAGAAACTAACAATTTACATGGTTACGAATACAAAATACTCTCTTCTCTCTTACTATTATCTTATTAAACTTACTACGTGTCTTTGCAACTAGAGCAATATCCGCCTGCCTCGCGTTTTGATACATCAAACAAAATGACTCTACTAACTTTCAGTTTGTCGCTTCGCATTACGTCCTAGACTTAAGGCCCTGTAACGAGCAAATCCCATTTATTTCAGTCGCAATTTTAAGACTTTCGCCTCTTAAAAATTACATAATATATGAGCTTCTTAAAATAAGTAACTAGAAACGGCAAGTAATTTGGATGCTTAATTAAAGAAAAAAAAAACGAATTTTTTAGCAGTCACTTTCTAATTTTTGTTTCGACAAAAAAAAAGGATAGCTGCAGTACAGTGTGTATTCTGAACTATAAACTAAACCATTCCTTAACATTTTTCAACTTCAACAATACGGAGAAAAACATTGCTTCATGGGTCGGCAAATTGCATTTTCGAGTGCCAGGCGCCTTAAGAAAACTCATAGCTTGTGCGTCATTAGTAGACGTAAACTTTTGTGGGCGTAAGTTCTGTTAATAGATAATTAGCATGCCTAATTAATTTGTTACAGGTGTGGCTAACAGGTGCTGTTCCGTACGAATACCTCGCCACGTGTCTGAAGATAAGAAAGGTTATTTGGAAGACCGACGTCCAGCTGCCAATGCTGACCCCTACCGCGTCATCTCCATCATGCTTCGAACCTGTATTTTTGATGAGTAAAATTTGTATTTATGTTTAGTGAGTTGTATTCGTAAGATTGTATGGTATCACTGCGTTATGGGTAAACATCTGATTAAAATCATTGTCTATCTGTGCCTGAACTGTGTTTGTATTAAATTTTACATTTACATCCTCTTGTTTCTTTGGTTAGCGATCAAAAGCCCACAACAAAGTGTTACGCGGGGCCAGGGTTTATCACCACTAAGTTTAGCGAAAGGAATTTTTATTACTTTTTCTTCAGAATTCTGAGAAGTCCCGCATTAGAACGAGTTTGTTTATAGGAGAGTTGAATAGCCCACACATAAATAAACATCCCGTGATTCTGATTTGATTAGTCAATGAATCCGGGAAAACATATTTGAATACTTTGAGTCACAATACAGTTGATGGTATGATTTGATTACTTTTTTAGGCAATTTCATCAGTCTCCTTTAAAATTAACCTATGTAGATAAGCCAGTCCCTGATTTAAATTACTGTGGTCCTCAAGTAAACACGAAATAAATATCAATATAAATTGCCATCAATAGGTAAATTGTTGCAGGTTCAGTTACGACAGATTTATTAATAGGTAAATTGGATCATGTTCTCGTATTTCCGTCGCCATTATGTCACTTGAGAAAACTCCTAATATTTAATTAATTTTCAACTTCGATGAATGAAACCACAAAAGTAGGACTTATTATAATTATTTTTACTTCATTAACGTACAGTCATAGTTTAACATTATATTATTTATTTATTCTATCACATCACATGTTTGAATACTTATTATTTAGTCCTAAATGTAATGGAAATCTCAACGTATTTACACTTTATCATCATATGATATGTCTGTGAATTCTACAATATTACTGTTTGGGAATATATACAGCTCAGTGACTCTTTCGTCGCCTATAGGCAAGTCTTGTCTATTCGATAGCTTCTTTCCTGATCTTCTTGTACCAATGTCTGTGTTGCTCATTCTTATGTTCAGATACCTCCTACTGTTTCCGTGTCCTTCCATGTCTTCAGTTTTCATAAAATTAAATCCATTTTCTCTACTTTGATTTCCCATGCAGTGGCATGAGTTTCTTGATGGAACTTTTAAAGGATCCCCCGGCGGCACGTTTATGGATTTCCTGGTTGAATAGCCACTTCTATCGTTTGTTGATCGAAACGATAAAATGCGGGTTCGGTACGACTGGCCATCCTGAAATCATTAATACCAATTTAACCGAGCTCGGACTTTAAACACACCACTGAGTTATAAATCTATAAAACGCCGGCAGCCTTACCTCGTAACTATCGTTCACAAATCTACTTGGCTTTTTCCCGAAAGTAAATCGTTGTTTGAATTCCTTTTTGAATTTTTCCTGAAACGAAAGTGATTCGCTGTTAATTGGCGTGAAGAGAATAGTGCTGTTATTGCACCTATTAAATTACACGAAAAAGACACGCGAGTTTCGAAAGAGTTTGTCGTCATTCTTTATACCCAACAAACAAGGGTGTTGGCGTACTATTTCTGAATTACAGTTTTTTGAATACAGTACGGGAATTTTGCGCGCCCTTCCTAAAGAAAGTCCCTTTAGGGAAATCTGAGAGAACAAAGCCGAAAGGGCAGCGTGCGTCACGACTCACGAGAGCCTATAAAAGGCAGTGTTATACCACCTTACATGTATGATGAACTATTCGAGCTTGGTAAGAAATGAGGTACATCGGGATATCTAAAGAAAATCTACAGTAGTAAATGTTCATAGTTTGGCAGTTGCGTATTACTGAAAAAGGGTTGGTAACTACAACGGCCGTAGAGATTTTATAAAATGATTAGAGAAGTTTGGGCAACCCAATAATCAAGTACAGTTAGAACTTTTATATCGGCTCCAGCGTAGTTTTACTGAATTTGCATTATACATATTTACAATTCTTATCATAATCTTATAATTTTCTATTATTGAGATTAATTTAGGTTAACAATAATGGCTTTTTGATTCAGTTAAAAGTAATGGGTACGGTATGTGAACAAAATGGGTATTGCCGTAAGTATTTCAAACAATTCCTATAAAAATAGTATAGTTAGACCGCTTTCACAATTAAGCGACTTTAGCAGCGCGACAGTCGCGCGACCGTCGCCCAGTCAGAATTTCATAATTATTATAAACAGAAGCGTGGCGGTCGCCGCGTGCACTCATCAGTCACGACAGGACACTGTCAAGATCCTGCCAGCCACATAGATGTATAAGGACAGCCGCGCTGCTAACGCGCAGCTGTTTTTATGTGAAGGTATGTGCTTCTGCCACGTTACTGTCGCACTGCTAACGTCCTAATGTGAAAGCGGCCAGTTTAGTACAAAGTATTGCATAATTTGAATACAGCTTTAGAAACTCATGAGAACACTTTGCAAGACACGTTTCGCTCTCAAAAAATTGACGTAAGAAAACGGCAAAAGATTATAAAAGGAATATATGTATTTCCTCCGCGGATTTCATATTCTTTGTACGAATAGGTGTGCATATTTTTACATAGACTTACGTTGTAAATAGCGTAGATGAAAGGGTTGTAGCAAGAATTACTCATTGCTAGCCAGTCGAAACAGAAGAAAAGCACGTTAATGTACTTGTACCTGCAAAGATAAATTCGGAATGTAATTAATCTGCAATCATGAAGTCAACAGAAGGGACAATTTATTTCTAAGAATTATTGTATTTTTAAGAAACATTAAATGTTCTATAACTCCATCATAATCTGGCGAAACACTCTACTCGTATTTAACACAATTACTAACTAAATACGCTTAGCCATCAACGCTGTTGTTTACATCACTGCATCGTTTGTGGCAACTGATGCGATTTCCTTTGTGTTGATAAGTTGATAGGACTATTGTATAAATTCGAAATGTATTTCGCGTCACCTACCATATGTCTTAGGAAGACAGTTCCATAATGCATTACTGATTTCATGAAATTCTACCTAAGGGTACTCATTGGGTGCTTAGGTGCAGGCGTGAAACCGCGTTGCAAAAAAATGGGGGCTTTCTCCGTGCAAAAAATGGAGTGCTTTTTTTTGCTTACCCCGTCGGCAGGGGATTGTTGAATAGTAAATGACCTCTCGGAATTCATTGAACTGATCATGCTTTAGATTTTACGTTCAATTCATTTGCAATAAAATCTTCCGCAACATTTAAAATAGTGGTGATGATTCTGTAATTCATAAGGAAATGTTTAACAAGCTAAAAAAAAGACTACTATAGGGTACCTGATAATATATTTTCTTTTACTTCCTTTATTTAGAAAATATATAAAAATAATGGGAACTGATAGGTATTATTTTCCTTAATTTCAGTAGTAAAACGGCATGCCTATTAGTTTGTAAATGTTTACTGTTTGATTTTACCACATTTATTTGCATAAAGGTTTGCTTCCTTTAGCGGTTTTGTAAATAATACTGCCGAGCTAAACAGGGATTCAAATGAGCTGGTTTACTTATTCCCATAATGCTAATCTATCTGTAGTCTGTTTGTATTCGACTTGTATGCCGAAGATTTCATCCATCTCGCTATGTCAAGTTAACACTGCCAAACTGAGTCAAAACCGCGGAAAACTTCTCCGTCACAATATTATTAATTGTTTAAATATTGTTTATGTTAACAACGTAGGTACAAGCTTGTCGAGTATTCCATCCTAGTATTGATTTTAGCGAAGTGGAAACTTGGATCAAATCAATGCTGTTTACGTTAAAGTTTCAGTTGCAATAGAAATACTCTCAATATTGAGAGGTTTAGTAAGTGCCATATTATTACCTACATAAAAAGTTTAACCGAAACGGTGTGGTTTCATTTTGTACGTAGGGAACATAATAAAATTACACAACTTTCCTACACACAGAAAATAAAATTCCGATTTCTTTTGAAAATCTTTTTGCTGTTTCACAGTCTTTTGAATTTGCTGACAATTTTTTTTGTACCAATGTCGTGTCATGCTCGTATCACTGCGGCTGTTACTTCTTTGTTAGCATAAATTATATCTAAAATTCCAGTGGCAGGTATATTTCATTTGAATTTTCAGATTTGTGTAGGTAAGTAATATTTATCAATAAGTATTTCTTAGTGACAAAACAATTATTTATAATGAATACCGCCAACATAAAATTTTAACATTCTTGGAGACTCACTCGTTGATCGACGGAAAGAAAGATTGCAGCAATAAGTAGCTCTGAAGCGGCAACCAGCACAATGCGAAGAGTGCGACCACCAAAACCAGCATTTTTATCACCTGCGGACAATTTGATTTATTAAAATAAGCAAATATAAATATTAATTCCGACTGCGGTATACAGCTGTCTAAGATTAATTTATTCACGGCGCGCTTTGACGTTTATTCGCCCGATTCTAATCTGGATTACTGTTTCTGTTTAAATCCGCTTTTAAGGCAAGTTACAGTGTTTTGTTTTTAATTTGGCTTTTCGCCTAATGGTTTCTGCCTGGGTCGCGGGGGTGTTTCAAAGAATCACTGTGGCACTGTAGCAGGCAACTAAAGGAACACAGGTAAGTTTCGTGTTCCTGTTAGTAAGAGTCTGACACGCCCTCACGGTTCACCCGGAGCGGGAGAAGTCATTTGATGATTGCCCACCCTACTAATAATTTGCGCAGAAAAATTAAGCTGTACCTTAGGTCTTCCTAGTCTTGTCCTATTCTCATTTGATTTAACTTAACGCAACCCACTCTACTCAGACGTTATACCGACCCATCCTGCGTCGCATCAGTTTGTCTGTATTTTCTAAGCTATAAAGGGGACAAGTAGGGTTTTCCTCACGTGCATTTTATAGGAGTTGTTCGACTAGTTCCTGACCTTACTTATCTGTTTAATCATACTTTTCATTACTTCCGTCAACTTTGTGAGGGTTTCACAAAATTGATGGAAGTAAATATACGCTAAAAGTAACAAATTAAAATATAACTGTACTTTTGGAAAATTAATATAAAAAGAGCGTTTTAAATCATTTAAAAATTGTGAAATACTTTTTGTGTAAACCACATTTGTTCTCCAGCTCTATAATGATAGTAAAGATAATCAAAAGAGTAGCCATTAAATAAAAGGCAAATGCTCACGTAACGGTCACTTATGTTCAGCTGGATTGGTCGTTGAGAAGGTCTAAAACGAAGTCTTATAAAAGTGAAGCAAGCAGTTAGGAAGCTGTTGGCTCGAATGCCGAATTCTATGTAATGGAACCACTAGATCTACACTCGAATAATAATCTATAAAATAAAAACTTCCTAAGGTTAGAAAAGTGAATTTTAGGGGTCCATAAATATCAATTACTTTGCAATTTTGGATGTCTTAATGGCCCAGAAACCTCTTTTTTGTCTAACTGACTAAGCGATATCGTTAGAACAATCAGTCGATAAAGGGGAATAACTCAAACAAAAGGTTGAGCACCTATAACTGTAAAAATTGGTGTCTTGCAGCTTATACAATTAAACATACAGTAAGCACCTTGGCATCAGTCTGAGTAGCATATTCACTGAATAAACGAATAGGGTAAATTAAATTAGGCAGCGGTGGGTATCCTCTTTATTTTTGAACTGACCTCAAATTTCACATCTCGGCGTTTTTTAATAATGAATGAAATGACCATTTCGTGTTCGCTCAGGTGTTCGGACCCTTATAAATCCGTATCCTGGTTCAATCAAACTGAATGCGGAGGCTTAAATTTATTTAAGGTCCCGTCAGTGTTTTGTAGTACTTGCCAGCATACCCAACGAAATGTCTATGATAGGTCGTAATTTTTATGTCTCCATGAGATTTGTCGATAACAGCAAAACATCGAAGAAAGAGAAAATATACATGTCACCGGAGAATTCCAAACACTGTAAGATAACTTTTAATCTACTCATATTATGATCATTGATCATTTCAAACGCAATAAATGCCATCCAAATTTGAATTTATAATGTACAGATCTTTGTTAAAATAAAGAGTTTACAATTTTACGGGATTTTTCATAAGCTAACAGTGTTTACAATGATCCGGTGATATATACATAGTTCTTAAAGGAGCTCGTGGCTAAAGTAATAACAGCCGCTCAGGTCGATCCATCAGGTTAAGCTACGCTTGCCGAGGTTGGTCCATGGATGGGTAACCATCTTTACATACCGAGACTCCGCCGTGCCTCGGAAAGCACGTTAAGCCGTTGGTCCCGGCTGTCAATCGTGGATATTTGACAGTCGGGTCGTCAGAAGCCCGAAAATCTGACAACCAGTCTTACCAAGTCGTATCGTATTACCCAGTGGGTAACTAGGTTGTGGCCGTCAGATAGCCAGTCGCTCTATGTAAAATACTGGTATTCAGCTGCATCCGGTTAGACTGGAAGCCGACCCCAATATAGTTGGGAAAAGGCTAGGCAGATTATGATATACATAGGTCTTAGAATATACAAATTTATTTTACAATAAATATTTCACCGGTAAATGCAGTGTGAAATGGTTCAATTATGTCGTTCCATTTTACTTGAAGGAAAATGATCTGCTTAATTTAGATACGAAATGTAGTAAGAGTTACTAGGTAAACTTTTCCGTTTAAATAAACACTAAAACGAAGAGCGGCCAAAAGCTCTGTTGTAAAAGTACGTTTATTAGCCAAAAGCTTTTAAGTGAACATTCTACTGACATTTAACGATAGTTGAGAGTTAAATAGTGAAATATATAAAAGGGTTCAAATATCTCTTAGCATCGGAATTTAATTTTCATTGCCCTCAAAAATTACGTAGTAAAATAAAGGTTTTGCATACGCTTCATCCGGTTTTCGGAATGTCATTGAGTATTTTATTAGGTGAATCAGCAGTAAAACGATTAGTCTAAAATTAGCGAAAATCATTGAATATGACATCATACAAGTCCATACTTAAAATACACCCGTGCAACGTCTGTGTTTGACTTATGCTTTACGTCAAAGGTACGTCATCATGAGTTTGATAAAGTATCAGCGCGTTATACTGACACATTTGAACTTCTAACATTATCAGCCTCACTTAATTGCCTTAAACGAGGATATCGATTAATTACGAAAGGAAATTGCGTGTGAAATCTTCCGTATGTTAGGTTTAATGTAGGGCACCTTGCCGCCTGTGTTTGTGTTACATAATTAATTAATCGTAAAACATTGACAACAAGTCTTGTAGGTCACTGTTTTTGTGTTAACAGTCGTCCTTGTCAAGTTTGTCCCTGCTTATTACTGCATTATTTCTAAAGACTATAAGTACTTGGTAATATTATAATCTTATTTGATGCTCAGTTGAACGGAATATAAATTTGAATTTCTGCTTTGAGTCCCTTGGTTATAGACTGACGTGGACCATAACATTAATTATGAATTTATTTATAAACGAAAGGGCAAGCACGATGTTATAATAATTTTGGCACAAATAAGACAGTTTTTTTTTTAAACGTTGCTCCACCCTAGGAATTACTTCCTGTATCGTGGGTGCGTTCACAAACATAAACTCAACTACACAAGACACCCAGACCCGGAACAACTATCTGTAAGCCATACAAATATTAGTTCCGTGCGGGAATCGAACCCGCGACTCGCAGCGCAGCAGCCGAACGCTCAACCACTGCGCCAACCATGTCGTCGAAAGTAGAACAGAGCAACCTTTATAAATTAAATACGGAAATAAAGCTTACGTACTAGTTAATTATACTACCGCTATACAATTTGAGGATGAGAAGGAAATAACAAACAAGACAATATCCATTAACCCTTTAAGCATTAACATTAGAATTCCAATGTAACATGTGGTTTAACAAGCTAATGTTCAAACATGTTTATTTACATTAAATTACATTGCATTCAATTTGCACCAGATGGATTTAAATGGCTATCCATCTGTTAAATGGAAATAGAACACTATTTCTGGCCGTAGCAGCTCCTTTGAGCAGCCAATCTGAGTCAGCTAGTGATCAACCTTGCCCTTAAGTGGGCACATCATTAATGTCATTAATGGATCGGCCTTCCGTGACAGCATGGTGTTATAATGACGTGGACTTAGCGGTGGAGTAGGGAAGCCTCATTAGATATAAATAGAACACTCTCTAACGAATGCCGAAGAAACAAAGGAATTGTACAAAGAGGGTGAATGATGGTCTTATGTAATCAGCGATTTCGACCGGACAACTTGACGAAATGGGGTTTTATATACTCGGCTGATACCCAATGTGACTGCGGTATAGAACATGACTCACACACTGAAAAGCTCCAAGTACTTACCCATACACCTGCACTATGGAGGACCTGACGGACGCTACTGACGCTGCTATGAATGTGGCCAGCTTCTGGGCCCATAATATTTAAAAAGTTAGGGAACCGTTGATTCGAAAGAAGAATCGCTAATTAGATAAAGGTAAATTCATTATTTTACAGCCAACATCATTAGCGTTTTATGTTGGCTTCTTTACAAATGGTTAACATTTAAGTTTATGGGTAATCGTGTTGTCTTCATCCTTTTTTAAATTTAGCCCATGTAGGCCCACCCTAACACACGTTACGTACGGCCGCAGTAGTGTTAAGGGTGTGACTGTACATGAAAATATACGACAAGTTAAAGAACCTACTCAGACCTACCAGCCTAACAGTCCCTAGGACCCTAAGACCTATCAGCCCTATCGCCCTAACCTATCATATACCTAGAAGGTGATAAATAAATATATAGATAAGTCTAAGAACTGTGCACCATGCGACCTAAGGTTACAGACGCATAGTGGACAGGAATTCCAGGGCCTGTAGACAAAGTAACATCGCTTCGTAGCGAAACGATATCTAAATTCGTCATCGTCTCTGAGATATCGATAAACATTTCCTAGCGTTAGCGTTCCTTCGTTATCTACGCATTTGTATGGGATAAACACGATAGCAATACGTTTCTTTATGGTTTCGTTACGAATTATAACATTGTCTACCAACTTGCGATAACGATGTCGACTGACCACGTGACTTAGCGCGGTTAATGTCAATCTCATACATTTTAGTCTTTTCTAACTTCGTTATCGTTTTTAAATTGTTACTTTGTCTAAGCCCCCAGGTTCGGGAAGTGTAAACTCACTGCCAGTCCCGCAGACTCACGAGACCGATCAGAAATGGCTAAAGGTGTCTTGGCCACAGTGTAACGTAGTGGCGTTACAATCTTGATTAAAAATAAACATAAGGAAAAATCCACAAAGACCAAAAGCCACTATAACAGTGTTGGAAAGCAATAAATAATACACTTCTGGACACATCTATTGGCCCACCTTAGAGTTTAGGTTTCGATGGCCCCTAACGAAATATGATTGCTAGATTGAACAAAAACTGTTGATGCAGTTTTAAACCTGATACATTTTACCATCTTTTTCGATCGTATTGTTTTAAATTTGAATTCAGAATACCATACGACATGGAGCTACGCCTAACAAGTCGGATATGCGCCTTGTTAAAGGCAATTGATTTTTGAATAAAAAACATGTTTTATCAAATAAAGATTTAATTTAATAACACGTGATGCCTCCATGGGCATCTACCACAGCTCTCATACGATTAGGCATAGAGTTTATCAACCGCTCTATGAAATTTTGAGGGATCATCTCCCATTCCTCTTCTATGGCAGTTTTCAACTCCTGCATCGTCTGGGCAACTGGCTGACGAGCCCTAACACGTCTTTTTAGCTCGTCCCACATGTGCTCAATGGGGTTCATGTCTGGGCTTCTGGCTGGCCACTGTGATGTTCACATCCCGAAGATATTCCCTGACGATGCCGGCCGCATGGGCTCTTGCATTATCATGCATAAAAAGGAAATTTGGGCCCACATAGTCCGCGTATGGTATCACGTGAGGTTCTAAGCACTCATGAATGTACCTTTCAGCATTTAATGTTGGCAGCCGTGGTCCTGTAACAACCTCAAGTTGAGTTTTGCCACTCGCGGATATACCGCCCCAGACAGTCCATGAGCCACCGCCATAAGCAACCCTCTCTTCAAAGCAGCATTGTGCGAAACGCTCTCCCTTACGTCGGTAGACCTTCTTCCTTCCATCATTGCCATGTAACACAATTTTAGACTCATCAGAAAAGAGTACACGGCTCCAATCTTACTGTGTCCAATTTAAATGACTGCGTGCGAAATGAAGGTGCGCTGTTCGGTGGGCTCGCGTTAGTTTGGGCTCATTAGCTGGCTTGTGTGGTACCATATCGCGTTCTTATAACCTTCTCCGAACAGTTCGAGCGCTCACAGATACTCCGTGGAAGTCGCGAAGTTGGTTTTGTATCTCAATGGAGGTAAGGTGACGATTTCTCAAGCTGGTCGTCACGATGAATCGATCCTGCCTTTCAGTTGTGACCCGAGATCGTGGCCTTCCTTGGCGACGAACAAAGCCGCCAGTCTCTAGGTACCTCCGATAAACATTTCGGACCACAGATCGACTTAAATTGAGTTGAGCACTCACGTTTCTTTGGCTGTGTCCAGCCTGAATAAGTGCCACAGCTTGGGCGGCGACTTCAGGTGAAGTATCCAGAGATTATTGATAGAACCTCACCTTAATGTTAAGAATAAGTAATGTTTGTTGCAAAACCAGAGATATCAATCACTTTTTCAAGAATTAAATCCAAGTAAACCAATAAAACCAAGTTTTCTTAGTATTCGATTGTTTGATATCAACAAACAGGCTCCAAATTGTCTTTTGTTTCTTTAAATTCTGTGTTCGAAATTCAAAAAAAGACTATTGAATGAAATTGTGAACATGCCAGGTTCAAAACTGCATAAAAACTTTTTGCTCGACCTAATATAAAATTTTAGCTAGGACCAAACGAAACTGAAAATACAATGTGGGCCAATAGATGTGTCCAGAAGTGTATTAGTTTGCTGACAACACTATTGTCTTTGGATTCGTTGACATCTGTCAATGACGGCGTAGATATAAATAGCCTCCAAGACAACGTGGATTGCTTTTTCATTTATAATCCAACTGCTGGCGGTGGACTCACACTCACTTGTTCTGTCGAACACCCTTGAGCCGTGAACCGATCGCCAAATCCTAGCAGTTGCAGTTTGCATTGGCAAATATTTGCCAACTTAATTACGTGTTATCAACCCCTGTAATTGGGGTCCCAGATCCGGATGCCCAGATCCGGATTCCCAAATTCAGAATATGGAGGGGGAGGACTTGGAGCCCTACGCTCTGAGCACGCACCTACATCGTCCTCCATCGCGGCCATCCTGTCGCAGTGCCTCGTGGCGTGGCCACCAGGCCACTTACCACGGTGGCTCGCTCCATGCCGGGTGCTTATTTGCCCGCGTGGTTTCTGCAAGCCGTCTCCGAGCCGGCTCGACCACCTGCCGGCCGATCATCCTGGTTCCTGTCGACCCTGCGAGCCGGCGCTACCACCTGCCAGCCAACACCTCCAGGGAAAACGCAACGTGGCTGCCCCGAGTCATCCGTCACAAAGCTGAGCCAGGATAGTACCGTGCCATCTCCCAGGAAATACGAAATTTGTAACTATAAATCTTCCCACGCCCTTTCTCTATACAAAATATATTTTTAAATGTTGACCGAGGTACGTGTTGTCATTTTTAACTTCCCACGTAGCCCCCATACGTCACAACAGTAGGGGTTAATGAGATAAGAATGTAAAATTCAAATCTGATTTATTTACGATATGTTACAGCTTTTATACTACTTTTTCATAACACACACTATTATACAAAAATCTTTGTGTCTATGTGTGCAAGATGCAACCAAATCATTATTTTAAATGGGCCGCGCGTCAGCCAAGCCAAGTGCTGATTCAATGTCTAAAGGTAACATTGAACAGTCCGTACTGTCTCACTGCTGGGCAAAGGCCTCCGCCAAATCCTTCCAGGTATTCTTTTCACGAGCCACGTCGAACCAGCCCTAGGTGGAACGCATCTAGGTCATCTCGCCACCTCTTCCTAGGCCGGCCCTTGCGGCGTCTTCCAACCTTACCACTTTGTGGAGACTATTACCTAGCAGTCACTGTGCAAGTGTGCATGCGGCTGACGAGACACACTCAATTCCATATTAGCCTTTTCTTCCTTATTTTGTTCAAAAATTCAACAACAGAGCCCCCTCTGTGAGCTTTCTTATCACATACTAAATAAAATTACATCAACTCCGATGTTCAGGAGTACTAAAAGCAACTTTTTCTATCTACAGAAGTCTATCAACGCCTGAGAAAGTTGTAAAATGTAAATCAGGGAAATGGGGTACTGTTTGTTTGTCGTTATTTGCCACTATCTCAGCACAGTAAATTGTTATTGATGTTTATCTTACTGATGGATTTGTTTCTGTCACTGTGCTTTTAGCTGTAGGTATATCATTTTGATAAAATACTCTGAAAAAAAAAATTGCTCCTGTAGAGTATTTTAATTTCGTTGGATTAATATACTCTGAATGAAATTAAAATGCTCCTGTAGATTATTTTAATCTCGTTGGATTAATTTATTCTGAACGAAGTTACTCCTGTAGAGTATTTTAATTTCGTTGGAATAATATACTCTGAACGAAATTAAAATGCTCCTGTAGAGTATTTTAATTTCGTTGGATTATAATACTCTGAACGAAATTAAAAAGCTCCTGTAGAGTATTTTAATTACGTTGGATTAAAATACTCTGAACCAAATTAAAATACTCTTGTAAGGTATTTTAATTTCGTTGGAACGGAAATGGGTGGTCATAATTCCACAGGCTGTTATATTGGTGGTAATATTTTAGATACTGATTCTGTTCATGGAAATGAACAACTTTCTTCAAGGATATTATAGACGTTTCCCAAAGAAAACTGATCATAATTAGTACGGTAGGTCCAATTTTTTTTTCGGTAATGGCTATGACATTCTTGAAGAAAGTTCTGCCCTACATATACAGCATGTAACAAAAACCCTGTCCGATACTAAAGGGTATTATTTGGTATCGTACTGCGTACACATATACTTACGTAAACATTTCATGGAAATGAGATTAATATTTTTCCCCAATGAAAATAATAAATTAAAAAAAAAGAAAAACTAATCAAAGGCAAGATCACTCGACAAAGTTCACCTACAGTTTCTTTCTTTTTTTCTTTCTTTCCTTCAGACCGCCTAGTGCAGGGCGGTACGCTTTGAGATAAAAATAGGTAAAAATAAAATGATTTCACCTGCCGGTGGAGTCTTGTCAACTTATGAAAGTTTGCCATAGTATTTAGTGTTAAATTTCGCATTTCTTATAAAAATAAAAAATCAATAATTTTTGGTTTTTATGAGTTACATTTTTTTTACTATTTTTTCTAGTACGTATGTTAAACCAGGAATACGCCTTGATTGGATCGGACAGGGTTTTTGTTACATACTGTTAATTTCGCTGTTTTTCCCTAAAAACTATGTAGCGGTACCTACATTTTGCCAATAAGTAAAGAGACGCTTGACAGTTTGCCAAAAGAATGTACTTACCTAAGTCTCATCAATACATAAAGTAAGACTTAGAAGGATTGATCAACTGATATA
The DNA here is from genome assembly GCA_951329385.1 of Polia nebulosa. Lineage (NCBI taxonomy): Eukaryota > Metazoa > Arthropoda > Insecta > Lepidoptera > Noctuidae > Polia > Polia nebulosa. The sequence continues at coordinate 16,334,443 of OX589595.1, read as the reverse complement.
TAGGTTAGAATCTGATTGATACCTACGAAATACATACAAAATGAGTATCACTGAGTTATCTAGAATTGTAAACATTTGTTCGACATGGAAAGGTACAACATAACAAGAACACTCACAAAATTAAAGAAATCAGTAAAATAAATAATATTTCGCTAAACTGCTATGCTGAGCTGGTAACCCTTTCGGCATTAGCATACTGAAAAGATTACCAAGTCAGTGGTTTTCAGTTGGCATTAACTCACGGACGATGGTAAATAAAGATAATCTGAGATTTTCTTTTCTATGGAATTTTTATTCTACCAACATTGAAACCATTTTTGAAGGATCACTCTACGTGTTCCGTTTCGAGTACTGCATAAAGTAACTAACCTTTTTTTTATTCCTCATGTGGTTGGCGTCCCTCGTCTCTTGCGCATTGCCGGGCGCGCGGGCTCCCCATAGTTTCATCGCCATGTGCGCGTACGCAAACGTTATCACGCACAGCGGGATTACGTACTAAAAGAAAACAAAACTGTGATGAGAAACACAGAATGACATATTACAACATTTTTTTTTTCGGGATGGGAAATCATCCTATAACTTCTCCCACTCTGGGTGGAGCGGAAGGGTGTGTCAGACTTTTACTGACCATAACTCACCATACTAATTTATCCGCGGCCCCTTGGCATGCAGGCATGACTTTATAAAGCTGTCTACAAATCATCGTCCTTTTCATTCCCTTATTTATTAACTTAACCTATCTCATGCCAAGAATTATTATTATCTTTTTATTTGGGATCAACACAACGCCTACTAAAAAAAAAATTAATTAATTAAATTTTCATTTAAAAAAAAAAAAAAATCACTTTAAACTGCATAAAATCGTAATACCTATCTACCCCAAAGACATTTTAAATGAAAAAAATTAATTAATTAATTTTTCATTTAAAATGTCTTTGGGGTAGATAGGTATAACGATTTTATACAGTTTAAAGTGAAAAAAAAATTTTTTTTTTTTCAAAAATTAGGAAAAGGCCGACGAAAAATTCCAACGCTAGGGGGTCCAGAATCATGTACTGAATCACTAGTACACGTATGTGCGTTCATGTACCTTACACCCTGTATATAAAAAAAAAAAACATTAATATCGGTCGAGCCATTTCGGAGGTGTGCAACCACAAACGTGACACGAGATCTTTATATATTAGATTATTATCTATCACAAAGCCCATTCGTCGTTTCTTTGGTCTTCCTCAATAAATGTTTAAAAAAATCGTAAGTTACTCGTATAATATCATCGCTGTTTTGTTTGTGAAAATATTACAGAATTTCCTATTTGAAATCTCAACGTTATATTTTGTAGCTGTCTGTTTTAATTAGGAGCCTTTGAAGTTTTATCAGCTTCACTGATTGTAATATACTCGTAGCATTAAAATTTCAGTATTGGACATCAAACGAGATATCTACTTAGAGCATTACATCAGAGCTGTTAAGGGCTTTATTAAGAGTAATACAAACTGATCAAATCTGGATCCAATTTCTTTTTTTATGAAATAGATTTTACATTTATACAGGGTGTAACAGAAAGATGTGGTCATATTTTAAGAATTCCATCTGCCCGTCGATATGAACAACTTTCTTCAAGAAAAAAAGGTTACCTCCCATACAAATATTGATCAGCTGATGATAACGTTGTATGGAAATTCCAATTTTTTTTTTTGGGAATTTTCAATTTTTTCATCATAGAGAACGTTGTTCACATTTATGTGCAGAACCGGTTCTTAAAATATGACCACACCTTTCCGTTACACCCTGTATGTGCCAACAACCTATGTAACAAAACAACAAGAGAACACAAATACTCGTATATACGAGATACTAACATAACTTATCAACCTAAAGCTTTTCTTTTATTTTCTTTATTATTCGTAGAATATAAACATGCAGATACAAAATACAAAAATACAATACAAAATAGTTTATTGTGCCAGAAAAATAATTACATTTAATCGTGTATGAAGCCTCCTTTTAAGCAAACAATGCCTGTATTAGGAGACTCCGCTCTTTCAGTTCATTGCACTAACTAAAGTTAATAGTGTACTGTGACCTTAAGGGTAAATATGCAGTGTGATAGTACATTAAATACAGAAAATGTACTATCACACTGCATATTTACACATTAAATTTTAAACATTAAATTTTAATTTTAATTTTAAGATCTAGGAGTAAAAAGAATAATATTGAATGCGTATATTATTATTTTCTGCACTCACATCGTATTATACAGAAAGAGACTTAAAATTGTCTCGTACTACCATTACAGTCTTTGTTTGTTACCATGTTAATTGGATAAAGCAAGAGATAACTACATTAAAGTAATACAACCTATCTAATAGGGGTACAGACCGTAGAAAAATACATCATAAAGCACTTTTTGCACGTTGTGTTAGGTTCGACGACTAATATTATAAATGCGAAAGTTTTTATAATTGTAAGTTTGTATGTTTGTGTTTCAATCACGCAAAAACGGCTGAAGGGATTTGAATGGAATGTTGTACACAGATAAAATAAAACCTAGATTAAAACTTTAGCTACTTTTTACCATGCGGGTGAAGCCGCTGGCAGAAGCTAGTAATAATATATGCGTAGCAGTAATCGCTAAACGAATATAGGTTAGTTACGATTATTTTTAACCGACTTCAAAAAGGAGGAGGTTCTCAATTCATTGGAACCTTTTTTATTTTTTTATGTATGTTCCCCGATTACTCGAAGATGGCTGGACCGATTTGGATATTTTTGTTTGGGTGGGTATACTTCCCAGGTGGTCCCATATATATTTTATCGAAATTGCTTCAGCACTTTTTGAAAAACTGAACAAAAACGTAAAATGTATGTACATAGATGACGTTTTGGTTTCCTCCAATTACGAGTATGTTTAAATTCCACGTTCCCTGTTATTGGGGTTTTTAGTTCTGGGGTAAAATCAAAAAGTGAAAAATAAAAAACTTTTTTACAAAAAAAAAACAACCAAAATTTTTAGTGTATTTTCTTTTTTGGAAGTCGGTTGTTATTTTTTGTAAAAAAGTTTTTTATAAATTTTGCTGTGTCAGTCTATATGTACCAGACAGTGAGTAGGTACAGTAGTCTGTTCACAATGTAGTTAACCGTAATCATAACCTTTAAAAAAAATTACAATCATAGTAGCACAATTTTCTTCACAAAACAACAATACAACATGATATCTCATTCAATGAAATAAAATAAAAAAATATGGAACTAACACCAACAAATAATAAATTGGGTCAATAAAACTCACCTGGAATACATACAATAATAGCCTGTAAATGGCCAGCGAGTGTGAGCCGAACTCGGTTGGAGCACAAAAAGGCTTTTTGTAAAAGATTTTTGTAACTGTAAAGAAATAAAGGAACAGTTAATAATTGAGTTTTTGGGAAATTTTGCTTCGGCCAACTTGTTGAACAAGCATGCTTGTTAACAATAGTTTAATTGTACGAACAAAAGTTCTGAAGTTTCATTAAAAGGTAACAATGGTTATTTATTAATTACTCCTAAAAAAATTTGCTGAACTTCTCTCATTCATTACTCTGGTGTAAACACCCAGCAAAACTGGTAGATTAGTTAGAAGCAAATTAATTGTTTTACCAGAGTTATTTTGCATTCCTCCGTCTTGAATCAAGACTCTTGATTAAACTATGGTCAGCTTCAGGTAATACATACTCACGAAATGGTAATTGATCGCTGTAATAGGTACCTAACTAAACTAAGCAAATGAATTCACTTAACTAAGTGGTCCCATAACTACTACAAACCAGGGTTTAATTTGCTTTTGTGAAATGTGGTTATTCTGACTTGCAGTATCATTTAAACTATTTATTGGAAGTTTTTGCCTGGATTTCGAATATCTACGTGTAATTGTTACGATTTCAAATACACAGAAACTAAAGACTATTTTCAATGTGGAAGGTACAGTATTGGTTTCTTTTCTTAAAAATCGACATACCTGGATCCAATTCGTCTTCCATGATGACCTCCCAAGACATGGCCATCGGAGCGGCCAGAGAGAGCGCCAGAAACCATATTACTACTATTATTACTTTGGCAACGCGCTTAGATGTGTGGGCGCTGAAACAAACATTACTCATTTAAAAACAAAATAAAATTGATCTGCGTAACCTTTTCCAAATTATGTTAGATCCAATTTAACCGGTTTCAGCTGAATACGAGTACTTGACAGGGAGCGACAGCATCTGCCCTCCACAGCCCAGCAACTGGGTAACACGATATCTATTGGCAAGGCTGGTGTTAGATTTTGAGGGTTCTGACTACTTGTAACGACTGTCAAAGATCTACAAATGATAAGCAACCGGGACCAACAGTTTTTTTTGTTGGTGGGAAATCACCAAAATATAACTCCTCCCGCTCTGGGTGGAGCGGGAGGGCGTGTCAGACTCTTACTGACTAAAACCTACCCCTGTTCCTTCAGTTGCCTGTGCCAGGAGCCGCAGTGATTCTTTCAAACACACCCGCGACGAACCAACAGATTAACGTACTTGCCGAAGCCCGGAGGGGTCTCGGTATATAATGAATAGTCACCCATCCACAGACCGACCTCGGCAAGTATTACTTAATCACAAAGATCGACCCATGCGACCTTATATATCTGTTATGAAGCCACGAGCTCCTTCTTTAATAACAAAATAAAATCCGGATCCGGAGATGTTTCATACTTTGTCCAAGTATGAAAACAGAAATATCTTTAGTAGTTTCAAAGTCTCTCCTATATCAGAGAAACTAACCGAGAGCTGGCTCAGATGGTATGGTCATGTGATGTGAAGAGACGAGGATAATGTAGTAAAAAAAGCATTGCAACTGCCTGAACAGCAGAGAAGTAGAGGAAAACCTCCTGCCGTGTGTTGGACCAGTTATGTGATGAAACTCCTATCAGAGGAAGAACTGCCTGACCTTTACAACCAGGACATTGTCGTTGTGCCACAAAGTTAGCATAGCTGACCTCACATAAAGTGGGAAAGAGCGAGAAAGATGAGAGGCTACGAGTATTTCAGAAACCTCTTAAGTGTATATATAATATGCACTCGAAGCTCGAAGAGCTATTTGTTCAGATTGTTAGAGCGAGATAAGAGCTAAAACATTGAATATTCAAGATTCACAAGACTGGGCAATCTGGAGCAGAGGAAAGGTACTAGAAATCAATTGTGTGAATCTTATTACGACAATTTATAGTTACTGCTGTACATTTAAATAAAACATTTTGATACAAAACATGGTTCGTTCGATCTAATTGTGAACCACGTGAAAATAAGTGGCGAAGAGAAAAGATGTTAAATGATGAAGATAGGTCGGTATGTTAGCCTTTTCGTGGAAACTGGAAGATATATCTCTGTCTTTGTGAATGAAAGATTTTAAAAGGGCGACTTTATTTCATTCGACACCGACTACGATTTATAGTTTTCAAAATTTCAACCTAGGGACGACTAAAGGGTTAAATAGATGTCTCTTTATCACTTTGTGACATAGGTACCCATTTGTCCTCTGGAGCTAACCCTTTGAGGCAAAGACAAAGGGTCAAGGTTAACGACTATTTGATAACCACTTAACGACATCTCAGAAATTGTCTAGCCCATCTAGATTTACAAGAGAGCGGTCGATCTCTGTTCCATTTTATGATAAAGCACCGAACATGACAATACCGTAGGCAGGCTTAGGATGAAGGAGGAAGCTAATTTGTCTTTTTGAACTACTGCGGTCATCGTCATCATCATCATCAGCCTTTTAATGTCCCCACTGCTGGGGCACAGGCCTTCGCTCTGCGAGAGGGTGTGGGCGGTAATCCAACATGTGGGACCAATGCGGATTGGTGGATGTCACAAGTCTTCGAATTTCTGGTTCTAAGACATACCGGTTTCCTCACAATGTTTTCCTTCACCGTTTTGAGAGCAGTGGTGATAAAATAACTTACACAAAGTAAAGCGCCTGCCTGGGTTTAAAATCACGACCTACAACTTGTAAGTCGCGGCTGTTACCACTGGGCCACCACTGCTCTCACTACTACTGCGGTGCTATCAGGGATTTCCGTTACGCCTTGTAGAATTTGAATGATAAAATAAGTTACCTACTTTAGTGCAGAGTATGATACTCTCACTTTTACTCCGCAAAAAAAAATTGTAGTTAAGGTCCCTCTTTTTTTTGGGTTAGGCCACAGAATCGAAGCCCGGGGCGAAGTGCTAGCCTAACACATCACCCGGCCATTATTTATGATCCAAGAGCTTGCGTATGAGAAATTTAATTACTTGCACTAATTGCAACCTACATAATTACTTTTCATTTGAACAAGCTTTCACTCAAACCTATTCTTTAGGTTTGAGTGAGCCTTGATACTTAAAACACTAGTTGGAATAAATGGGACACACAAATGCTGTGTTCTAAACTGATGGGACTAAGAGATAAAACCGTTTATACAGGAACTTTCTGGGAGTACTGAGCCTTTAGACATAATTACCCTAGTAGCATTTATTGTTGGGCCAACACTAAAATGAAAGCATTTATTGTTGGCCCAACCAAATGCCAACACTAAATGCTATTAGGGTATCTAATAGCTTTTTCAAGCGTAAATAGTTATTTTTCTGTTTTATGTTATATATGTATACTCTATTGTCAACTTTCTGTTTCATATGATATATATACTACATGTGGAAACTTGTCATTGGCCATATTTTATTAAGACTATTCCTTACTGTATCTGTTAAGCTGTAAGTTTTCCTAAATAAATAAAATAAAAATAAAATAAAATACTTTTCTGTTACCGTAATGCTTCGTGCAAAATGTATGGCAACGACATTATTGGGCGTGAGTCACGTGACAGTTCTCTCCGCAGGTAATGTCCTTGCCATACATTTTGCACGAAGCGTTAGCGTTAGCGCTATTATAAAAGTTGTTTGGCTAAGGGGGCTGATCCGGTTATGAAATGTATGTTTGTAACTCTTCTTCTCAAACGGCTGAAATTTTTTTTTCTATCTGAAAATATTTTATAATCCCAGTTATTGATAGTTAAAAAAAACCTCCCTCTTCCTCTAAAATGTTTTCCAAAGAAAACATTTCACTAGAAAAGAAATCAGAACCGTCGGTCAAATCTGTTACCGCAATGTTAAAATGATTTCCTTCCGTTTTATCAAACATAAGAAGACATTTGTCCGTATTTAATTCGTCCATTTCTAAAAATTTTCCGGCGCTTGTTTCAAATACTGAAATGTTTTTAGGAAAATGGTAATCTGCCTACATAATCTCACTGACCTTTAATTTCAAAATCCCACTGGTTTTGATTAACACGGTCAGGGACATTATATGAATTTTGAATAACAGTATTAGATACTTTTGCAAGTTTTTATGAAAAATAGCGTTTGTTTCCTTTCAGCCTATTTAATATTTATTATTTTATTATTTTAGCGTATGTATGTATTTTATTTGTAAAGCCATCTCGGTTTTAAACATTATTTTTTATTTGGTACCTACCACAAAGTAGTCTCTTTAACCCAAAGGTTGACTGGTAGAGACTTCTTGCATTAAGTCCGCGTGTGTACCACTATTGTGCATGAAGTTTAAATTAATTAATTAAATGAAAATGTTCTGGATCCCGTCACACTATTCCCAGCCACTGCAAGTCCTGAAAGCCAGAATGAACAGTGGCGACCACCAAAAAAACGCCGAGGCAATGAAGATCGACGAAATTAAACAGAAAAAAAAGCGGAGAAGTTACACGAGGAGGCTTGCGTAGACCCACCCTCTCAGCCGATATTAAGCCTGTGAACATTTTTCGAGCGCATGATAGTTGAAAAAGGTTGCCCTAAACAACCATTATACTTTTGACTTGACAATCAAGCTTTGAAAAAAATTGAATATTTTCAAAATACCCGACTAAAAAATAACTAAGAAGTTCCAAACAAGTCACTTTTCAAGCAGTCTGATGCAGTTGGTGGCTGTTATTTTAGTTCAATTATTGATTTCATGCCACCAACTGCATCAGACTGCTTGAAAAGTGACTTGTTTGGAACTTTTTAGTTATTTTTAGTCGGGTATTTTGAAAATATTATTTTTTTTTATTTTCTACATTTAGTGAGTTATATTTTTGAAATCGCCTTCTCGAACCCTTTATTTTGATACCCTACTTAATATAGTTCGTCGACTTTTATTTTATTATTTTTACAACATGGCGTCTGGTTGGCGCCATATTGTATTTTGATTACTGTGATGTCTTTAGTAGCACTCGCAAGGTTAAGACAAATCAATTGACGTAAGAATTATTAAAATCGGCCCACGCGTTTAGTCTCTATAGTGCCACAACGGAACAAACATACATCGGCTAATAAACACATTACCCTCTCTGCGTCGCGCAGTCGGGTAAAAAGCGAACGAACCTCATATTTATTAATATTTCACTACTCTCTGTCAAGTTCCTTCTTGCAAACCGCACATGTATGTACAACAAAGTCCATATTTTTTCACCAAACATACTTCAATATTCCACGAAATGCTTCTTTCATTGAGAAAATCCTTACTATTATTATCCACTATGTTTGATCCCGTGTTGGAATGTTCAACACTATAAAAAAGTCGGAAACCAAATTAAAAGGCTTATGAAACAGGAAAAATATTTACTCTTGCAAACGGAAAATTTACTTTACGATTTTGTATTCATGTACCTTCCATTAAGATTGTCAGTGGTTAAATATTGTTATCAGCGTTTATATAAGTAAAACGCAAATGGGAGGCTGGACATATGTACATGTAAATTCAAAATAAAAACGATCTTTTGGTACGATCTTTTAAACAATTTCAAGCAGACATTAAATACCATTAAGTAGCGTTAAATAACGTACCTATTTTGTAACATATTATGTACTAGCGACCCGCCCCAGCTTCGCTCGGGTACAAATTATACATATAAACCTTCCTCTTCAATCACTCTATCTATTAAAAAAAACCGCATCAAAATCCGTTGATTAGTTTTAAAGATATAAGCATACATAGGGATATAGGGACAGAGAAAGCGACTTTGTTTTATACTATGTAGTGATGTGTATCTTTGTACATATATACTTTTGATATACACCGTAGATTACCCCCTTTTCATTTTATGTTCTTTCAGTCCATCCAAAGGTTGTCTGGCAGATATCGCTGTTTGGGCACGTCACAATTGCGGCTGTAAGGCCCCTGTTTGAGGAGTGGCTGGAGAGGCGCCACGGCTTCCTCACCTTCCGCCTGACGTAGGTCCTCACCGGACACGGCTGTTTTGGGAGGTTCCTGTGTCGGATAAGGCGGGAGGAAAGGCCCGGGTGTAAGCACTGTGCGGATCGCCCAGAGGACACGGTGGAGCATACGGTAGAGTTGTGCCCGGTTGGGCGGAGGTTCCTATGTCGGTAAAGCGGGAGGAAACGCCCGGGTATCACCACCGGGTGTCAGAGTTCCTGGGGCCCTTGGCACTCAGGCAACTGAAGGAACACGGGTGGGATTTAGTCAGTAAAAGTCTGACACCCCCTCCCGCTCCACCCAGAGCGGAAGAAGTCATTGGATGATTTTTACAACTTGCTGCGCTTGACTCAGTGGAACGCAGAGCTAAGAGGCTCACTGGCGACGTAAAACTGGTGGGTGCCAACCTTCATAGCTTGGCTCATCGCCGCAAGGTTGCCAGCTTGTCGGTCTTCTTCAGAATGTACTTCGGAGAGTGTGCCCAAGAACTCCACGACCTCATCCCAGCGGCTCCCTTCTACCATCGGACATCTAGACGCACTGTAAGTTACCATCGCTACCTTGTAGCTATTCCACGAATTCGCACTAAGCGTTTCCATTTCCGAACGTCTTTCATAATGCGCACAGCAAAGGAGTGGAACTCTCTACCTGCGTCTGTATTTCCGAATGCATACAACCCTAATTCTCAAAGTTAGAGTGAACAGGCTTCTTCTGGGTAAGCTCGCTCCATCGTCGACTTTGTCTCTATCACCTCTGACCTAGACAAGAGTCAAGAGCAAACCCATCTAAAATAAAAATTAAAAAAAAACAAAAGTAAAAAAATATCGCTGCTATCTATTTTACTTTATTTTTAACCGACTTCAAAAAAGAGGAGGTTCTCAATTCGTCTATATGTATTTTTTTTTTGTTTCTATTATAGCTAGCCCGTACTGTCCAAAGAACAGCTGGGTACAGATCTCTCCCTACTTTTTCCATCGTTCCCGGTTCTGCACAACTTTTTCCCAATTTCTAAGAGTCATCCAAGTGGGCCCGCCGCCGTCTCCCTCGCCTCCGTGTTGCGGTTGTTTAGTCCACTTGTGAGGTATTTAATAACGACCACTTTGTACAACATTATGTCATTGTGATCAAAATTAGGCAATAGTTATTCGGAACATAAGTAAATGACTGAACTGCTATAAAGTTGCTATTACTTTGTCTTAATTAGCACTTTGGCCTTGTAGTAAAGGAGAAACCTTTTAGTCTTTATTTCACTTAAGCTGGTGGAAATAATTATTACAAGTAGGTAGTAATTTGTTTACTGCTAAAGAAAGGTGCATTTCGTTTGACGGTGTGTGTAAACATCAACATAAAAACTAAAGGTTTTTTTTAGTAATTTGGTTATCAATATGCTATTTCACTCTTTTCAGGGTTCCGACCATCCGAATGTAAAAACGCAACCCTTATAAGATCACTCGTGCGCCTGTCTGTCTGTCCGTCGGTCTGTCACAGCCAATTTACTCCGAATCTACTCGACCGATTGATTTGAAATTTGGTACACATATGAACATCTGTGACTCAAACACGAACGTATAACGTAAATAAATGAATTTCGATTATGGGGGTCACTTTGGGGGTGCAAATCAGAAAATTAAAAAAATGAGTTTTTTAAACTGTAATGTACATACCTATTAAATGAAATAGCTTATTGTAAGAACTTCAAATATATTTCTTTCATAATTCCAGAATGTATAGTTTTTTAAGTTATTTGAGAAAATATCTTATCTCCGAAACCACTAGGCCCAAAATTTTGAAAAAAAATACGGATGTTCTTTACTTATAGATTACAGGAAAACCTATAAGAAGTTACCTATATCACGGGGTCTCATCTCGAATAAAGAAAATTTAGTTCAAATAAATATCAATAGATGGCGTAATAAGCATTGATTTCTTATTGAAGTTTAAGGAATACTAATATTTTGAAAATAAATATGGTAAAAACTTTTTTACTTTTTTACTAACTATTTTCTTAAATATTATACTGCCCTAAGCATAAAATTGTGGAATAATTAGCTTGTAATTCAAATTTAGACGATTATTGGAACGAATCCTTAGACATCTATATTTCTAGTACCAATAGATGTCGCTGTTTGAAGTTTTAGAGTTTATCCATTCGCCTCTTTAAAATTTAATAGTGACAAATTTTGATACAGTAAAACTGATATGAAGTGCCAAAAATACTATAGAATAATTCCTCAATGTGTCAGAAAATATAGGTAAGACTTTAAGTAAATTCATTCAGCTTGCAAGCCGTCGCTGCTAACACCATCTAACGAGGTGCAGAGGACGGGCCCGAACGAAGATCAAAAGTTAATTGTGCTTGACGAAAACCCGTAGTTACGGCGGTACCGTTTCTTTGTATGGGATGAGGCATCTGTACGCTAGTATTATGTTATCTGTGCCTATATGTAGTTTAAACCTGAAAAAATATGATTTGTTCGCAACCCTTTGCGCGCAAGTCCGGCTCGCTCCTGGCCGGTTTTTTTTTAATAGTTCTAATAATGATATTCACTGTCCTATTGTACCGCAAAAATTGTACTGTATTGATTGTATTTTTCTGAGGCTTAGAAAACAATAAAACTTTAATTTTACTATACTTACACTTTTCGTGGACTGACCGAAAAGTGGACGGCCATAATTGTCTAAAGATTATTGTTCCCATGAAGTGAACGTTACTGTATGAATATTAATATCAGTCAACTTGTCTATTGACGCAGAATTTCTTTGTTTATCTAAGATTATCTTGTAAAAGGTATCATTTGTTGTTTGTTTAATTTAAGCAGGTATCTAATCTCAAGAAGTCAGTTCTGCCAGAGACTGCTACTTGCTTTTATCAAATGCACGGTTCCTGTAGAATAGACCAAAAAAAAAAAGAGACAAAGTCGCAGAAAAAAGTAAGTCTTAGATAAAGCGTTTCATATTAAAATTTTGTGCATCTATAGAAACCGTTTTATCCACAAATTGTACGATGCCTTATCAGAAGCGTGTAATAATAGAATTTGGTAATATTTTTACGGCATTCCTTCACGGGCCTCGACGTATTTATAATGTATCTCTTCGTACGAAACAAACACAGGGGTGCTTATCGTTGATGCATGGGCTTACGTAAATCATTCCATCGAGTACGCAACTGAAAGTCTCACATATGATAAAATAATATAACACGGGTATTTTGAATCTATGGCTTGACCCATTTCTGTCCGTTTCGTATTGAAAAGTTTCGAAGTTTGCTCGAAACTTTTCGAAGTTTGCTCGAAGCTTTACGAAGGGAAGCTCAACGGAGTGGCCCTCAAGGCCCCGGCCGCTACCACCGCAGGAGAGGTACTGGGCGTACTGGGCGTAGAACGTCGCGAGACGATTTCCGGCCACCGTAGACCCGGGCCTGCGGACGGCGAGCAGTGGGTAGCTCGCCGTCCGACCAGCACCGGGCCCGTGAGTCGACGGCGCGTAGTGTTCCACGCGCGCCTCAAAGAGATGTTGTCACCCACCACTGACGGGGCCCATCGTGGCCGGTGCCTGTATGCCTAGAGGTAGCGGATAAATTCTGAAAATGAGTTACCGCACCCCTGGACACTCAGGCAGGGAAGGAACAGGGGTGGATTTTAGTCAGTAAGAGTCTGACACGCCCTCCCGCTCCACCCAGAGCGGGAGAAGTCATTGAATGATTACCAACACCGCCAAAAAAAAAAAAACAGCATAGGTACATCTGGTATCCCATGATTCGGACCCGATATGTTTAGGAAAAATATTTTTTTGCAGTACTGTTTTAGTAAACCAACAGATTTGCCCGAATTTTCTTAAAAAAATCTTTTCTGAACAAAATCAATTTTTTTTCTAAACAAAACCAAAAAACTATCTCAAGAGATCATACTCCTGGGATAAAAAGTCCTATCCTATATTTCAGAATATGGTCTACCCTTGTGCCAATTTTAATCCAAATCCGGGCGCGAAAGATTAATAAACAAACACACTCATCGTTCACATTAAATTTATAATATTATACTCGTAGATAAGATAAAAACATGTCACTCATATCTAAATATTTTTTAGAATTTACTGAAGAAAACATCACGTGATCTTATGACATCAGGAACTTATTTTGTTATCAGTCACTGTGCTAAATTGTTAATATAAAAGATAGCCTGTCATCGCAGTCTCCGGGGTTTACGAGGCTTTTACGTTACAAGTGGCGATGTTTCGACTACATTTTCTGGGAAAACTTTTGTACGTAAGCGGGGCTGTGTTTCACAACTTGTGTGTTTACATAACGGGTGCTAGTTAGTTTTGGCAGGAAAACGGTATCAAATTAAACCTGAAAGGCTCTGAAACTTGCTGCCTGTCTCTGTTAATGTGTGGGAAAAAAATAGGAAATATTGTTTAGAAATATAGAATATGTGGTGCTCTTTATTATGTTAGGAGTTACAGAAAAGATAGATGAAGAAAATATTAGGTATACAGAAACAATGGGCGGACTTATCTCGATCTCATAGTGTTCCCATTTCTTCTTCGATTGTCCTTTCAATTCTCTTTGAGGAGTGGCTGGAGTGGTGCCACGGCGTCCTCACCTTCTGCCTGACGCAGGTCCTCACCGAACACGGATGTTTTGGGAGGTTCCTGTGTCGGATAAGGCGGGAGGAATGGCCCGGGTGTAAGCACTGTGCGAATCGCCCAGAAGACACGGTGGAGCATACGGTAGAGTTGTGCCCCGGTTGGGTGGAGCACCGCGTGTCCTCATGGAGGCGATCGGCGGCAGTGACCTCTCGCACCCAGCCCTAGTCCAGGCCATGGGACGGAGCGAGAGGGAATGGGAAACAGTCACCAGTAATGCTCGCGAAGGAGGAGGCAGAACGGGTGTGGGAGACTTAACAGAGTCGCCCTCACGCCCCCACCAGCAGCCGCCGCAGGAGACGCCCTGAGCGTTGGGGTTCGCGAGACGATCTCCGGCCACCAGGCGTGGGCCTGCAGACGGTGAGTAATGCGTAGCTTGCCGTCCGATCAGTACCAGGCCCGAGAGTCGACGGCGCGTAGTGTTCTACGCGCGCCTCAAAGAGATGTCAGCAACACCTGACGGGGCCCGTCATGGCCGATGCCTGCCCAGGGGTCACGGATAAATTCGAAACAGAGTTACCGCACCCCTTGGCACTCAGGCAACTGAAGGAACACGCCCTCCCGCTCCACCCAGAGCGGAAGAAGTCATTGGATCATTTCCCAGCCCAATAAATAAAAAAAGGGTCAAGGTCTTTCAAATTTTCTCTTAAGATTATATGAGTTCATATAATAATCACACCACAGCCCTTTGATAGATTCTATCTTTGCACGTGTAAATAATAATGTATGGAGGCTTATGGCATAATTGAGTGTGCTAGGTAACAAGTGGCGGATTATTTAATTTTATGATTATATTTTAGACGATATATCTTTATTTTTCTGTTTTACATACGTTACATACACATATGTTAAGATTGTTGCATATAATTATATAGATTCAAGTTCTTCAAACTTAACAGACAGACGTGTTGCTGGGGAGTTTGTTGGCCACATCTTCTTCACAGCTAAAACACTAGGAAGTGGTGACGGGCGGGCGTTTTTGGGGACTGTCTTTATGTAGAACTTTGACATTCAAAAAGTGCTGGCTCTCAGCCTAGTTTGAATAAATGGCTTTTGATTTCTCAAAAAAGCAAAAGTCTGTAGCAATAAAGAGGAAATCTTGGGGCAAGTGCAAATCGCAAAATCGAGAGATGAAAAGGCCGGAAGGCAAATTAGGTATTCAGCTTTCTTGTGGAGTATGGCGCTCCATTGTTTACGAGCATGTTTTTCACATCACAAGAACTTCCTAAGGCATTAAGTCCGCTTTTGTTGTACTTTTTACTTGTGCATGAAGTTTTAATAAATAAATAAATAAAACGCCATTTGCAAAAAAAATAAAGCTGGTACTGATTAACGAGAAAAGTTGAAAGGGAACCGCTTATCTTGGTATGGTCATGTGAAGAGGAGGGATGAAACACATGTAACTAAAAGAGTTATGAATATAAATGTGGATGGACGGAGAGGGAGGGGAGTGATATGAAAGAAAAGGGAGTTTAGTGATAGCGTGACGGCTGAAAGGACTGAATGAAAGAAAAAAAAACGTTTTGCTTCGACCCCAAGTAACATGGGAAAAGGGCAGGAAGATGATGACCGATTAACGAGTAACCTCCTAATATTATATTATGTTGATGTGCGCCTCAACAGCTAAGCGGATATGTCATGTATGAAATGTATTAATTTTTAAAAAGTTTGGACTACAATCCGCATACTTTTTACACCGGCAGTAATTTTCCGAGTTCGAGTTTAGTCTTTCACGCCGGCAAAGCTTTTGTATTAATTTTATTTATAACAAGCGACCCAACCTAGCACCGCACTGGTACTAATTTTACACACAAACCTTCCTCGTTTATTGCTCCTTCTATAAACCGCATTAAAATCCATTGCGTGGTTTTGGAGGAATCAAAGGCGCAGACCCAACGCGGCGCATTTTAGCTGCGTGGATTCATTTGTTTGACTACGTGGGTCTACGTTTCCACTGCAGTACAAACTACCACCGCGGCGCACGAAGAGGCTACGCACGTGTTGATACAGTTGCACATAGTCGTAGGTTAATATTCGTGCGTAGTGTGTACCGCATGCATAGCGTGCGTGGCGTTGACAGCGTTGAGCTATGTGAGCGCCATATACGAGCAAGCCACGCATGTACCAATGACGAATTGATGCATAGAGTGTCCGTGGGTTGCAGTGGACACAATCACATACGTTTTCTTGCAAAAACACATTATTAACCACCACGTTGTTAAACAAATAAATCCACGCAGCTAAAATGCACCGCGTGCCCGTGCACAGCATGCGTCGCAGTGGGTTTGCGCCTTTAGCGGAGAAACAGACAGACACGGAAAGTGACTTTGATTTATACTACTATATATTATTATACTACACACATCAAAAATTATTATTATACTATTTATACTACACACATCAAAAATGTCTAGGAATCAAGTACTTATTAGAGTATCGCCGCAATTGAGGATTATTATTTTAACTTTTTTGGTTCGTTATTGATTCTTTTTAGTGAATTTCGCTATTTGAATAAAGAATTTCATTAAAAATTTAAAATCAACAGTCAATCAGGATTCCTATAAAAGTGTGTAATAGCGTTTTTACAAAATCATTACAATTTCTGCGCTTGAGCGACGACATCATTTGACACGAGAAGAGATGATGAGAGCCGTCGGAATGCTGCAAGCTGGTTCCAGGCAACCAACGTACTGTGGCTGTCGCTCTTGACACTACACAGAGCGTTATAAGCCGCCTCTAGACACGCTATCATATCACGGACAGCGTGGCCGAGCGACATGGAGGACGATCTCGCATCACCACTCGCAGACAGGACCGGTACATCCAAAATACTGCTCGACGGAATCGTACCATGGCCTCCATGATGTTGGCTACGAGGCTCCACAGTTCTTCAGGTAACTCAGGTTCTTCTGATAAGCGACCAAACCATCCAAAATCGTTTACGTGAATGGGCTCGCGAATACAGAAATTGGGAGGACGAAGACTGGCGTTGTGTTTGTTCGAAGAATCTCGTTTCGGTATAAGGCCGGATACAAGACGTACTCGAGTTTGGTGGACCTCTGGACGTCAAGAACGTTTATAATTTTGTCAGGAAGTTCATTCATATGGAGGGGGAACATTAATGGTTTGGGCCGGTATTTGGATCGGTGGCAGAACCGATCTCATTTGGATCAGGGGCAACCTCAATGCTCAGATGTATGCGGAAAGGATTGTTGCAGACGTGATAATCCCTTTGCGAAGCCGGTTGGTGATTCGTTTCGACTAATACACGACAATGCACGTTCACACAAGGCTAGAGTCGTAACACTCACTCTTGCCGATGCTCGCATCAATGTTCTGACGTGGCCTCAATCGCTAGACCTCAACCCAATTGAGCACGCATGGGATATGTTTCAAAGAAGAGCTCTGCCAAGTATAGATGCCGTGCATACCCCACAACAACTGTTTGACTTGTTATAAAGAACGTGGGCGGTCATTCGTCAAACTGATATTGTTGAACTGATTTTAAGCACGCCAAATCGCTGTGATTGTCTGATTTGTGTCAATGGAGGAAACGCAGTTATTTTTATATTTTACAATTAACATTTTTTGTAAAAAAAGCAAAAATGAGGATTTTACAATAAAAAATGTTTAAATCCTCTTTTTTGCTTTTTTTTGCCATTTAATTGACGACATTAACTCGGGTTAATTTCCCACAATTTGCATAAAATGCAATTTTGACTAATATAAGGAGAAGTTTGTTAACTTAAACATAGGAATTAAAGTATGAAGCCAGTCTGGAAGACTACATTTGGTAAACATTAATTGGATAATTTTTTATAGTTAAAAATGTACTTGATCCCTAGACACTTTTTATGTGTGTATGGAGAGATTTCATATAAACATCTGTTTACATGAAATCTATATTATTATGCGACAGACTTTTGAAAAAGAAACAAGACCATTACGAAATATGAACGCATATGTATTTGTCAGTTTACCGTTCACGATTGAGACGGGATCATAAGTTTTATGTTTCTTCATATCAACGTCAAACGACTTCTAAACAGAAGTGTGTAAATATTCCATTTAGTTATTTGTATGGACGTTTTCTGTAAACTTGGTGTAGAAACCGAAGAATGTTAATAAAATCAGGCATGTTTTTCTTCTAGCTAGAATATTTTCAATATATTTTTATTGGCAACCATTTCAATGTAAACCAATATTCGAAGATCCCAGAGCCGTCAGACATAACTTATTTTTTTATTAAGGCGCTATTAACTGCCAATGACCTTGAGTGGTTAGCTTGCGTGTTCTGTGCTGAGCTCACGTAACGCGTCGTACGTCCACTCAGTAATAGGACTCGCCCATCAAGGAGCGCTGTCCGAAATTAGACGCATTATTAATTCATTACACATAAATCAACAGGTAAGTTTTAAAATAAAACACTAAGACTAAATTATAAATAATTATATATAAACAATCTTTAAAATGGTGAAGGTTTCATAAAAATATGCTTTATAGTTTTTGAGTGATTCTCAATTTTTTATCCGCGTAAGACATAACTTTACAAATTAATTACACTATGTTTTAAAATATAAATTCAAATATTCTCAGATCAAATTACGACGAAAATTGTCAAAAGTAACATATATTTTTATCAATTAAATGAGACTAGTCGTTTAGACGTGATGTTCAATTAAAAACCATTAAAAGTCGTATAACTGCGCCTTAACCAAATGTTGTAGCGCTAGCATGCACTTTCAACGTACGCATACCTGCTAGCTTGGGCCAGAAAATTAGTGAAAGAGAGAATGTCTGGCGGCTCTTGGCTCTCACTCTACAATAAATTGTACAATTCATAACCTACCCAATATAATATTATGAAAAAAAATATGTACCTTCATGATGACAAACAATAGCAATGTACCTACCTAGCCAATATCAATAAGATAAATTTACATAGGGACTTATTAGAGAACAAAATAAGAGCAAAGAAGACTTGGTACCAGACACACTTCTTTACATAAGTTTCAAGGCTTGTTTTTTGAGCTTCAGTTTTTTTTCATTGTCCATTAGGCCTTCTTTCCGATAAAAAGCTTTGTGATGCGGAATTTGCTTGAATAATTGAACAGCCTTTTCTCGAAAGGTAGAGGACACTACGGTCCGTCAACTGCCCGTGACAACTAACAATTCACTATTTACATCAATATCTAGTAGCTGTATATATCTATCGTCCGAAAAAGGTCCATAAGCAAAACAACGTGACTTACGAAACTTACTTATGTCTTAACTAAACAGCTTCCAGTTTGACTTTCGGGGTTTTGTTTACCCAAAGAATCATTTACCTAATGGACCATCAAACCCCTTTCCCGTCATTTTCGCAAGAAATGATGACGTCATCAGCCGCTTTTAGAATCTTCAATAAGCACATACACAGGCATAGTGAATAGCCCAACACTGTTTCCCCCGTATATATTGTGAAAAAATCTACCCCAATTTGTTTTGGAAATTGTAGTGGCTACATCATAGCAAAGATATGAAGTGGAACATCGAATGCCTCAGTTTTTGTACTAAACATACAAACAAAACATCGAGATCGACGTATATAAATAGGCTTGTTTTCAATGAAATTCCTCAATGTTCCGCGCCGGTGGCATAACGCTGATATTTTCAATGTAATGGAGTCGCTATTTATGAGATAGGTTGAACTTGTAAGAACGTTATTGTAGCTGGAGAGTCAATACGGCGGGCAATACACCACCGACTTTAATAACAGTCTTTATTGCAAGTTACGTAGCTGAAGTATTTATCACCATTATTATTATAAAGGCCTGAATGATGTTGAAACTGAAAACCTTAAAACAGTTAAAATTAAATTACCTGAGAGGCGTGATAATGGCCCGATGCCTGTCAACCGCGATTGCGGTGAGCGTAAACACGCTGACGTTGACGCTCAGCGCTTGCACAAACGGACAGAATGGACACATGAAGTGAGGCAGCAGCCACCGCTGTAGCAGCGCGGCTTGGAACTGTCAACAAACATAACACATATTAATATTAAAACACTCCAAATGATGTCATTTACTTATACCATCAAAATGTGTGGTAAAACTAGTAGTGTAGCGAAATTTCGCCTAAGGAAACCAAATGTCGTAAGTAACAGCATTCTAGGCCACGTAGTGTACTCATAAGACAAGCGACTTAAGGTGACTTTAAGGGCTCCCGCACACGGGCCACCGGCCACAACCACAAAACGCCGCCACTGGCATATTTCCTGTATTTTTCATACATTCCACACGCTTCAAATCGTCGCAGCTTGCATCTTGTGGCTCGCACCGGCCACTAAACGCCGACACAAAAAGCCGCCACACGCCACTCGCGCGATTCCGCGCCCCTCTCTCCCTTGCCTCAGTTAACCTGTGTAAGTCGACGGTAACGCACGCACGTAGTCTGTAGTTCATATAGGTAGATAAATATGGATATAGAATTATTTATATCAGAGATACAATCCCGTCCTGCGATTTGGGATTCAAAAAGTGATAGTTATAGTAATAGAGGAGAAAAAGTGAAGGCCTGGGAAGAAATCTGCGAATTGTTTGTGGGAGATTTTTCGAATAAAACTGCCAAAGAAAAGAACATTGAAGGTAAGTTTAATTATATAATATAAAACCATATATTTATATTCTATTTTCTTGCCACGGTATTGCTCCTTCATTCATAAAATAATCTTTTAACGTATCTCTTGCCGTAGACGCTCGTGTTACTGGCCAGCCTGTATTTTGTATATTTTCGAGTCCCACTATTTTCAAAGTATGCCGAAAATTGAAGCCATCCCTTTTGCGAATAAAGTTGTGCAAAATGCAACAAGCTTTCACAATGTCTTCTGAGAAATGAACAGAAGTGTTTAATGGGCGATGTAATATTCTCCATTTGTTTGCTAGTACGCCGAAGGTACACTCAATGCAACGTCTGGCACGGCTTAACCTATAATTGAAAACTTTTTTGTCTAAGTCCAAATATTTTCCAGCATATGGCCTCATCATATTTTCACTGAGGCCAAATGCTTCATCACCAACAAATGTGTAGTTCAATGGTTGTCGATTACCGACCTGTCGTGGTGAGGGGATATTTAATGTCTTTCTGTGTATTTTGTTACACAGTTCACTTTCTCTAAATATTGTAGAATCGGATGCTTTACCGTATGCCCCAACATCCACGAACGTAAAAAATAAATTCGAGTCGCAACTTGCTAGAAGTACTATTGAAAAAAATTTTTTATAGTTAAAGTACAAGGAGCCGGTATCGAATGGATGAATAATTCTTATATGTTTCCCATCTATGGCGCCTAAACAATTAGGAAAATTAGTATTTTGAAGAAATCCGCTGGCAATTTCTTTCCACATGTCTTGGGTCGGTTCTGGAATACAAACGGCTTTTAAATAGTTCCAAATTAGTTGACATGTTTCTTGTACTATTTTCCTTGCTGTAGAGGCCCCACGGTGGTAAGAGAGTTCAAAATCCTCAAACGAGCATCCAG
Source organism: Polia nebulosa (assembly GCA_951329385.1). Taxonomy (NCBI): domain Eukaryota; kingdom Metazoa; phylum Arthropoda; class Insecta; order Lepidoptera; family Noctuidae; genus Polia; species Polia nebulosa. The sequence goes on along the minus strand of OX589595.1, from coordinate 16,313,019 downwards.
TTCCTAGATACCTGAAACAAATTATATTTTTTAAAAAATAAATTAAATAAATTAAAATTATATTTTTTGTTGTTACAGTAACTAAATTACAGAGGAAGTGGAAGAGTCTTCGTGACAGTTTTAATAGAGAAAATGCAAAAAACAAGAACGTTGCGAGTGGTTCGGCAGCAACAAGCAGTAAACAGTACATTTATTTCAATCATCTATCGTTCTTGAATTCTTTAAAAGAAGTGAGACCGCCTACCGATGTTACTAATGCAACTGATGATGCGGAAACATCTCGCCCGAAAATAAACAGAAACATTAATATAAAAAGGGCCGAAAAATCAGAAAATGAAATTCTCAGAACACTTTCGGAAAATTTAAAACGTAAACATGATCAAATAAGCGACCAAAATGACCCCGATAAGCAATTTCTGATGTCGCTGCTTCCACATGTAAAAAAAATTGTCGAAAATTGTAAACTTGATTTTCAATCAGAAATATTACAGTTAATTAGAAAGTACACGCATAATCAAAATTATGAAACCTATTCGGCACAATGTTATGGTTATTCTTCAGGAAATGCCAACATACACTCGACACAAAAAGCTTCTACATCTGTTCAGCCTTCTCCACTTCATTCACATTATTCCGACAAGTCTATGCTTGACATGTCATACTCTACACAAAACGCTTCTACATCTATCCCGTCTTCACCTATAATTCAGCCTTCTCCAACTCATTCATATTATTCTGACCAGTCTATGGACAACAGTTCTGTTATCGAAAACATGTTCCGTGATGATGACGAGTGATACCAAATTATAATAAAGACATAATAACTAAATACAAATACCTACGTGTTTTATTTGTTAACTAGCTATTCTCTAGTAGAAAAAACAATGCACATTGATTATTATAATCAATGTGCATTGTTTTTTCTATTATAAATAAAGTATAGATTATTTTATCATAGTGTTCTGTGGAGTTTTATGATAGTGATTATTTCCACTTACCTTAATGTGATAGCTAGTCTTTCCGCAGGTGCGATGCTTTTCCGCATGTTGGTATCGTGGTGCTTTAATCCAGCATATAATAGAGCATGTAGTTCCCAAAACGTACCTATGCTTAAACGAAAATGTTTGAAAAACTTTTTAGGATGGTTTAGAAGATTATCGAAATGTTCGTTGCATTTGTTTACATTCGTTAAAATTGGATGTATCCAATAACTACGGTTTTGTCTTCTACGACGACGTCTTTTTATCAAAAGTAGCGCAATTAAACCTTCTTCGTCAGAGTCCATTATGATACTGCACGCCGCAAGGGTTAAAAAAAAGTACAACAACAAGCAGCCACCGACCGCAAGTGTCGACCACCGGCCACAAGTGGCTGTCGCGCGCTTCAGCTACCTTTGTAGCCGCTTCTAGCTTCTAGTGGCGGCGTTTGTGGCTGTGGCGAGTGGCTCGTGTGCGGCGACACTAAGAATACCTATGGCCAGTGTTCCTACAGATAACGTCACACTGAAGAAACGAGCTATTGTACACAAACGTACTAAATTCTATTAACGCTGCGCAGTGTAGTGTGCAGATTTTCACACGTGCAAGAAAAGTGATGAAGAAGAATGTTACCGTTTCATTACAGGAAAATACTAACAAGCTGGAATGTAATTCATACAAAATAAATTCTTAAAACATGAAGCTCAATATTCTGTTCAACTTCATGTTTAAACCTCGTTTAAATGACACGACGACACATTGACGCAATATCGCAGATAAGCGGAGTATCGATACTCCGCTTATCTTTACACCGATGCAATATAGCGTATATACAAAAGCAGCTGGGATTTTTGGCTTTATATGAAGCACTAAATTATAGGAGTCACAGGTAAATTATCCATTACATTGTGAATATTATTGTTGACAGATGTTATCAGCAACTTAACGTTAAAACCGGGCCATTCCACATAGTATTAACTGGATATATTGTTTGTACCGCAAATATTGAGCGGATTGGTAAGGATCATAATTGATTACCGAGCTGGCATTGGCACGCAGTGGAATACTAAAGCCATTAGCCAACTGAAGAATTTTGGGCTGAAGGCCAGGCGAAGAGATTGGATTGTATGCAGTTTTTTATAGCTGTAGAAAACATAACAACATTTTCGCTGGGTAAAACTGAAACAACATTTCATGGAGTCAACTAATGGAACCAGCATCGATAAGCTGTCAAGCCAACGTTGCAAAGTGTCGTTGTCAGGTGATTCTACCCTAATGAGGTTTTCAATAGTGCATTGGCTTGGTTATACGAAACTTTCTCTTCTCATACAATATACGTTATTAAGACTTGTTTGTTGTATTATTCTAAACTCTCATTATCAATGATAAATAATAGTTCTCAAACGTGGGTTCGGTCTAGCCATTTCCCAAATAATTATGTTGGGGTCGGCTTCCAGTCTTACCGGATACAGCTGAATACCAATATTTTACATAGAGCGACTTCCTATCTGACCTTCATAACTCAGTAACTGGGTAATTTGATACCCCTTGACAAGACTGGTGTCAGATTTTCTGATTTCTGACTATCCATAACAGCTGACAAAGATATTTCAATGACAGCTGGGACCAACGGTTTGACGTGCTTTCCGAGGCACGGAGGGAATTTGATATGAAACGGATGGTCACCCATCCACAGTTCGACCTTGGCAAGCGTAGGTTAACCTCGAAGTTCGACCTGTGCGGCTGTTATTATTTCGGTTTAAAGAACTTTATTCTCATTAAGACAACTCGACGACTTACATGAAAACATTAAATCTTATTACTAATTAAACAAATTATTTAGCCACGAGCTCCTCCTAGTTTCGATACATAAGTGCTTATGTAAAAAACACGCTCAATATATTCCACTAGTAATCCTCTCATTAGCGATCTAATGATTCTCAATTAATTTTAATGCACTGCTAATCCCTCATTTCAATGATATCATGATATATCAAATCCCTAACAAAGTGTTTCGATGCGAGTTCTTAGATAATGGAATACAAAAAATTGTAGGTACATAATGTTTTTACCTAAAATCCCTAAATCAGCCCTTATGATATTCGGTGGGAAAAGAGAATGCTCCTATATCTTTGTGGTGGCACGTAAAATACATTCGTTTAATGTACCGTGAAATGGTTTGAAATAACGCGCTAAGAAAGGTCTGGAGTTGAGGTGAGGAACATTTTATCAGAAACGTGAAAACGTATTATGTAAAAGATTACGGTACCGTTGATTAATTGTGAGGTTAAGGAAATGACGTAGGTTCAATAAAAAAATCGGTTGTAAAAGATTTACGACTGTATTCTTCGAAGGAATAGGGCCACATTTCGTCAGTTATTTTTAATTCTCTTGTCATAGGAGCAGAATCTTTTGCCGTAAACTGGATACAAATTAAAAACGCAATAACACTTTCGTGTCGGCAGGGCGAGTGAACGAAAAACGATCACGCAGGTAGCCAGGATATTTAGGATTACAAAGGATGTTGTACAGGAGACATAATATCCGAGTGTTCCTGCGAAGACGGATAGGGAGCCACTTGAGATCCTTGCGAAACTGAGAAACATGGCAACTAATTTCCTTAGACCAAAAACAAAACTAATGCACAGGTTTTGCAAGCGCTCAAGCTTGTTTAAGAGCTCCTCAGTGGCATCCAGATAGCAGGCATCAGCGTAATCAATGATCGGCTGAATTAAGGTTTGAGCTAAAGTAATTTTAGTTTTAAAGGGCAAGAAACTTTGCAGGGATTTTAAAGAGTGGAAGGTAAAGTGCACTTTACGACTAACCTCGTTCACTTGAGCTCGCCAAGAAAGGTTGTTGTCAATTCATTCTTAGCTAAGTCGGTGTATGCAATGGTTTAGCTGTTAAGGGATAACTTTGACATCGACATCATTAATGACATCGGCAAAGAAAAAAAATTCGAGGAAATCTGAACTTCAGGCCGTCACACACGGTGAAGTTATTATAATATACCTACATATAGTATACCAAGAAGAAAATCTGATACCAGTCTTAACAAGGGGCATCGTGTCACCAAGTTACTGGGTTCTGAAGGTTAGATAGGAAGTCGCTCCATGTATAAAACTGGTATTTAGCTCCATCCGGTTGACCGGATGCCGATTCCAACTTAGCTTAACTTAGGGAAAAGGCTAGGCAGATTTTGTTCCCCATTAAAATGCTTTGCCTTGTTTTTGTATTGAATTTGAGCACAAGTCCCGAATTTCTGAACATAATACATGGCAACCCTAGACAGTGGTATTATTTAATGACAAATGAAAATGGTTCATCTGGTTACGACAGATTTCACGTAATAAATAAACGAAACTAATAATTACAGTCATCGGAACTGGAACTGTTAAAATATTCACGATCGTGTCAGATTACCGTACTGCAGTGAACTGAATATATCGGAGCCTAGAGCTCTAGGCACAACATAAAACATGCCGCATTAAATGCTCTTGGATATCTGTCCACCTATGTCAAAAATTATCATTATAATAAGGCTGGGCCACCGTGATAAGAATTTACTGTCCATAAAAAATCACTGAACCCAGTAACAGGAACTAAGTTTTCTAAGAGTTTCTAAGCTTATGAAGCGTAGAGTTGTGTGTAGGAGACCTTTCCTCGTCAGTTGCCTAAAGGTCAAGACATAAAACCTTTTTAACTTTGCTAATCTAGCGTGTGATTCTAAGCAACCTGTAGGCCCCGTCTCGTGATGATGGCTGAAAGACATCAAGAGAATATATTATGCAAATCTAGGATTGACAGCAGAAAGGTATGTTCAATGCTTATTGATAATGTGTACTTTACGTAAGTGATGTAGTTTGTTTATAAAAGGTACATTGTACTGCAGTAATTACATAATTTATGCTGCATCTATGCATACGAAAGGTGCTAGCGAACTCGCAAGAAATAGATGCTTTGCACCATTATGTTTTAACGTTTTCCCAAGACTGCATTTTCATTTTGAAGGACGGTTCTCATAATCTTCGTACGTCAAAAGATGCAGAAAAGCTTTTTTGCAGCTCCACTCCGAATCCGTTTTTCACATTTATTCTACATTACACATATTTTCTGAGAAAGCTTTGGTAACTTTGCTTAAATATTATGTAGATTCTGAATACAAATGATTTTAACGTGGACAATGTTAGTGAAAGATGAAAAAGCTGAAAGAGTAAAATGAAGCAAATGAGGCTTTACCGGTCTCCAGAAATGTTGAATGCTGCTGGACACACATGCATTCGAGAGCAAATGTGGCCAGCATTTCAACATTTTGCTAAGATCAGTATGAAACAGTAATAGCTCAAATTAAGGTTTGATTGCACTTCATAACAATCTACTTCTTTTTTTTTTGGGTGGGTAATCATCCAATGACATCTCCCGCTCAGGGTGGAGCGGGAAGGCGTGTCAGACTCTTACTGACTAAAACCCACCCCTGTTCCTTCCCTGCCCTGAGTGCCCAGGGGTGCGATAACTCTGTTTCGAATTTATCCACAACCCCTGGACAGGCATCGGCCATGATTTGCTGACAACTCTTTGAGGCGCGCGTGAAACACTGCGCGCCGTCGACTCTCAGGCCTGGTGCTGATCGGATGGCGAGCTACCCACTACTCGCCGGCCGCAAGCCCGGGTATAACAATCTACTTAAACATACAATTGTACATAGATAACACAAGGCAAGAAATAATTCTGACTTCATTAATTTCTTTTCTCACCCATTGGTTCCCGAAAACTTCTAAGAAGAACTTGGGGAAAATTACTTCCGTACCGCTCCTTACTTACTTCTAAATTGTTTTTTATCAGTCTAAAAAGCGATCTCGATTGAAAATTTACAGTTAAGGTGAACAAATCATCAATGTTATTAGACTTTAGCACGGACCAGTGAACATGTTTCAGTGTCTTTAATATGAAAGCAGCTCACTGTTCTGTTAAGCAGCTTGGCACATCAAACGCGGTTGTACCTCGCGACGAAGTAAAGGCCTTTTATGTGCCACTAAGCTCAACTACTGTAATGATATACCTACTTACCTATGTGCTTCGCCGTTGCCTTTGTGAAGTGACTACGAGATAATAGGGGAACCGTGCGTTCATTGTATTACGTCTCAGTGTCGAGTCTAGTCTTAGGATTTGTACAATATTAAATTAAAGGAGCAGTCATCTTTATTTGTCTACTTGAGCCAAAGTAAATGTATGACGACTGTTCATTTAACTTTGTAGGTGTTATTTATCAACAATCCTACTGTAATTCTATAGTATTAACTAATACCTAAAACATTAAGTACGCCTTTGTACCTTTGTGTTGCATGAAGGTTTAATAAATAAAAACGCAAGTTATGATTCTGTATTCTAAATATGATATCAATGTGAAAATGATATTCATTCTTCCTTAATCAGTAGATCCGCATTTATTCCATTGCAATGTAAACACAAAAGGTTAATCGAAAATCATTCACAATGATGACCGCTCTGGACAATTTATGAATGAATAGCTTTCCTTTCACAATTTTTCCCCCCTTTTTGAATCCAATGAATAATTGTGGCCATAAAGGTTTGTGGAACATTTGGGCGCAATTAATCAATCTGAGTCCCTTCCCAATATGGGATTTAATGGAGTTCTTTTGATGGACAATGGAAAAGTTTCATAAGTTCAAATGAAAATCCTATGAATTATGATAGAAAAGGCGAACGATGTTGAAAACAAATTACACGGTTTAGTATATTCAGGGTTTATCATTTCCATCGGTAGTTATAACTTGTTTTATCTAGTGCTTTTACGTAGGCACATACATTGTGAAACCGCCTACGTCAATGGAGACCGGCGCCTTTATAGATACTTTTTGTTTTAGTGTTATTCCACCGTGAAAGGTAAATGTTTGTAGCAAGTGGTTTCGAAATTGAACACGTCAGCAGCACTCGTCACATTTACAGTAGCGCTGAAGGGTGTTTAAAACTGACTGGATTTAACATCGGTTAAACAATCACAGCATGACATTTTTTATTTTAATGAAAATATAATAAATGAAACCTCCTGCTTATGGTACCTACCTACTTTCAGGAGGGTCATTCAAATATTAATTTTATCAGGATAGTTTGTTACCTATTTAGTTTTAATGACAGTTGGCACTGAATCTCAATTGTGTATTCGAAAACTTATGTACGAAAAAAGAAACAAAAACACAAATACAACACAAAAAACAAACACACAAAAACAAACAACACATCCACACAAAACACACACACATAAAAATTAAAAATTCCTGAACAGCAGTAAATCTCTAAAAGCATACTGAGGAAATGTGTGGTTTATGAACACAACTTTTCGCATACCTCCGCTCTTTCGCGGCGAATATTTTTTATTGTTTTTCATATGTCCATTTATTGTTGAAGTAAATGGTAATATTCACAACGGATCTAAGGTACCTATGCCACCAATATTTTTTTTACAAGGTTAAAAGTTACATCTTTGTTATTATTTGTATTAAGAAAATAGATGTTTTAAACAATTTAAAATTGTGAATAAAAATAAAAATACTTAGTTCGTAATTTGTTAATTTTATCGATGATTTTTGACTCCCAATTGCATTATTTTGTCTCACTTCACACCTTTTTTTTTTGTGGGGTGGGGTATCATCCAATTACTTCTCCCGCTCTGGGTGAAGCGGGAGGGCGTGTCAGACTCTTACTGACTAAAACCCACCCCTATACCTCCCTGCCCTGAATGCCCAGGGGCGAGGTCACTCTTTCGAGTTTATCCTCAACCACCGGGCAGGCATCTGGCACTACCTCCGCAATGGTGGCGTGCCCAGCGCTGGGTTGCGACAGTCGCTCTCTCCATGTGAGATCCTGCCGGAGCTCTGTCCGCCGAGCCGCGAGGTGTCGCGGCAGCGGAGTTTCGCCCCGGCGTTTCGCCTCCTCGCGCCACTCATACAGGTGCGCGAGGATTTTTACCTCCAGATCCCATGGTGGTCTCACTTCACACCTAATGAGTTTTTGGGTACATGACTAACAATCATACAATGTTTGGTCAGTCGGAAAGATTTCATACCCATGGTTATGAGGTTAAATTGTTATTTGCTCATTTTAGTCTTTAAAGCAGAGTAGGATAGTTGCGAACACTTAAGGATTTCGAAAATAATCCTTATACGATTGCAAAAGTCAAATTCTAATAAATTACATTAATCCGTCAGGCCCCTCACGTCACGATCATAGGTTTTTATTTGTGTCTGCTAATAAGCGGCTTGAACAAAAATGGCAGGCGTGGGGTAGTGACAAATTTGGACGGGTGATGACGGACGTCTGTTTTTCATTATCCGGGTATTAGCTAATTAAAGCTGCGCAGCTTTGGTGACCTATATCTTAACTATCTAAAATGCATCAAAATTATAAGAATAATACAAATTTAAGTATTTTAAATTAGTTCCTATATCTATTTTGATGTCCGTAACTACCCCTTGAATAGAAAATGTACTGTTCGCAATTTATGATTGTAAGAATTGGCTCCAAATCATAAATTATTGTAAGTTTGCCTAAATATGAGTATTGTTTTTGTAATACAAATACCTGAGAGTAATGTTTTACTTTAGACCAATAACATTAGATTTTTTTTTAAATAATTTTGTGATATAAACCCTAAAACTTTACTATCCGCGATTACCCACTGTCCGTGATTACCCCACTCGCTCCTACGCTTGCTGTTTCCAGAAATATAAAATTAATTGTGTTTTTATAACGTAGAGAGACGCTTAGAAGTGGTTTTAAATTTTCGCGAAAGGTTTAAAAAGTGGGTGGTGATCGCACTTTATTAGAAGGTCTGGTCGGTAGCCATATTTCTTTAAAACAAAATAAATTTAACATTTTTTAAGTGTACACTGGTTTATAGATTACCGACTGAATGAAGCTGTTTCTTCATTAATACAAGTACCAACTTTGTAGGCTGTAATGCACTTGAAACAAAGGTTTATTTCCTTTTACAGCTACAAACTTAATCTGATAAGCACTAAGTAACAACTACATATTTACTAATACAATTTTCTAACCCCATATTTGCTACGAGTATCATACAAATTAGCATCCAGTCACGAGTTACTTACTTGAAATGGTACAGCGAATAATCCTATGACTATATCAGCTAAAGCTAAGTTGGCGATATAGCAGTTAGTGACGCTCTGCATCCTCCTCGAGGTGGCGACGACCCACATCACCAAGAAGTTCCCCACCACGGCCAGCACCGAAATTGACCCGTACAAAAACGACAGCAACACTATCATGCCGGTCGGCACGTCATACAACGTTTCTGAAACAAACACTATCATTAAATCTCTTTTATGTGTCCTTTTCAAAGTAATGAGATCGTCTGGCATTGGATTGAAGGTAAATAAAAGCTACAACATAGAATAGGTAAACCCAGAAAAATAATTCCAGCTATTGTGTTTGTAATAACATCGTTTGTGATCGAATGAGCTGCAAAATATAATTATAATAAGGGACTGCCTCCGCAGCCAGCGCCGTTACCCGAAATTGCAGTTGGCGCTTACTTTGAAAAAAAAGAGGCAAATGGGGTTTCAAAAAATAACTTATAAGCAGTTACAAAAAATACTGTTCTTTGCATAAAAATCTTCAAAAACAAGTCCCAAAAAATGTAAAAAGTACCTAAAACGTGTGCAAGCTAGATTTGAACTTCTGGAACTCGAATCACAAGCAAACGGATCACTAGATCCCACCACTCGGCTAGTTCACTTGTTACGAATAAGTTGAAATAGGTCGTAAGTAAGGAAAGCCGACGGAGCTCCATTGCGCGAGGCTCCTATTCCTATCAGTTGTCTAGTACCCATAACACAAGCTCTGCTTAGCTTGGGACTAGATGGCGTTGTGTGATAGTTGTGGAATATTTTATTTATTTATTCCTGTCTGCAGGGTTTAAAGAAACCCGTGTCGGAGTGCTCTAAGTTTCCGAGTTCACTTGGTTCGCAATGGCGTTATTTTTGGCTGCCGCTACCGGCTGCGGAGGCACTCCCTTATAATAAATATATATTTCAATTTGTAAGATATTTCTCGGAAACTCGGGCTTTGATTTCTTTAATATCAGACAAAATAATTTTCCCTCGTTTACTTCGCAAACGCTCAAGCTTCGATGTTTTCAAAAGATAGTCATTGCTTTAATTGGAATTACTCAACATCAAAGAAGAGATAAAATCAAAGACAATTAGGCATAATTTCTATTATAATTAAATTACATTTTCTAAGTATCTAACTAGCTAAAGACTTCAAAATATTTGTCTGCAAAGTACAACTGCCTAAATATATTTTATACCAATACCAACAACAGGCTGTAAGCTGGTTGAGTTTTGAAGACTTTGCAATAACAAATAAGAATTTCTTGAAGTGGCCCTTTGTCGGCTGTTTCGTAAATAATATTATTAATGTTTTTGAAACTTGACCTTACAGTCTGCGATGTGAACGAATGGAACGAGCATCAAAGACAGAGTATCACCTGTCCGTTACTGAATACGAGTAAGTAGAGATTCAATCGGCAGTCAATATAGGAAGGCTGACGCCTGATTTATCTACGGGGCTGCCGAAATTTATAGCTGCGATAAACGAGAGCAAACTATCATCCAAGTCTCTGTACTTGAGGATAAGTTTCAGGTACGTACCGAAGGTGTCATTAGTTCCATTGTGTACCATGTACTCGTCAATGGAACTGTTCCTGGACCAGTCCGCGTCGTCATCCTGTGATGAATTTGTTGAACTGCAACAAAATCAAAACAAACACATTATTACAATAAATTAACTGTTCACTCATGTGAACATTTATTAAATCACCACTAATTAAATGAAAATGACAATGAACTATTATATCAGTATACAGAATAATGAAAACTATTCTTAGAGACAGACTGTAATTAGTATCGGTAACAATAGAACCTATTTTGTGCTGTGAAATCCGCAGAATGTGGGGAAATTAGCAGGACGTATATGCCATAGAGTCGCTTTTATTTGAATATGCAACCGTAAAATGTTACGCTTATGTAGAGAATACAGTATAGTATAGTCTAATATTATAGTACTATGGTTCATGACTCTTTCAGGATCTCAGTTGGTAATTTTTGCAACGACCGCACTAAGTAAAGTTAATTTTTTGCATAAAGGGCCTTATTTATAAAAAAAAACATGTGAGTAGCTTAAACACTGATTAGCAGGTTCTTAATACAAAATTTTCTACAGAGAATTTAAATTCAGAATCCTCTAATTAGTATTTAGGCTAGCGAGCGTTGTAAATAAGGCTGCTCGTGCTATAAGTTATTTTTCGCCGTCTACTTACACACGGATAGTCAATTTATTGGTTTGATAGTGTACACAGGTAAAGTTGTTGATGTAAAAACTTTCTAATACAAAGCCGTAAAATATTAGAACAAATGATTTTAAAGTTGTTTCGGAACAAAATGGGATAGTTAGACAATAATAAATAATAAATCAGGCTAGGCTGAAAAGTTCCCTCCTCAAATAAATAAATATCTGAATTTCTTCTGTTTTAATTTCCATCAAGTTGTATTGTGGTAACGGAAGCAAGTAAATAGCATACCTATTATACCTACCTACTATAAATTTGGTTCAAACTGTGACAGCTCGCTGAAGGTTAAGTCAGTAACATCAATGAGATATTTATACCCACGTTTAATATTGAAAGTAAAAAGGCTCTGCCAAGGATTTTTCTGATCCTTGGGGACCTTAACAGAACAAAAGCCCATGAAAAAGATTAAATTGGCCCACAAAAGCATTGCTTAACAGAACTTTTAACGCATACCAGACAAGAGAATTCGCAATCCCTCAATGGCACGCCATATTCGGAAATGCGGGTCAAGCCGAAAATGTACCTATCTATAACAAGCTTTGCGTTTGAAATCCGTTCCGCTTTACATCATGGAGACAATTGATTATCTCTCAAGATTAATGCGTTTTCGTTGGCTGAAGTTGAAAGTGAGCGATGATCGCCATGCTTTAGTACGGCCACGTTTAATAAAACATGGATGGTCACACGATATAGGTAGGTGAGTTCGAAATAAGCTATCGTTCTACGGACCAATCAATTTTATTAACTTACAAAGATGATGTACGGATAGGAGTCTATCACGTAGGTCCTTTATATTGTCAGCTTTAAATCCGTGCTGAGAATTTCCTTTTTATTATATTCTATCTGTTCCTCGCGACTTTGTTCGCATAAAGTTTTACCTCGCTATATGACTGTCTTGGGGGTAAAGTTTCGAAAAATCTTTTATTAGTGGTTGTCTGCGTTGTGTGAGAAGCCTTTCTGATTTTTTCGTATGTTTTATTGTTCCCCAAATGACGTGATGGTTGAGATATTTTTGGTTAATTTGACATAGACGAACTACGATCCTAGCTAAGTAGTTACATATTATATATACGATATATTGTTACTAAAATGAAATAACAATCGAAGAAACTAATCAAGAAAATGTAATGTTTATATTCTTTACCCTGTCATACAAAGGTATTTAATTTTGAGTCAATCAAGCTGCTGACAGCGTCTGGTTTATCTAATAATCAGTCATGCCCTGCATGACACATAGTGCCTGTCATTCAAAGAACTTTTACCGAAATTAAAAGTAAAGCCCAAGTACTCGTAAATTAACTAGATAGGTACCTATTTATACATAACACGAAAAGGAAAAAGCAAAGAAATTGTTTATCAGTGTTAGATCGGATGCATCAGAAAGATTTTCTTGTCGTGCATATAATCAGGTACGTATCTTAATATGAAATCCTACAGTACATATTTGCTGTCGGCAAGCCTGTGATACGGCCAGGTGATAACAATGTTGTTTGTGCTACTTCTTATGTTCAGACATGAACGACTCTAATGAGTCGGATAAAGGTCAATGTTATATATTTCAGTATGCTTCACGATTAAAATAACTGAAGACTGTGATCAATTTTCTACATGAATTTAGTAAATGGAATGTAACTTCTAACGAGATGCTAAAATATTGCTGCTGATCAACTTTGGAATATGTTGCGTTTGCATTATTTTTCATGAAATTGGACAATCAGCAAACTAAGTTTTGCTAACAGATTCATTGTGCGTATAGCTAAAGAGTGGGATTCCCTACCAGAGTCTCTACTTCCTGGTAGCTACACCACAGAGACTTTAAGTCAAGACTGAAAAGGTTACTTCTAGGCAAGGGTGATCCACTGTCGACCAAATCATCGCTTACCATCAGGTGAGATAGTGGTCAAACGCGAGCCTATCAATGATAAAAACCGGCCAAGTGCGTGTCGGACTTCGCACATTTAGGGTTCCGGACAGACGGACACGTGAGTTCCGTTTGGACCCTTCGGGTACGGAACCCTAAAAAGGAAAAGACTATTCTAACAAGGACTAGGAAAATTTTTCGAGATTATCTGAGGATCTACATATTATATCTGTTTATTTTCCCTTTACGTATTGAATGTTAGATGTTGAAATGCACCTTCCCCGAAACACGTTTTACTTGGCAACGAGATTTGCAAAATTAATAGTCTGTCTCCAAAACCGTTTTTATAGCTGCAACAGTAAAATAAACTGCCCTTACGTCCCCGTCTTTCGTACCGTAGACAATACACAAATAAATGTATAGGTATTGAATCCTCCGTACATTCCCAGAAAATTAAGGCCAGCGGCTCGAGAAATGTTGCCTTATGATCGTCACGTACAAGACTTGGAAGAAGCGTGAATGGACTGAGCCTTCATTTTTATCTCCTGGGGTTGAAAGATAACTGATCTACAGTAGGTATGTACCTACTAATATTGCCGATTCTTATTTTTTTCCTAACTTCCGCCAGCGGTTTCGCCTGCGTGGAATTAGAAGTTCCCCCAGTTTAAATTATAGCCTATGTGATATTCGAGACTATATCCAGTCTAGATCTGTGCCAAAGTTCTGGCGTGATTGAGTAACAAACATCAATCTATCCATACTTTCCCATTTATAATATTAGTATGATTTAAGATTTTGTTCATTGAATTTAGTAACTGTTGTTAGAATAGAGATGATGGGCGCGAGATGAATAGAAGGCAAAATCTGCCCTGCTAATAAGGTAGTTTACTAGAAAAATCTAATTATTCCGTCAGTTAAATTACCAAAAAATCTAATTATTCCGTCAGTTAAATTACCAAAAAATATTGGACACGTATTTTTTTCTTTTCTCACGTAAAAAAAAAAATGAGGGCGATACAGTGCATTGAAATTTCGAGTGACGTCACGCTGCGCGACACTTTTTACCACCAAAGTGACGTAACGAGCCCCACTCCAGAACTTTGATGCGTTTTATCTATGTATTTTTTTATTGGTTTGATAAAGCAAAAAATACGTATCCAATATTTTTTGATAATCTAATTTACGGAATAAATGGAATTATTATTTTCATACCCAGGAAAATATCCTATTATAAGTGCAGCATTTGCAGCAAAAGGTAAAAAACCCAAAAATGCCGATTACTACAAACACAATTGGTAAGGCAGAAGTGCAGCGCCAACTCCAAGTAAATGGATCCGAGGAAGATGATCAATAATTGTGAGAGGCATGAGGAATTGGGCATGATAGATTGGGCTTATATGAGATAGGTCTTGCGGGTTTTACTCTAAGCTCTGAGAAGTAGAGTAAAGTGCTCAGAGGAGCCATTGCTTAATAAGGATAGAATGAGTAGCAATAAGGCAATACCAATTACCTAATTCAGGTCTATAACCTACCAACCAAACATGCCACAATAAAAACCATTAGGTAGGTTAGTCGGTAAAAATAACCTGTAGCAGTACTATACAAACACGAGGATATTTTGGTTATATTAAAACAAATTCACCACTTACATTCATACAGTTTCTTTGATAAAAATATAGGACATACGAACACAAATGACATTTCCAAGAATTGGCTTTAGAGGCTTTAGAAAAAAACTATTTTGTAACATTTTTTTCATTTGATTTGTAACCCTCGTCTTGATATTTCGTCATAAATGTCCTAACCTAATAGGTGACAAACTACACAAAAACAGCAAACGAAATAATTCCTAATATTAAATAGTATAAAAAATGTTTATATACTGATTAGTAAAAGGTTTTTTTTTATGGTTATATATTAGTAATACTGATTAGTCAAAGGTTTTTTTCCAATTTATATATATATACAAGGTGTAACGGAAAGGTGTGGTCATATTTTATGAGACGGTTCTGCCCATAGAAATGAATTACTTTCTCTAAGAAGAAATAACAAATTCCAAAAAAAAAAAATGGACTTTCCATACAAAGTTACCATCCAGCTGATCAATATTTGTATGGGAGGTAAAAATTTTGTTTTAGAATTTCGTCCGATTTTCTTGAAGAAAGTTGTTCATATCGATGGGCAGATGCAGTTCCTAAAATATGATCACACCTTTCCGTTACACTCTGTGTTTATGAGGATTTTTTATTAACTTTCCGAATGTGGGGCGAATGCGGCACAAATCAAAAGAAAGGAAATTAAATCAAACGGTTAATGTAACCAATTTCCTACTCCAACCAAAAGGTAAATTTAGAAACATTAAAATTATCTGTTTGATTTAAGACATCTTCCTCAAAAGGTACAGGTATATACCCTTTGTAACCAAATTAATATTTGCTTATTAATAAAATTTTGCAATAAGGAAAAGTTACGAAAGGAAAATAACATCTTTTCATCGTAATTCAATATCAAAGTGAACATTTTATCGCGCCTAATGACTCAAGCTTTAATAAAACATGAGAAGAATGTTATTAGGACGTTTTAAAATAAAAACATTACTCTTCGAATCTTTTTTGGGATGTTGATGACGTAAATCAATTACAACAAAGGCATTGTGACAAGGTATCACCAAAATTTCTGTTCCATTTTAAGTTAAGACCTTTATACACCTCTTTACACTTCTTTAATCTATCGCTTTTGTTTGTTATTAATGTGTTTTTAACGCGCTGAATGTCATTATTACTTTATGTTGTAATAATGACATTCAGCGCGTATTATAAAATAAAGTCCCCTGTCGCGTCTGTCTATCTGGTTGTCTGTCCGCGATAAACTCCAAAACTAATGGACGGATTTGCAGATTTTGAGTTTGCTTAGTAATATAAAGGTTTAGGTGTATAATTTGTACCCGTGCAAAGCTGGGACAGGTCACTAGTTAAATAAATTAACGATATTACAAGAAAATACGTGGCTTGATACCCGACTGGTGCCTAAATAAACTGACTGTAATTTAGTTGTACAATACGAATAAATTTGTAACAGAGCTACCACGCTCCTGGGCACTCAGGCAAGGAAGGAACAGGGGTGAGTTTTAGTCAGTAGAAGTCTGACACGTCCTCCCGCTCCACCCAGAGCGAGATAAGTCATGGGATGATTTAAATTCCCAACCCCAAAAAAGACCCAAGCTAACAGATATACGTAGGTACGTTTAGAGCATATATAAAACATACTAATAATACTAGATTTAGTAGTATTAGTATTAGTACCACACATTTTGTGAACTTGTTAATCAGAAAATAAGTAATGTCTGGGAGTTCTGGGAATCTGCTGTATTCCTATTAATAAGAATTAGTGTTTACTTTCATAATATGCTATAACTAACTTCTTACCTATTAGGTAATGGAGGTCGATTGGCCAGCAATCTACACTACCTTTTTTCCAACTTATCAAATAAATTGAGATTTTTAAACGATAAGCACCCGTCAATGTATGTAGTATACATATTAATATCCTGTATTATATGGTCAGCCTTTTAATGTTTCCATGCTAAGTCATAGGCCTCCTCTCTGTGAGAGGGTGTCGGCCGTAATCCACCACGCTGGCCCAATGCAAGTTGGTACATGTCACATGCCTTCGAAGTTTTGGTTTTAGGCTGTTAGACCCATTTACATTTTATATACCTTACGAAGTAACAACTTGACATTTAGTAACGCTATAGAAATAGAGGCCAAAATACTTCAACATATTTCAGTGAATAAGACGTTATGAATAAGTTAGAAGTCAATTGTACACTGTATTGAAAGTCATCGATACAGCTTAATCTCTGAAGTACCGGACAACAGAAATAATAGTCAATTTATTGTTCAAATCACACCGGTGTGATTTAGGTACCTGAGAGGAACACACCGAACAGTAAGGAGGATTGGAAATGGAGGGTGGGAAATCATCAAATAACTTCTCCCGCTCTGGGCTTAGCTGGAGGGCGTGTCAGACTTTTACTGACTAAAACCCACACTGACTGATTCACTGTACGTACACACAACGGAAAAAAAACAGTCCAACTTCTCTTAATGAAAATCGTTCAATGTTTATTTTGGCCTATAGCCAAACAATATAAAAATATAACGCAGACTTAATAATAAATCCACAGCAAAGAAAGACTTTTTTGGATATTTTTTTTAATTTTGTGAGCGACGTTAATGATCGCGTTAAAAAGCGGTTATATTTTGCAGGCGCAGAAGTCGTTTAGGACACCTAACGCTAAATGAGCGTTGGTGAAATAAACATGCCTCCTGTATTCTTCGTTATTTTAATAATCATACTTATCTCAATGTGCCTTAATAATATCATGTTTTCCAGAGAAAATGGTTGTGTTCATACTATCATATCTTGCTACAAAATATTAGCTACGTTTTGGTAACAAGTAGGCTTGTTATTAATATTGGGCGACTCGGGCACGGTTCCGGCCACATTATCACAAACAAGCCAGTGGGTCACTTAAGCGACACGTGCCTACGGCCGACCTATACTTAACTCACTAGCTGTCAACCGCTCTTTGGCCGAGTGAACCGAAAAGGTACCATTAGTCACCTTTAAGTACCAACTAACATCTGAACCTCTGACATTTACATAAAAATCAAACTTTTTTAAGTACGTCTCGTAAATAATTTTTAAGAAGGCTCTTTCATAAAAGTTAAACCGGATTTCAGAAGTTTTAATGTATTTTCGCTGATCCTAAAACACCGCTTAGGCAAAATAAATTTTGTATGGAAGAGCAAAAATGTTAAATATCACAATACGATTTATTGGAGTTAAATTACGACATTGAACTGAAAACTGTTGATGAAGGCGAGGTTTTATAGATAAACAGAACTACCATAGCGATAAAAACTATTTCCCTGACATTTCCAAGGCTTCGTTTTACGTGAAATATGTTGTGTAAATAAGGAAAAAAAAGTAGGAAACAATTGTTTCCTGACATAGCCCACGAGACTGATGAAGAGATTTCCCGGTTACTCTTAGTAGTAGCCGCGGTAAATGAGTTAAGGATGCTTAATCAGGACTCCTCACGCAACTCTACAATAATTGTGATTAAATCTACGAGTACCTAGCTCCACTTTACAACAATGTACTCTACTTTGATTCATTGTGAGTTTTGTGCCTTTAATAATTTATTTAGTGTATGTTTACATTTCCTATAGCTTGATTATTTTCTCTAATGATTTTGATGCTTCGATCAATATTTTGATTCATAAAAATATTAACAGTTCATGAAACGATGCTATGACCTAAATGTCTAACACGGACTGAATAATTTATTTACTTACATACATCTAATTTATTTCTTGTTGAATCCTGTTTTCGTGAAATTGAACAACCAACACAAGACAGAATTCACACAGACCTCGGTTTAGCGATGTTATTCTGATTCTCTGTTTGTCATCTATTTAACCTTTAAGTACCGACGTGGGACCTGTGAGACCCCGGCAGGTACCCATATTCTTAGTTGTACCCTTTTCTCGTACAGGATACCTAGTTCCCAACTCTCCAGTAGCTGCGAGTTCTGTTGCACCCACACTATTAAAGGTGGAATTAGTGTCGAGAACGCCAACTTGGCTGATCTATATCGATTTAAAATTACAATGTGGCCTCACAGGGCTGACGTCGGTATTTAAAGTAGGTAAGTATTTTTTAATTATTCCTTTCATAGTAAAGTACTACTATCGAAAATTTTACTGTGTTTATAGAGATTGGTGTATTGGGACATGGACGGAGAACACTTTGAATGGGCCGAGGCAGTATGTAAACCTTGTCGACAGAAGAAACTTCAAATCCAATTTTTGACGTAACGAGAATTTCGTCACTCCATCACAATTGATAACCTTTTGCATGATGTGGGTGATCACTACAAGGAAATTCTTGTAGTAAGACTTTGATATATCGTAGAGGAAGCATGCTAACCCTTTTTCTTTTGTTCCTTCCTTGCCTGAGTGCCCAGGGAAGCGGTAACGCTGTTACGAATTTATTCGCTCACCCTAGGCATGCAGGCACCGGCCATGATGGGCCCCGTCAGTGGTGGCTGACAAACATCTCTTTGAGGCGCGCGCGGAAAGTGTTCCGCGCGCGCCTCAAAGAGATGTTTGTAGCGTAGTGACGCGCCGTCGACTCACGGGCCTGATGCTGATCGGACGGCGAGCTACCCACTACTCGCCGTCCGCAGACCCGGGTCTACGGTGGTCGGCGAGCATGCTAACCCTGAATTGATCACCATGATTGTATTTTTTTTTTAATTTTGGCAATATAGATCCCATAACATCTTTTTTCTTAAGGTTGTTATCCTTTACTAACTAAGAATAGTTGGTTCTTTTAAATATTTTTGAAAGTTATAGTGATTTTAGATTAAATTTTACCCAAGGATAAAAGGGTGTTTATTTTCAAATGGTAAATAGAATCGAACAATTTTTATAATTTACTAGCTGACCCGGCGAACTTCGTATCACCCCAAAATGAATAAATGAAACCGTTCTCGGGATATCTTCAAAGAAGTCGTTCCATACAAAATTTGTTAGAACATGGATTTTCTTCATAATAAGCGAATTTTTCGCGAACTTTGCTATTCGGGGCGGACAAATCTAACAAATGCAAGATCATAAAAATTGGTCCATCATTTCTTGATTCATAAATGGTGTAACTTACCCGACTTTGTTTTATAATAGAAGATTTCTCAATATCTCTCAATGTTCTTTTGATTTCTCAATAACCCTCAATGTTCTTTCGTTAACGAAATAAAATACCGAAAAACAAAAAGTTTTAGCGAAATTCGATGTCATAGTTTTCGATTCACAGGCCCTACATCGGCACTTATGTTACAATCAACCCACGGCGGTACCTACCTATACTTAAAAGTTAAATTATATTATCCTCTGTTTCAGAAAATAATACAAATTAGTAGTAACTTTAGTTTAAAGTTTATTAGTTGGTTCTTTGACAGTCTTGAATAATATCTAACGTTATTATAGCTTGGCATAAGGTAGGTAAATAATATATTGAATGTAGAATCGATAATGTTGAAAACTGACCCACATAAGCTACTTTTCTACAGACAAATTAATATAATTATTTTAATCTTTTGGTTTCGCATGCTTTGTGAATTTAGCCAGTGTCAAGTTTAGAAAGTATTTAGTTCTTAGATACAGAATACTGTCACTTTTTTTCTATTAGCATGAGCAGATGTAACACATTCTTAGGTTTTTGTAGTAGATATTTGGCAGCAAATGCGTCCAGTCAGCCCTCTCGAAATAAATTCGAAAGAGTTACCTCGCCCCTGGGCATACAGGGCAGGGAGGAACAGGGGTGGGTTTTAGTCGGTAAGAGTCTGACACGCCCTCCCGCTCCACCCAGAGCGGGCGAAGTCATTGGAAGATTTCTCACTACACAAAAAAAAAGCCCTCTCGGTAAGCTTCGCTGAGGAAGTCAATACTGAAATAAAATTTTTAGCTTAATTTTACCGAGATCGCACCTGTTTCAATGATTTCTCATAGTTCCCAGTTGCGTAGACACTTGAGACACAAAACTACATCCATTTTACATCACAATATCCACTAGGAATCAATTTGCGAATAATTAAAACAGTCACTGAACTTCAATCGAATAAATCCCACTAAAAAAACAATTACTTATACAGTTATGTATAACTAGCGACCCGCCCCAGCTTCGTTCGGGTACAAATTATACATATAAACCTTCCTCTTCAATCACTCTATCTATTAAAAAAACCGCGTCAAAATCCGTTGCGTAGTTTTATAGATTTAAGCATACATAGGGATATAGGGACAGAAAAAGCGACTTTGTTTTATACTATGTAGTGATTTAGCTTGAGCACCTAGTACTATTTCTCTAGCAAGAAACTTTTTATCAATTTTATTAGACAGTGACAACAACTCGACTCTATCGGCCATTTCTGACATAACACTGGACATGACAGCATGACACCACCCATTATTGTTGACAGTTTCTTGAACAATGGCAGCCATCCATTTATTGTTTTAGCTGAGATTAAATTCCTACGTCTTTAAATGAAAAATATCTTGTTTAACTTGTCATCTTCCTAATTAGTTTGTGAAAAAATTTTTATTCGAGATGGCCGAGAATTACAAGTCATGAACTTTTGTAGGTTATGTCTATGTGACTTAAAATAATGTGTTCAATAAGTAATATTATTCAATTTCGAGGAAGTAAAAGGACTATATCGCATTAGTATTTACCTTACCTAGTTATTTCAGCATGAAATGTCTTGTAAAAATATTGAAAACTAGCTTTTACCCTCGACTTCGTCTGCGTGAATGTCGGACAAAAAGTAGCCCATTCAAATATTCTAAGATTTTATAAATACTTGTTAAGTTTAGGTGTGGAATATGTAAGTTGATATAAGAATCAATGAGACAAGTTTTTTTTACATCAATATTTATTCTTCGTCATCTTCTCTTACAATTAAGATGAGTTATTTTTAGACGTTTAAATTTTAGTCAACTAAGATTTTGCCATTGTTCTTTAATAATAGTGCAGCAACCTCTATGACACGGAGGTTTTGATTGGGACACGATATGTAATTTTTGTTCAGCGACAGCGCCTCTTCACCACCAGACCAACTTTGCTGCGATTTTTTTTTCCTAATTGATAGCTTGAATTAATTAATTAATTAATTTTACTTTACTTAATTACTTTTTGAAAAAAAAAAGTTTATTTTCTTTCATTCCAAATTCAGAACACGGTTAAGAATCTACTGGTTTAAGAAAAAAAATCATTCCATACTGCATTTATCATAAAGATTAAAATCGCACAGACTTCTGACCCGTATTGACAAGGTATTCATAATATTACAAACGTCCTAAACGCAGCATGCACGATAATCCGAAATTAAGAATCTAAAGGGTGTGTTCAATATCCTACTAATATTATAAATGTGAAAGTTTGTGAGTGTGTATGTTTGTTACTTCTTCACGCTCAAACGGCTGGACGGCGATTTGGATGAAATTTGGTATGCAGATAGCTTATAGCCTGGATTAACATATAGACTACCTTTTATTCCTCTAGGCGGGTAAAACCGCGGGCCGCAGCTAGTTGTTGATATTAGGTACGGCTAAACATTTTAAAAATAAAATTCATTTTCCACAATAATTGCACTTTGTTGATCAATTATGTCATGAAACCACGTTATTTCATCAAACCGACGCAGCCATCAAGTAACAATTAAGTAAATATTATGGGATTATAACATTAATCAGAGTTGTATTTAAATACTTTTATACAACACAATAAGTATGGGATATTTTAAATAAGTACATATTTAAAATTATGTATATTATCATAACCCCTTTATTCAGCATACCAATATAAAATATTTAAAATGAATTGGGTAATATTTGAATCGAAGCATCGATCATAATAACATTAATGTGTGTACAGAGTTATGTCTGTCAAATTTTGTCGTATAATGTATTATAACTAAATCTCATGGTAGGTACTTGTGCTGAGCTCCCAGAGTATATTACACAATACCGTAAAGCGTGATATAAATTATGTGTATCGTTTGTGTAGGTTCCTACCTAAACTAAATGTACCGAAGCTACACTTTTTTACAATGAGCACATACTATGCATACTGGCTGTCTACCTATATTCTGCTAAGACAATTATTACGAGTATGTTGTCCTAATCTCAATGTAGGTATGTGGGTCCGGCACAACGTTCCATACTTGTTTATTAGTCGTCACTTCGATTGCCAACTCCTTAATAGCCATATCATCTCTCACGGAGTTCATGATATCGTTTCCTTGGTCTTCCTCCTGCCTGCTCTTGTAGGAATCCATAATCATACTCGAAAATTTCCATACAACATTTTCCTCGTTCCTTCGCCGTGCCTACACCATGATAACTGATTTGCAACTTCGCACTCACCGATGCGACTTCATCTGTTGCCAAGCAACTTCTAATTATATTATACTAGCAGCCCGCCCCAGCTTCGCATTGGTACAAATTTTACACCTAAACCTTCCTCATGAATCACTCTGTCTATTGGTAAAAACTGCTTGAAAATCCGCTCAGTAGTTTTTGACTTTATTGCGAGCAGACAGACGCAACAGGGGACTTTGTGTTATAATATGTAGTGATAGTGATTTTCTAATTTAGACGATAACTATTAAAAAATCGTCTATACTACTCTCACTCCCCTACATTGTTTAAAAAATACTAAACCATTATTCTAAGTAATCTTATGCCTGGGTTACACGACGCTAGTTTTTCAAAATAGGATTTCAAGCTCGATACTACCACTACTGTACCTACTATACTGTCCTGGCTCGCTGTCCTGGCTTGGAACATGCTAGTGTTGTTTATATGATGCCAGATAATTTATTTTAACCAGTACTTTTGCAGTGGCTTAGGTATCAACAGGTCCGTAAAGTAAAATTAACTGCACTCTAGTCAATGGAATTCAAGCTTCGCCGGCCACATGAGACTAACACACAAGCCAGTGCAGTAAAATCAGTAGTGGGGGTACTACTATTTAAAATATAGAACACAATCCTTTTAAACTATCCTGACGCTAGTTTGCTAGCTTATAAATTAAGTTAATTCTGTATACACGAAGCAAGAGTTCTTCCTAACACTACATTTCTTTTTCACTTCTCTTTTCGCGGGTCTGCTGGCAGAAATTTCTTTAGAAATAAGCAGTACCTTTGTGCTAATTTTTATTATGTTGTTTATTTATAGCTTATCTTGTGTGTACATAAATTGTTAAATAAATAAATAAATACCTTGGTTTGAGAAGTTAGCCGCATGTATCCCGGGCATTACTTCTTCTTCGATATCACATGTGGGCATTAAATTTATGAGAATAGTTCCAGCAGCATTAAAATGATTACCCAGTCAACGTTGGTGTGTATAGCACGGCTGACTACCCAGCGTGCGCAGAATGTAGTTTTGAATCGTCACTCGGGTCTCTTGAAATACCCCTCAATGCCTTTAACCATTCCCAAATAACGTGAATAGTTTTCGAACTGTGGTAAAAACGTTGGATTTGTTTAACCGTGTTTTTATGTAAATCGTGAAAACAATATCAATAAAGTATCAATACTACTAAAACTATTGAGATTATTATTAACTAATATAAATCCTGCCTACGTTGTAGGATATTGGAAAAACCGTTTTCGTGCTTAATCCAAGGATTTCGCAAAGTACCGGACTATTTGAAAGTAAGAACAATTTTCAAGAGAAACTTTAATGCTGATTGGTTAATTTAAGAGTCAGTGCATAACATTTTATTATGGTTCGTCAGAAAATGGCTCGCATGGAAACCAATAAGCGCATCCGTCAGTGCAAAGCGTTCTAATCAGCGTTAATTATTTTCGTAAAATTTTGTTATACTCGTAAGCTATGAATAATAGGAGGCGGAACGAGTGAGGGAGGCTCAGCAGCAGCCGCCGCAGGAGACGCCCTGGGCGGAGGACGTCTCGAGACGATCTCCGGCCACCGTAGACCCGGGCCTGCGGACGGCGAGTAGTGGGTAACTCGCCGTCCGATCAGAACCAGGCCCGAGGGTCGACGGCGCGTAGTGTTCCACGCGCGCCACAAAGAGTTGTCAGCAAAACATGACGGGGCCCGTCATGGCCGATGCATGCCCAGGGGTTGTGGATAAATTCGAAACAGAGTTACCGCGCCCCTGGGTATTCAGGGTAGGGAAGGAACAGGGGTGGGTTTTAGTCAGTAAGAGTCTGACACGCCCTCTCCACCCTAGAGCGGGAGATGTCATTGGATGAATTCCCAATCCTCAAAAAAAAAAGCTATGAATTATGAAAAGCTTTCCTAGTTTTCAATACTCTGGTCATTTGCAAAAATCTTAGGATATTCGCAAAAAAATACTTTTACCAATTATTCTGTAACATACATATTCTTCACGGCCAAAGAATGTTATTTGCTTCAGTGCGGTAGCAATAATGCGAATTCCATTGGTTTTTTTTTTCGTTTGTTTACCAGACCAGACTACGTAGATGATTACGTAACGAAACTTTGATGTTAAAGCAACTTAAATAATATGCAAAATGTACATAGGTTGCGTTTTCCATTTTTTGTGGTTGATAGAAACGCGTAAACAGTATCGTTAGACTACACCACTACTACGCTATCAATACAACTAAAAACTAGTCATACTTATTTCGCGCTACTATGCTCCCGACTCAAGATAGTTGGAAAAACCATATTTGCTGCGAATAGGTTGTTCTCCTGTGTGTGTTTTTTTTTCGTAAAATATTTTATATGATACAACAAATAACACTAGAACACTTTTCTGAAAATAGCATCATAATTGGTTATTAAATTAAGCAGCAATTAACATTTCAAATATTCGTATAAGGAGGTGTGGAGGAGTGGTGGAGACGGCTCGCTATCTCTTTTGTACGTATCAGTGACGTCCTACGTCAGAGTGTACCCGGGCCTGCGGACGGCGAGCAGTGGATAGCTCGCCGTCCGATCAGCACCAGGCCCGTGAGTCGACGGCGGGTAGTGTTCCACGCGCGCCTCAAAGAGATTAGTGTCAGCCACCACTGACGGGGCCCATAGTGGCCGGTGCCTGCATGCCTAGGGGTAGCGGATAAATTCTGAAAATGAGTTACCGCACCCCTGGGCACTCAGGCAGGGAAGGAACAGGTGTGGGTTTTAGTCAGTAAGAGTCTGACACGCCCTGCGACTCCACCCAGAACGGGAGAAGTCATTGGATGATTTCCCATCCCCCCAAAAAAAATGTCAGAGTGTGCATCCTTTTCCTGTTAATTGTCAGTTTGTCCTCCCTTCAGATTTGAAAGATTTCTAATTTACTCAGTTTTGAACGGGTTCGGACAATTCTTTCTATTTTCGATTTTGAATAAAATTATTTATTACAAATAATTTAAAAACCAGCCAATTACGTGTCACGCGCAGTGTAGGATTCCGTAGCCACCCGTTAAAACGTGCGGACTATGAAGGGGGCTTTATGTTTATTACTATGGACATATTAATTGAGTTCACGGTTTTACGAGTAAATTAAAAACGAAAACAAAAAAGAATCGGGTTTTCCAAAATTTTACATGTTACTATTCGTTTCAAATATAAAATAAGCTAACAACTTCAACTAAGTTATTTTTTCTTAAGAGTTTGTGTTTTTCACGAAATTTTCCAAGTAGGTGTTTTATAAGTTGGTCGACTATTACTCTTAAACTAACAAAGCTAACTAAGCCGTGACAGTTTTCTTTCAAAGTTCGTTATATATACTACCACCACGTGTTAACAATTTTTGACGCTCGGCTCGAACAAAATATATCACTTTAAAGTTTAATATTTCACAAAAGAATCACTGAATCGAAAAATAGTCAGTTACAGCCCCGCAATGATTTTAAAGACCTATTCAACGGTACCCCAGAACATAGGATAAGTGAGAGAAATAAACATCCCCACTTTACATGTACGGGAGCTACCATAAAATTTTTTTTTTCAAAACTTTATTGTTTCGTTTTCTTGGTGTGATTAATATATATTAATTTTTATTGTGTAAAAATTAATATATTATCATATTAATAATTTTTTCTTTAAAAATTGCAGCTTTCTAGTACTAACAGTCTCTACGCTATGCCTCGGACGGACAGACGGACAGGCCGAAACTATAAAAATTCTTTGTCCTTGTTAGGACAACGGAATCCTAAACATTTAGTCACTCTACCCTATATTGCAAAGAACGATACTATCAGAACTAAAAAAGATTTACATAACTTAGCGTGTCATTGACTCTTCAAAGAGAAAGGTATTAATAATCATCTCTTTCAAAACACGTAAAATAATATAATAATAATAATAATAATATTCCACAACTATCACACAACGCCATCTAGTCCCACGCTAAGCAGAGCTTGTGTTATGGGTACTAGACAACTGATAAATATACTTATATATTTCTAAATACATACATATTATAGATAAATTACACCCAGACACAGAACAAATGATCGTGCTCATTACACAAACATTTGTCCTGGGTGGGAATCGAACCCACGACCTCCGGCATAGCAGTCAGGGTCACTAACCACTAGACCAACAGGCCAGTCAAAAAATATAAGTAGGTACATAATAATATACTAGCTTCTGCCAGTGGCTTTGCCGGCGTGAAATTACTTCACCCGTTGTAAACTTTCAACCCCCATTTCACCCTCTCGGGGGTGGAATTTCGAAAAAACCCTTTCTTAGAGGATGCCTACTCTTCAAAAAGAGCAGACCCCCTAAATTTCATGTCTCTAGGACCAGCGGTTTAGGCTGTGTGTTGATGTATCCGTCAGTCAGTTAGGACTTTGAATTTTATATTTACAGATTTTTTTTTATTTTACTCTAAAATATTGTACTCGTACCTTGATGGTTTTTTTATCAAGGCAAATATCATTTGGTCTTAATCGAATTTTAACAGCTGATGTTAAAAATGTTTTATTGGTTTTCTTTTTCCATGGTAATTGAACACATTATTGTTAAAATGATGATAATTTTTAGGGTTTCTATTTTTAATTCAAAGGTACGAAACCTCTGGATTAAAAATAGGAACCCTTATACACTCATGTGTCTGTATGTACATCTGTAGTCAATTTGCTCCGAATCTATTGGAACGACTCGACTAACTGAAACATCAACGCCCAGACCCTTGGTCCTAAAAAACTGAAATTTTGCACAGAGGTTTCTCTTATGATATTTACTAGGAATAGGGATGGATGTTTCGAAATTCAACCCCTAAGAGGGTATAAAAGACTAGCAAAGTTTGTATGAATCATTTTGGTTCGCGATCCGATTTAGATAAAACATGGTCGTAATATTCTTTGCTACAAATAATAAACCATTTATTTCAGCATTTTCTAAAATTTTATCCTTAAAAAGGTGGAATGGCCCCGGGGTAATGTGAAAGTCTGGATGTTAGTGTATAAATCACACAGACGTACGCAATTGTGCATAACTTGGCATACGGGAGGGATGACGGGCATGACCTGGATTAGGTCATGGGGTACTATCTTTCACTATGTACAATCATTACGCAAGTATTTAAAAGATGCAAGAAATAATTGCATAATTAAATCATGTTTAATAATACAATTTTATCCCGGGGTCCCATTCCCTTAGGATTGTCCGTTTCCGTTGGCAAGAACCAATATGTCGTTCTCTATTTAAAATTCAGATGTGTACCGCAATGTAATCTCGATTGAGAGCCAAGTTAGCAGAGAAATCGTTAACATGCACGAATCGTTAAAAAAAAAATACTACTGGACATACTATGGCTTCAAGAGTTACATTTCCGTCTGAATTCGTTGGGAAACCTTGACCTTACCGTTTCCAGCGCAGTACCTCTTAGTTGCACAAAGAAAAGCTGGCTGGTTATTGAAACTGAAAAAGAAAGAAATTTTCAAGCTCCACAGCAATTATGCAAAAAAAAAAATTTTTAAAATGTTTCTGAAATAAATTTTAATTATTATTAAAAATGTAAATTATATGTGAAAAAATAAATAAACGAATTTATTTATTTTTTCACATATAATTTACATTTTTAAATATTTTTAATAGAAAACATAAAAAAAACATTTAAAAATATAAAAAATAGTAGTCCGCCGGTATTGGGAGCAGGGTCCAAGCTACCGGTGGTTAGGGCTCCAGAGACAGGAACCTCCTCACAATGCGAGCTGTATCGAGGAGTACTGCCTTCTGTATCAGGCCCTTGATCCAACCGCGCAACGACAGCTTCGACAGATGGTCGTCGAGGCTTTTGGCCATCAGGCCGTTGGCGGTAACGACTATCGGCACAATGACAGCCGAGTCCACTTTCCACATATCGACAACTTCGTGTGCTAAGTCAAGATATTTGATTGGTTTGTCTTTCTCAGCTTTCACGAGGTTCTCGTCATGTGGAATGGTGACATTGATTATCATTGTGCGGCGCGCTAATCGGTCTATCACCACTATATCAGGCTTATTGGCAACAATAGTCCTGTCAGTGATGATAGACCGAACTCAGTACAACGTGACATGGTCATTTTCGAGAACTGGGTCGGGCGCATACTTTACATACTGTAATACGGTACCTCAGAATCCACAAGTTTGTATTTTAAAGCAAGTTGCTGGTGAATAATCCTGGCTACTTGGTTATGCCTGTGCAAATACTCGCTGTTAGCATGACGAGAACAACCAGAGATAATATGTCTGATGGACTCACCCGAACGGTGGCATGCCCGACACACGTCAACCGTCCCGTCCTTCATGATATGCCTCCGGTAGTTATTCGTCAAGATAACTTCGTCCATAATCGCACAGACAAAGCCTTCAGTTTCCCCGAAGAGGTCACTGAAACGTAGCCAGGCCACGGACGCCAAGAAATCTACATCAGGCCCATGAAGAGCCCGATACAAGCGCCCGTGAAGCTCCTTGCCTTTCCATATCTCCTTGCGGTCATCAGTAGTGAGTATTACAGGTTTGCGCCAGTTCTCTTTAGCCATGGACAACGGGGTGAGTCCCTTGTCCACTGCGACCACATCGCGGTGCATACCCACGTCGGTTTCTAGAAAATATTCTCTGAGGCTGCACACCTCGCGGTTGTGGAGAGTCTTAGCGTTTAAAAAACCTCGACCTCCACACTTCCGCGGGATGTACAGTCTCATCACCGATGATCGTGGGTGATGCATCCGGTTTGCGGTCAGCAGCGTACGGACCCTTAATTATTATTATTATTAATTATTTTTAAATAATTGTTATTGTACGTTGAATTACCTTGCAGTTTTTTGCAATCCAATTGAAGTAATGTTTAATTTCTTGTTATTTAATAAATTGTTTATAAGATTGCTATCACATGCATGTAGGTACGAGTACTTGCAGGAGCGAATCTACGTAAGGGCTTTTTCGGCTGCAGGACAAGGCCCTGAGGGTTAGAGGGCCCACACACAGTATTGGCAGTGTCGGCAAACGGAACAAGATTATTATTAGTCTCAATGGGCCCAAAGAGCCCGGATTTATCATAATACTTTTATAAATGTTAAAAAAAATATAACCTATCTGGTGCAGGGTGTCTTCGAACTCGCTGTAGCACTTCCTAATTTTCACCATTTAATAAAACTGTGGACTTGTGCAGGAAACTGCACAAGTCCACAGTTTTACTCCTATATATTTTACTCCTATTTCTGTATGAATTGACAACATGTTCTAAACTATCCGAGCCTGGGTGCGAAATTATCGACTTTTCTAAATGAAGCTGATACTGCAAAGAAATAACAAAACAACCACCTCAAAGTTATGGGACATTTTAATGCCAGGTTGGCATCAGAGAAGTGGATGATGATTCAAAAATGGGAACGGCTATGGCCGTTAAAAGAGGACTGGGACAGAAACGGGTGCTAGATTTTTTACTACAAAACAATCTATCACCCAGCCTTTAGGATAAAAACCAAAACCAAATCAACCGATTGCTTTCACCCGACGGAAAATACCAAAATGAAATTGATTTGTTTGTAGTAATGACTTACATGCAAAAGATTTTAACGACGCACACGTCAAAATTGAGACTTCAATGACAGGGCCCGTCATGGCCGATGCCTGCCTAGGGGTTGTGGATAAATTTGTAACAGAGTTACCGCGCCCCTGGGCATTCAGGGTAGGGAAGGAACAGGGGTGGGATTTAGTGAGTAAGAGTGTGACACGCCCTCCCGCTCCACCCAGAGCGGGAGATGTCATTGGATGATATTCCAGCCCCAAAAAAAAATCAATGGTTGAGCGATGTCACCCCTTCTCATAATATGTTGCCACAACCTACACCTCTCCTTTGATCGATTATAAATTATTGGTGAAGAGAGTGAAGGCACACTTTGCAAGAAATAGAGAGGTATTCTCAGAATGGTAATTAGTTCGAATATTTAGGTGGCCTACCTAACTTATCGAACTAATTGCCCAAATACTGTTAGCCCAGGGCCCTATAAATTTACTGTCCACCAACAAAGGGGAATGCCCATCTGCCATACAAAAAATGCCTGGAATGGACAAAAACTATTAATAGTCCTTAATTCTATTTAGAATAAAACACGTATAGTGAAATTATTCTTGAGTTTGTTTAACTAGGGTAAAAATATAACGATCACTAAATATATTTAACTTGATATCCGCTTATATTTCTACGGAAGTCGTGTTTATTTGACATGAGTAAGTGACATTCAGCCAAAGAGGAATCATCAAATAATCCATATGAAACTATTTTATACATTTAGTGCACAGTTATCATTAATTTAGTATTATACGATCTATATTTACCGTAAGTCCAATAAAATAATATATGCTTGTCAATATTAATTCAAATTAATTATTTTTTAAATAGAAAACGTATCTAGGCTGTATGAACCACATGTCCTTTGCTTTAGTGACAGTTTGACATTACTGCTCATGTCAAATAAACACGACCTCCATTTAAATATAAGCGCATATCAAGTGAAATATACTTAGTGATCGTTATATTTTTACCCTAGTTAAACAAACTTAAGAATTATTTCATTATACCTATTTCATTCTAAATAGAATTAAGGACTATTAGTAGTTTCTGTCCGTTTCAGGCATTTTTTTGGCATTCACCTTTGTAGGGCCCTGGATACATGGTAAGTTCGCTTTTAAGTAAAATAAATCAATCTTTCTTTATACGAAATATTGTATAGTAGATTTCAGCACAAGAAATCACGACTGAACTGATACACGTCCGTTTTTTCTTTGTTTTCTTAATTTGGTAAACTAATTTAGTAATACTTCGACAAAGTTTCATAATACCATAATTGGAAGGGGAATCTTAACAATATCCAGATTAATAGACCTGAACAACGGCGGCCACTGGTGCCTCTCGAAGTCTTGGCTTTGTCCGACCGAAGAATTAAAGTTCTCCCACGGGTCAAGAGACTACACTATTTTGTATAGCTAGCTACTGACCAACTTTTGTTCCTTTGTCAGCCTTAAAGATCCAAAAAGGACAGGTTATTCATAAGAACACAATGGCACTTATTACCTATATCATACACGGAAATTTAAATAATCGGTGTTCCAAATTATAAAGTCATGTTTTGTACATCTCAATGACGCGCTAATTGTAAAATAAACAGTGAAACAAATCTTCCGTACAATAGGATACTTTTATAACAAAGTTAACATGTACACCTAAATGTTATTATAATCTAGATAGGATATAAGTATGTTTGCGGTAAATATTTTAGTAATTGAATTAATTCATTTTGAATACAATTTATTCAATTAAAGTTTTCAATGTCTCTGTAGAATCACGTCTTAATCTTGCCTTCTTAATTATGTTACTCAATATTCTTAGTTAAAAGGTACTGACTCGCGCTAGGTATATTTTTTCCACTTGATTTACTACGATAAACGGTCGGACAAGAGACCTAAGGGAGCCGGATTTACGAGGCTTTATTAAGCTGTCTTATCTAAAACCTTATCACCTAGTAATTTTTACTTCATTGAAAAAACTTGCCTAGTATCCATTGCGAAGAGGGACGAGGCCACAATTTGGAGCAGGATGGTGGCTGTTGATAACGCCAGTTTCTTTGTTCTTGGTTCACTGAGGCTTCGTTGGCGAACTGAGCTAACACACTCGACACACACCGAGTGCACAGCTCGACACCGCTTTACAGCGTGTTTGCAGAACGATTAGCACGCTTGTCCCCGCTCCCAAAGTTGACATTGCGCACTTACAGATTTTTTAACCTTCACGTAGAAATTACTTCTGTAAACTTTGGTTGATATTTGGTATCTCTTCACTTTAATTTACACGTCTGTGATCACTAAACACAATACAACTTATTTGTTTCGCATATTATTTTTCTACTCCGATCACAACACTTTAACCCCGAATCAGATAATTATAAAATAAAATAAGTACTTACATCACAATAGTTTGCAGTAATTTTAAACTTATTTACTTTTTAATATTAGAAGAAAAAACTAACACTATAATTGGAATTTGGAATACTTACACGAAATATTTTTAAATTGATTCGCTAAAAGTGTTTTACAATTATTACCTCACTAAAAATTGTAAATAAGTTTTACGTTCAGAACAGTCGCGGCGGAAAATTGCGCGAAGGAAAGTTTCAGCGGGTCGCGGCGGAAGCGGCGCGCCGCGTCGCGTATTCGAAGGCGAATGGGCGACGCTATAGGCGGCCGGCGGCGCATCCTCCTACAGTACTACAACATTCCACCGTGCCAACGTGCCTAGTCGCCTACCCCTCACTAGCGCAGCTCATGAAAATGTTATTTGTCAACTTAGCCGTGTGGACATATTCATTAGTTCGAGTACACGCAGATAGCTCTAACAATGATTAAACTACTAAATTGTTTGCGCAACTAATAATAACGGCAATTATTAAATGTTTGGATTAAAAATGCATTGTGTGTTTGGGTTACTACTTTAGATACAAATAAAAAGACTAAACAAAAGTAGAAATGAAAATTCAGTGCACTCCAATGTTAGGCACCTAACTAAGTACATGAATCGAATAATTGAAGTATGTATTTAAAACTCTTACAAATGAAGTCTTTGTCTGTATTTTTCAACATCCAGATTTATTTTGATTGGTGTCAAGGCGGGTTCTGTTTCTGCTCTCGTTCTAAAGATGAACAATTGTTAGGTATTTCTGTAGTAACCAGATAAATAAATACAGCGGTGTTTTAGATATACATTGATAAGTTGATTTATTAAAGATATAAGGAAAAGATATAGGGTTAATTAGGTAGGTACTAGAAATCTATTTACCGTTCGGATAATATTTTTTATTGAAATTACGAAGAAATTGGGCTGCGCTGACTCTGCCTCAGTATGAAGAGTACATAATAATATCTTAAACAAATAATTATTAATAAAAGTTTCAAATGTGTAGAAAAATCATCATTATTTTTTAGCAATGAAATTCTATTGAATAAGTTAGGACGATAGAGGAAAGGTATACATTTTGTAGGTTACCTTTGAACATTAAATTAAATTGTCCCAGAGGAAAGCCAGTGTGGTTTCAGTTTGATGTATACGAGAACTTTAGAAGTAGTTTGACATTTGGCTTCTTTTTACCTCAGGTAAACAGAACTATTGACCTTGTCAACTCTCGTCGGATTTCAGCTTAGCCATTACATCTAATCACTGAACTATTTCGTTTCTTATCCAACTCATAATTTTATTAATATTATAAATTTTTTGTAGGTGTAAGAACCAAAAAAATAACACAAATAACCAAAAAAAATAAGTGAAGTAAACTGCTATTTAACAAAATTTATTTTACAAAAAAAAAAACAACTGATTTCCAAAAAAGAAAATACCTACACTAAAAATTAAAAAATAACTTTAATTTCGGCAGTCGGTGTTTGCATTTTATTTCTTCGTTTTTTGACACCGTCTTCCGAAATTAAAGTTATTTTTTAAATTTTAAGTGTACTTATTTTCTTTTTTGGAAGTCGGTTGTTTTTTTTGGAAAAAAGTTTTTTATTTTACACTTTTTAGTTGTTATAAACCCAGAACTAAAACCCCAATAAAATGGAACGTGGAATTTAAACATACTACTAGTAATTGGAGAAAACCAAAACGTCATCGAGGTATACGTATTTTTCGTTTCTGTTCAGTTTTTCAAAAAGCTCTGAAGCAATTTCGGTAAAATTTATATGGGACTACTTCGTGAGTATATTCTTTCGGATAAAAAAAGAATTTTGAAAATCGGTCCACAACTGACGGAGAAATCGGTAGACATACATAAAAAAAAAATGGAAAAAAAGAAAAAAAAATACATGCAGTCGAACATAGAACCTCCTCCTTTTTCGAAGTCGGTTAAAAATTAAAACTAGCTAGGTACTCGGTTAACTCAATACAACCAAGAGTACTTACTTCGGATAAACAGAGTAGACACACGCAACAACTGCCATTTTGATTAATTTCGTCTTTTTTTAAAACGAACGGTTGCATTTAATCTCAGTTTCCATCTGTCAAAAACACCTGAGATTTTGACAAGTTACTGACATTGATTGTTGCCGAGATAATATTGCGAATTTAATTTGAGAATTGAACTTTAGATCATATTGAGTGGTCTGTTTTCCCTGGGTTTTATCGTTGACTGTACCCATCGAGAGACATAAGATCATCCAGATTTCTGCCAGAGGTAAATTTAAAGTTTATGGTCAATTTCGTGCAGACGCATAATAAAGTCCCGTCGTGCTTTTCAAGTTTATACATTTGCAATACTGCCTTAAGTAAATGATGAGATTGATGGGTAGTTTGATATTTGGGAAAGTAGCGTTGTGATTTATTACTTCTCCTCTATGCATTTTTGGTGAAAGAGCAATGAGCCGTAAATGTAACCTCAATCGTGTGACCCCTATTCAATCAAAAATCTGGGGTCGAGATCATGCAAAACAAGAACAGTGATAGCAGGCGTTTTCTAGTTCATGAGTTCATGTTTGCAAAACTGGAGTGGAATTCCCTGCCAGAGTCTGTGTTTCCTGACAAGAGTGAATAGTTTACTTCTAGGGAAGCGTACGGCTCCACTATACTTTAGCTTCGGTTCATGCGAAGCTGCGCAATTTTATAGCTTATACATGTATTTATGTAAAACACTTTCGTAAAATATTACACTGCGCAAACAAAGTTTTTGATAAAAAAAACCTAACCTAAGTTTCAAAAAACTACCGAATTACTTAATAAAATGGATATTTTGCCATAGATAATGTATAAATTTCATTCCTAGGTTGTTTCGTTTTACGTTCAGACAAAACGACAGTGGATTTTAATGAGTTTTAGTGTAAATATTGTAAGTTTTTAACTTTAATTCATTTTTAATTATCTGTTACCGCCATGAACTCAATTATGAAGCAAATATTATAAATATAATAAAGTTGTACTGTTTTTTTTTTTGTACTCTAAAGATCGTGAGTAACGAAACGTAATCGAATGTAAGTAGCGCGACGGAAACGTTTGACAGTTGTTAAGCGCTTATTACACTATCCAATTTGTAAAAAAATCTATTTAGGAAATCGGAAGCGATTAGTTGTCGGAGTCGTCTGTCCGATTTAGACATCCGATTTAAAAGTCCAATTTAGTCTTGTGTGATCACTAGTTTGCAACTCCCTCCTTAGAGTGTTCCTAAATTGGTTTCCTACAAATTGGATAGTGCAATAAGCACTTTACTCGTCGTATGTACTCTCAGTCGAAAGCGCCTATCGTACTCCAGTTTGTAACTGCGATTGATTGACACCATGGTGTCCCCGAAGTCCCCGTATTAATAATACATCTGGACTTAGTAAAAAGGCAATGACAACTTAGGGTGCAAGAGCGAGCAAATCGAGCTCGGGAGTTCGGGCACCCCGACTCGGATTTTTCTATTAACCACTCAGAAGTAGGAGCCCCGCGAAGCGGGGATCTATGTCGACCACGCCTTACTACATACATTACTCATTATAATAAAAAAATGACCTTGAACTTCGTCTCTTGGGGTGTTTATCTTGACCTTGAAGCTACTTTAGACCCATGAAGTGATCTTCTTCACACTTAATATTTCACTAATTTCGAAAAATATTGGCAATTTTTTTCTCGGCACCTATGGTTTTGCGCGCTTTGGGGTTTTCAAATTTACACTAAAAAGGTTAGATTCTATCCAAAAAAAAATACCTACTATGAAAAGGCGGCCAACGCTAAAGTACAGTGGTTCCGTAAAAAAAACCTATTAATATTGATATAGGAATTCCAGAACAAAAGTCAAAGTAATTTTATAAATTCATCAAATGCCTGTATTAACTTGGTAATTTAAGACTGTTAGTTCAACTAAGACTTAGTTTCCCCGGGTTTTTGTCCCCACACATAAAAACGTACTGTTACAAGTTTAAACCGCGTTTCTCGTGTAGTTCTTACTTCTCAAATTGGGTTGTTCAGGTTAATGGATCTTTAACTTTCTTCTTTAGTTGCCCAAATGTATCTGAAACTGGCTAGCTTTGTGCCACAGTTACGTGAGTGAATAAAAGAAAATTTAAGTAACCTTCTTTCTTTTGTCTTTGTTGCCGCATATCTGAAGCATCTAAGCCATTTTAAAGACAGTTTTAATGATTCTTTTCAGCCAGTCTTTTTCGTAAATTTTCAAGATCACAACGAGATAGCGACATTTCGACAGCTCATTATGGCGAACATTGGGATGCTCATGTTTAATTTAGTACGATGATGGAGATAAACCCCCGTTCAAGGAGCTCAGCAACTGATCCCGAAAAAAAATATTCAAACACGTAATCACGAAAAATCTTTTTCTTTCTCAATAGGTTTTTACTTTTTTCCGCCCGATAGACTCTGATGGAGGAGGAAAATTAATTTTCATCCCAATTTCTCACTTCTCACTATTATTCTGGTTAATTTTACAACAGAATTCAAGACAGTTAAGTCGATTCCTTAGGGAGTTTCAACCGTTTGTTCAATCAACAGCAAAAGTGATTATGATGCAAATAAAATTACGATAACTTTTACAAATCTACGGCTATTGCAAAAAACTGTCAATGAAGCTTTAATTTAGCAATGCAACGTTTTGTGGTATACCCAACTTGGTATGTGACAGATTGATTGGTTAGGATAGGTCAGAACTGCGACACTCCGATGCGCCAGGCGAGCGGTGATGCGAGCATGCCACGGCAACAGCTGGCAAACCGCTACAGTTTTTTCAGAGCCCAGCGCTTTTAAAAGTTTTGTAAGGATATTATTTTTTAACCCCCCACGCAAAAAGAAGGGCTTTATCAATTTGAGCGCTATGTGTGTGTGTGTCTGTATGTCTGGCTTTCTGTCTATGGCACCGTAGCTCTTAAACGGGTGAACCGATTTAAATGCGGTCTGGAAATAAAATTGAACCTCTCCTACTAAATTTTGATCAGCTGATGATAATTTTGTATGGTAAGTCTAATTTTTTTTGGGTTATATCTTTGGCTTCCTTGACGAAAGTTATTCATTTCCATGGTCATAAGCGGTATATAAAATATGACTACATATTTCGTTACACCCTGTATAAATTAATAAGACAGTTTTCTCAAAGTAGAAATACGGGGTTTCTACTGAAAGATTTCTAATGCAGCAAAAATTTTATAACCCCGATTTTCTGGTACGCTCAGCAGACAATCAATTTATCAAACACATTATGATGAAAGTTACTTGCCAATAAACAATTCCACGTAACCTATTGATGGCTTACACGCGCCTAGTGCAAGAACTCCCGTGCAACAAGATTGTTCTTAGAATCCTATCTAATCTGCTTAGCAAGATCACCCTGGCTACTGAGATTGAAAGAAGTTGTTTGTAAAGTATGTAGGAAATTTCTTCGATATCTATCTTCCTATGTACATATAAGAGTAAGAAAAGTTTCATTGAATCATTTTCCTGAAGATAATAAATTTCGTAAAGATTTGAGAAAGTGGTAGTGGGCGGAGGATATTTCTCGTGGAACGGATTGCCGATGGGTCTGAAGAGTTTTCGAGTGGCGACCACGTGCCGGAAGACAAAACGCGGGTACCCACTCAAAATTGACACACGGCGAGCTAGTCGAAGGTCGTGAGAATTTTTAGGATGCGGGTAAGACCGGACGGAGTGGCGGTGCTTGATCCCGGAGGCCGCGCACGGCAGCGATTTTCTTTGAACTGATGAGATGAAAAATATCAATTGTTCAAAAAACTGGCAAAGTGTGTGTCGGGCCACACGCAGTGTAGGTTTCCGTAGTTGTCCATTATTACATGCAGACTTAGAAGGGGGCTTTATGTTTATTATTATGAACATATAAATTGAGTACTTACACGGTTTTAACAATTTTTTGTCTTACAGAAAAGGCCTATTCGTGCAATTTATAAATTAAGTCCCAGACACTGCCTCAGAAACAAATTTAAAGAGATTAATATTATTTTTATTTATGAGAATCTCATGTATGCAAATAAAAATAATAATCTGTTTACAAGATACAGTGATATCCATAGCGTAAATACTAGGAACAAACACAAATTTATTGTACCTAACACTAGGCTCAAGAAGAAAATAGGTGGTTCGTTTAGATGCCAATGTATACATTTCTATAATAAACTTCCTAGCCAAATTCAAGAACTAAGCATAAATAAATTTAAATCATTTATTAAACGTAAGCTATGCCAGAAAGCTTTTTACACAATGAATGACTACCTTGAGGACAAAAAGGCGTGGGATTGAGCTGCTTCAAGGAAATACATGAGCCATTTTTTTCATATGTACTTTATAGTTCATATACAATACTTATTCTTTTGTGACATGAATACTTGTATAGTATTAGATTTTTTTTTATTGACAGTTTATTATTTTATTTTTATTATTTGTTCCCTCGTTTATTCATTTGTAAATATATATAAATTATGTTTTTAAATATTTCAATGAAAAAGTAAAAAAAAACATTTAAAAATATAAAAAATAATATCCCATCGGTATCATGAACAGGGTCCAAGCTACCGGCGGTAAGGGCTCCAGAGAGAGGAACCACCTGACAATGCGAGCCGTGCCCAGAAGTACTGCTTTCTGAATCAAACCCTTGATCAAGCCGCCTAGCGAAAGCCTCCTGAGGTGCTGATCGAGGCTCGTAGCTATTAAGCCATTGGTTAACACGACTACCGGTACAATGATCGCTGAATCCACATCCCAAATGTCGACAACCTCGCGAGCCAAGTAAATATACTTGATTTGTTTATCTTTCTCGTCTTTCACGAGGTTCTCGTCATGTGGGACGGTAATGTCAACAATCATTGCACGCGTCTCGATTCGGTCCACCACCTCCATATCAGGCTTATTGGCTACAATAGTCCTGTCAGTGATGATGGACCGATCCCAGTACAATGAGATATGACCATTATCGAGAACTGGGTCGGGCACATACCTGTAGTACGGCACTTCCGATTCCACAAGAGAGTATTTCCGAGCAAGTTGCTGATGGATAATCCTGGCTACAAGGTTGGGCCTATGCAAGTACTCACCGTTAGCTAGACGAGAACAACCAGAGATTATGTGGCGGATTGATTCTCCCGGACATGCCCGACATATGTCAACCGTGTCGTCCTTCACAACAAATCCCGGTAGTTTTTCGTCATGATAACTTGATCCATAATTGCGCAGACAAAACCTTCGGTTTCTCCAAAGAGGTCACCGACACGTAGCCAGGCTACGGACACTAGTTGGTCTACATCGGGCCCATTTAGGTCCCGGAAAAAGCGTTGATGAAGTTCTTTACTCTGCCATACTTCTCTGCGATCGTTAGTGTCAAGCACTAGGGGTTTGCGCCAGTTCTCGTTAGTCAAGGAGAGTGGAGTAAGGCCCTTGTCCACCGCCACTACATCTCGATGCATACCCACGTCAGCAGCTAGGAAATATTCCCTTAGACTGCATACCTCGCGGTTGTGGAGGGTCTTAGCATTTAAAAAGCCTTGGCCTCCACACTTCCGCGGGATATACAGTCTCATCACCGACGAACGTGGGTGATGTATTCGAAATGCAGTCAGTAGTGTACGGACACGCCTATCCAGGGCGTCAAGTTCTATTTGAGTCCATTTTAGTACGCCGAAAGAGTACATCAATACTAAAGCCGCCGAAAGAGTACGGCATGACCCAACCGTTGAAGGCACGCACCTTGTTTCCGCCCGATAGAAGACTATAATAATAATAATAATAATAATTTCATTTATTTCAGGCTTTATGCCCATATAAGTAATTCAAATACATACATACATTCAAAACTTTCAATAAAAATAAATAACAGATGCCAAACAAATTCAAAGATGTCAAAAAATTAAATTAAAAATGTCACTAAACTAAGTTAAAAATGTCAAAAAATTAAATTAAAAATGTCAAAATTTGAAAATTAAATTAAATAATAATAATGATTTTAATTCGGGTGGCATAGACCCTTATACCCATAGAACCCATAGAAACCTTATTCTAGTATATAATATCTTTAAATTTTTATTTGCCATGACTGGCCACACCCACAAAAGACTTGACCCACTGGTTTTGAAAGGGGCAGTCAAAACGTGCCGCTATTGCGCTCAGAATGCCGTTGTTGCTACCCCGTAAACGGACCAGCAGGGAAGCTGCTTTTTTGCGCATGATGGCCTGGAAACCATCAGCGCGCGCTTCAGCAAACATCCCAGACGCGCTGCACCTCCACGGCAGACCCAACAACATCCTGAATGCATTATTGTACTGAGTGCGCAGGGCTCTGTAGGCTCGCTGCGTATATCTCACCCACAGGCCGCTTGAGTAGAAGCACTGGCAATAAGCTTTGAATAGCGTCACTTTCACTTCTCTCGTGCATCGTGCGAACCTGCGTGCGAGCATATTAGCTCTCACCGCCAGAGCCCTGCGCTCCCG
The DNA here is from genome assembly GCA_951329385.1 of Polia nebulosa. Lineage (NCBI taxonomy): Eukaryota > Metazoa > Arthropoda > Insecta > Lepidoptera > Noctuidae > Polia > Polia nebulosa. The sequence goes on along the minus strand of OX589595.1, from coordinate 16,271,300 downwards.
CTCAATATCCTCATCGTCCCTGAGGTCACCTGTCACAATGTGACCCAGATATTTGAAGGCTTGGCTTGGCTTGGCTTATTTACCTTCTTCAGGCGGCCAAAGAAGCGCTCCTTCAACGATTGCTTCATGTCAATAACATTGATACCCAACGCTTCCGACATACCCAAATACTTATAGGTTTCTTAAGAAACCTATAAGTATTTAAGGTTTATGGAATCCGAGGGTTGAGTTCCCACGGATTCCACAATCTCCCCTCACTTTACATGCATGACCGCACATTTGTCCATACCAAACTCCATCCTGATGGCACTACTGAATTTTTCTACAACTGGGAATCCAGAGCAGCCACCAGCGTCCTATTCTTATTATGCATGGGCAAACGAGGTAAGCGTGGTCTAAATTCGAGCGGCATGCTGCTATATTCCCGAATAGCACACTCCAAAGCACTCCTCAATTCATCATTGCAGTGGCTACTTACGTTTGTAACCATGTCATTACACACCGCGTCAGCGTGGCTGGGAGCATGGTTGGACCGTGGCACCACAACTGGTACCACAGTCTGCGACGGAGGGGCAATAACATGGCTACCCATTTCAGTTCGGCGGCGATCAATTACAGTATCATCCAACATATGATTACGCAGGATGACCCGCACCTGATCCGACAGTCGTTGGGCCGAAACGTTGACAGCTGGCTCAAGTACCTGAAACAAAGAGAGCATCCGAACACGGTACGCGGTCAGGTTGTTACCTCCCTCTGTATCCCCATAGTATGAGCACATGACTTTTTCATTGATGGGTTGAGTCCATCGCATGCGCTGCACACTTCCGCCGGGAGCTGAGACCCTATCAGAGGCCGGTGGGCCTCGAGGTCCTAAGCTGCACGGCGGTCGGCGTCCTCCCCGTCGACGCGCAGGTGGTGGTGTCGTCGGCGGCGAGTAGTACTCTTCACTCGAGCTCGACGCAACTGTCACAGCACTCACGGAGGGGCTGGATTCCGGCGGCGGCGAGGCGGAACTGAGCGACGAGGCCGGAGGTGGTGGGCGTGCATTGCGAGCTGCGGCTCTCGTCAACATACTTATTTCTCGTCCAAAGATTTTGCTGTCAAAAATTTTCCATGTTCCGTTTTCTGAAATTTTGTATTTGTGTATTTTCCGTGATCATTTTGTTGAATTATTTGAAATTATTTGTTTAATATTGTTAGGAAGAAATGTACCTGTATATATAGATGTGATGATTGTGTTAATCATTTAACTAGAGGCATGTCATATTAGATTAAGTTAGTAGAAAATAAAGGTTTGAAGCAAACACACGTCTTAATCATTCCAGTTTCTGTGCCAACCGAAAGTGAACCTTAATACGCTGAACATATGGTCCAAACGAACCGGATTCTTAAGTAATATTTTTTAAAGTTATATAAACTAAACGGCCGAGCGAATACAAAAGGATCGCACATTCCTCAGCGATAAGAGTGAATAACAAGCTCATTAGTGAAGACTTTATAAAATTACGGGTTATTACATCGCCACAACTTAGTGTATTTACTTGAATTTGGGTTAAAATCAAAGATTTAAAGTCCCTTTTTTACTAAAATGAGTACTTCAAGCAGTCAATTACTCAATCTTTTGGAAGAAACAGCTAGTAAAATGCAGACAGCCCAAGTTAATTTGAAGAAATGTCCTCAGGCACGATTAACAAAGGGTTACATCCAAGCAAGATTACAATGCATAGAAGAATATTGGCAGTGCTTTAAGTCAACTCATGAAGAACTCGTTAAGTGTAAACCGAAAGATAAACGTGCCACCATCCAGTACTTTGTTAACGAAGATTACTACGTTATTGAAGACTTGTTCTTGTGTTTAGAAGGAGACTTAAAGGATATGATTTCTTCGTTGACATCACCAGGAGAAGTATGTAGTAACACCGCGACGATTAACCAAACACAAGTTAAATTACCGAGAATCCAGCTGCCTGAGTTTAATGGTAATTACGATGATTGGCCCACTTATCATGACTTGTTTATATCTCTAGTCCATGACAATACGTCGCTAAGTTTGGTACAGAAGTTGCAATACCTGAAAACAAGTATCACCGGTGAAGCTGAAGCCTTGCTCAAACATATAAAGGTTACGGACTGTTGAAGCGTTGCTCCACTTTATAACATTATAAATTTAAGTTAGCCAATAATTGTTAGATAATATGTTTTAGCTATAAGAATTTCATCAGGCGTTGATTTACTGTAACGTACTTACCTCCGTTTTTGTGAAGGTGATGACTGGCAAATTAAAACTGTTACACTGCAAGCTACGATCCTGATATTTTAATTTCTAAAATTCCTGCAAAGTCCCTACAATTTTATTCATGGTCCATACGAATCGGATATTATATTATCTACAACTAGCAAAGTGGAAAAAGCTTAATATTGGATATTTTGGAAAATACCAGAGTGAAGAGGTGACGAACACGTTTTGGAGAAAAAGTGAAGTGAACATCGAGTGAAATAAAACTATAAGTGTTTAAGCCAAAACATTATAATATTAATTAAATTCACCCAACACTCATTAATATTTAATCAGGTAATATAAAAAATATAGGTATTAAGTAGCGATTATAAGAACATAAATAAGGTTAGTAACACATTTTATACATTAATTACAAATTATTTACATGTTTATATACAATTATATTTACAAGGAATTATTTACAGAGTATTAGGTTTAATTATATTTGTAAAATATAGTTAACAGGTGCTTATAATACAGTACAGTAGTGTTAGTGTTAACCTACATTAGTTAGCTATTTATTTTTTTATTTACAAATATTATTAGTTTAGCCTTTATAATCATTGATTGCTGCTTTGTAAACCTTTTAAAACATAGATAAATAATTATTTTGTTGTTACATTATTCTAACAGAATAGTAAACCTTACCTACCTACATACTTAACTACGGTAGTTCATTATAATTTGCAGTGGTCAAAGGTCAAAATTGTAAAATAAATCAATAACTTAGGCCAATTGTTGCTTAGTCTAATTTAACGTAGTCTATTCATTGCGATAGGTATTTTTGTTATACATAGTTTCTTAATTTAATATTTTTATTGTATAATTTCAGGTCTACGACACCCTCCTTTCAAAATGACTGATATTAAAGATCTTAAAAGAAAGCGAAGCAGTTATAAGGGAAGATTGACTGTCTTTGAGACCTATTTAAATAAATTTCAAGAATCTACGGTAAACCCGTCTCAGGTAATGGAGTTGCAGTTGCGAGTCAACAAACTAGATAATCTGTATGACGAATTTAACGAAGTTCAATCAAAGTTAGAATGCATGTGTGACACCGACTCTGAGGTTCTCGAACGAACTGTAATAGAATCTCAATATTATAGTTTGATGGCTCAAGCAAAGGTTTTATTAAATAAACTCTCAAAATCTGAGCAAGACGAAATAAAGTCCACCACTAGCAGTAAGCGTCAGTTTGTCAAGTTGCCCACCATACAGTTACCTAAATTTACAGGCTCATATGATAACTGGCTCGAATTTAGAGATACATTTACTAGTCTCATCCACGGCAATGACGACATAGACGAGGTGAACAAATTCCATTATTTGAGGTCATCATTAACAGAATCTGCTGCTATTGTAATTCAGTCAATCGAGTTTTCGGCTCAAAACTACAACATGGCATGGGAACTTCTTTGTGAGCGATTCGATAACGAGCGAATATTGATTGACAATCATGTTACAGCGTTATTCAATATCGAATCAATCACCAAGGAATCCTCATCTGCATTAAAAGGCATCATAGACAATATTAGCAAAAATATCAGAGCTTTGAAAACATTAGGTGAACCTGTGAATAATTGGGACACACTACTCATTTACATTATCAGACAAAAACTAGACACCAAATCATTTCGAGAATGGGAAGAACATAAAGGGCGTATTGATAAATCGAAACGAATCACTTTTGATCAATTTATGGAGTTTATACGTAATCGCGCTGAATTAATAGAAACACTGGAAAAGTCACGTCATTCCACAAGTAACGTAAAACAGAACACCAAAATAAAATCCTTTGTTACGACCGAAAACACCAGTAGTTCCTCATCACAAAATTGTCCAAAGTGTAAAGGCGATCATAACCTCAATTCATGCCCACAGTTTCTATCACTAAACGTCAGCGATAGAATGTCATTACTACCTAGTTATAAAGTATGTTATAATTGTTTGCGTCACGGTCACTATCCCAATAATTGTAAGAAATCAGGGTGCAAAATATGTAAGCGCAAACACCACAAGCTTATTCATAACGCAGATTTCAAACAAAAACCCGTTTCAAGCAAATCATCTGTTACGACCGATAAGACTAACAGTGAGTCATCCTCCACTATCGACACAAACAATCACGTTGCGCTCTCAGCTAATATCTCCGCACATTCGCATACGACTACCGCAAGTAACATTCTGTTGTCAACTGGATTAATTAGGTGCTACGATGTAAATAATAAAGAACACATCGCTAGAGCGTTGCTTGATTCGGGAAGTTCCGCTTGTTTAATGACGGAGAATTTATACAATAAGTTACAGTTGCCTTACTTAAACACAGATAAATCTATACAAGGTATAAGCAACTCTCTGTCTCATGTGAATAAAATGTGTCGTGTGCACATTCAGTCGTTATCTGAATCGTACTCAAGTGATATTATATGTTTTGTCTTACCCACAATTACTGATAATGTTCCCGCTAGACAGGTACATGTAAATATACCCACAAATATTCACTTAGCTGATCCATATTTTCACACGCCGGCTTCTATAGATATCATTATAGGGGCTGACGTATTCTGGAGTTTATTAGGATCTGAAAAGATTCTATTAGGTGATGGGAAACCAACACTTCATCAAACTAGATTAGGTTGGCTAGTTTGTGGCCCAATTAACGGCGGCTATAATTATAATTCTTCTCAACTTTCTTCTATTAAATGTAATTTTGTAAACAATTATTACGAAAGTTCTTCCAGTCCTAATGCTGTAGATGACATCCGAAACCAATTGACGCGTTTCTGGCAGCTCGAGGAAGTAAGCCATGATGCATCGACGTATTCAGCTGAAGAGAACATGTGTGAAGAACACTTTATAAAAAACACGATGCGTTTATCCGATGGCCGTTTTAGCGTTAAGATTCCGTTGAAGGAAACTTTGGACAGTTTAGGCGATTCATACCATCGTGCACAACGATGTTTTCTGTCAATAGAGCGCAGAAACCTTAGCCAACCTCCACTTGACAAAATGTACAAAGACTTTATGACTGAGTACATTTATTTAGGCCATATGTCGGAGTGTCATCTTAATGAAGATCTGCGGTCATATTTTATTCCACATCACGGAATCCTGCGCGAAAGTAGTAGCACAACAAAATTACGCGTTGTATTTAATGCTAGTGCACCCACTACCTCTGGACTTTCTTTAAATTCAATACAGATGGTGGGGCCTACCGTTCAGGACGATTTGACTGCAATCCTTCTTAGATTTAGGACTCATAAGTACGTCCTCTCTGCTGACGTAGAGAAAATGTACAGGCAGGTGTCTGTACATCCTTCAGATAGGCACCTGCAGCAAATCATATGGCGTGATGATGTTACTAGTACTCTCAAAACATACCAATTAAACACGGTCACATACGGTACGGCTAGTGCACCATTTCTCGCGACCAGGTGCATAAAACAGATAGGTCTGGAATGCCAGGATCAAAGGGTCGCTCAAGTCATTCTTCATGACTTTTACGTCGACGATTTGTTGACCGGCGAAGACGTGTATGAGGAAGCTCTCATGTTGCGTCATAAGGTGACTGATGCTCTTGCTTCTGCTTGCATGCCGTTAAGGAAGTGGAAATCGAACGAGCCCACTTTAATCTCAGAACCATCTGACGAGTCTTGTTTCGAGTTCCACAAGGAAGGTGATGTCTGTAGCAAAACACTGGGTCTTAGTTGGCGAACTGATACAGATAATCTCTTTTTCCCTATAAAAATTCCCGACTGCATAGAAAATACTAAGCATGGTATGTTAGCAGTAATTGCGCGAATCTACGATCCTTTAGGGTTGTTAGCACCGTGTGTTGTGAGCATGAAGATGTTGCTTCAAAAACTTTGGCTAGATAATTTAAAATGGGATGATCAGTTATCACCTGACGTTGCAACAAAATGGGCGAACATAATTAAAACATTACCTTGCATTCACAATTTACGGGTACCACGTCGCGTGCTCTGTGACGTAAACAAACAGTTCGAATATCACATTTTTACCGACGCTTCGGAGCAAGCATATGGCGCTTGTTTGTATGTTCGTAGCACCAATGAGCAGGGTGACGTCGACGTGCGATTATTTACAGCCAAAAGTCGCGTTGCTCCTTTAAAACCATTAACTATACCGCGACTGGAGCTCTGTGCTGCTGTGCTTGGCGTACGCCTATATCAAAAGGTTGCTAGTTCCCTTCGTATTAAACCGTCTAGTATTGTTTTTTGGACTGACTCCATGATAGTGTTGGGTTGGCTAAAAATGTTGCCAATAAAATTAAACACTTTCGTACGTAATCGTGTTGCCGAAGTGTTAGAAAACTCCGGTAATTACACCTGGAGACATGTGTCGACCCACGACAATCCAGCTGATTTAATAACGCGCGGAGTAGAACCCACCGCTATCCAATCACTGGACTTGTGGTGGTTTGGTCCATGTTTCTTAAAACACAACAGTACTACATGGCCACCCACAACTATAAATACAGAAACCTTACCAGACATAAAATCTAATATTTTAGTTAATTTAGCCCAAGATCATCATGCCCCTGAAGATTTATTAAAAGGAATAATCGAGTTTAATCGATTTTCCAATTTTATTCGATTACAGCGCTGCATTTGTTATGTTTTTCGTTTCATTAACACTTGCAAAAAACGTTCAACAAAAAACACGTCATATTTTAGTACTCAAGAAATACAAGATGCGCTAAACTTCATTATTATTCAGTCGCAAAAGGAATCCTTTCCTGAATATAATTTATTATCAAATAACAAAAAAAATACCACACAAAAACAGGTTGTTAAATTTAAATGTGTTTCTCGATTACAACAAAATTATTCGTATAGGGGTAGGTTGCACAACTCTGAATATTCATACACAAAGAAACACCCCGTATTATTACAGTCCACTAATCATTTTGTTAAACTTTTATTTAAATTTGAGCATATTAGGTTGATGCATGCAGGTCCTCAATTATTATTAAGTACACTTAGAGAGACCTACTGGCCACTCGGCGGTCGTAATTTGGCCAGAGCCTGTTATCGTCAGTGCGTACGCTGTCGGCGACTTAAACCACAGACTGTCACTCCTCAAATGGGTAACCTCCCACTGAACAGACTCTCGCCAGCTGACTTTCCCTTTCAAAACGTAGGGGTTGACTACGCAGGCCCTATAACCGCGGCTAGTCGTCAGGGTCGTGGATGTAGATTGGTGAAGGTATACATAGTTATTTTCGTGTGCTTCACCACCAAGGCCATTCATTTAGAGTTGGTTGGCGACTTAACAAGCAATAATTATTTACAGGCTTTACGTAGATTTATGTCTCGGAGAGGAAAGCCTCTCAACATTTATTCCGACAACGGAACTTCATTTGTAGGAGCCTACAATGAGATATCTGAGTTTTTGAAACGCAACTGTGACTCCTTATCTGATAGTGTAGCTCAAGATGGTATAGACTTCCACTTCATACCTGCTTACGCTCCACACTTTGGTGGTCTTTGGGAGGCGGGTGTCAAATCGACCAAATTTCATTTATTGAGAGTGTTGGGAAATTGTAGTTTAACCTACGAGGAGCTTAACTCCGTCTTAGTACAAATTGAAGGTGTATTAAATTCTCGACCGCTCACACCGCTGTCGTCGAACCCAGAAGACCTGTTGCCTCTCACTCCTGGTCATTTTCTAATCGGACGACCTCTCACATCTCTGCCTGTTAAGGATATCCGGGACCACTCCACTCCTCACTTGACGCGCCATCAACGCATTGAGCAGCTGCGGCAGCATTTTTGGGCAAGATGGAGCAAGGAGTATGTTTCGGAGCTTCAGCAACGTGTGAAATGGCGGACTGGCAACGACAGTCTGAACCTGGAGTCCCTCGTTGTCATCAAGGAGGACAACCAGCCACCCATGAAGTGGAAGTTGGGGCGCGTTGTTGCTCTTCATCCTGGCACAGACGGCATAAGCCGAGTCGCCGATATCAGGACTTCAACCGGAACTGTCAGAAGAGCATTCTCCAAGATCTGTCCGTTGTTGGAAAACAGCTGTTGAAAGGCAAGCTTTCAACGGCCGGCGGCATGTTGAAGCGTTGCTCCACTTTATAACATTATAAATTTAAGTTAGCCAATAATTGTTAGATAATAAGTTTTAGCTATAAGAATTTCATCAGGCGTTGATTTACTGTAACGTACTTACCTCCGTTTTTGTGAAGGTGATGACTGGCAAATTAAAACTGTTACACTGCAAGCTACGATCCTGATATTTTAATTTCTAAAATTCCTGCAAAGTCCCTACAATTTTATTCACGGACAATAACTATGAACAAGCGTGGAATATATTGAAAAATCGCTTCGGCAATAAACGAGTGATAGTAAATACTTTGTTCAAACGACTTACCGGACAAAGGGCGATCAAGATACCAACTGCAAATCAGATAATGTCCTTGCTAGACACTACAGCTGAGTGTTTGAATAGTCTACGAAATCAGGATTTATCTATTGACAACTGGGACCCTCTAATTATATTTTTAGTGGTTCAGAAATTAGACCCTGAGACCCATAAGGATTGGGAGGAGCATACATACACTCAGGAGTTTAACAAGTTACCCACCTTGAAAGATTTTTATATATTTTTGCAATCTAAGTTCCGTACATTGGAATTGGTGTCATTTAGTAGTGGTTCAGCTACCTCAAAGGATAAAACTATCAAAGATAAGTCATGTCATGTTTCTGCAACCACACCGGTGAAGACGTGTACAATGTGCAAGGAAGACCACACCCTATTTCATTGTAAAGATTTTACAAAACTTCAACCTATGGAGAGGAACGAGTTTGTAAGGAAGAATAGCCTCTGCTACAATTGTCTGGCACCAGAGCATTCAGCCTGGAAATGTCGCATACCTGTGTTCTGCCGTCGATGCAACTGTCGACATCACTCATTGTTGCATCAGCAGAGAAGTAACAACAAGCAGTCAGACAATTCACAAACTCCACACAGTCATATCGAAGGAAAGGAACATAAAAAAGAAGATACAAAGGAAGACGTCGCAATAGCATCACACTTCACCACGAAGAAGTCCACAGCTTTGCTGGCAACAGCACTAGTGTTTGTTAAGGATGGAAATGGACTAACAACAGTATTGCGCGCCTTAATTGACCAAGGGTCACATGAAAGTTTTATCAGTGAGAGAGCAGCACAAAGATTAAAGATAAAACGCAAATCAAGCAGAGGAACAATGACTACAGTTGGAGGGAAACAGACACACATAAATCACATCGTAGAATTTAATTTATTATCTCGGTGTGAAGATGATTTCAAGATTTCGCTGAAGGCATACGTCATACCCAAGAACATAACCTCCAACTTGCCACCAAGACATTTCACCTACAAAATCGCTGACTGGCTGCATTTACAAGGCCTCACCCTGACAGACCCAAGTTACAATCAACCAGGGCGAGTGGACCTGTTATTAGGTGTTCAAATCTATGACATCATTCTGAAGGGTGGTATAGTTAAAGGTCCATTAGGCTCTCTAATTGCACAAGATACACGCCTAGGATGGATTCTGTTTGGAAGGGTTGAAAAAAATACTTCTACGGAAGATATTACTGTCATGCATCAACATATCGACATTGAAAATATGCTGAAATCTTTTTGGAAAGTAGAAGATGACAGTAAGAAAAAATTAACATCAGAAGAAGAAACCTGTGAGAAAATATACAAAGGAACATATAAATGAAACGTCGAAGGAAGATTTGTGGTAACATTACCACTTAAAACTAAAAAACCAAAGGCATGTGAAGGTAGAACTAGAGATACTGCATTGAAAAGATACATGCAACTTGAAAAACGCTTTGAGAAAGATACAGAGTTAAGGACGGAATACACCAAAGTAATGAAAGAGTATATTGATCTGAATCACATGGAAATAGTTCCAATAAACGAGATAGATCATTTAGCTGTATACTTACTACACCATCCAGTCCTGAAAGAAACAAGTGAAACAACGAAGGTTAGAGTTGTCTTTAATGCTTCATCCAAGGGTTGCAATAATATATCTCTAAATGATGAACTACTAATAGGACCTCAACTACAAGAAGACATGAGATATCTAGTCATGAGGTGGAGAATGAAGCCCATCTGTTTTGTGTCTGACATAGAAAAAATGTACAGAAAGGTGTTGGTGACGCAGAAAGACGCAGACTACCAGCGTATTCTTTGGCGTCAGCATGCAACTGAATCTATCATAGATTATCGTCTGCTACGAGTCTCATTCGGTACTGCTTCTGCCCCTTACCTTGCTGTGAAAACGCTGCAACAATTAGCAGAAGATGAAGGTAAAGACTATCCCATAGCAGCTGAAACCATCAAACGTGATATCTTCATGGATGATCTAATGTCTGGACAGGATACAGTAGAACAGGCTATAGAAGTAATAAAAATAAAATAAAAAATAAATAAATAAAATAATAAATTTATTCACAAACTTTTATACAAAATTCCTATGAAAACCCTGACTTCTGAGCTAGGTAAAAAAAAAAACCTGTATTACAGAAGTCAGTGCCCTCTCCCACTTTCTACCTGATACAAATTGTGAATAAAAAAAAAAAAACAATAATAATAATAATAAGATGAAATAAATCAAATAAGTGGGTTAGGTTTACTCATGATGTGTTTATGCATGTAGATGAAACGTCTTTGTATGTACGTGTGTGTGAGGGTGTGTGTGTGTGAGGGTGAGTGTGTGTGAGGGTGTGTGTGTGTGATGGATGCTAGATGAAGGTGAGGTATGTGGTAGTAGGGAATATCAATCCGTGAGCAATAACATTTCAGTTTGGTCGTAGTTTAATTGAAGTAGCCAGTTCTTAATTTTCATTTTTGTTTCTCGAACAGTAAGAGGATGAATGTTTATTATTTTATTTATCTTATTGTATAAGTAGGAAGACCTATAAGATTGCTGTCGTCTAGCCGTAGCTGTCCGACATCTGACAGGTAAGCATACGTTAGTAATAACACGTTTACTCTTATACACATTTACATCACAGGGAGTTTGCTTGTGTTTTTTTAGTATAATTTGGGATATGTATAATTGTCTAATTGTTAACAGTTCGCAATTTTCATACAATTGTTTAGTCGGATATCTGAAGGGCTTAAAAGTCATTACTTTCAATAATGACCTCTGAGCCCTTTCTAATAGCATCATGTGGGTTTTACAGGCACCACCCCAGACCCCTACACAATATCCAAGTATGGATTGAGCTAAAGCATAATATATATTACGTAGTAGAGGAAATTCCGCGGCGTGCCTAAGTTTTTTGAAAACCCAGATTAGCTTCCTAGTGCGACCCGTAACAAGACTTATATGGGGTTCCCAACTTAGTCTCTCATCTAAGATAACACCTAAGTATTTGACCTGTGTTACTTTATTAATAGAAAGACAAGAACAGCTATTACTATTAGGATAGTTACAAGAATGAACTCTAATACTAACGTTTTTAAGGTTAGTTTTGGAAAATGAAAATTGTATGAATGAAGATTTAGAAATGTTGAGAGTAAGGAGATTTGCTTCAAGCCATTGGCCAAGACGGTGGAGGCCGTTCTCGGCAATGCGACGTACCTCCTCCCAAGTCCCTCCATGGAATATTACGGCTGTATCGTCAGCATACGCAAATATTTTACCGTTGCAGAGTGGTTGAAGACATAGGTCATTGATGTACACCAGGAAGAGGCTTGGGCCGAGTATACTACCCTGAGGAACGCCATAGACAACATTTGTATCAGAGCTAACATAGTTTCCAATCTTTACCTGCTGTCTACGGTTACACAAAAAGTCCTCAAACATTTTTAGGGCCGTTCCTCTTACGCCAATGACATCAAGCTTGCTCACAAGTGCTGAAATCGAGACCGTGTCGAATGCTTTGGCTAAATCAAGGAAAACTCCTACACACTTTTGATTTTTGTCAACTTTAGATGATACAAAATCAGTAAGCTGACTAACTGCATCATCGGTGCTTTTAGACGCCCTGAAGCCAAATTGAGTGTTAGCCAAAATATTTTTACTTTCAAGAAATTGAATAAGTCTGCTATTAAGTGTTTTTTCCAATAGTTTTGAAAGCGCAGACAACACAGAGATAGGCCTATAATTCGACACATCGTCTCGATTCCCGCCCTTGTACACAGGAGTAATGAGAGCCCTCTTAAACACATCCGGGAAGATACCTTGGGCATAGCAAAGTTTAAAGAGGTAAGTGAGAGGAGGGACTATAATATTTTTGCACAGTTTAAGTAACTGAACTGGAATAGAGTCCCAGCCAGTAGCACAGTTATTTTTAAGGTTTAATATTAATGTTTCAATTTCAGCTTCGTCCGGTGGTAAGAGAACAATAGAATTAAGGTTGCTAGGGACTTTAAAATTGTAAATAGGGTTATGCGTAGGAGTAATGGCATCGGCAAGCTGCTTTCCTATTTGTGAGAAATATTCATTGATTTTATTAATATTATCAGAATTAGAATTTAATAAGCCATCTGCAGTTGATTTACCATCCGTATACTTAATTATGGACTTTATTGCTTTCCACGAATCTTTGGGAGTTTTGGCGTTTTGGAGTAAGGACTTTTCATAAGTTGTTTTCAATTTTCTTAACAGAGAATTACAGTAATTCCGATAACGTTTAAACGTTGTTTCTAAGGTGTAGTTAGTAGGGCTCTTTTTGTGTTGTTTATGGAGTCGGTCCCTATGTCTAATACAGCGCAAAAGCCCACTTGTAATCCAGGGTTTAAGGATTCGTTTTTTGCAAGTTGGTTGGTAGACTTTAGTATTCTCTTTTATAATGTTTGATAGTTTATCTACAAAAGCAGTGGCAGCAGCGTTTGCATCAGGAATAGACTTAATAAAAGAGAAATCAAGAGTCTCTATTTGACTAACACACGTTTTTATGTCTAGTTTGTTTACACAACTATTTTTGTTCATAATTCTACGTGTGGAAATGCTTAAAGAGACAATCACTGGAAAATGATCTGTTATACAGGAATCAACGACACATACAGTTGCAGGACAAATGGTTTTCATCATGACGTGGTCGAGACAGTTGAGCATTCTGGTGGGATAGGTATGAGCAGGCAATAAGCCAATTTCTGCCATTAAATTCAGACACGATGCGCTGTTTCTGTCAGTGTTATTAATTTTGATATCAATATTGATGTCTCCGATCAGTAATACATTATTGCTAGAATTTAAAGGGCGCAAAATATTATCTAACGAGACTAGGAAACTATCTATGCAAAGTATAGACGGCGACCTGTATACGGCCAGTATAAATATATCGGGTTCAATTTGTAATAACAAAAAGTTAGCACCTGAATAGTCCGGCTCCACCACAGAACACCTAATTGATTTCCTTACATACATTACGATACCGTCGTTTTGGTTTAAATAATTTTTAGAAATATATGTGTTATAGTTATCAATAGATGGGACATTTTTATTTGCGTGCAGCCAACACTCAGTTAAAATAATGACGTCATTTTCAAATGCTAGACTGTGCAATAATACTAATAGGTTGTCTAAGTTTTTGTATATGCTACGAATGTTTAGAGAAAAGATATTCAGTGACTTGCCGTTATTACAAATGAGAGTATTACACGTCATCGTGTCGCAATTATAAGCAGAGGCAATGGCTATATTATCCAATTCAGTAGAAGTATTTATGATTGAATGAGTCATTGTATAAGCAAACAAAACGCTGTCGCAGCAAAATTATGAACTAAGAATATACGAGTATTAATACCTGCTGTGCGATAACCACAGATAATATACTCCCCTGTACATTGTGATGTGTATACATATCGATGTAAAAGTATCCATTTTGTGTATGTTGTGAGTGTACGAGTGATTAAGATGTTTGAAATATAGTGATTGGTGTAAAAGGTTATTAAGGATTGAATACAAAGTGTAATAATTATATAATAAGTGTAAGATAGGTAACCCGGTACATAGGTAAATAGATGTAGAATATTTATTTTTTGCTCATTGTTGGTGTGTGAGTGATTAATCGGTATGAGGTATAGTTTTGTGTGTAAAAGTTGCACATGGAGTAGATACAAAGTGTAATAATTAAATAACAAAGAAAGGACAAACAGAGAAGTACAATAACAAATTCCTAGTCACTTATTTAGTCGAAGAATGTCTAAGTCTTCTTCCTTGCGTATAGGAACTTGCTTCCCACCTTCAGCTTGACGGAGATATATTTTACCGTACGACGTCCAACAGTACTTAAAGGCATTGTCTTTGGCAAATGTTCGCGCGAGATAATATAAACGCTGCGCCTTCAAGGTTAACTTTTCAGCTACATAGACTGGTTTTGCAGGGCCCGCTAGCTTTAAATGAGTTGTGTTCAATTTACATGTTTTGTTTTTAATATTAAATTGCCGTACTCCTTTTATTATAGTTTCCTTGGTGGCGGCGCTTGAGAACTCCACGATAATTTGTGACGATGAAGTAGCTAAGAATATTAGCCATATCCTACAAAAAGGAGGTTTCAAGCTGCAAAAGTGGGCATCTAACAGTAGCAAATTTCTGAAGCAATTTAAAGCTGAACAGCATACATAGTAAGCAAGTTAAAATAGACATGAAGGTGAATGGTGTTGTCAGAACACTAGGTTTATCCTGGAGCAAGGGTGAAGACACTATTCATTATCATCTAGATTACGCCCTTGTGACTAGAGGCGTGACAAAAAGAAAGATTTTTGGCTGACGTTCACCGGCTATTCGATCCACTGGGATGGCTGGCTCCGGCTATAGTTCCTGCAAAAATGTTAATCCAAAATTTGTGGCTGAAACACACCGCCTGGGATGACGAAGTAGATCCTGAAACAGAAAAAGAATGGATTAGTATAAGAGAAAGCTTATCACATTTGAAGGTTGAATTGCAGCGATGGTTACAATGTACAAGTGAAAACATGAAGAACGCTTCTATACACGGTTACGGTGATGCTTCTGAAAAAGCATACAGAGCTGTAGCTTACCTGAGGGTACCAAGAGAAGACCATCAATACAAAACGAACATAATTGCTGCCAAATCCAGAGTTGCGCCTGTAAAACCAATGTCACTACCGCGACTAGAGCTATGCAGTGCATTATTACTTTCAAAATTATTAAAGCAAATAAGCGAGGCCATGCATATTCCTACTAATCAAATATTTTCATGGACAGATTCGAAAATCGTTTTATCTTGGTTGCAAGGAGATCCTTCAAGATGGCAAACCTTTGTAAGGAACAGAATCTTGACGATAATCGATAACATCGGTGACAAATGGTTTCACGTGCAATCAAAAGAAAATCCAGCAGATGTCGTATCCAGGGGCATGTGGCAGTCGGAGTTGAAGAATTGCCGATTATGGTGGGAAGGACCGGAATGGCTAAAACGAAAGGAAATAATATTTACAAGTATAAGCACTTCGACGGACCTAGAAATGATGAATGCATACAAATAGCACAAAGAGAATGTTTTGAAGAAGAAATTAAAGACCTGAAAGACAAGGGTAAAGTTAAAAATAGGAGTGTATTGAAATCACTCAATCCGTATTTGGATCGAAATTATATCCTCAGGGTGGGCGGTAGAATTCGACACGCCAATATAGACAAGGACAGAAAACACCCCATCATCTTAGATAATAAATCATATTTGACAAGACTGATTGTGGCCGATGCTCATATGGTAACTTTGCATGGAAGTGTACAGTTAATGTATAATTACATTCGATCTAAATACTGGATTGTGAAAGGAAAAAGTTTAATCATAGATGTTTAATCTGTGCAAAACAAAGGGCTGAAATCAGAACCCAGTTGATGGGAGACTTACCCAAAGAACGAGTGACACCGGCCCGAGCATTCTTGCGCTGCGGTGTTGACTTTGCTAGCCCGTACCAAATCTTAATGTCTAAAGTAAGAGGCGCTAAAACGAACAAAGGTTATATTTGTTTGTTTATATGTATGGCAACTAAAGCCATACACTTAGAACTTGTTGGCGACCTGACATCTGAAGCATTCATCGGAGCGTTCAGAAGATTTGTGTCACGTAGAGGAGATGCAATCACATGTGGAGTGACCACGGCCGAAACTTTGCCGGAGCCAACAAAGACCTTGTTGAAGCCTGGAACGCAGCTAAGTTAGAATTCGAAGGTGCTATAGTAGATACTTTGGCCAAGGATGGGACGCAATGGCACTCTATTCCGGGATACAGTCCGAACTTCGGTGGGCTATGGGAAGCCGGCATAAAATCCACCAAATATCACCTCAAATGAGTCTTGAATAGTCACCTGACGTTTGAAGAGATGACTACGCTTTTATGCCATATCGAGGCTTGTCTAAACTTGCGACCGTTGTGCCCCATCGATGATTCAGACAAGGATGACATGGAAGTACTCACTCCAGGGCACTTCCTGATTGGGGAAGCACCAATCACCGTACCTTCACCAAGCTTGAAAGACGTACCTGTCAGCAAGCTTTCTCGCTGGCAGCATATTCAAAAGCTATTGAATGACTTCTGGCAGCGTTGGCAGCATGAGTACTTAGCAAGACTACAGCAACGCCCGAAGTGGTTAAAGACAGTTCCAGACTTAGATATTGGTCAGATAGTGCTCGTAAAGACGGACAATGCTGTTCCAGGAAGATGGCCACTTGGACGTATAGTAGAAAAACACCCGGGCCAAGATGCGGTTACTAGAGTGTATAGTGTGAAAACCGGTAACCACATAGTTAAGCGATCAATTGGTAAATTATGTCTTCTACCTGTAGACACCAAGGTTTAATTTTAATATGCATACCGTGTAGGCTTATTAAATTGTCGTATGTACTAAAGTAAGATTAATTTACTGAGCATTTAATTTCATTAGTTTACAATTGGTCATAGTTATGACTATCTACCATTTTGTTTCTAGTATTTGATTGTTATTTGCAATGTGTAAATTAATTCAACGTTACAATTTGATTTGTTTAAAAGAACTTAAAGCTCTTTTGGTAGGCGGTATGTTAGGAAGAATTGTACCTGTATATATAGATGTGATGATTGTGTTAATCGTTTAACTAGAGGCATGTCATATTAGACTAAGTTAGTAGAAAATAAAGGTTTGAAGCAAACACACGTCTTAATCATTCCAGTTTCTGTGCCAACCGAAAGTGAACCTTAATACGCTGAACAATTATTATTATTTTATTTTTTCGACATGAATACTTTGTAATGTAAAGTATATATATTTTTTTTTTTATTACTTAACTATTGTAAATGTGAGGACTATATGGGTTACAGTAATTTTTAACGTTGTCTGATAGTTTGAGTACTTTTGCGGCCTACCCAAATTTCCTTTCTTTGGTATTGCTCGTCAACTCATTGAACTCCTTAGTAGTTTTAAGTTGGGCTATTCGACTATTGACAAATGCTTGAACTGACTGGACAGGTCCACTCAAATATTATGTGTGGTTCTTTTTTCAAAAGACCATTACAGACACTAAGCTGCATGGTCCTCTTAAAGCAGAATGTGAATGCGAGAATTATGTATGTCGATATATTTTTTTTTTTTTCTAAGAATTTTGTGTTTTGTACGAAATTTTCCAAGTAGATACATTTATTAGTTGGGCGATTACTACTCTTAAAGTAACAACGCTAACTTAAAAAAAAAAAAACAAAAAAAAAGCCGTGTTAGATTCCCTTTTTTTTTTTGTGGTGGGTGGGAAATCATCCTATGACTTCTTCCGCTCTAGGGTAGAGCGGAAGGGCGTGTCAGACTCTTACTGACTAAAACCCACCCCTGTTCCTCCCTGCCTTGAGTGCCCAGGGGCGAGGTAACTCTTTCAAATTTATCCTCCACCCCCAGGCAGGCATCGGCCGTGGCAGGCCCCGTCGTTTGCTGACAACTCTTTGAGGCGCGCATGGAACACTACGCGCCGTCGACTCTCGGGCCTGGTGCTGATCGGACGGCGAGTTACCCACTACTCGCCGTCCGCAGGCCCGGGTGTGATAGATTCCCTTTAAAGTTCATTATGTGTATATACTACCATCACGAATTTTTTCAAATTTCTCAAGATAGCAAATCAAATCAAATCAAATCAAATCTCTTTATTGCATTCATGTGTTACATTTAGTTGTGAAAATATGTAAGTAAGTTCCAACATGAAACCCATCACACATGCATGCATGAACTGCTATCTTGAGAAATTTGAATAAATTCGTGATGGTAGTATACAGTTAAAGCTAAACAGCTTTTAGTGGGTCCAGGACGCTCATCTCGCACAAAAAATCTCACCTTCAAAGTTTAATATTTCGCAAACGAATCACTGAATCGAAAAATAGTCTTCAACCCTCAATTATTTTGAAAGGCCTATCTAACGATACTCATATTATAGAATACCAAAAAAAAATATCCCCTCTTTACATGTACCGGCAAAAAGTAAGTATCATAAAAAATCATTTTCAAGATTTTATTGTTTCGTTTTCTTGGCGTGATAAATATCTAAACACACCTATGTAAACTTGCAACTTTATAGTACTAACAATCTCTAAGCTATGCCTTGGACGGACAGACGATATATAAGATAGCTTTATAAGGGTTCCTTGTCCTTGTTAGGATGGTGGAACCGTGGAACCCTAAAAATGTATACTGTTTTGTACAGGGAGTTTTTTTATTGTTCCTGTACCGTGCAGGGCATTCATAATTACGGTGTAAGAAAGAGATAGTGACATTTATCCTGTATAGCTCCATCTCTCTTACCCCGTAATTATGAGGATTTTAAGACGTCATAGTAAGACACCAGGTTAGACACTAAAGTTTTAACACGGAGTACTAATATAAAAATAATGTAAATAATAGACATGTATTATAACTAGATGATAGAGAAAAAATTAAAATATCCAATATAATTGTAATAGTAATATTTGATCAAATTACACTCAGAATCGCACATTCGAAAGCAACGAAAGGTGGGTTTATAGGGCTTGGGAGCGACCGGACCAAGGTGTGTCCGATACGCACCTACCTGATGACGACGCCATGAGCTCATTCTGGCGCGGCATCTGGTCGGTGCCGGTCAGGCACACCGAGGGTGATTGGACTCGAGAGGTCGAGCGCGCGTGCGATCTTATACCAGAAATGGGGGCTATTACCATCAGCCCCCAAGATGTAGCTCGTGCAGTCCGTCCGTTGCCTAACTGGAAATCACCAGGGCCGGACGGTCTGCACAATTTTTGGATAAAATGGTTTCAAAGATCGCACGCTCGCTTGGCAGCTCAGTTCCAGTCTGCCCTAGAGTCAGGGTCGCTGCCACAGTTCCTTACGACAGGAGTAACCCACCTGCTCCATAAATCAGGTAGTACTGCGGAACCCAAAAATTATAGGCCGATCACGTGTTTACCGACGGTCTATAAAGTTTTTACATCCATCCTGAGAGCCAAAATTAACAATCATATTGACACAAATTTTATCATGTCTGCCTCTCAGAATGGATGTAGGAACGGGTCCCGTGGTACTAAGGAGCTGCTCCTCATTGATGTTGCCATTAGCCAACAGGTTCGTCGTTCTCGAAAAGATCTGTCGACATGTTGGATAGATTATAAGAAGGCCTATGACTCGGTGCCACATACATGGCTCATGAGGGTGCTGGAGCTGTACAAAGTGGATGCAACTTTGCGCACCTTCCTGATGTCGTGTATGGGGCAGTGGAGGACGGTTCTTCACTATCCAGGATGTCGACAAATCCGGGAGAACAGCGAACCGATAAGGATCGAGCGTGGCATATTTCAGGGCGACAGTCTGAGTCCACTGTGGTTTTGTCTGGCCCTAAACCCTCTCAGTACTCTACTGGAGGGTTCGGGCCAAGGCTACCGGTTGAGAAGAGGTGGTCAGGTCATATCACACCTCCTTTACATGGATGATCTGAAACTCTTTGCCCCCAACAACTTGCAACTGATGAAGCTACTGAAGGTAACAGAAACCTTCAGTAGCGCCATCAGGATGGAATTTGGTGTGGACAAATGTGCAGTCATGCATGTAAAGCGAGGGGAGATTATGGAATCCGTGGGAACTCAACTCTCGGATTCCGTACACCTTAGATCCCTCTGCTCAACCGAAACCTACAAGTATTTGGGTATGTCGGAAGCGTTAGGCATTAGTACTGCTGAAGTGAAACAGTCGTTGAGGGAGCGCTTCTTTGGCCGCCTGAATAAAGTACTGAATAGTCTTTTATCAGGCGGGAACAAGGTGCGCGCCTTCAACGGTTGGGTCATGCCGGTATTGATGTACTCTTTCGGCATACTCAAATGGACTCAGACGGAACTTGACGCCCTGGATAGGAGGGTCCGCAAACTGCTGACCGCAAATCGGATGCATCACCCACGATCATCGGTGATGAGGCTGTATATCCCGCGGAAGTGTGGGGGTCGTGGGTTCTTAAATGCTAAGACCCTACACAACCGCGAGGTATGCAGCCTTAGGGAGCACTTTCTCAAAGCTGACGTGGGTATGCATCGAGATGTGGTCGCTGTGGACAAGGGCCTCACCCCGCTCTCCTTGGCAAAAGAGAACTGGCGCAAACCTACAGTACTGGATACTAATGACCGCAGGGAAGTATGGCAGAGCAAGGAGCTTCACGGGCGCTTTTACCGGGTCCTACATGGGCCCGATGTAGATCTCTTAGCGTCCGTATCCTGGCTGCGCTTTGGCGACCTCTTCGGGGAAACCGAAGGTTTTGTCTGTGCGATTATGGACGAAGTTATTATGACGAATAACTACCGGAAATATATTGTGAAGGACGGTACGGTTGACATCTGTCGGGCATGCCACCGGCCCGGAGAATCAATACGACACATTATTTCTGGTTGTTCTCGTCTAGCTAACGGAGACTATTTGCATAGACACAACCTTGTAGCCAGGATTATCCACCAGCAACTTGCTCTTAAATACAATCTTTTGGAATCTGAAGTACCGTACTATAGGTATGAGCCCGACCCAGTTCTCGAAAATGGCAATATCACGTTATATTGGGATCGATCTATCATCACTGACAGGACTATTGTTGCCAATAAGCCTGACATAGTGGTGATAGATCGACAAGAGCGTCGCACAATGATTGTTGATATAGCTGTCCCTCATGACGAGAACCTCGTGAAGGCTGAGAGAGATAAAAAAACAAAGTATCTTGATCTGGCTCGCGAGGTTGTCGACATGTGGGAGGTGGATACAGCAGTCATTGTGCCGATAGTCGTGACGGCCAATGGCTTAATTGCCAAGAGCCTCGACCAACATCTCAGGAGGCTCTCGTTAGGCAGTTGGATCAAGGGCTTGATCCAGAAAGCAGTACTCCTGGACACGGCTCGTATTGTTAGGAGATTCCTTTCTCAGGAGCCCTGACCACCGGTAGCTTGGACCCTATTCCCGATACCGGTGGGCTACTACTTTTTATATTTTTAAATGTTTTTGTATTTATTTATGTTTTTATATGTAAGTACCTAAATATTTGAAAATGTAAAGTGTATGTATATAAGATTAAATAAATGGAATAATAATAATATTCCACAACAATCACACAACGCCATCTAGTCCCAAGCTAAGCAGAGCTTGTGTTATGGGTACTAGACAACTGATAAACATACTTATATATTTCTAAATACATACATATTATAGATAAATTACACCCAGACACAGAACAAATGATCGTGCTCATTACACAAACATTTGTCCTGGGTGGGAATCGAACCCACGACCTCCGGCATAGCAGTCAGGGTCACCAACCACTAGACCAACAGGCCACCATGAATAAATTAGTTTAAGATCACATCTCCGTCCACTCATCTCATTAACCTCTCTCTCGATATTAACCCGCTGAAAGAAACAAAGTTTCTTGCTGATAGAAAAATGCCGGTAGATGGATGCTTTGTCTATTTAGAAAACGGATAAACTCAAACTCAAAGCATTTTTTCAAATAAACCATTTTTGGCACTTTTGAATTTGTAAAGAATTCGATCAGAAAGATGAATTGAATACAATTGTACATTCGAAACCGTAGATATCTATGGAGAAGAACGTGCAAGAATCTCCATGGACACCCTTTTAAACCATGTTATGTATTACAAATCCTGGTAACGTAATATATCTTGTTGCTCCTATTATGTCTTGTTGCTACAGTTTACAAAAATAAAGATTTAATAAGCCAGTGACAGAGAGATGACCAGTCTCAACATACGGCGTTCACGAACATGACGCGTGGAACAGCACCACCTAGCTCAACCATTTTAAAGGGAACTGAATGACCCAACACACGCGCCATCATCAGCGAGACATTTGAGTGAGCTTGACAAAATCACAAATGCCATGCTCGTTCATGTCAAAAAAGCAGTTCCATAATAACATATAATGCCCCACGGTAAATGTTGATAGGTACAGCATAGTCTTTTAAAGAAGTATTACTTAATCGATTGCTTATAAAACTTATGACGACCGTTTCAAGAATGGCCTCTCAATAATTTTGTAGTATATCTACCTAGTAGGTACTTGCTCTCCTTAAAAAAAGTAGAAAGTAATTTGGCATGACTTCAATCCAATTTTGAGGGTCATATTCAAATAAATCTGCTTTCAAACTTAGTGGAAGTTTTTCTATATTTGAATGTATCCTGGTCATTCAAAGACAGCCTACATCAGTATATATACAATATGTAACAAAAACCCAGTTGTTCCTTTTAAGGATGTACCTACAAGCACAGCATAGATGAAATTATAATTTAAAAAATAAAAAAATAACTTTTATTTCGGAAGTCGGTGTTTGTAATTATTTCTTCGTTATTTGACACCGACTTCCGAAATAAAAGTTATTTTTTTATTTTTAATTCTTAATTCTTAATTCTTTATTGTACACCAAATCTTAAGATAAAATGAAGTTATTTGTTTTTTTGTTTAAGTTTAGTGTTTTTTTTTTGAAAGTCGGTTGCTTTTTTTGTAAAAAAGTTTTTTATTTTTCACTTTTTAGTTGTTATACCCCACAACTAAAAACCCCAATAACATGGAACGCGGAATTTAAACATTTGGAGTACACCAAAACGTCATCGAGGTAAACGTATTTTTCGTTTTTCTTCAGTTTCTCAAAAAGCGCTAAAGCAATTTCGATAAAATTTATATGGGACTACCTCGGGAGTATATTCTTTCGGATAAAAGAAGAATTTTGAAAATCGGTCCACAACTGACGGAGAAATCGGCGGACATACATAAAAAAAAAAACATACATACAGTCGAACATAGAACCTCCTCCTTTTTCGAAAGTCGGTTAAAAAAATTAAGCATTGGCTAGTCGAGAGGTCAAAATCAAATAACTATTAAAATCGACACATTCAAAAAACTGTTTAGAGTATCTGATTTTACAAGTACATCTTTATTTCGCTAAATAGCCTACGGGTTTCGCAATCGCTTCATGCAAAATTGCAGAGGTAATAAATCAGTTTAACATTACAAATATTAATAATTAAATATTTATTTTAATTATTTTTAACAGTGTTTTTATAAATGACTTGCTCTATTACGTTTGTATACCGACTCTTAAAACGTGGGTAGAGGGAACAACAAGGTTGTTGTTACATAGGTACTGCATACTTGTATTGATTACGGAGACGTAGTAGACCGGCTGTATAAAAATAAGGCCTTATGTATCTGAGAAGCTACAAATACAGCTGGTTCAGTCACTCGTACTCTCCAATTTAAGCTATGTGGACACAGTTATTGGCCCGCAAGAACTTATCGACTGATCCAGAGGATGCAAAGCACCTTTTTTTTTTGTGTGGTGGGAAATCATCCAATGACTTCTCCCGCTCTGGGTGGAGCGGGAGCCCTTCCGATCCACCCAGAGTCAGACTCTTAGTGACTAAAACCCACCCCTGTTCCTTCCTGCCCTGAATGCCCAGGGGCGAGGTAACTCAGTTTCAAATTTATCCTCAACCCCCAGGCAGGCATCGGCCATGACGGGCCCCGTCCTTAATGCTGACAACTCTTTGAGGCGCGCGTGGAACACTACGCGCCGTCGACTCTCGGTCCTGGTGCTGATCGGACGGCGAGATACCCATTACTCGCCGTCCGCAGGCCCGGGTCTACGGTGGCCGGAGATCGTCTCGCGGCGCCGGAAGTGCCAGGCGTCTCCTGAGGCGGCTGCTGCTGAGAGCGTGAGGGCGACGTCGTTGTTGAGTCTCCCTCACGCGTCCCGCCTCCGCCTTTGCGAGCATTACTGCTTCGCAGAAGGAGGAGACGGCTTCCCATTCCCTCTCGCTCCGTAGCATGGCCTGAACCAG
Source organism: Polia nebulosa (assembly GCA_951329385.1). Classification (NCBI taxonomy): domain Eukaryota; kingdom Metazoa; phylum Arthropoda; class Insecta; order Lepidoptera; family Noctuidae; genus Polia; species Polia nebulosa. The sequence continues at coordinate 16,246,697 of OX589595.1, read as the reverse complement.
GGCAGGGCGCGAGAGGTCGCTGCCGCCTATCGCATCCACGAGGACAGGGCGGGGCTTTGCCCAAGCGGGGCAAACCTCCACCGTATGCTCCACCGTGTCCTCGGGACGATCCGCGCAATGGAAACACCCGGGGGTCACCTCCCGCTTGATCCGAAACAGGAACCTCCCGAAACAGCTGTGTCCGGTGAGGAACTGTGTCAGGCGGAAGGTGAGGGCGCCGTGTGGCCTCTCCAGCCACTCCTCGAAGAGGGGCACTACCGCCGCAATGGTGGCGTGTCCAGCGCGGGGTTGCGACAATCGCTGTCTCCATGCCGCCATGAGATCTTGCCGGAGCTCTGTCCGCCGAGCCGCGAGTTGTCGCGGCAGCGGTGTTTCGCCCCGGCGTTTCGCCTCCTCGCGCTCCCCATAGAGGTTCGCGAGGATTTTTGCCTCCAGATCCCACGGCGACAATCCGGCAAGGAGGCTCGCCGCCTCGCAGGAGATCGTACGGTACCCTCGCATCATTCGGATCGCCATGACCCTTTGGGACGCGTTCAGATGGCGGTTCGAGCCTTAAAGAACGCGGCCACACCGGTGCCCCGTAAAGGGCCATGGACCGCACGATCCCCGCGTAGAGCCTCCTGCTGGAGGCGTTTGGCCCCCTTAGTTGTTATATCCCAGAACTGAAAACCCCAATAACATGGAACGTGGAATTTAAACATAATCGTAATTGGAGGAAACCAAAACGTCATCTAGGTATACATAATTTTCGTCCACCACCGGGACCACCTCGGGAGTATATTATTTCATCATTAATTAGAGTATATTAATACATATTTACCAAGGGTTATGGTAAGTAAAACACGAGTGAGGTTTAAGAATGGAAAAATTTATTAGAGGGTTTGCTCAGCCTATATATACAATTTGAGTAAACTCAGAAATCTTCTAAAATACAATCGACCAATCACGAGCGAGCTGGTAGTACGCGGGTTCGCCGTTCTACAATGATGTGTCGCTGCTGTCGCCGAGGCGCGTTTGTGGAGCAACACGTAAATATAAAGTTCTGCGGAACCGGCGCGCGCGCTTACTGATCGCTGAGCGCGCACCGCGCGTGGATGTTTATGCTGCTTGTAGGTATCTGGTACATGGCTCCCCCCCAGCAAAGCGTACTGGCGGTTTCGAACATCTTCCAGTCCTCGTGGTGTAGGCAGCGTTGCGGATGACTTCAGCTTCGGGCTCGGAGTCCAGCAGGAATGCAGGTTTTAGTCGGTCGATGGAGACATTCTTTGTTTTTCCATCAACTTGTATGGTGTACGTCTTATCATGCCGCTGTAGTACTCGGTGTGGGCCGTTGTATGTAGGCGTGAGCGGCTTACGGACTGCATCGTTGCGCACGAACACATGGGAACACGTACGTATCAGGCGAGGTACGTATGTTGTTCGACGATCGGTGTTGATGTGTGCAGCGTATAGTTTTTGCATCGCACTTGTTATGACGTCTTCGTAATGAGATTGTGTTTGTTGCGTTATCTTCCCGCCTAACATTTCACCGGGTAATCTGAGTGACTGGCCATACAGTGCTTCGGCTGCGGAGACATCTGTGTCGTTTTTTATGGTGGCGCGTAGTCCCAGCATGACTGTCGGTAGCTCGTTCGTCCAGCTTGAATTTTGCAGTCGAGCTGTTAGTGCAGTTTTGAGTGAGCGATGAAATCGTTCAATCATACCGTTTGCTTGTGGGTGGTAAGCAGTAGTACGCGTGCGCTCGATTCCTAGTCGCTTCATGAGGTTCCTGAATAGCTCGGACTCAAATTGACGGCCTTGGTCGCTGGTCAATTGTTCTGGACATCCGTAGCGAACTATCCAACCTTCGTACACAGCACGGGCGACTGTTTCAGCTGTTATGTCAGCGACTGGGTAGGCTTCTGGCCATCTTGTCGTTCTGTCGATCATTGTCACACAATACCGTTTTCCATCTGATACAGGCAGTGGTCCAACGATGTCGATGTGGATGTGAGACAGACGGTGAGCAACTGGAAAGGCTTCTAGAGGTGATACCGTATGTCGTTGCGTCTTTGTTTGTTGACATGCGATGCAGCTTCGTGTCCAGTTGTTTATATCGGCGTTCATGTACGGCCAAAAAAATCGCTTCGTTATTAGGTGTCGTGTGGCGCGAATACCGGGATGACTCATCTCGTGGATTGCAGTAAATACTGTTCGTCGTAGTTGTGATGGTATATATGGTCGCGCGCTGTCTGTTGACATCTCGCATAATATTTCGTTGCTTGAGTGGTTCGATTTTATGCGTTCAAACTTTAAGTTTTTGTTACGTATGACGTTTTCAATTTCGATGTCAACTTGTTGTTGCCGTGCCAGTTCGTCATAGTCGATCGGTGATGGTGACGTAATTGTGTCGATTCTTGATAGGGCATCGGCGACGACGTTGTCTTTTCCCTCTATATGTAGAATCTTAGACGTGAACTGGCTGATGTAATGTAGATATCTGGTTCGCATCGGAGTTTCTGTCTTGCTACTATCTCTCAGGAGTGCAAATGTGAGAGGTTTGTGGTCGGTGAACACGGTGATTTCCTTGCCTTCGAACATTCTTCGGAAATGACGTATAGCTAGGTAGATGGCTAGCAGTTCTCTATCGTATGTGCTATATTTCGTTTGCGCGTCGTTCAGTTTCTTCGAGAAAAATCCAAGCGGTTGCCATCTTCCGTTTGTGTACTGTTGTAGTGCCGCACCGACACAGGTGTTGGAGGCGTCACACATGAGTGATAACGTTGCATGAGTAGATGGATGTGACAGCATGACGGCGTTTTTTATGCTATTCCTGCATGCTTCGAATGCTTGTTTTTCTTCGGTCGTCAGATGTATTTGAGTTTTATCGTTCTTTTTCGAGGTGCGAAGGTACTTGAATAATTTTTCTTGAGTATGTGCTGCGTGCGGTATACTTTCTTTATAAAAGTTAATAATACCCAGGAAGCGTCTTAGTTCTTGTATTGTTTTCGGTTGAGGGTAATTTTGAATATTTCTGACGCGCTCTTCAATTGGTTGTATATCGTCGGCCGATACGTCATAGCCGAGGAACTCAAGTTTTTTCTTTCCGAAAACGCACTTGGAAACGTTTATTCGTAATCCGTGTTTTTGCAATCTCTTGAAAACTTCTTCTAGGTATTGTCTATGACGAGCTTGATCAGGGGCTGCGAGAAGGATATCATCGACGAATGGGTATACGTAATCCAAATCGCCCAGTATATTGTTCATGTGACGTTGAAATATCTGCCCCGCATTGCGTAGTCCGAAGCACATTCGAGGAAATTCAAACAATCCGAATGGCGTTATCACTGCGGTCTTCTCTATGTCTTCTTGTCGAATATGTAATTGATTGTATGCTTTTCGAAGGTCTATTTTGCTGAATATTGTCATTCCTTGTAGTCTATAAGTGAAGTCACGCAGTCGGGGAATCGGGTATCGATCGGGCTTCGTCACGGCGTTCAATTTTCTATAGTCACCGCATGATCTGAGTTCGCCATTTTTCTTCTGGACTAGGTGGAGAGGGCTAGCCCATGGGGATTTACTTGGTTGGCATATCCCTTGCTCCAGCATTAACTGGAAAGTCTCTCTGGCGGCGTGGTATCTGTGTGGCGGTAATGGACGTGCTCTGCAGTACACGGGCGGTCCGTGTGTGACGATGTGATGTTCCACGTCGCTGTTGGTTGCGTTACTGAAGTGGGCGGACGTAATGTCGTTATATTTCTTCAGCAGGTCGCAGTATGGGTCGTTCACGTTGACTGTGAGTACCGTCGGCGTCGATGTACTGTTTGACAAACAACCGTTGATAGATAAGCCTGTCCTCTTGTCAATAAGTTTTCGGGCTCGTAGGTCGACCAGGAGGTTGTGATATTGTAGGAAGTCAGCTCCGATGATTGGTCTCTTCACGTCAGCGACAGTAAATCTCCACTTTAGTGAGCGACGTAGACCAAGGTTGAGGTCTAAATCGCGTTCGCCATATGTTTGTATCGGTGTTCCGTTCGCTGCGTATAATAGTACGGTTGACGCTGTTTTTTGTTTCTTGCACGGGGGTATTACTGATATGTTCGCTCCAGTGTCGATTAGGAATCGTAGTTTGTGGGTGGTGTCGTAGACATATAGACGGTATGCAGAAATGTGGTTGATCTCGGGTCCCGACGTAGCCAAGATCTCGGTTAGTTTTCCTGTCGCTTGTTGTAATTGCATGGAGATCGGCAATTGCGTGCGTTCTCGCCAAAGCGCTGGTGAAAGTAACAAACGTCGCTCGCCTTACGGTCGTATCTAAGGTTTCGGCCGGTTGAACGTGATCGAGATCGGGATCGTGAATGAGCGAAGCGACGGTATCCGTGCCTCACTCGCCTTGCCCGCTGTACTTTTAGCTCGGCTATCTCTCTCGTTAGTTGCATTACTGCGTCTCGTAGGTCTGATTCTCCGTGCGTTTTATGTTCTTGAACACGTGGAGATGATGATTTTGAATGACCTTGACAGGTAAAGGAACACACGGTCTGTATTTCTGTGGCTTGATCGTGCATTTTGTCTGCCATTGCTGCTAGAACGTCGAGTGATGTTCGTTCGCTTACTGCCAGGACCGCTCGTGTCGACATCGGTAAGCGCTGCAGCCACAACATTTGAAGTGTTGAGTCGGGTACTTTCTCGCGCGCAGGTTCTCGCATGCGTCTGAGCAATTGTGACGGCTTTTGGTCGCCGAGTTCCATGTCGTTGAGAAGTTTGTGCAGCTGTTTTGTTCCAGATTCTTCGTAGACGGAAAGTAGCCTTTTCTTTGCTTCCTCATATCTTCCTGTGCGGTTTTTGGACATAATAATATCGCTGATTTGCTCGACGTCCATTTTTTCGAGATGGGCCACCATCAGGCTGAATTTGGCTTCTTCGTTGGGCTTCTGAGGGTTGACGACAGTTTCGAATTGGCCAAACCATAATGATGGTTGGTCATGCCAAAACAAAGGTATGCGAGCTTTGACGGAGATGGTTTCCACTTCTTCTGTTGCCATTTTGATGCGAGGGTATGTACAGGAACTTTCGTCGGGGTCACCACTTTACCAAGGGTTATGGTAAGTAAAACACGAGTGAGGTTTAAGAATGGAAAAATTTATTAGAGGGTTTGCTCAGCCTATATATACAATTTGAGTAAACTCAGAAATCTTCTAAAATACAATCGACCAATCACGAGCGAGCTAGTAGTACGCGGGTTCGCCGTCCTACAATGATGTGTCGCTGCTGTCGCCGAGGCGCGTTTGTGGAGCAACACGTAAATATAAAGTTCTGCGGAACCGGCGCGCGCGCTTACTGATCGCTGAGCGCGCACCGCGCGTGGATGTTTATGCTGCTTGTAGGTATCTGGTACACATACATTAAAAAAACATACATACAGTCGAACATAGAACCTCCTCTTTTTTCGAAGTCAGTTAAAAAGAGGGAAACGGTCGCGAGAACGCAAAAATTTGAAGGCACCTTTAACTTTTGCGTTTTCGGCATCGTTTTATTCTTTCATATGAGGTATTTTATAGATCACTAGATTGACCGTGAAGAGCACTTTTCTTTTTTGGCTTTTTGACGAGTATAAGCCGACATTACAAATATTATTCTATTTTTTTTACTTAAACACTAAATATATTTACAATAACTATTTAAAATATTTTTTTATTCATTCAATCGATTAATCTTGATGAGAGCTATCCATCGAACGAAACGATCGTCATAGCTGCTACGAGTCAAAAGTTATACTAAATGGAAAATGGAAATCTTTAAACGCGGCAAAATTACCTCAAAATGGCGCTGCTCCACCGCGCGCGATGCGTCACAAACCTCACATAGCGTAAAAATTATTCCAGTGACGTAATTAAATTGAATGCCCTCCCCCCCCCCCCCCCTCTTTTTTTTCATTAACGTGAAAACGTCTTTAATGCTTCCATTAAAGACGTTTTCACGTCAATAAATGTGAGAACTACAATACTCCGCTAATCACAATAATATGATTTCGTCTTCGTCGCTCAGCAAATCATCGGGTGATCAGTGACGTAGGTACCTACTGTATATCTATAATTTTGAATAAGGAATACAAACTAATTATTTTGTAAATTATAGGCACGTAACGTAAACCAACTTCAAAAGGTCAAATAGCCTTCACTGTCCTTAGAGACTTCACCCTACGATGAACCTAGTACAAACATCGCGTCTGAATTTCAGAGTCTACGAAATTGCATTTTTCATCAGAATTTCATATTTATCACAAAACATTGAAACTTTAAAACTAGTTTATATTCCAAAATAACATAGGAATTAAGTTGCTTATCAACAATAGGTATATCGTGGATCCTTCAAACAATATTAAACTTGTTATTTATGAAGTGTAATCTATACAGATATTTGTTTTATGAGCCGTCAGAGTTAGTTTATGTATGTTGTCGCTCGTCTATTTCTCCATGTCATAATGTTTATGGGTTCAAGGGCTTGGACCCTCGAAGTCGTCAAGTTAGGGTCGATCCTATATAATGTGATTAGGGTTAATGTAGTTTAAGGGGTCATAAAGAACGGCAGTTAACACTTAATAGTTAATACAATAAGTAGCAGCATACGCCCATCGTTGTGAATAGCGGTCATTGAGGCCCATGTTCTGCAGTGGACCTTTACGGGATGATAATAAAAGATTATGATAGGCACGATGATTTCACAATGAATGACACTGTTATACATCTGTCTACTAGTACTACTAGCTAACTTCACGGTGATTTTTAATTTGAACGATAAATTCAACTGCATGTTGTCGATTTATGCGAGCATAGTACTTAAATGTCTTGTACAGCTTTTTCCTAATCGCATGGGCCGCCCGATACGAACCCTCCCGCATCTCCAAGGTGCGCCGACCCAGACATACCCTCCTCATTCCTGACGACCCTACCACCCTGCTCCAGGAGAGCCGTAGGGAAACGAGCACCACAGCCCGCCAACGCACACAGCCGTCCTTCCGCCCCCGCCGTAGAGGCCCGTGAAGACCTGTTCAATGCCCTCCCCGTCTCTCGCCAGCACGTGCCGCTGAGCAAGCATATCCCCAAATTAATGAGAATCAGATCCAGCCTTCCCTTGCTGTCCCCTCAGTGACGCCCTAAGCCGAGGCCCTTAGCGTAGTCACTTAGTATGTAAGAATAATAATAAGTCCTGGCTGGAGGCTTTAATAAATTAGAGCCTTCACAGGCAAGTTCGGTTAAGCAGTCGACAACCAATAGGGTTGAACTGCTAGTAGTCATTCATAATAAAAAAAAAAAGTACAGCTTTTTTTTCAGGATGGGAAGTCATCAAATAACTTCTCCCGCTCTGGTTGGAGCGGGATGCCGTGTCAGACTCTTACTGACTAAAACCTGCCCGTGTTCCTTCAGTTACCAGTGAGTTCCAGGGCCTCGATGACTCTCTCGGTGACCCATCACTCCCGCGACCCTGTCTTGTACCTACAACTGATATTTCTTTCATATTTCAGTGTTGTTCTAAAACTAAAAGTGCTTCCTTTCTACCTCTAAGGGGCATTTTCCAGATATTTAAGGAACGTTCGCATTATAATCTCAGTCTGAATCTGTAAGAAACCTCTCTAATTTCACTACTTTTTGACATTGATTGTCACCGAGATAAGAATGCGACTTTGAATTTGAAATAGGAATATTTTGCTTCGGCCTTTTGAAATATTCCCAAGGAAGTAAAAGTCACTTAAGGCTGGGTATTCCTGTTTTGGTCCGTTTCAGAATTGGTTTTTGATAGGCAAATTATTACATTTAGAATCTGAAAAAAATATATATTTTAGATACATTCTTTCTTCATAGGATATACCCGATCAATACACGATACAGTAAAATTTTCTCGATAGAAAAAAATACCAAACTACGTTCGATTTGCAGTTTTTTCACGAGCCAAATTTCATTTTAAACAAGTACTAATACTTCTTTTTTTCTATAAATGATATCAAATTATAGGTAATTCATTTTGTAATCGATTCCACCCGATCGTTTTTTTTTCATTAAATTTATCTAAAAAAATATCGATTATTCAAGTGAGTAGGTTCAAGTTCAAAAAAAGATATATAGGTTACTGTTTTTCTTTTCTTTATTGTTTTAGTATAATATGTCCTGCTCCGATTTTTTTAATACAATAACTTATTGTTTCAGTTCAAAAATTAATCGAAATAAAAAAGGCTTATTTGTTAAAAAAAAAACCAACCACGTGCGTGTCGGGTCACGCACATGGTAGAGTTCCCTAGCCACCTGTTATAACATGCGGACTTAGAAGGGGTCTTTATGTTTATTACTATGAACATATTAATTGAATACCTACGCGGTTTTACGTTTTAATTAAAAAACAAAAAAAGAATTATTTTTCCAAAATTGTACATATTGTTTACTACACGTTTTAAATAATAAATAAGTAACAACCACACGTTAGTCATTATTTTCTAATAATTTTGTACGAAATTTAAGAAGTAGAAATATTTTATAAGTTGGGCGACTATTACTCTGAAACTAATAGAGCTAATTTAGCCGTGATAGTTTTACTTTTAATTCCGTTATACAGGGTGTAACGAAAAGGTGTGGTCATATTTTAAGAACTGCATCTGCCCATCGATATGAACAACTTTCTTCAAGAAAATCCTAGGAAATTCTAAAAAAAAAATTTTACCTCCCCTACAAATATTGATCAGCTGATGATAACTTTGTATGCAAAGTCCAATTTTTTTTGTGGGAATTTTCTATTTTTTCTTAGAGAAAGTTGTTCATTTCCATGGGCAGAACCGGCTCTTAAAATATGACCACACCTTTCCGTTACCCTCTGTATATACCACTACCATGAACTTTTTCACATATCCAAAAGCAACCATTTAGCTAGCAGGGGCGGGGGACACACTTCACTCTAACAAAAATTTGCAATTTAAAGCTTATTAATTTAACGTACCTAAACGGATCCATGAATTGATAAACGGTTTTCACAGACTTGTAATATTTTTAAATGGCCTATTCAACGATATCCCACACCATTAGATAGACGAGAAAAACAAAATAGCCACTTTACGTGAGGAACCTTAAATTTTTTTTAAATTTTTTTTTTACCACTTTGTCCGCCCACCGTGTGATTAATATGTATATCCAGGCTCAATTATAGCTTTCTAAGAGTCTATGAGCTAAGCTGCGGACAGACGGACAGACGGACATGGCAAAACTATAAGGGGTCCTTGTTGACAAAGGAACCCTAAACAGGACAGAAAAACAGTAATATCAAGAAACCAAAGACAGTACGTCTTTGTTTTCTTGATAATCGTAATCCTCACCAAGATTAAATAGTAGTACCTACTACTAGCATACAGAAAAATCACTTCCGGACAATAGTTTATTTATGTGATTTTTTATTGTGTATTTTTTTATCCATGATCAGTGTTGTTGGTCGAAGTAAAAGTTCTATTATTATTATTTTAATTGGCATAAAACATTGCTAATCACCGACTGTCTACAAGACTGTAGCTGCAACGAAACTGAAACCTATTTCACTATATCAAACTGTTCACATTCCATTGGGTACATAATATTATTTTATTTTTGAAATTTGTTTTATATTTAACTATCCCTATTTTTTCGAGATAACTTTGGCATAGCTAAGCAGAGCTACATCACAAACTTTATACAAAACTGAAAGTGAAACTATAACTTTATTATTTCATAATCGTTTAACTTACAGTATATAATTAATTATTCTATTTTTAACCGGCTTCGAAAAAGGAGGAGGTTCTACTTCTATGTTCGACTGTACGTATTTTTTTTTTATGTATGTCCACCGATTTCTATAGAGAGAGATTTACGAGTATGTTTATATTCCACGTTCTTTGTAATTGGTGTTTTTAGTTCTGGGGTATAACAACAAAAAAGTGAAAAATAAAAAACTTTTTTACAAAACAAACAACCGACTTCCAAAAAAGAAAATACCTACACTAAAAATTTAAAAATAACTTTAATTTCGGAAGTCGGTGTCAAATAGAAAGATTTTTAGTGTAGGTATTTTATTTTTTGGAAGTCGGTTGTTTATCTTTTATCAACTTCATTAATTTGCCAATACCGTTGGAATACTGTTCAGTTTCCACTGTGGCGCGCGAACACTCGGGGCATACGTAACTGCAGTTTCACGCGCGCGGGCCGAACCGACTCGATCTTAACGCCGCGCCGCGCGCGGTTGTTCGCACGTAAATACCTATTTCGCTTGAAACACCCGGCCTTAAGTTATAGTAGAAGTAATAATAAGAAGAAAATTATGAACTTAAATGATTGCATTATATTAGTGTTTTTTTGGCACCGCTAACTGAAAAGTTGTGTGGAAATCGGTTGTCGTGGTATGGGCATGTGATGCGGAGGAATGAAAAAAATGTCGTGAGGAAAGTCTTGTGTATGGATGTGGATGGCTATAAGAGTAGGGGAAGGCCAAAGAAATGATGGTTGGACTGTGTGAAAGAGGATATGGGTAAAAAGGGGGTGACTACAGAGATGACGACTAATAGAGGAGTATGGAATAAAAAGACATGTTACGCCGAACCCAAATAAATTGGGATAAGGGCAGGAGAATGATGAAATATTTGTGTTTTTTGAAAGCCAACATACCGAATGGGGAGCTGAAGTTTGTATGCAGATGTAGTCACGGCAATCATTATTATCTAGATAGGTGTTGGTGTAGATCGATAATTATAGATACTTGCCGTTACATGTAGCTGTGTTGCATAATAATTGTGAAATTAATTGCAACAATTGTTACTTATTCAATAAATGCACCGAACATCCAAACTAATATTATAAATGCGAAAGTAACTCTGTCTGTCTGTCTTTCTGTCTGTCTGTCTGTCTTTCTGTCTGTCTGTCTGTCTGTCTGTCTGTCTTTGCTTCACGCCTAAACTACTGAACCGATTTGTGTGAAATTTGGTAAAGACATAGTTTGGAACTTGAGAAAGGACATAGGATAGTTTTTATTACAAAAAATAAAATAAAAACTAAAATTTATTCCGGACATACAGCGCCATCTATTGGTCAAGAGTCGGCATCAATTCAGTACTGAAAATTCATCGGAAAAATGTAAATAAATAGTAAAAAGGTATGAAAATATAATATAATACAACTTTTAGTCCAAAGAAAATGCTCTAACGGAGTATAGATAATTCTATTAGTACTATATGTCGAGTTGGTGATCGCGCAATGGTGTCGATCGTTACACGAGTTCGGTTCATGTTATTGTTTTAATTCATCGGAAAAACGTAAATAAATAGTAAAAAGGTATGAAAAAAATAATATCAACATAATAAAACTTTTAGTACAAAGAAAATGCCCGAACGGAGTATAGATAAATAATCCGAGTTGTCACTATGCTCGATAGATGGCGTTGGGATCGAAATAGATCGCGCTACCAGGAGACCAGAAACATGAGAAGTATTTCCAGGGCTGGAATCATGAGCGGTAAAGACTCGCAAAGGACCAGGAGACCAGAATCATGAAGAGGTTTTTTTGGGGCTACAATCCTAAGCTGGACTGAAATCATGAGCGATAAAGACTCACAAACTACCAGAAGATCAGCATTCACGAAAACGTAGTTCCGGACCTGGTATTATGAGAGGTACAGATTCACAAATTACCAGGAGAACATAATCATGAAGAAGTTTTCCGAGCAGTACAGATTCACAAACCACCAGGACGTCAAAATTACAATTTTTTTTTTTAGGAGAGGTAGAGATTCATAAATTACCAGGAGACTAGAATAATGAAGAAGTGATTTCGGGGCTGGAATCATAAGAGCTATAGATTCTAAAACTACCAGGAGACCAGAGTCGTGAATACGTATTTTTGGGGCTAGAATCCTAAGCGGTACAGATTTACAAAATACTAGGAGATCAGAAACACAAAGAGTGTTCTGGGGCTGTTATTAGAAGAGGTACAGATTTACAAATTACCAGAAGACCAGAAACATGAGGAGAAGTAAAATAAGTAAATCATGAGCGATAAAGACTCACAAACTACCAGGAGATCAGAAACAAAAAGTATTCCGGGGCAGGAATCGTAAGAGGTACAGAAAGATTCATACCAGGAGAACAGAATCGAAGTAAAATTTCGGAGCGGTATGGATTTACGCTCTACCAGGAGATCAGAATCACAAAAAGTATTTCGAGGCTGAGATCATGAGAGGTAGGTAACATCTTGAATTAGTATTTTCGAGGTTGGAATCCTGAGCGGTAGAGATTCTTAAATTACCAGGAAAACAAAATAAAATTATGAAGAAGAGAAATTTCAGACTTGCATGTGGATGAAGCCACAGGTAAAGTACCAGAGTGCCAAAATCATAAAAAAGTTAATCCTACTAATATTATAAATGCGAATGTTTGTATGTTTGTTTGTTTGTATGTTTGTATGTTTGTTTATTTGTATGTTTGGCTGAAGGTAACGCAAAAACGGCTTAAGGGATTTCAATGCAATTTTGCACACAGGTAGGTCATGGCCTGGATTAACACATAGGCTACTTTTTATCCCGGTAAATGACAAGACTTAGCGAAGGCTGAGGTGGAAGTGGAAATCCAGAGATGGGCTCAACGAGCGGACACGCTCACAAAGTACCAGGAGACCAGAAACATGAAAAGTATTTCCAGGGTTGAAATCATGAGCGCTACAGACTCACAAATTACCAGGAGACCAGAATCATGAAGAGGTATTTTTGGGGCTACAATCCTAAGCTGGACTGAAATCATGAGCGATAAAGACTCACAAACTACCAGGAGATCAGCATTCACGAAAAAGTAGTTCCGGACCTGGTATTATGAGAGGTACAGATTCACAAATTACCAGGAGAACATAATCATGAAGAAGTTTTCCGAGCAGTACAGATTCACAAACAACCAGGATGTCAGAATTACAATTTTTTTTTTAAGAGAGGTAGAGATTCATAAATTACCAGGAGACCAGAATGATGAAGTGATTTCGGGGCTGGAATCATAAGAGCTATAGATTCTAAAACTACCAGGAGATACGTATTTTAGGGCTAGAATCCTAAGCGGTACAGATTTACAAAATACTAGGAGACCAGAAACACAAAGAGTGTTCTGGGGCTGTTATTAGGAGAGGTAGAGATTTACAAATTACCAGAAGACCAGAAACATGAGGAGAAGTAAAATAAGTAAATCATGATCGATAAAGACTCACAAACTACCAGGAGATCAGAAACAAAAAGTATTCCGGGGCAGGAATCGTAAGAGGTACAGAAAGATTCGCAAATTACCAGGAGAACAGAATCGAAGTAAAATTTCGGAGCGGTATAGATTTACGCTCTACCAGGAGATCAGAATCACAAAAAGTATTTCGAGGCTGAGATTATGAGAGGTAACATCTTGAATTAGTATTTTCGGGGTTGGAATCCTGAGCGGTATAGATTCTTAAATTACCAGGAAAACAGAATAAAATTATGAAGAAGAGAAATTTCAGACCTGCATGTGGATGAAGCCACAGGTAAAGTACCAGGGTGCCAAAATCATGAAAAAGTTAATTTAATATAAATGTCTACGCAAACGGAGCCACGGCCAAAAAGCCAAGCACTAATTTAGGATATGTTCGGGACCCAATGAATGAAACAGTCTCGGTAAACAATTATATTTAACACGGTAAGAATAACAAGATAGGTACCCCGACACACTGAGCGAGTGTGTATGCGCCCCTACAGTCTTTATGTAGAACTTAGTCGTTCATAAAAATCTGGATTTCAGCCTAATTTAAATTACTTTTAATTTTGATTTCTACAGGGTTTATTTATCGTGCTACTCTCTGGAAATACCACTCAAATTTATTATTACACTTTTTACGCGGGCGAAGCCGCGGGCGGAAGCTAGTATTATATATGCAGTTGCTTAGTCATCATTCCTCTGGTATGTAGGTACCTTGTCTACCTACCTATCTATTTTGTAAAAAAGTTGTTCCTGGAAAATAATGTACTTGATCATCTATAAGGTGCCTTAAATGTAAAATGTGTATCAACAGTCAAACTAAGCTGTAATTAATACGTATATCTACATAGTATAAATCAAAGTCGTTTTTCAATCCCATCTATTCGAAAAAGACGACTTGGTTCGCCTTTAAGTGCACCCAAAGGTAGTGTTTCTATAAGAAATTTTTAGCGGGCAGTAATGAGTTTTTAATTCTCTTTATAAGTGCGCCGCAATTATCTTTGAATTTAGAACATCTTAGTGTTCAGCGCCAAAGAAATCGAACGCAAATATTGTTTGAATAAAGACTTGCTGGTACGACGGCCCATAGTCGCGCCACCGGCTGAATTAAAAAAAAAGAAATCAAATTAAAAACGCGCGAACTACAGCCCGCGTTTTCGACAATTTTCACGGATTGTTAGAAATTCATGGTTTTGTTTTGAAAAATTAGTTCTTCAAGTGAGACTGAAAGTATAGAATTACTCCTGAAAATATTAGAACTGACGCAAGAAATGTGATGGATAATCTATTTACCTGCAAAATCCCGGGAGAAATATATGAAAGCCTATGGTAATTTTATTGAATGGAGAAATGCAAGAGGCGCCAAGAATTTTTCAGAATCTGTGTTTTTGGCCTACTTCCAGTACTTAGCCAAAACTAAACAACCTTCCACTCTTTGAAGTACCTACTCAATTCTAAAATCAACAGTCAGTTCTAATAACGACGTAAAAATGGACACATTCTAAAGAAATAGCGTATCTGAAGAGGATGTGTGATGGATTTAAACCAAAAAAATACAAAGTTTTTCAGTCAAAAACGTGGAGACTGCTTAATGAGGCACCCGACAAAGTCTTTCTTGCCGTAAAAGTAAGTAACTATGTATATGGTGGATTAGTAAAGTATAACCATAGTGTTTTAAAATGCGCATTATATTGTAACCTGTACTTCGATAGATACTTGTCTTATTCACATTCGGTTTTGTTACAGGTGGCTTTAATTTTTGGAGTACATGGAGCTTGTCGTGGCAATGAACTTTTAAAAATGAATGAATGATTGATTTGTTGATGATGTCGAAAATCACTCGGAGGATTTACTGTTAGTAAAGCTGACAGACACAAAAACAAAAATTGACCGATCCTTCGTAATCCGAGGAGAATACAAAACTATTGTATAGAAATACCTGGACCTGCGTCCTGCTGATATGAAGACCAATCGGTTTTTCATCCGTTATCAAAATAGCAAGTGCTTCAAACAAGTTATGGGAAAAAATAAAATTTCTAACATGCCACAAGAAATCGCTACTTATTTGAAGTTACCAGATATCAAACTGTATACAGCACATTGTTTTCGTCGTACTTCTGCTACCCTTTTGGCAGATTCTGGAGTGGACTTAACTGTTCTCAAGCGACATGGAGGATGGAAGTCGAGTGCTGTAGCAGAGGGGTATATAGAAGATTCCATTGAGAACAAGGCGCAAACATGTGAACGCATCGTGGAAAACATTAAATTCCGTGCCACTGTCGCCCATCTACATCCAAACAACGAGATTCACCGTCACATTTTCCTCAAAATGAGCCAAATTCGAATATTATTTCAAACACGCAGAATATAATGTCTCCAATGTAAATATAAGTTTTTAGTTGTTTTATTATTGGATACAATTTAATTTCAAATTAGTTGTTACTCTATGTTTTATTAAATAATAATATTACAATAAAATATAAGTCGCCTTTAATTTTCTCAAAGTGGGTGATGAAAAGTAGAGTATATCACTCGGGCGCAAAATATATTTTTGGGTTGGGCGCCGTACTCTGAATCCCTCGTTACGTTCAGGATTCTACTAAAGAATCCACACACTAGAATCAACAAACACTAGAATCCCTCACTTCTCTCTGGATTAAAAAAAGCGCCCTCGCCGTAAAAATATTATTTTACTCCCTAATGATACAATCTACTATTCCACGTCTGTAATCATGACGATGTTGAAATATGATGTTTATAGAAATATCCGCCATGTAGAGGGAAAGAACCTTAAAATCTCTACGATAATGTATAGATACCAACTGAAATGAAAAGAAGATTATTATTAGTACCTAATTACCAACCAAATCCCATGCAATCAACGTACTTATGTGATACAAGCGATAAAATATAGGATAAGGAAGTTTTAAATTGTATTGCCCGATTGCATTATTTCAAGATATTGTTTAATGTTTTGACTCATAGGGGCTCATATTTTAGATACTAGTGTAACGTAATAAAAAAGAATACACACTTTTCGTCACTAAACGTATAATTTTGATAATTGTTTAAAAACTACACCGAAAATAACATATAAAAAATTCAAAATAAGGTAACAATATGTAAATAATAATAAGATGATAAATTAAATTAGTTGTTTTATAAATTATATTAGTAGGAGAAAAAAAAACTGGGCGAGAAATTTAGGTTAAAACAGGAAAAGGAATAAAATGCACCTAACATGTAGTCCGTTGCAACGTATAGATTCTAGCTAGTAAGACCAGGTGTAAGACAAAACCCTATGTTCAGAGCCTGGTTTTAAATTCCTCTAGATTCTAAACATAAGAACTAATTACAGGATGCTAGCTTAAATTAAACAGTTAAAGCGTAAAATAGCAGAAAATAAAAACATCCGCCACACGTAGGCGATCAACGCCTGGCGATGCACTACTGTACCCTGGTTAACGGGTAGGCAGGAAAAAAAATAGGAGTCTTGAAGGTACTTGTGAAACTCCACGTGGCAAGACAGGCACTTCAATACTCAGTGAGCCCGTCTAATAACGACTTCCGAAGGACTCGGCACAGCGAACGGTCTCAGAAATCCAACGTGGAGCTTGGAGCCGGCGAATCGGCTTACAATCGACTGATATCAGCAACTAAGACAAGGAAATGGACGATTTAAAATACCAATGGTGTCTTTCAGATAACAGTGAGAGCAAGACTCCATGAAATTAGAAAATGACAAATTACGTACCAACTTATTCTTAGAAAGAAACACCAAAATTTGTGGTCGGTGAAGCGACGCTAATCAAACAGACACCATATAAAAAACTTTTTACAAAAAATAGAACCGAATTCCAACAAAAAAACTAAAAATGTACAAAATAACTTTAATTTCGGCAGTCGGTGTCTTTGGTTTTATTTCTTCGTTTTTTGACACCCACTATTTTTTGTTAAAAAAAGTTTTTTATTTTACTTTTTAGTTGTGGTTCCCCATTAAGTTGTGTAAACAATACATAGACAAACGATCGCAGGAATCGCGAGTCATTTGCTGGTAGTTATTGAAGAGTGAGACCTATTTCGCCTTTCGTTTGAGACTAGAAAAGTGCCAAAGGCTTGGAAGCAAGCTAACGTGCAACCCGTGCCCAAGAAAGTCAAGCTGATTATAGACCCATCTCGGTAACTTCCCTACGCGTACTGAATTGTAAGCTCCTGGCATACCTAGAAGCTAACGATATCATCAGTGACCGACAATACGGCTGCCGCCGAAATCGTGGGCACTTGGGGATCTTCTAGCGTATGCCATTCACATCTGGAGTTAGGCCATCGAGAAACAAGGGGAAGCCGTTGCGGTCTCCCTTGACATCTCGAAGGCCTTCGACAGGGTCTGGCACGATAGTCTTATTGGCAAGCTTCCTTCCTTCGGTCTGCCCGCCAGATTGTGTAATTGGATTGCAGATTTCCTGATTGATCGGTCTTTCCGAGTGGTCATAGATCGTGTAAGGAGTACTGCTCTCATCTTGGGACGGATCTGCCAGATACCAGATTTATGCCTTTGAGACAATTGAGAAACAGGCCAAAAGGATTATCGGCAATGATAGGTTCGTTGAGTCGAAGCTCCAAAGTTTTGAGCATAGACGCCGAGTTGCTAGCCTGTCGGTTTTCTATCGGTTACATTTTGGGGGGTGTGCGATGGAACTGCATAATTTGATTCCGCCAAGCCCGTTCCATTATCGGACCACAAGATGTACGACGATGTGCCGCCAGTACATGGTGAATCCCATCCACACGCACAAAACGTTTTAAGGACACAATCATTGTGCGTACAGCTAGGGAGTGGCATTCCCTGCCGGAGTCTGTGTTTCCTGATAGCTACAACCTGGGAGTCTTTAAGTCAAGAGTGAATAGGTTACTTCTAGGCAAGCATCCTTTATCTTCGACCACATCATCGCTTACCATCAGGAGAGATAGTGGTCAAACGCGTGTGTCAGCAGGATGGAGGTAACTAAGTGTAGATATTTATATCTACCTACATATCAAGCTTTGATGTCAAGATGTTTACTAGTTATTTACTATATCTATAGGTATGTAAGTTCCTATTAATGTGGTGTGTAATGAAAGGGTTTATTAAGTAAAGCACAGAAAGACAAGACAAGGTATTTATTTCCAATAGGCTTGTCATGAATCGAAAATCTAATGGCCCGTTCGCAAAACTAGGTCTTCATGGAGAAGAACGAAGCAAGAAACTCCATGGTAGCTATCTTATGGTATAATACCCGCACATCATAAATAATCGTTTATCACAATAAATCCAATTCTATGATCTATCACTTGTGCCATTTTACGACGTGAACTATTTTGCCATTTAGAAACAATAAAAGTGACAAGGCAAAGAACATGAATAGATATTCCTTAATACCATTTATAATTAGAAACAAGGCCCTTAACATAGCGCATACACAGAATCAACACAATCATTAGCAACAATCAAGATATAACATCAAATAACTTACGTGAGCCTTTGTAATCAATCTATCACATCAATTATATTAACAGTTATTAGAACAGAGCTTCTTCTCAATGTGGTTATATATACTACACTTTCAGCAACTTAATAATAAATAAGAGTAACTAGTAACACATCTTTTATAGTAAGACGTGAGTAGACACCTTTCATAAACGTCACATTTTCTACCAATCACAGATTGCCATGAATAAACTAATAATAGATTTGGTAATAATCAATTCTTGTGTAGTTCAACTGTTTTAAATATAATAAGATTGTATTAAGCAATTTAATAACACTTGATCTGTAATTCTTAGTTGATATTCGAAGAATAGCAAAACTATCTGACAGTATTGTCCTAATCATTTCAAACAACTTATTACATTGAAGTAGCAATTTAAAATCCAAGGTATAATTTACAGGAATATCATCACTTCAGATTTTTATAAGTTTAGCGTTTTGTATTTGTACACACAATAAGATTTACTTATGTAGGTACGTCTGCATTTGTTCCAAGGTTCGTAAATGTGACCAATGTTTAAAATGCAACTAAAAATATTCTTGGAAAATCAAAATATATAATGAAATGAAGTCACATAATTCGTTAAATCTAACACGTGACTATCAACAATAAAAAATAATACATATACACACATACATACGGGTCGAATACAGAACCTCCTTTTTTGAAGTCGGTTAATAAAAAACCACGTTTTCATTCGACATAATTTTAAAATAAATCAGAAAATAATACCATATAACATGTTAATTGTGTCACGGATTTTTCTCAAGTCCCATCCTGTAAAACTTCCGTTTTCGTAGTTTTTTTAGAACTTTCGTGATTTTAATTATAGCGCTAAGACCATAGCGGTATTTAGTACTTTATCAAAAATACTCGAACGCTTAATGAATAAAAGACTTATTTACTATCTTGGGCACTATAATATTTTACCACCACAACAATTTAGTTTTCGAAAAAACAAATCCACAAATGATGCAATCCACAAATTGATTGATCATATTGTGAAGAATTTAGATAACAATAAAAAGTTATTGACCATTTTCTTAGACCTCACAAAAGCCTCTGACACTGTGCCCATTCCGACCCTTTTACTCAAACTAGAACGTATGGGGCCCACCACTAAATTTATTTAAAAGTTACCTAACAAACCGTTCACAATTTGTGACTATGGACAATTATAATACCGATACAGTTGTTATCGAATACGGTGTACCGCAGGGAAGTATTTTAGGGCCCACTTTGTTGCTTATATTCATCAACGACCTCTGAAACCTAAATATACCAAATGCCCAATTAATTTCATACGCTGATGACACTGTACTAACTTTTACCGCTAACTCATGGTTGGAATTACAATCAATGGCACAAAAAGCACACACACACACTTCTTGACCTTGAATACCACTAAAACTAATTTTATTACCTTCTCAATAAACTCTAATTCCCAATCAAATCCCTCTATTTTCCTAAAAGCTCACTCGTGTAGTTTATTGTCGCAGCTGGCCTGCCAGTGCCCATCACTTACTCCAGTGGATCAAATAAAATATATTGGTGTTTCCATTGACCAACACTTAAATTTCAAATCACACATTAATACCCTATCTGGCCGCGTACGTAAACTTGTTTAAACTTTTAAAACCCTGCGACATGTAGCAAATGCCTCAGTTATCAGGAATGTATACTTCGCACTTTGCCAATCACTAGTGACCTACTGTATTTCCTGCTGGGGAGGGGCTGCAAAGATAGTGATGAAGCCTATAGAGATCGCTCAAAGAATCATACTTAAAGTTGCCTCCTTTCGCCCTATCTTATTTCCAACGACCGAACTTTATAAATCCTGGAACGTTTTAAATGTCCGACAACAGTACGTTTTACAAATAGTTTTACTCCAACATTCCAGAACACCATATATACCTATCTCTAAACGTCGGAAAGACATAATCTGCACAATTCCACCTCCACGTACCTCTTTCGTTAAACGATTCTCTTTATATCTTGCTCCATCTCTCTATAATAAAATTAATGCTAAATATCAAATCTATAAACTCTCACTCTACAATTGTAAAAAAACTGTACGGACACTTCTTTTGGACCTCAATTATAATGACACTGAATTATTCCTATCAAAATTAATCACGTATACACACACACACCCACATACACACATATACACACTTAATACATAAATGCACCTACACACACACACACACATAACCACATACTATAATTATGTTTTGTATAAATAATAATAAAAATAACTATTGTATAGTAACTACACTTATGTCCAGATGCTGTTTCAAATTTCAAATCTCTAATTTTATTTTAAGTACCTACACACTACTTTTATAACAATCCGCCAATCAGAGGACCGGCACTGTCTCTCCTTAACACAGGCTAAATTTTAGCCTATCTAGGTAGGTACTTCACCTGTTTCTATTGTATAAATTGAACTTAAAAATGTATAAATGCAAAATTTTGTAAACTCTGCAATCCCATTATGAAATAAACTATATTATTATTATATTACATTATTATTAAATATTGTTTTTTTGCCGAAAAGACGAGATGCAATGAGGCTTTTTGTAGCGTTACGCTGCAATAGGTACTATTTCTGCCAATAGAAATGAAAAACTTTCTTCAAGAAAACCATATTCGGAATTTAATATTTTTTCTTTTAGAAAGTTATTCATTTGTATGGGCAGAAGCGGTATTTAAAATATGACCACGCATTTCCATTACATCCTGTATAGAAAAAAAACATTTATTTATGTCTAGTTAAAGATTCTAGTAGAGCATCCTGTACTCCGACGGGTAAGGCGTACATGCGATACACCCACATTTCACCAGACATTACAAAGTCCGATATTATTTCGAGCGAGCATTTTGCCATAAATTGTAACAGCAATAAAGTCGGGTAAACTTCTTACAAAAGCCACAATATAAATGGTTTATGTGATTGGTTTTTCAATTCATTGAACAATTCTATGTCCCCAATTCTGGTTTGTTCCGTCAGCCCTACTGCACGTGGACAGCGGATACAATCAATTCAGCTAACTGGTTAATTGTGTATCACTAATAAAATAAAAAACAGCGCAATACGACATGTGCTCAATACGAAAATAATAAAAAAATTTTTGGTCAAATAGCAATTCGATTTGTCAATAAACGGATAATAATATTGTACCTAAGCACTTGCTTCAAAAATTGGAGGTAGGTATAGAGACAAGTCTAAAATGTTTATCGATTTGTATACATATAAACGCATTCATGTCGCATTGTGGCGTCGTGCCTGTCTATGGACGCTTAATATGAGCGCATTTTAAATAGCGGATTATACCCCTGCAAGTGATGTTCAAATCTCAGCTAAAATTAAACATAGGTAAATTAATAATATAGTAATTAATAGGTATGATTCATCCTGTAAAGTAGTCACACTAAATGATAAATGCAGGTTACAAAGAACACTTTTACACGTCAATGCTTTATGTCAGTTTAAGCTAGATGAGGCCGACTAATGTGATTACAAACCCTGGCAACTGACAAAAGATAAATAGCGAAATACGTTGGTACTGAACTAAGCTGCCGAACTCTTACGATACACTATTCCCAGAAAATATTTTAACAACACAATAAATAAACTTTCTGAACAGTCTTGCCAAAAAAAACATGAAACATATTATAAATGACATGTAGCCATGTAGTAGTTGTGCCACAGGCATTTTACAAGAAAAAGGAGTATTCAATTATTTTCGAAATAATATAAGTTAGTTTTTTAACCGACTTTCGAAAATGGAGGAGGTTCTATGTTCGGCTGCATGTATGTTTTTTTTTATGTATGTCCGCCGATTTCTTAGTCAGTTATGGACCGATTTTCAAAAATCTTTTTTATCCGAAAGCATATACTCCCGAGGTGGTCCCATATAAATGTTATCGAAATTGCTTCAGCGGTTTTTGAGAAACTAAACAAATACGTATACCTAGATGACGTTTTTATTTTCTCCAATTACGAGTAAGTTTAAATTCCACGTTCCATGTTATTGGAGTTTTTAGTTCTGGGGTATAGCAACTAAAAACTGAAAAATAAAAAACTTTTTTACAAAAAAAAAACAATCGACTTCCAAAAAAGAAAATACACTAAAAATTAAAAAATAACTTTAATTTCGGAAGTCGGCGTCAAATAACGAAGAAATAAAATACAAACACCGACTTCCGAAATTAAAGTTATTTTTTAATTTTTAGTGTAGCTTTTTTGGAAGTCGGTTGTTTTTTTTTGTAAAAAACGTTTGTTATTTTATTTTAACAAGCAATGATTTATGATTATGATCATATTCTAATGGAAAATACTCATGATAACAAAACAGGACAGTTAAATTTGGGCTAGTATAGCCCAAATTTAACTGTACTATCATTTGCCATCAGGAAGTTCTAGTCTCTACATCCCGGCACCATCATCAGATCAGCTTGATGGTATCATTATTAATTGAATTGTCATTGGAGTTACATAAGTATACCGAATTTCAGCTCTATTGGAAAACGAAAAGTGGTCGATAAATGTTTTTGAAAATTTTGAAGCAGACAACATACATACTTTCATTGCAAGTTGTGAAAAGAAATCATAAAATCAAGGTCGTCAAAGTTATTGAAAAGTCTTTTAAATTATTCGAAAATAATTTAAAAGACTTTAAAAGCTAAAACATTGTATAATACATATATATATATATATAAATTGTTTACTCAAATTGCAAGCAGCTGTATTACATTCTACTGCAGTAGCAGTATTTATGTTAGCACTGCAAGAGTTCAAACATTAGCATAGGGTTAACAGTGCATCCACTCAACCCTTAGGCGAAGTAATTTTAACAATAGCCTTCTGTAACTGTGCCGTGAATAGTTTTATACCTTGGGAATGTTACAAAATTTCAAGCCGCAATTTCAACGCATTTAATAAAATAGTGCAATGTTGCATAAAGAACAAAACTACACTTCGGGAATACGTCAAACAAGAGCACGTCATTCCATTGTAGTTGTTCTCCCCTTTCGTTCGGAGTGAATAAAACAATGAACTTTAAATTGCTGCAAATAATTATTGTTGCAGTTCTGAAGATAAAAGGTATGTTAAAAAAATCCATTCTTATTCTGTTATACTTAACGATTACAAATTTGTTGGTACAATACAATTCGTTATTAAAAGTCTTATCAAACAATATTTGCAAATTAAAATCTTTTTTTTAATAACTATTAAG
Organism: Polia nebulosa; assembly: GCA_951329385.1. Lineage (NCBI taxonomy): Eukaryota > Metazoa > Arthropoda > Insecta > Lepidoptera > Noctuidae > Polia > Polia nebulosa. The sequence continues at coordinate 16,222,689 of OX589595.1, read as the reverse complement.
TAGAAGAAGAGTAGCATGCGTATAATTAAAAAATATAAATCTCTGAAGTAGAATCTATTGGAAATAATTCCAATATACATGTTTGTAGAAGCTTTTGATCAAGCGCCTGTCTATTTACGTTAACACAAAGTTATGTTAACGTTTCAAATTACTAATAGCTTTTGTGCTAAACAACATTATGAACGAAAACACATAAGTACAGGGTACATTAGGTTTCTAATCAATCCGTTAGTACGTATTTAAATGGGGAAGGTTTGCTTATATTAATTTAATATAAATGTGTAACTTTTTAAACAAACCAAAAAAAAAACCTATAAGCCCAAATTCTATTTTTATTTTTCATATATGTATAAAAGAATCCGTGTTCTCATAAATTCTCCAAAATCTGACTGGAAACATACTACACTGTGTGCCACTTTCATTTATATACAATGATTTATATTTTAGCGTAAAAACAACGATAGTGCGGCGCCGCTCTCGATAGTTTTTGACACGCCTTCCACTTTATTGAAGCGTGATGACGTGCCTTCCAAACATTGATATATGACTTTGATTTTTATACACTTTTCCCACTTCATAGAAGACTAACACCGGTGATTTATTTGATAAAATATATGTTTTTTTGATAAAATATAGGTTTTCGTATCGAAAATATCAGGTGTTTCTAAGATAATGCTAGATAGTTGCCGCTTTCGTAAACGTATCGTAGTTATTTTTGAAATATCGGAAAACCCGTTCATTTTTGTAAAAGCATGGTGAAGTTTTCCGACATTACATTTTCTTTTTCATTTGCTGGTGTAAACCAGCAACCACACTTGGTTTTACCTCACTAGCTAATAGGAATATATTGTGACAACCTTATGTTGGCGCCCTTATGTTGCCGACTGGCAGGTTAGAAGTTTCTAGAAACTCTTGGAAAGCCGTTTGAAATTAAATTAGAAGAAAGGTTAGGCTTGACGTTTGTGTCACTTAGTTAGTGAGGGTTCCGCGAGCCCGACCGAAGAGGGCACACCTGTTATATTATTTTGAATATAGTTAATTAAAGTCGCCCTCAGCTATTTGAATTATCCGCCCGTAGACAAGATCCCATCCATACAGTCCTCTCACACCGAGGCTACGAGTTGCAGAGCTACGTGACGCCCCCGAGAACGTCGAAGTGCTTCTAAGAAGCCCTGCAGCCCATATCTGGAGCTGGGGTTCTTACAATATCGAAGACATGACTTCACATAACAATAGGGTAGATGTTTGCGTCATTCAGCAGCAATTTGATCAACCTTTTAGACCCAACAAGCGCAGGTCACGCCTAAAGGACTCAAAAGATATAACCCGTTATAACTTTCTGAGACACTTTCTCTGGCATAGCTTTAGACTAGAAATATCCCCATCTACCATTAAAATGCAAATGTAACACTCTATCGTCATTCCGTTACAACTTCAGTTTTCCTGAAAGGGTTACAGCCATTTTTGTCAGTTGAGCTCACAGAGTTTTTAATTAAATAAAAGTTAAGATTGCGTATCAGAATACGCAACTTCGCATAAGCAGATGACTTTTTGATATTTTTCACAAGTGGCGATGTAATCGCGTAACAAACATACAAAAAATCATACAGTCGAATTGAGAACCTCCTCCTTTATGAAGTCGGTTAAAAAGAAGTTCTAACTATTACAATTTTAGTATGATTATGACGCTGAGAAGAGTATCAAGAGTTACCTATAGCCTTTCACTTTTATTTTACCTCTAAGCACCTCACAAAAGTGAAGAACATAATGATAAGTGAGAATGAAGATCACAGTGTTGAAAAATCAAAGGTAACAACTACAAAAGGACTGTCGCACTAAGCGCTTCTCATGCCTGGTGGAACTGTCTACCAGGATCTGTGTTTCCTACTATCTATGACCCGTCTTCCATCAAAGCAAGAGTGAACAGGCAACTTCAGGGCTTGCACGCCTCGCCGTAGACCTCATCCATCGCTTATTTTCAAACGAGAATTTCAGTCAGGAATAGAATACTCAAAAATTGCCTTCAGAAGTTAAATCGGAATATCTTCACAGAATATGAGAATCGATGACTGGCAAACGTTTGCGTTCTATGTTAGTGGATTGAGCATGTTATGTAGACTGGCCCAACTACCAAACTTTCCATCAAAGGAAACTTCGCCTTAAAGCCAGGCAACATACGATTCCAAGAAGATCTGAAATAGAACTTATGGCATAGAAATCTCTTTGCTCAGCAAGTTAAACATTCCCTAGTTGACCATACTGAAAATTTAGTTCATTTACCTCTCGAAATGTTAAGCTCGTAGAAGTAGGTAACACCAAGGTTAATAGGGTGTAATTACCCTCTAGTACTTTGTTTTTTTTTCTTAATTAGGTACCTCACCTGGTGTGAACTTCAGATGTCAGTATAATGCCAGTGATTTCAATGTAATCTCGAGCTTTGCTCAAGAAATATGTATGAATCGTCCAAAAACATTTTCTTACAATTTCTGACATATTAAACTCCAACCATCGGACAACGTCAGCAGGCCAATAAACGTGTTTAATAAAAACGGTCCGACCGGGATATCTCTACGATGAAGAATATTTAATGCAGGAAATCTAGCGAAAAATTATTTTCTCATCGGCAAAATAAATTCGTTTTGGGATTGGCAACCTTCGTGAAGTCAATGTTTCCGAAGAGTGCCGATGTTGACGCGTTAATTTATATTCATTGCCTGTCCCGCGATCTACGTTATCAATAATTACTTGGAGATCCTTTTCGTCGGCGACGTTTGCTTGTAACTCCCTTAACTTTGTGTATTTGATATCCGAAACTTGGAAAAACTCAATATATAGTATTTGTATTTGTGCAACATCACCGATAAAGCTCAGTTTTTTATAGAATCTTTTTCTGACATTAATAGAAATGTACATGAAAGGATAGTTTCCACGTAGGTACTTAAGATTGTTTATAAATCTGCAGGTGACTCGTGTCGTTCAAAAATGAATGTTAACGGTAAATTTCCCTAAAGCGTATTAAAATAGGGATGATCCCAGGGTAAAAAAAAATCTCAGATACTCAAAATATATTGGGCACGTATTTTTTGCTGTAACAAATCAATAAAAACATACATAGACATATATAGCTTCAAAGTTCAAGAGAGGACTTGTTACGCCACTTTTGAGGAAAAAGTGGTACTATTTTAACTCAAGTGTGACGTCATGCCAAATTTCAACGCACTGTATCGTCTTCATTTTTTGTTTACGCGACAAAAGAAAAAACATGCGTCATATATTTTTTGGTAATGTAACTGACGGACTAATTAGATTTTTTTAGTCATCAACCCAATTTTAATTAAAAGAGAAACTAACCTATCCAACTTAATTAACTAGTCGACTCAACGCTGCTCTTTGAAAGAGTAATTGCAGACCGCCTCGTCGGGCAGCTGACGCGGGTGGGGCCGGATCTGGCGGCGAGCCAGTACGGCTTCCGCGGGGGGCGCTCTACGGTGGACGCCATTATGCGCGTACGAGCCCTCACGACAGGGGATGCAGTACCCCGGGGTAGGGTCATCTTGGCGGTGTCTCTGGACATCGCCAATGCCTTCAACACCCTGCCCTGGAGTTGCATAGTGGAGGCACTCCGGTATCACCGGGTGCCGCCCTACCTCCGTCGCGTAGTCGAGGCGTATTTGACGGACAGGGCCGTCTACCCCGGTCACCACGGAGAATGGAACCGGCGAGAGATGTCGTGCGGTGTTCCACAGGGATCGGTCCTGGGGCCGCCTCTGTGGAACATAGGGTACGACTGGGTGCTGCGCGTCGACCTCCCTAGCGCCGTCAGCGTAGTATGCTACGCTGACGACACCCTGGTCTTGGCGCAGGGGTGGTCGCACGAGGCGGCGGCCAACATTATGACACGCAGGGTTGCGACAATCGTGGACAGGATCCGGCAACTGGGACTCGAGGTGGCATTGCACAAGTCCGAGGCCATGTGTTTTCATGGTCCTCGGATTGCGCCACCGGCGGGTTCCCAGATAACGGTAGGAGGGGTTCACATCGGCGTCGAGGGGACGATGAAGTACCTGGGACTCGTCCTCGACAGCCGGTGGAACTTCGTCGAGCATTTCCAACGTTTGGCTCCCAGACTGGACAGGGCCGGGGCTGCTTTGAGGCGGCTCCTGCCCAATCTGAGAGGGCCAAACGCCTCCTGCCGGAGGCTCTACGCGGGGATCGTGCGGTCCATGGCCCTTTACGGGGCACCGGTGTGGGCGCATTCTCTAAGGCAGCGATCGACTCGCCGTCTGAACGCGTCCCAAAGGGTCATGGCAATCAGAATGATCCGAGGATACCGTACGATCTCCTACGAGGCGGCAATCCTCCTTGCCGGATTATTGCCTTGGGATCTGGAGGTAAAAATCCTCGCGAACCTCTATGAGGAGCGCGAGGAGGCGATACGCCGGGGCGAAACTCCACTGCCGTGACAGCTCACGGCTCGGCGGACAGAGCTCCGGCAAGATCTCATGGCGACATGGAGACAGCGATTGTGGCAACCCTGCGCTGGGCACGCCACCATTGCGGCGGTAGTGCCCCTCTTTGAGGAGTGGCTGGAGAGGCCACACGGCGCCCTCACCTTCCGCCTGACGCAGGTCCTCACTGGACACGGCTGTTTCGGGAGGTTCCTGTTTCGGATCTACTATTTTTTTTATTTTTTTTTTAGTAAAAAACGTTGCTCCACACTAGGAATTACTCCTGTATCGTGGGTGCGTTCACAAACATGTATACTCACATACACAAGACACCCAGACCCGGAACAACTATCTGTAGGTCATACAAATATTTGTTTCGTGCGGGGATCGAACCCGCGACACGCAGCGCAGCAGCCGAACGCTCAACCACGCGCCAACCGTGTCGTCAAAATGGATATCACTATATCTTTCAAACAGATTAATATTTTTATGTGCATACATGAGATTCTCATAAATATACCGAGAAGGAACAGTTATAATATTAATCTCTTCAAATTTGTCTCTGAGGGAGTGTCTGGGAGTTACAGCCTGGCCACGGGACATTCACTGCTGCGAATTTTCGCGCGTTGCGACCGGCGAAGCGTCTGGCGACTAAAACAAATAAAAATAAATTTACTAATCATGCCACGCATAACGGCGACTGGCGGCGCGACCGGCGAATTTTGACGAGCGAATTGTAAGAGCGTCTGGCGGCGCGGCGGGTGACTGAAGCAAATGCATGGATCAGTACGGCGCATGCCCCGTGGCATATAGCGCAGGAACCAGACTGATTAAAAAGTTAGAAATAATATTAATTTCGATGAGTCGATGTCATATAATTTAGACTACTTATTCAAATAAATAACATAATTGTCTAAATATGTGTCCCTAAATCTTTAAATATTTTATATACCTACATACGTCGTATGTAGTGTACATATCACAACGTCAAAACCAATTTTTCTGCAGCACAACATTTACCGTTTTCTCCAGTTCTGGGTGTACATTTCTAAGAATATAATCTTAAGGTCATGCGAGTACAATTGAGACAAAAAGAGTGGCACTCTGGGAGTGCCGACAGAAATGAAAACTTCACTAAAGAAGTTTTCACTTCAATCAGCTACGCGGATCGCTTAGCGGTATCAGTGTCGTTGTCGGTGTCGATGACGGTGTCGGTGTCAGTGTCGGCGTCGATGTCGGCGTTGGTGTCGGTGTCGGCGTCGGTGTCGGCGTCGGTGTTGGCGTCGGTGTTGGTTTCCGTGTCGCGCGAGTTCAATAGTTTTTTCCCTCAAAAATGCCCAACGCGCCTAAAGAAGTTTTCACTTCTAAAATCTGGATATAGTCTGTATTTATCGTACTTTTTGCGGAATTCTCCATTTTTACCCCGATCCTTATTCAAATCATGTACTCCACAATCTCTTCCAAATATAATATCTTGAACCAAAAAAACTACTACTTTCCAAGCAATAGCGAGATAAACTTTGATTATGACATTTCGCTCTCGGTCTATACTGGTCGCGGCGGCAAACGCCCGTGGTCTACAAACTATCCCGCGCGAAATAACGCCCCGCCAGACGCACCGCCGCGCGCCGTTCCCGTGGCCAGGCTGTTAATCCACAAATTGCACGAATAGCCCTTTTCTGTAAAACAAAAATTGTCTGAATATCGGCGGCATTTCCCCACAACAGAATGCCGTACGACATCACACTATGAAAATAACTAAAGTATACTAAACGAGCTGTCTCTAAGTCAGTTAAACAACGAATTTTCCTAACGGCGTATGCTGCAGAGCTAAATTTTTTGGACAGTTTATCTATATGGGGGCTCCACTGAAGCTGCGCATCCAAAGTTAAACCTAAGAACACAGTGGGATCCTCGGGTTTCAACTCTTCTCCCTTTATTGACACACTAGTGTTCACTAACTTGTGTTACATTCGGTAATGTGAACTTTATGCATTTTGTTTTTTTCTCGTGAAGGAGAAGATTATTGATATTAAACCAGTTAACTACAGTTGAAAGAGCATTATTTACATCATCAACAACCACCTGCTGACTTTTTTTTTTTTTTTGGGGGGGCTGGGAAATCATTCAATGACTTCTCCCACTCTGGGTAGAGCGGGAGGGCGTGTCAGACTCTTACTGACTAAAACCCACCCCTGTTCCTTCCCTGCCTGAGTGCCTAGGGGTGCGGTAACTCATTTTCAGAATTTATCCGCTACCCCTAGGCATGCAGGCACCGGCCACGATGGGCCCCGTCAGTGGTGGCTGACACTTATCTCTTTGAGGCGAGCGTGGAACACTACGCGCCGTCGACTCACGGGCCTGGTGCTGATCGGACGGCGACCTACCCATTGCTCGCCGTCCGCAGGCCCGGGTCTACGGTGGCCGAAGATCGTCTCGCGACGTCTTACGCCAAGTACGCCCAGTACCTCTCCTGCAGTGGTCGCTACCTCAACGGACTGCCGTGAGGGGCAGTCCGTTGAACTTCCCTCACGCGTCCCGCCTCCGCCTTCGCGAGCATTATTGCTTCGCAAAAGGCGGAGACTGCTTCCCATTCCCTCTCGCTTCGTACCATGGCCTGAACCAGGGCCGGGCGCGAGAGGTCGCCGCCACCTATAGCATCCACGAGGACACGGCGGTGCTCCGCCCAGGCGGGGCAGACCTTCACCGACCTGCTGACGTTTGAGTTTAAATAAAAGTAAAGTGTCATCTGCAAACAGCACTATATCGTGTTTATCCTTTATGAGGTACGGCAAGTCGTTGATATAGATTAGAAACAAAAAAGGACCCAGAATTGAGCCTTGAAGAACCCCCATTCTGACTACAGATCCGGAATACCTTTTACCGTTCACATCAACTCTCTGAATTCTATTACTTCAGTATGAACTAAGAAGATGAAAATCCAGAGAGGCGCCCCGGACTCCGTAGAAGTGCAGCTTCCTCATCTATTTATGATAGAGAACGCAATCAAAAGCCTTAGACAAATCACAAAAAATGCCAACACCAGCATCAGTTGTTGAACAACCCTTTGTGAAACCAAACTGTTTGTTATGTTATAATTTGTGTTTATTAAAATATCTTTGAACTTGTTCTAAAATAATTTTCTCAAAAATTTTACTAGGTAAAAGTAGGTAGCACTGGTATAGGTATATAATTAGTAGGGTCTAATGTACTACCCGATTTATAGAATGGTATTATTTTACTATATTTCATTAGATCAGGAAACTTGCCACAATCTATACAATTATTGAAAATTATTACTAAAGTAGGTGCTACAATATTTATAAAAAGAGATGACGACAGGGTAACAAAATAATAATTCTATTTAGTCCGTAAATTAGATTATCAAAAAATTATCAAATTAATGAAAAATTAAAAAGATACAACGTATCAAAGTTTAGGTGTGGGGGCTTGTTACGTCACTTTTAAGTAAAAAGTGGTACAATTTTAACCTAAGTGTGACGTCATCCGAAATTTCAACCCACTCTGTATCGTCTTAATTTTTTGTTAGAGTGACAAAAGAAAAAATACGTGTCCAATATTTTTTGGTAATCTAACTGACGGACTAATTAGATTATTTTAGTCGTCAACCCTATGCGCCCTTCCATTTTATATGTCCCACTTTACAGTTTGAGAAAGTCTAATTTTACGTTTTTTTATTAACTAAATAATTTTCCGATTTTCTCCCGAAAATCGGAAAATTATTTAGTTTACAATTATATATTCCAATTTAATTTATTTACTTTACTTGCCCGTGTTTGGGTCATAGAAATACACCTGTATAGCTTCAACTTAATCGGACAAGTAGATTCGGAGTAAATTGGCTGTGCCAGACGGACAAACAGACAGGCGCACGAGTGATAATATCCATATATTATCACTCGTGGGTCTGTCTGTCTGTTCCATGCCCAACCCATGTTCCGTTTTTACATTCGGATGTTTGGAACCCTAAAAGGAGTATGTTTTATAATTTCTTAAATTTCATCTTGTCTTTTCATATACTTAATATGAAAATAATTTCATTTTCATATTCTTAATATGAAAAAAGCCCGAAAGTCTGACATCCAGTCTTACCAAAGGGTATCGTATTACCCAGTAACTGGGTTGTGGAGGTCAGATAGGCAGTCGCTCCATGTAAAGTACTGGTATTCAGCTGCATCCGGTTAGACTGGAAGCCGACCCCAAGATAGTTGGGAAAAGGCTAGGCAGATGATGATTCTTAATATGAAAATACTTAAAGAAATTATACAACATCCTCCATAAATCTACCTATAATTTTCAGATTTTGCTAAAATACCTATAAATAGAACAAAAGCAGTAGATAGTACTGCTTTTGTTCTATTTATAGGTATTTTATGTTCCTTAATCTGTCCAAACAACCGCCTACACTTAACCTTTAATAGAAAGAGCAATTTATTATCCCGATATTATAAAAGTGAAAGTTTAAATACTCGTTAATCAATCACGCTAAAAAAAAAAAAAAAAAAAACCACGCTGATCGGATTTCGATCAAATTAGTAACAAAGGTAAACCATTACCTGGGTTAGGACAAAGCATACTTTTATCTAGTTTTACGTCCCCGTGGGATGATTTTCAACTTTCACGGGCGAAGCCGCTGGCAAAAACCAGTGCCTAATAAAATTACGGTGATTCCTCCTACTTGGCACAGGATCATAAAGATGTACGTGCATAAAGCCTTATAGAGGTTACAGCTCATTTGTTTTATTGTTAGTGTTCCAGGCAGCTGAGTCACCATGTAGCTTGAACGCGTGTGACGTGTTTGAAATGTTTACGAGGAGTAGTCGTGCAGCGGAGTCTTCTCCTCCTTCGGGCGCCTGCAATCCTGACCTACATTGGCGACAACTAGACCGACGACTAAGGGCCATCGAACAACCTGGTAACATGGGAAAGGGAAACTCGCGCGCAAAGGGTTTCGAACAAATCATTTTTTTTTTCATGTTTTTTTTTATAATACCTCCTCCTTATAAGGTTTCCTGTAATCTATAAGTAAAGAACTACTTTGTCTTTTTTTCACAATTTTTGGCCCAATGGTTTCAGAGATAAGGGGGGGGAATGGTCATTAGAAATCGTTAGACTAGATGAACTTGAACCCGACTAGGTGGGCAGTATGGAACAAAAACGTCACAGTTGTAGGGGGACCCATTTCTGCCATGTCAAAAAAATAAGCAGATGGTTTTAACACAATATGACTGATATTAAAAATGTACATAGGTTTCGTGATTTTATTAGGAAAACCTTCGTTTTCAGAAATTTTGCGCGTCACATATGGCCTGAGCGCATTTTAAAAAATGACAAAAAATTTAACCGACCTGTCTCATAGCAGCCTGGTTCAATTTTAAATCTTTTGTATTGCTGTTTTCAGACATTTTAAATATCACCTAGACCTCCAAAAACGAAAAGAACGTTTCGGTATCGCCCGGCAAAACGCGCGGTGCTTGTTATGCTCCTATCTCTCGCTTCACTACAGCGCAAGCGTCGGCACGTTGTTCTGATCTGAGCCTTTAGACAAAATACTTTTCTGTTAACGTTAACGCTAACGCTTCGTGAAAAATGTATGGCAACGACATTATTGGGTCACGTGACAGTTCTCTCCGTAGGTAATGTCCTTGCCATACATTTTGCACGAAGCGTTAGCGTTAGCGCTATTATAAATGTTATTTGGCTAAGGAGGCAGTGCTGCCAACTGCTACCTTTAGTCAGCCTTAGCTTTAGCTGTTGCCTTTAGCTTTTAGACTAGACATTTTGCAAAAAGTTGCTTGATTATCAGTTTTTTTTTTACTCAAAAATGTTGCTAGAAGTAGCTAAATGATATTTAGCTGGTAGGTTACAATAAAAATAATTAAATAATTACAATCGTGTTTTTTTTTTAATTATCAAATTATTATAATCGTGTTAACAAACAGAATAGGGAATTTTCAGCCATTCAATTTTTTCAACAAATAGTTCATAATATGCCGTATAGGTCCGTTGTAAAAGAATATCAGTTTGGCCAAAATTAGGCCCCGTTTACAGAGACGCGGGGCGTCTCTCTCGCTCTCATACAACCCGAAACCGATTTTATTTTTCAATAAACAGTATTTATCAAACGTTACCCCACTTTTCTTTTGTCCAATTTATTAAAAAAGTTCTTCAATTTCAGTTCGAATCTTTCGGGTAAGCTCTTTATTGATCATTATCTGAGATTTGAGAGTAGCAAATTGTTCATTTGCTTGATAGATGTAAATACGCCACAATACGATTTGTTTATGATTTCTGAGTATCTAAAAGTTGTCTGATTAGTAAGGTGCTACACTAAATTTGTCTGATATATTTTTTTCTACATCTAGGCAACTTAATGTCCAACAGTTTTCATACAGAATGCTATGTTGCCGATCGGTAGAATTTTTCCACACGTTCAAAATGGTTTCAACACACTTTTTTCTGAAAAATGACTTATTCTTTTCAACTGACCAATGTTCACTTGAAAACAATATTTTAAGACGGTTTGGGTTTTATTTTGCCTCATTTTTTACCGACGAAAAAAAGGAGGAGGTTTTCAATTCGGCAGTATATATATTTTTTTAATTTTCTCGAACGGTCTCCTGGGTACGTGTGACGCTACTCGTTTCTGAAAATTGTGTTTATGGTTTTCAGAACCTATCGTATCATATGTATGAGAGTATCTTTTGTACAGCTTCTCGCATCTTCAATAATATTCCGGCGCCTATTAGAATAATTCCAGAAATAACAAAATTTAAAAAGAATCTCCATGACCTGTTAGTAAACAAATGCTACTACTCTATAAAAGACTTCCTATTACACAAATCACTGCTCCAATACAGTCTTCCTCAGTCATGATGCGTTGAGTGGCGCACTGATGTGTACCTACCTCCGCATGATCCGAGGATACCGCACGGTCTCCCGTGAGGCTGCGAGCCTCCTTCCCGGACTGTCACCGTGGGATCTGGAGGCAAAAATCCTCGCGCACCTGTATGAGTGTCGCGAGGAGGCCAAACGCCGGGGCGAAACTCCGCTGCCGCGACAACTCGCGGCTCGGCGGACAGAGCTCCGGCAGGATCTCATGGTGACATAGAGAGAGCGACTGTCGCATCCCAGCGCTGGGCACGCCACCATCGCGGCGGTAGTGCCCCTCTTTGAGGAGTGGCTGGAGAGGCGTCACGGCGCCCTCACCTTCCGCCTGACGCAGGTGCTCACCGGACATGGCTGTTTCGGTAGGTACCTGTGTCGGATCAAGGCAGAGGTGACCCCCGGGTGTTACCACTGCGAGGATCGCCCAGAGGACACGGTGGAGCATACGGTGGGTCCTCGTGGATGCGATAGGCGGCAGCGACCTCTCACGCTGTGCCCTGGTTCAGGCCATGGTACGGAGCGAGAGGGAATGGGAAGCCGTCCCCTCGTTCTGCGAAGCAGTAATGCTCGCGAAGAGGGAGGCGGCATACGTTAGGGAGACTCAACAACAGCCGAGTCGCCCTAGCGCCCTCAGCCGCAGCCGCCGCGGGAGACGCCAGGAGCCGCGAGACGATCTCCGGCCACCGTAGACCCGGGCCTGCGGACGGCGAGTAATGGGTAACTCACCGCCCGATCAGCACCAGGCCCGAGAGTCGACGGCGCGTAGTGTTCCACGCACGCCTCAAAGAGTTGTCAGCAAAGGACGCGGCCTGCCACGGCCAATGCCTGCCCGGGGGTTGAGGATAAATTCGAAAGAGTTACCTCGCCCCTGGCATGTAGGGCAGGGAGGAACAGGGATGGGTTTTAGTCAGTAAGAGTCTGACACGCCCTTCCGCTCCAACCTAGAGCGGAAGAAGTCATAAGATGATTTCCCACCCCCCAAAAAAAAAAAAAGGTGTACCTACCTAAATTTCTTCTGTTATATTATTCTCTCTATTATATTTTATATGAAATTTTAATAATTTGTAACAATAAAAATGTATTTAATAACCATGTATGTAACTATTGTATACCCAATGGGCGGGACATAGCTGATCCCAATTTAATTATTTAAGACCTGTATTATGTACCTACCTATGATCCACAATAAAGATATTGATTGATTGAAACATTTTTTTTTTTGACATATTTTAAAATGCGGCCGGGTCAGGTGTGTGTGATTGTGACGCGGAAAATTTCTGAAATATTTTTTTTTGGAATCAGAATAACCAAATTTATAGATTTTGTATGGTTTACGATGAAGCAAACATTTTGGTCATGAGCTCTCGTACTATGATACGAGTATGTCGCACGGCACTATTTGAAAAACTTTGTTTTTTATTTTTCGATTTTCGCCCCAAAAGTGATCCAATTCCAAATTAATTTATTTAGGGTACACGTTCGTGTTTGGGTCACAGATATTCATGTCTGTACCAAACAACTCTATCGGTTCAGGAGATTTGGAGCAAATTATCTGTGACAGACGGACAGACAGACAGACACACAAGTGATCTTATACATAAGGGTTCTGTTTTTTCATTCGGACTTTCGGAACTCTAAAACCTTTAAAATCTTACATTGTTAAACAAACTAGAATGTCATCCATTACCAGTCCATCGAGATTTTTCAATACACTGGCCACCTGTAAAAAACAGCACTGAAATTTCAAAAATAGAACAAACACTTGAAAATATCGTGAAATTCGAATTCGGAGCTTTTGGCGGGGTTTCAGGCTGTGGTATTATTCGCAAATTGATTCGTAGTGGATGTTTTATTTTCTCGTAGTAAGGTACACAATTGCCGTACAGAATCAATCATCTCGTGAGGTAAAGCCATGTTTGCCACGGTTCCTCTATGGGTGTTTACTATCCCTTACAAAGATCGTTAAACGTGATTCCTGCATGCCTTAGCACAATCGTGTTCTCCGAAACACAACAGGCGGACCTAGTTATCATTTGAATATTTATGGCGTACGACTGCCACGTGATCAAAGGAGCCTGATTCACGTCTGGCCGGGTCTTTAAAATTAAAAAAATAGTCATGGTAATTGCAGTGATTCCACGTAAAATAATAATATTCAGCTGGATTACAAGGAAAAAGACCCTAACATAATAGAGTAAAATCTAAACCGACATTATCGTATAGCAGTTGGTATGATACGTTTTATACATTTCAGGGATTTAATAAAATTGGCTATTTTCCTAGGATGCTGATGTTAAAACATTCGATTGGATTTTTTACAGCATGGACAATAAGCTTCGGCCAATCTCGTTGGAGGCAGTGTGCGAAAAGTGCTTGTCGATGCGATTCAGCCCGACGCTCGCTTAATTGTTGGAGGGCCGGGTTCACCACGCTCACACCAGACCTCATCGTTCCTGCTGACTTGGTTAATATGTGAGTAGCTTTTATAAATATCCTTCAGTGCGGTTCCTATATACAATATTTTGTATATCTACAGTTCGTACGCCAAGTTAATCATGATTATTTTTTAATTAATTTAGATAATCGAACGTTTTTCAGATCATAATCAGATATAAATTTTAATGAAAAAATAATTGTTTAGGTACTTACTTCAATGGATGCTCGATAGTAGAGTTCAGAAAATTACATAGAAAATCAAGTAATTTGTAGGTATGCAGACATTATTTTGTTGCATGACTCGTTGCAGAGATGTTTGAAATACTACCTAATGATTAAATTCTCTAAACCTTATAATATATTATAAAGCAAAATATAAATTCAAATAAAAGCGTGTTTGTGTTTCAAATAAACAAATAAAAGAACAAAAATGAACAGTTGAATAAAATAGATTAACAAACAGGGTATAAAATATCCCGAGTAAATCGGTTTAACAATCGGTTGTCCATTTGTCACTTTTTGGGCTTTCTATTCAGCGGGTTCAACCCTTTGAAGTTATTACAGACATTTATCAAAGTGTCAAGGATCGATAAAACCTTAGCTTTACGTATATACAAATACACACATACGTCTGTTTGCGAAGCACTAACTCAGAGTTCGTTATGTAAAACTTTCCTACATATTGTGTAACAATTCATAAATCTTCGCAACATCCTTTTGCGGCATCTTTTCAGGACTTCAAGGGCAATATTGGGTGACATCTGGCCTTTAGGACTTTTTACTTTCAAAAAATAGTAGGGATAAAGTTATATTAACCTGAAATCTACTTGAGGTTTTGATATACCATGCCTGGGTCATTAAATATTGTTGGAAGTCCTCCAAAGTGGCCTATATTGTAGAAAAATTATTACAAATTCTCCAGCCGGATGGCCTCTGTTCTGCACTTGAACGTTGGAAATGTTTTACCGAGCTGTAGAAACAAAACTCTATTACCAATTAGTAGACTGCAATGTGCCGATTTAACTTAACGTAGGGTCTCAGAGGCCCTATCCATACATGGTCTTCTAGACACTATTCGTGTTTTGTTAGTCGTTCGTCTTTTCTATAGAAACCGGTAAAGACCAAGTTGGTGTCGCTCACTAAGGGTTCTGTACCTTGTTACGAATAAAATTTATATTATTTTCAATTTACGTGACCGCAGATGAAGTTTGTTTGAAAAGGGTTTTTTGCTAATTAATAAAACTAGTGGTCGCTCGGTGATCGAAATTCGACCATAATTAATCTAAATTATAAGTTATAACTTTATTAAAGTTTTATTGTCAAAGACCATAAACATGACATGACATGACTGTGAACCATAAAAAAGAGTATATACAAATTCGTGTCAAACTCATGGTAGTGTATTTTTTTATTTATTCATTTAATTTATTTCTAATGCATATTATATAAAAATATAGCTTACTGCACTCCTTCTCTATTAAACTTCTATAATAATAACTTTCATAGTCCTCCGTCCGCGTGATTTTGCTTCACGAATTAATTGAAAATGATGTCTCCTGGCACAGTACCATTAATAATAATAATAATAAGCTGGCAACACCAACAACATCAGACGTGTCAGAAAATTGTCCAATATATTTTTCAATTTCAGTAATATTTTATCAACTATTTTGCCCTCAACCAAAAGCAAAATTTAATATCAATAAAGCAAGAACCCATATAGAAAAATAATATGAAAAACTACCAACTCTACACCAAACAACTAAAAAACATAGAAATGACAGCTAAGCTGTCATGAACAAAGCTACAAATGAACAAAAAACCGAAATATTGGACAACACACCCTAGATGTTGACGAGATCAGCAGCTCGCCGTGCACGCCCACCACCTCCGGCCTCGTCGCTCAGCTCCGCCTCGCCGCCGCCGGAACCCAGCCCCATCGTGAGTGCTGTGACACCGGCCGTGGCAGTTGCGTCGAGCTCCAGCGACGAGTTCTTCTCGCCGCCGACGACACCACCACCTGCGCGTCGACGGGGAGGATGCCGGCCGCCGAGCGGCTTAGGACCTCGAGGCCCACCGGCCTCTGATAGGGTCCCAGCTCCCGGCGGGAGTGTGCAGCGCATGCGATGGACGCAATCCATCAATGAAAACGTCATGCGCTCATACTATGGGGCTACAGAGGGAGGTAACAACCTGACCGCGTACCGTGTTCGGATGCTCTCTTTGTTCCAGGTGCTTGAGCCAGCCGTCAACGTTTCGGCCCAACGACTGTCGGATCAGGTGCGGGTCATCCTGCGTAATCATATGTTGGATGATACTGTACTTGATCGCCTCCGAACTGAAATGGGTAGCCATGTTATTGCCCCTCCGTCGCAGACTGTGTTACCAGTTGTGGTACCACCGTCCAACTATGCTCCCAGCCACGCTGACGAGGAGTGTAATGACATGGTTACAAACGTAAGTACCCACTGCAATGATGAATTGAGGAGTGCTTTGGAGTGTGCTATTCGGGAGTATCGCAGCATGCCGCTCGAACTTAGGCCACGTTTACCTCGTTTGCCCATGCATAACAAGAATAGGGCGCTGGTGGCTGCTCTGGATTCGCAGTTGTCAAATTATTTAGATGACTGCGAAGACCTCACCGATACACACTCGATGCTGTACTGCGCGGCTGTAGCGGCATGTCGTGTAGCTCACGTCAAATTTTCTAATGACCG
The DNA here is from genome assembly GCA_951329385.1 of Polia nebulosa. NCBI lineage: Eukaryota > Metazoa > Arthropoda > Insecta > Lepidoptera > Noctuidae > Polia > Polia nebulosa. The sequence continues at coordinate 16,206,179 of OX589595.1, read as the reverse complement.
AGCTACACGACCGAAGCCAGCTGTGCAGGCTTGGCAGTGCAGAATCGAGCGTCGTATTGGTGGGGCCAGAGCACTCATAGGCAAACTAATCTGCTTCAGGGAGGGCAACACTCGCCCAAGAGTGATGCGCTTTGTGAGACGGGCGTTTTCGGGGACTGATGTCAGCTCCCGAGACTATATGTCCCGTGTCACAGAGCGCATCGACTTCCTGAAGCAGAAAGTATATGCATGGGCAAACCGTATTCGCAGGTATAAGCGGCGAGTAGAACGATACACCCAGAATCGCACATTCCGAAGTAATGAAAGGTGGGTGTATAGGGATTGGGAGCGACCGGACCAAGGTGTGACTAATACGCACCTGCCGGATGATGACGCCATATACTCGTTCTGGCGCAGCATCTGGTCGGTGCCTGTCTGTCATACCGAGGGCGATTGGATTCGGGATGTTGAGCGCGTATGCGATCCAATACCAGAAATGGGGGCAATTATCATCAGCCCCCAAGATGTAGCTCGTGCAGTCCGTCCGTTAGCTAACTGGAAATCTCCAGGGCCGGACGGGCTGCACAACTTCTGGATCAAATGGTTTACAAGGTCGCATACCCACTTGGCATCTCAGATCCAGTCTGCCTTAGAGTCAGGGTCGCTGCCCCAATTTCTAACTACAGGAATAACCCACCTGCTCCATAAATCAGGTAGTACTGCGGAACCTAAAAATTATAGACCGATCACGTGCTTACCGACGGTCTATAAGGTTCTTACATCCATTTTGAGAGCTAAGATTAACACACATATAGATAGTAACTGTATCATGTCTGCCTCTCAAAATGGATGTAGGAATGGGTCCCGCGGTACTAAGGAGCTTCTCCTCATAGATATGACCATTAGCCAGCAGGTTCGGCGTTTCCGAAAGGATCTGTCGACATGTTGGATAGACTATAAGAAGGCCTATGACTCAGTTCCTCATACATGGCTCATGAGGGTGCTGGAATTGTATAAAGTTGATGCAACGCTACGCACCTTCCTGATGTCATGTATGGGGCAATGGAGGACGGTCCTTCGCTATCCAAGATGTCGACAAATCCAGAGGAATAGCGAACCGATAAGGATCGAGCGGGGTATATTCCAGGGTGACAGTTTGAGTCCGCTTTGGTTTTGCCTAGCTTTGAATCCTCTAAGCACACTGCTAGAGAATTCAGGGCTAGGCTATCGGTTGAAGAGAGGTGGTCAGGTTATATCTCACCTCCTTTACATGGATGACTTGAAACTTTTTGCCCCCAACAATCTGCAACTGATGGAGCTACTGAAGGTAACTGAAACCTTCAGTAGTGCCATCAGGATGGAGTTTGGTGTGGATAAATGTGCGGTCATGCATGTAAAGCGAGGGGAGATTGTGGAATCCGTGGGAACACAACTCTCGGATTCCATAAACCTGAGATCCCTCTCTCCAACCGAAACCTATAAGTATTTGGGTATGTCGGAAGCGTTAGGTATCAATGTTGCTGACATGAAGCAATCGTTGAAGGAGCGCTTCTTTGGCCGCCTGAAGAAGGTATTTAATAGCTTTCTTTCGGGCGGAAACAAGGTGCGCGCCTTTAACGGTTGGGTCATGCCGGTATTGATGTACTCTTTCGGCGTACTCAAATGGACTCAAACAGAACTTGACGCCCTGGATAGGCGAGTCCGTACGCTGCTGACTGCATTTCGAATGCATCACCCACGTTCGTCGGTGATGAGACTGTATATCCCGCGGAAGTGTGGAGGCCGAGGCTTTTTAAATGCTAAGACCCTACACAACCGCGAGGTATGCAGTCTAAGGGAATATTTCCTAGCTGCTGACGTGGGTATGCATCGAGATGTAGTGGCAGTGGACAAGGGCCTTACTCCACTCTCCTTGGCTAACGAGAACTGGCGCAAACCTCTAGTGCTTGACACTAACGATCGCAGAGAAGTATGGCAGAGTAAGGAACTTCACGGACGCTTTTTCCGGGCCCTACATGGGCCCGATGTAGACCAACTAGCGTCCGTAGCCTGGCTGCGTGTCGGTGACCTCTTTGGGGAAACCGAAGGTTTTGTCTGTGCAATTATGGACGAAGTTATCATGACGAAAAATTACCGGAGATTTATTGTGAAGGACGGCACGGTTGACATATGTCGGGCATGTCATCGTCCGGGAGAAACAATCCGCCACATAATCTCTGGTTGTTCTCGTCTAGCTAACGGTGAGTACTTGCATAGGCACAACCTCGTAGCCAGGATTATCCATCAGCAACTTGCTCTGAAATACTCTCTTGTGGAATCGGAAGTGCCGTACTACAGATATGCGCCCGACCCAGTTCTCGATAATGGTCATATCTCATTGTACTGGGATCGGTCCATCATCACTGACAGGACTATTATAGCCAATAAGCCTGATATAGTGGTGGTGGACCGAATCGAGAGGCGTGCAATGATTGTTGACATTACCGTCCCACATGACGAGAACCTCGTGAAAGCCGAGAAAGATAAACAAATCAAGTATATTGACTTGGCTCGCGAGGTTGTCGACATGTGGGATGTGGACTCAGCGATCATTGTACCGATAGTCGTGTCAGCCAATGGCTTAATAGCCACGAGCCTCGACCAACACCTCAGGAGGCTCTCGTTAGGCGGCTGGATCAAGGGCTTGATTCAGAAAGCAGTACTTCTGGACACGGCTCGCATTGTCAGGCGGTTCCTCTCTCTGGAGCCCTGACCGCCGGTAGCTTGGACCCTGTTCCCGATACCGGTGGGATACTATTTTTTATATTTTTAAATGTTTTTTTTTTATTTTTTCATTGAAATATTTAAAAATATAATTTATATGTATTTACAAATAATAATAATAAAGCTGCGACGACCACCTGTCGAAGCTGTCGTTGCGCGGTTGGATCAAGGGCCTGATTCAGAAGGCAGTACTCCTTGATACGGCTCGCATTGTGAGGAAGTTCCTGTCTCTGGAGCCCTAACCACCGGTAGCTTGGACCCTGCTCCCGATGCCGGTGGACTACTATTTTTTATATTTTTAAATGTTTTTTTATATGTTTTCTTTTAAAAATATTTAAAAATGTAAATAATATGTGTAAAAATAAATATACGAAATAATAATAATAATAATAATTAATGGTACTGTGCCAGGAGACATCATTTTTAACCGACTTTCGAAAAAGGAGGAGGTTCTATATTCGACTGTATGTATGTTTCTTTTTTTTATGTATGTCCGCGCATTTCTCCGTCAGTTGTGTACCGATTTTCAAAATTCTTTTTTTATCTGAAAGAATATACTCCTGAGGTGGTCCCATATAAATTTTATCGAAATTGCTTTAGCGCTTTTTGAGAAACTGAACAAAAACGAAAAATACGCATATCTCGATGACGTTTTGGTGTTCTCCAAATGTTTAAATTCCACGTTCCATGTTATTGGGGTTTTTAGTTCTGGGGTATAACAGCTAAAAAGCAAAAAATAAAAAACTTTTTTACAAAAAAAACAACCGACTTTCAAAAAAAAAAATACACTAAAAATTTAAAAATAACTTTAATTTCGGCAGTCGGTGTCAAATAACGAAGAAATAAAATACAAACACCGACTTCCGAAATTAAAGTTATTTTTAAAATTTTAGTGTATTTTTTTTTACCTATAATGTTTACATAACCCTCCATCAACTAGATTTAATTCAGCGTTTTGCTTTGGAAACTTCGGAGAAAAGGGGTATTTTTGGTATTTTTTCGAACATTTTTATCATAATTCAATAATTGTACGGATAAATGAAAACCAAAACTTGATATATATGCTTTTGCAGCTATGATACCCTATTTGAACTAATTTCGTTGATTTGAATGTCCAACCCTCCATTTCGATTTTTTAACAAACTTCTAAAAGGAGGAGGTTCTTAATTCGTCTGTATGTTGTTATTTTTCAGGGTTTCGTAACCAACCGGACCCTATTACTAAGCCTCCTCTGTCCGTCCGTCCGTCCGTCCGTCTGTCTGTCGGCGGGCTGTATCTCATGATCCGTAATAGGTAAACAGTTGAAATTTTCACAGAATGTGTATTTCTGTTGCCGCTATAACACCCCCATCTCATCTCAGCCTTTTAATTTCCTCACTGCTGGGGCACAGGCTTCCTCTTCGTGAGAGGGTGTGGGCCGTAATCCGCTACGCGGGCCCAATGCGAATTGGTGAATGTCACATGTCTTCGAATTTTTGGTTCTAGGACATGCCGCATTCCTCACGATGTTTTGAGAGCAGTGGTGATGAAATAATTTACACAAAATAAAGCGCCTGCCTGGGTTTGAACGCACGACCTACAACTTGTAAGTCGCGGCCAATACCACTAGGCCACCACTGCTCTCACCGCTGCTATAACACCAAATAATAAAAATACTAGAAACGTGTTTTTTGACTTTTTTTGCTCGATCTTTAATGGCAACAAGTAGACCCGTATAATCTTGTACAATGGTATGGAACCCTTCATGCGTGAGTTCGACTCGCACTTGGCCGGTTTTTAGGGTTTCGTACCCGAAGGGTCCAAACGGAGCCCTATTGCTGTCACTCACGTGTCCGTCTATTCGTCTGTCTGTCTGTCTATCATCTGTCACAGGTTTTACAGCTAACCGGTTGGAGCTACAGTCTTCAAATTGTCACAGTATAAGCATCTTGTTGACCAAAAGCCATACAAATAATCCAAAATACATTTGGTATGGAACCCTAAATGTGCGAAGCCCGACACACACTTAGCCAGTATTTTTTTACGCAGTTTTTTGTTTGTTACGCAATTTCTCCGCCACTTATGAATAGATTTTGATGATTGTTTTTTGGTTTGATGCTTCAGAGGTAGTCTCATATAAAAAAACTTTTTAACAAAAAATTCAACCGACGAAAAAGAACTAAAAAGCAAAAAATATATAAACCTTTTAAGTCGTGAGTATTGAGCTAATTTACCTACATAAAATATCAAAATTTTTGAAACTAATTTTGAGTCGGTGCCACACAACAATCTGATTATTAAATATCTAAATTTTATATGTACGTAGAAATGAAGAAGGCTAGATGTAGGTAATTAATCATTTTATTATGGCGCCGACTCAAAATTAGTTTACATAAAATTTGATATTTTATGTAGGTAAATAAGCTCAATACTCACGATAATACTCTGAGGCTAATTTCTAATCCTTCATCATTCCTCTTGGCACTGAGGTTCCCAGGATATTGACCAGTTGAGGTTACCTCCAATATTCTAAAGACGCTTTTCTCAAAGCATATTAAGTGGTATCTGTCACTAAAACCAGTTTTTATATCTAACTTCTATTGTTTAGGAAAGATATGGTTTCCATCATCAGCTCAGTTTCATGATGTGATGATTCCTAAATGCAAATACCTGATTAAGTTATGAAAAGTAAACAGAAACAATATTTGTGCCCAATTTTCGAGGTTTTCTCTCAATTTTATCAGGATTCCATGATCAGATCCTGATGTCCTTGACATGGGACCATTCTTGAAGTATACCCTATCTAAGAAAAAAAGAGTCATCAAAATCGGTTCATAAACAACGGAGTGAGGGCCAAACATACGTACAGAAACGCTAAACGTGCCCACAATTTTCGAGGTTTTCTCTCAATTTTATCAGGATTCCATGATCAGATCCTGATGTCCTTGACATGGGACCAGCCTTGAGGTATACCCTATCTAAGAAAAAAGAATCATCAAAATCGGTTCATAAACAACGGAGTGAGGGCCGAACATACGTACAGAAACGCTAAACGTGCCCACAATTTTCGAGGTTTTCTCTCAATTTTATCAGGATTCCATTATCAGATCCTAATTTCCTTGACGTGGGACCACCCTTGAGGTATTTCCTATCTAACAAAAAAATAATAATTAAGATCGGTTCATAAATGACGGAGTGAGGGCTGAACATACACAAAAAAAAACAAAAAAATATATATATATATATATACGGTCGAATTGAGAACCTCCTCCTATTTTTTTCGTCGGTTAAAAAGAAAGAAATAATTTCGATTGACTTTTTTTTCAATTTTTTTGAATTTCGGAAGTCGGTGTTTCTACTTTTGTTTCTTCGTTATTTGACACCGATTTATATTTTTCACTTTTAAGTTGTTGTTCGGATAACTGAAACTAAATAGTAAAGTTACGCCGAAATTGATAGTCTCAATAAATAAAATGAGAACACCATCAGTGTAGTCGAAGTCAATCAAAGACCCATTAATAAGGATAACTCACAAACTACTGGCCTGATCTTGATCAAATTTAAATGAGACCACATGAAAAACACCAGCTTTCAAATAAAAAAGAATCATCAAAGTCAGTTCACACAGAAAAAGTTCTGAGGTAACACATAATAGTAAAAAATACAGTCTAATTAAAAACCTCCTCCGAAAAATAAAAACTTTTTCACAAAAAATACAACCGAGATCCAACCAAATACACTAATCCGATCAACTCGTTGATCAGCTCGGACGCCTTCAACTTTTGCGTTTTCGGCATTCAGTGTTCATGTTTCATAATATGAAAGAATGAAACAGTGCCGCAGCTAACCACGCGGCTAGCCGCTTTTTCCATTTTAATATGCAACAGCTTGTGTTCGTACGCACTTAACTACCACAAAGATACAACCGCGGTGGTTGAACCGCTAGTGCGTATGAGGACTAACTTTCAACCTTCAAGTACTCTCAGAGACCTCACGTCCATAGAAGTATAAAGAAGAAATCACGATCACAATTGAAGGATTTGGATTTGGTCTAATTCTATAACGCCCACTTCCAACTTGCTGTAAGGAAAATCTAAATAGAAATATTTAAATCTCTAACACGTTCAATAGAATGTCGTTTAACGCGTCATCTCCCTCATTAGCAGACACAATTAAAAACCTATTGTTATGTCGACGCGCGGGGCCTGACGCGTTAAACCAGTATTTACTAAATAGGTACTTCCTTTACTTACTTAGTACCTTCATGTATATGAAGGTACTTACCATAGTCATTTTGCTTTTATTGTATGAGCTACATTTTGTCTGATATGAGAACATTGAGAGACCGTCTTGAATACGCTTAAAACGTAGCGCTTGGTACTTAACACAACACGTAAACAATCTGAAACATAATTTTCGAATACCAGCAATAACACATGGTGTTTGTATCGATTCCTCGACTACCTATTTACAATGAGTGTAAATATATTTTCTTGTGTTTTCCATCCAATAACAATAATAATGTGTAAACTAGACGCCAACGTTAAGTAAATATTTTAGTATTTGTAATACGACACCTCGATTTTATTTTAAAGTCTTGATAGTCTCAATAAATAAAATGAGAACACCATCAGTGTAGTCGAAGTCAATCAAAGACCCATTAATAAGGATAACTCACAAACTACTGGCCTGATCTTGATCAAATTTAAATGAGACCACATGAAAAACACCAGCTTTCAAATAAAAAAGAATCATCAAAGTCAGTTCACACAGAAAAAGTTCTGAGGTAACACATAATAGTAAAAAATACAGTCTAATTAAAAACCTCCTCCGAAAAATAAAAACTTTTTCACAAAAAATACAACCGAGATCCAAAAAAAACAAAATACACTAATCCGATCAACTCGTTGATCAGCTCGGACGCCTTCAACTTTTGCGTTTTCGGCATTCAGTGTTCATGTTTCATAATATGAAAGAATGAAACAGTAACCCAAATCAAGTTTTAAACTGAAAATAATATTCTGTAAATAAAAGCAATTTCTAGTACCTACCGTGGAAAACATACTCAAAGCGGGTTCTATGAATACTGGTTTTGTAATTTTGAGCTGTGAATTAGCTTGGGTACCTACTGTATCAAGGAAAAACCCAAATCAAGTTTTAAACTGAAAATAATATTCTGTAAATAAAAGCAATTTCTAGTACCTACCGTGGAAAACATACTCAAAGCGGGTTCTATGAATACTGGTTTTGTAATTTTGAGCTGTGAATTAGCTTGGGTACCTACTGTATCAAGGAAAACTGAAATAGACTTCCCGCTACGGTAGGTGCCCCTATGCCTAACCCTTCGAGTAATACAATCGTGATGTTATGTTTATGATTCTCACAACGATTCCTTTTTACAAACTCTTAATGAATAGTAGATTGTTATACAAGGGTGGAAAGGAACCAGTTCCTATACCAGGTACGAGTATTTAGAGGCTCGAGCGCAGCGAGGGCGGCTATAGTCCGAGTAGGAATTGGTGACTTTCACCCGTGTTAAACACTCTACTTTTCATTTCGAATATAAGGAAAATAAAAATAAATAAAATATACGTTTATAAAACCGAAATTATGAATTTCAGTACAGCTTACAGAGTTAGTATCCCGCCAAATTATAGTAGGAGTGAGGCGTATTTATTGTAACAGTTACAAATCACAAGTATTGGTAGATACTAGATAACAGTTGTGCCTGTGATATCATATATCTGTTAAAAAATATAATTTACAATCTACACTACACTCTAGAGTAATAACAGCCGCACGGGTCGATCCATTAGGTTAAGCTACGCTTGTCGGGGTCGGTCCACGGATGGGTGACCATATTTACATACCGAGTCTCCTCCGTGCCTCCGAATGCACGTAATGCCCTTGCTCCGGCTGCGTTGGTCTTTGACAGTCGTTAAGGGTCGTCGGAAGCCCGTGAGTCTGACAACCAGTCTTAACAAGGGTATCATATTACCCAGTGGGTTGTGGAGGTCAGACCCCAAGATAGTTGGGAAAAGGCTAGACAGATTGATTGACTACACTCTTCAGTCTCAGTAGGTACTCAATAACAACTATTCGTGTTATCTGTTATTTCTTCTTCGTATGTCTTCTCTGTCTCGCTCACACCCACGTCATTGAATCTTGCTAAAACGAAAAGCACCTACCTTGTATTTCGGGAGGTACATGTGTCGGATCAAGGCGGAGTTGACCCCTAGGTGTTTCCACTGCGAGGATCGCCCAGAGGACACGGTGGAGCATACGGTGGAGGTTTGCCCCGCTTGGGCAGAGCACCGCCGTGTCCTCGTGGATGCGATAGGCGGCAGCGACCTCTCGCGCCGTGCCCTGGTTCAGGCCATGGTAAGGAGCGAGAGGGAATGGGGAGCCGTCTCCTCCTTCTGCGAAGCAGTAATGCTCGCGAAGAGGGAGGCGGCACACGTTAGGGAGACTCAACAACGGCAGAGTCGCCCTAGCGCCCTCAGCCGCAGCCGCCGCAGGAGACGCCAGGGGCTGCGAGACGATCTCCGGCCACCGTAGACCCGGGCCTGCGGACGGTGAGTAGTGGGTAACTCGCCGTCCGATCAGCACCAGGCCCGAGAGTCGACGGCGCGTAGTGTTCCACGCGCGCCTCAAAGAGTTGTCAGCAAAAGGACGGGGCCTGCCACGGCCAATGCCTGCCCGGGAGTTGAGGATAAATTCGAAAGAGTTACCTCGCCCCCCTGGGCATGTAGGGCAGGGAGGAGCAGGGGTGGGTTTTAGTCAGTAAGAGTCTGACACGCCCTTCCGCTCCACCCTAGAGCGGAAGAAGTCATAAGATGATTTCCCACCCCACCAAAAAAAAAAAAAAAACCTACCTAGTATTACTGTCCGAAAATTGAAATTGTAGTCTTATAGACCAGGTCTTGTGTATTGCAGTAGTCCTAACATTCAGTTCGGAAACACTGCAAGATCGCTGCTAACATTACCTACTACGTATATTATTTTACAATGTTGAAATATGAATATAATACCGACTTGGGATAAAACAGTTCAAAAAAGATATATGTTATTCCTGTTACTGTTACGCAACATTATCTGATGTCATTATCTACAATTAAATAACAGCCTGTTATTTTTCTAAGCACGGTCTGTCAGTAAATAAATCATGGACAGAACTGATTTTACCCTTATTTATATCTTATAATTATATTGATCATTTTATGCATGTAATAGATATTTGACCTTTTTGTATTACCTACATATCTACTAAAGGAAGTAATACTTCAACATTGTAAAATAATATTTTTTATAATATTTTTTATTATTAAATTATTATTATTTAATAATATTTTATTTACCGTAAAACAGTACACAAGTCACTAACACCAACATTACAGTACCTAGCAAAAACATTACACTCAACTTAAGTAACTGTAGCAACGTTATTTTATTTTTTTCTTAATTATACCTAAGTATTATTTGTTATAATTTAAAGATTATTCTGTAGTACTTACCTATCATAATGTAGTAGTTAATACCTAAACTGAAATAAAAGTATCTTGTGATTGTAAATGTTATTTTTTTTTGCATTTAGTCATTTCCTCGCTGAGGTGGGATGAAAAGTTACGTGTTGCACTCGAGTGCAAAGATTTTTCACCTCGTGCTCTTTTGATTCCCTCGATAACGCTCAGGATTCTAATTTTTGAAACACTCGCTGCGCTCGTGATTCAATTTTAGAATCTTTCGTTTGCTCGGTCATCAAAATTGAGCACGCAGTTAAAAAGCAACTTTGCACTCTTGTATAACAAATAACTATTAAAACGTTATTGTTATTATTCATTTGGTTACATAAAAAACAAGATATTTGGGTAATTTCGACTTAAATTCTTTGTTAGTATTGCCACGTCTTCAGATTCCTTAGACGAGTTGTTAACATGCTCCACATAGATACATGTATGTTAGTACCAATGTACTTTAATCTAGATCATCACAATGCCACCTTAATCATTTCCAGTGACTTGGGCACTAACAAACTGCGGACATTGCACAAGACGACGTTTAAAGGTATGCGCTCACTCGCCGAGCTGGACATGTTTGACAACCATGTGGAATATCTGCCAGCTGGAATATTTGACTCGTTGGTCAACTTGAGAATTCTGTGAGTACTTAGCCTTATTAAAAAAAATGTTTGAATACTTGATGTACCTGGTAGCTTTCTGGTAGGCTTGCTATGGGCAGTTTATCAACATTAGTTTATTAGTGATTTTTAAAAATATCTCTATTGGGTACGAAATAATACAACTTTTGTTTCTTATCTACATACATTACCGGCGGACCTTTTTAACAGTAGATATGTAGCTAGCCATCAGGAATTTAGAATTTTCCTCAAATTATCTAAGATAAGTATTTCCTCTTAATGATAGCGATATTCAATGACGGAACTACATAGGTGATATCATAAAATTATAATTACCTATGGAGAGAGGAGTCAACATAAAAGGTAGCACATATACATATTCTATCACTGACAGTGAAATTAATCTGTTTTCAGAAGACTGCAAAGAAATTACCTGGAAGAAATTGACAGTCACGCATTCAGATCAACGAAGAAATTATTTCACGTGGATCTATCGAACAATTTCTTATACTCCCTTCCGGAAAAATTGTTCGTTAACAATTCATTTCTAGAAACCATCGACATTTCTAATAACCATATTATGTACATGCCTTCGGATAGCTTCGTGGGCCTCGAATCTTTGCAAATATTAGACTTATCTAAGAATAAAATACAACGCATAGAAAACGGAACTTTTTCAATAAAGACACTTCAGATATTGAAACTCTCAGACAATAAAATATGTAATATAAGTGAAAATGCTTTTGAGAGCCTGCAAGCTTTGGAAACTTTATTGTTAGAGCGAAATAAATTACAAAGTATTCCAACTCGTCTGTTTCATAATGTGGATTGTTTAAGCTTCCTCGATTTATCTAGTAACAATTTAATGAGTGTAAGTTTTTGCTCTTATTAATTTATATATTACCTTGAAAAGTCTGAGCCGTTTGATATTTCCATCTGAACATTTTCAGTTAACGGGCGTAGAGTTTGAAAAATTGAAGCTTTTACGTACATTGGATATGAAGGATAACGCTCTAATAGAACTCCCGGATTACACGTTTTCGAATTGCACCAACTTGGAGAAGCTCGACTTATCGAAAAATAAATTGCGTTTTTTAAACGTCACTACATTCCTGGGATTGGAAAATCTCACCTCGCTTTTGTTGTCAGAAAATAAATTGTTCGAAGTTCACTTCAAAACTTTTTCAACTTTGAAAAATCTAACTACTTTGTAAGTACCTATTTTATTTTATTCCAAAGATTCCTAGATTTTAGGGTTCCGTACCGAATAGGAAAAACAGGACCTAGAACGAGACGGAACGACGATACAACAATAAATGACAACACTGAAATCATGAGAAAAAAACAACCCCATACATTTATGTTCGCATAACTCTACAAAATGTACCTACTTATTTTACTGCTGTTTTTTTTTCGCAATTTCAGGACTTTTCCTGTATTAAAAGTAGTCTATAATGACGCGTACTGCCAGTGTTTTAAAAGTAGCCTATAATGACGCGTATTGCCAGTGTTTTAAAAGTAGTTTATAATGACGTGTATTGCCAGTGTTTTAAAAGTAGCCTATAATGACGCGTATTGCCAGTGTTTTAAAACTAGCCTATAATGACGCGTATTGCCAGTGGTTTAAAAGTAACCTATAATGACGCGTATTGCCAGTGTTTGAAAAGTAGCCTATAATAACGCGTATTGCCAGTGTTTCAAAAGAAGCCTATAATGACACGTATTGCCAGTGTTTTAAAAGTAGTCTATAATGACGCGTATTGCCAGTGTTACAAAAGTAGCCTATAATGACGCGTATGGCCAGTGTTTTAAAAGTAGCCTATAATGACGCGTATTGCCAGTGTTTTAAAAGTAGTCTATAATGACGCGTATTGCCAGTGTTTTAAAACTAGCCTATAATGACGCGTATTGCCAGTGTTTTAAAAGTAGTCTATAATGACGCGTATTGCCAGTGTTTTAAAAGTAGCCTATAATGACGCGTATAGCCAGTGTTTTCTTTATTGATGTATTATCGTCTCCACATTGTATAACTTCACGTAGTTTCACAATAGCCATACAATAACGTTGTTGTCAAAGCGAGGAATATGTATAGATATATTACTTATTTAAACAATTCTATTACAGGCACTTGGACAACAACATGTTTCCTTCATTACCGTCCCGCACACTGGATTACATGCCCAAACTTGCAATCGTTAAACTATCAGGCAACCCGTGGCACTGCGACTGCCATGCATTGTATATTTCAGCGTAAGTACGTCGCATTTCAAATGCAAATGACATTATCTCCAGATGCAGGTCGCAAAGTCCATTTCCGTAGCGTTACTGCGAACGTATCGCTAACTTTGCACATGCATTCCGTCGCGCCTTACGCGAAACCGCCTCTCAAATTATTTTAGGCAATGTGGAGCTTGGAATTGCAAGGAATAAGCAGGAATAAAACCAGAATGAGATTGTGGAAGATACAGTTAGTGTTTCCCAGAATTTGGCGCTTTGTTTTAAATATTTAACTGACTTCGACTCTATTTCCTTTTATGTTGATATTATTTTATTATTATTATTTATTTTTCTATGATCATTTATAAGCAGCTTTCATGAGACTGCATCATTGGATTTTTTAAAAATCAGAATTCCTAACCAGAAATGGAAACCATCGATTTTTGAAACCTCGCTGTATCCATGTAGGTACACCATCTAATAGTGGTCACTATCGAATGGTATAATAATAATAATATAGTGTGATTTGGCAATCCACCTCAACTTGATAAATTCAGCCTGTATAGCACTTCTGCACCATTTGGAAAAACATCATTGTTTAATTTCGTTTCCGTTAAATAAATTTAGACACTCACACCACTGTTAATTTCTTTTGATTAATAGGTATTGAGAATTATCTTTTTTTTTTAGTTTTTATTTATTTTAGGGATTTTCGTGCACTTTGTTCGATGCCAATCCCATTGTACAGTTATGAATACAAAATCACCAAAAAAACTGAATCTAATTTCTTACTAATTAGGTAATTCTAATATCTTAAATAAATTAAATTCTAATTTCTTATTATAAATGAATATAACACCTTTGCTGCCTCACACTTAGGCTTTGCTAAAATGCCGTTAAACACTCCTGTATCCATTGTTAACAATTTTAAACAGTTCAGTAACATGTTTCTCTTAGTATTGTATCGGACACATTACACCAACACATGCTGTACTTACGTCTTCTTTTTTCCACAAATCTCACAGTTAGGGGAGTCAGATTTTCGCATGAGGTAAGCAAAATTGTTTTGTGCAATATACCCTAACCTTAAACGATGCGCAGCGACAATTTGGGAGCGGCTCAGTTTTGATCCAGAGAACCAAGTTATATGAGGAGCCTCTTCATATAACTTGGTTCTCTCTCACACTGTATACTTTTATACCAGATTCCTTTTGACTTCGATCTGTCATTAAAATGTTCATTCCAAGATTAATAATTATGTTTTCTAAATTTACTTAACATTTCCGAATAACTTGGTAATATACTTGCTTCTGTGCCTAAAAGAATGGTCTCCTTGGCTAATCTGTCAGCCTCCTCATTACCCAAAAGTCCAACATGAGGTGGCACCCACTGGATAACTAAATTCTTACCTATTTAACTACTAAATATATTATTATATATATTAAACTATCTAAATATGCCAATGTTAAATGTGGCTTTCATTTGGTTTATTAAAATAATGATCCTGTATCAGTTCGATCGCAATCAAAATAAGTAATCAAACGAACGATTAGATCCGTTTGTGTCGACGTTAACTCTCTTTTTTAAGAAATCACATCATGTTAAAATATAACATTAAACCAGTACACTGTCCACTTTTACAGTATTTAAAAATAGGGAACTTTGGGAACCGGCAGTACGCTGCTTGTTTTTTTTAATGGGTGACCACTCGACCCCGACAACTCTTGAACTATTTAGTCCATGAACGAGTGAATCGAGCTCGGGAACTTAGGGCACCCCGACATGGACATGTTAAGTTTGAAGGGGATGAACCTTCCATCATTCAATTTCATGTTAGGATCCTTTAAACCCTGCTGACAGAAATAGGAAGAAACTTTTGATAAACATTCTCAGAAAACACATGGCATCCTGAAGTAACATTACTGGTCCCGGCTGGCGGAGTCACTCCCTTAATATGTTTTATATACCTATCTCTCCTACGTTCCAGGTACAATTGCAAGGTTTACTTGTTTAAAAACTTGGTTTTAATTATTCAGGTCCCTTCTACTTCCAGTTATACATTTTACTGTTATATTCTACTCGGCTATTAATTAACGAAAACGAATTATAAATACCCAGAAACAAACCACCTTCGTTAAACAGTGTTTTGAACAGGCTTCAGGAAACAATAATTTATTCTTTACTTTGTACGTAATTTTATGAATTATTTGATTTTTCTTCTAGCTGGGTTCGCCTGAATGAGATGAAGATATGGGACTACTCCCCTACCTGCGTGTCTCCCTGGTACCTTGAAGGTCACTTTCTCAAAAAGCTAAAGTTTCCTGAACTTTGTGCTGGACAATGGGCAAGCATGGTGAATCTTTCGCCTCGGCTACCCATACAACATTTATTAGCATTAAATGTGTCTGTAAATAGAAAACCTCAAGACAGTATGGAGCAAAACCATGACGTCACCACGATTGATACTTGGCATTAAACTGGCTTCATGTTTCAGCTTGTTCTTTTTCATTGTATGATGTATAACTGTAACACAAATTAAATGAATATACCTACTATTTTAAGGATTCTTGTCTTTGTATCAACGTGTTCTATTTCTATGTATGTCGACAAATAAAGTATTTGTTTAATAAATAAGTAGGATTTGAAACCTAAATCTATTCATAGATGGCACAGATTTTATTTTTGATCATCTGCTTAAGTTAGAAGTAAAATAAACACAAAGTACCTAAAGCTGATTTCTTTTGTTTAAAAATAAATGAAAACTTATCGTTCGATAACATTGGACATGATAAAAAAATTTAAATCTTTCTAAAACTACCTACAATATACAAATTAGTAAGACAATGGTCGCTGCCAAGTTGGATCCGCTGTACCTTTGTGACCTTTAGAATAAAGTTTTAAGAGGCCGTACACGAAATTTTGGCCGATTTCACTGATCTACCTGATTTTACAGATGTGATTGTATAGTTAAAATAATGCATTGCTATAAGTGTTAATGCACAACATGAAACATCATTTAAATTATGATCTAATGAATGAACTAGATTCGAAGCTTACGTTGCATATTATAAGTCGAGATTTGGGTTGTTTTAAAAGATTTTTAGTGCCCAATTTTTGTAATTTTTACATTTTTTTCTCAAGAAATGGATTGATGGTAAACTGAAGTTTATTTTTTGCTGTTTTAATTTTATGAACGAGAGTTCTAAATAGCCAAAATCAATAGCAATTCCTTGCCCATTTTCTCTAAAATTTAACTAAGTCAAATATTTTTTGACTCAAAATTTTTATATTAAAGTGGTAAAAAGTGATTCACGGATTATATAGACGACTTTTGCAACAATATATTCTAAATTTTTCATACCGTTAAGACGTCCAAACGATTCGTAATTATGTGATATTCTAAACCCCTTACAGCAAAAATTCACAAAACAGTCGTCGGTTTTTTTTTTTTTTTGGGGGGTGGGAAATCATCCTATGACTTCTTCCGCTCTAGGGTGGAGCGGAAGGGTGTGTCAGACGCTTACTGACTAAAACCCACCCCTGTTCCTCCCTGCCTCGAGTGCCCGGGGGCGAGGTAACTCTTTCGAATTTATCCTCCACCCCCGGGCAGGCACCGGCCTTGGCCTGCCCGGGGCCCTTCACTTTGCTGACAACTCTTTGAGGCGCGCGTGGAACACTACGCGCCGTCGACTCTCGGGCCTGGTGCTGATCGGGCGGCGAGTTACCCACTACTCGTCGTCCGCAGGCCCGGGTCTACGGTGGCCGGAGATCGTCTCGCGGCCCCTGGCGTCTCCTGCGGCGGTCGCGGCTGGGGGCGCCAGGGCGACTCGGCTGTCGTTGAGCCTCCCTAACGTATGCCGCCTCCCTCTTCGCGAGCATTACTGCTTCGCAGAAGGAGGAGACGGCCTCCCATTCCCTCTCGCTCCGTACCATGGCCTGAACCAGGGCACGGCGCGAGAGGTCTCTGTCGCCTATCGCATCCACGAGGACACGGCGGTGTTCTGCCCAAGCGGGGCAAACCACCGTATCCTCCACCGTATGCTCCACCGTGTCCTCTGGGCGATCCTCGCAGTGGACACACTCAGGGGTCACCTCCGCCTTGACACGACACAGGTACCTCCCGAAACAGCCGTGTCCGGTGAGCACCTGCGTCAGGCGGAAGGTGAGGTTGCCATGGCGCCTCTCCAGCCAAGCCTCAAAGAGGGGCACTACCGCCTCAATGGTGGAAAGCCCAGCGCTGGGTTGCGACAGTCGCTCTCTCCATGTCACCATGAGATCCTGCCGAAGCTCCGTCCGCCGAGCCGCGAGTTGTCGCGGCAGCGGAGTTTCGCCCCGGCGTTTGGCCTCCTCGCGCCACTCGTACAGGTGCGCGAGGATTTTTGCCTCCAGATCCCATGGTGAAAGTCCGGCAAGGAGGCTCGCAGCCACGCGGGAGATCGTGCGGTATCCTCGGATCATACGGATCGCCATGACCCTCTGGGACGCGTTCATCTGGCGAGCTGATCGCTGCCTCAACGAACGCGCCCACACCGGCGCTCCGTAGAGGGCCATGGAGCGAACGATC
The DNA here is from genome assembly GCA_951329385.1 of Polia nebulosa. NCBI lineage: Eukaryota > Metazoa > Arthropoda > Insecta > Lepidoptera > Noctuidae > Polia > Polia nebulosa. The sequence continues at coordinate 16,188,540 of OX589595.1, read as the reverse complement.
CCCGCATAGAGCCTACGGCAGGAGGCGTTTGGCCCCCTCAGATTGGGTAGGAGCCGCTTTAAGGCGGCCCCGGCCCTGTCCAATCTGGGAGCCAAACGTCGAAAGTGCTCGACGAAGTTCCACCGGCTGTCGAGGACGAGTCCCAGGTACTTCATCGTACCCTCGACGCCGATGCGAACCCCTCCTACCGTGATCTGGGAACCCGACGGTGGCGCGTTCCGACGACCATGAAAACACATGGCCTCGGACTTGTGCAATGCCACCTCGAGTCCCAGTTGCCGGATCCTCTCTATGACTGTCGCAACCCCGCGTGTCATAAGGTCGGCCGCCGCCTCGTGCGACCTCCCCTACGCTAAGACTAGCGTGTCGTCAGCGTAGCACACTACGCTGACGCCAGTGGGGAGGTCGGCGCGCAGCACCCAGTCGTATCCGATGTTCCACAAGGGCGGCCCCAGGACCGATCCCTGTGGAACACCGCACGACATCTCTCGCCGGTTCCATAATCCCTGATGACCGGGGTAGATGATGGTTCTGTCCGTCAAATACGCCTCGACTACGCGACGGAGGTAGGGCGGCACCCGGTGATACCGGAGTGCCTCCACTATGCTACTCCAGGGCAGGGTGTTAAAGGCATTGGCGATGTCCAGAGACACCGCCAAGACGACCCTACCCCGGGCCACTGCATCCCCCGTCGTGAGGGCTCTTACGCGCATGACAGCGTCCACCGTGGAGCGCCCCCTGCGGAAGCCGTACTGGCTCTCCGCCAGGTCCGGCCCCACCCGCACCATCTGCCCGACGAGGCGGTCTGCAATTACTCTTTCAAAGAGCTTGCCCACCTCGTCGAGCAGCACAATGGGCCGGTAAGCGGACGGAGAGTCCGCAGGGCGCCCCACCTTCTTGATCAGGACCAGCTTCCCCGTCTTCCACCGACGTGGAAACTGGCCCCTCTCCAAGCATGCGCTTAAAAGCCCTCTCAGAAACAGTCGTCGGTTTGTGGTCGATTATCGTAATTATAATAAAATAAAAAAACTAGCTCATACCATCTCATAACTGAAACGATCTTTCATGTTGTGCAATAAAACTTTTAGAAATACATTATTTTAACTGTAAAATCACGTCTGTAAAATCACGTAAATCAGTGAAATCGGCAAAATTTCGTGTACGGCCTCTTAATTGCCCTCTTACCTTATTGCCTCTTTAGGGTTCCTTACCCGAAGGCTCCAACCAAACGGAGCCCTATTGCTGTCACTCACGTGTCCGTCTGTCCGTCTGTCTGTCTGTCTGTCCGTCATCCGTCACACACAAACGGTTGGAGCTACAGTCTTCAAATTTTCACAGTATAAGCATATTATTGACCCAAAGCCATAAAAATAGTCAAAAATACATTTGGTACTTAACACTAGGCTGAGGCTACATTAGGCCGCGACGCGACCTGCGACACATGAGCGATTAAAACAAGTAAATGAATGCTCACGTATATGGCTACACCGTACATCAAATATTACTAGCGATCTTTGATTTCTTTATGCGATAGGAACAACATTACTGAAATCACGGCATCGGCTACATCAACATATGAGCGAATATACGCCGAATATACGCCGGAATTTCGCTTGTAATGTAGCCATACCATGTTTTTCTCGTTTCGCTCTTCCAGTCGCATCGCACATCGCTGCCTACTGTAGCCTCAGCCTTAAATGTGCGAGGTCGGAAAGGAGTAAGCGGTGGGAGGAGCGGTGCCTACCACCACGTGACCCTTTAGGCTCAAGGAGCAGCTGCCTCCCGGTCATGATTTTCAAAGGCCTATTTGAAAAGCGCTGAAACGATTGCGTAGGTACCCAAGTAGGCCGTTGCAAGTATAATTTGGCGAAATGGGAGTAATTGATCCCTCAAACATGCAGTACGAGTGCCGTGCTCAAACTATGAGCCATTTACTGGAGTGCCCCAAATGTCCGTTCACCTGTACTCTAGAAGACCTGATTAACGCTTCTAAGGAAGCAATCACCGTGGCTACCTACTGGCCCCAAACAGTATGATCTAAACAATGTACCGCTGAAACGAAAAGAAGAAGACGTAGGAAAAAATTCTGAACCATAGCAAAGCAATACATAACGCAAGAGTTTTAAAAACAGAAAAAACGTCCACCTTTTTGTTTTGGGTGGGAAATCATCCTATGACTTCTCCCGCTCTGGGTGGAGAGGGCGTGTCAGACTTTTACTGACTAAAACCACCCCTATTCTTTCCTTGCCTGAGTGCCCAGGGGCGCGGTAACTCTGTTACGAATTTATCCGCGACCCCTTGGCATGCAGGCATCGGGCATGATGGGCCCCGCCTGAAAGAGTTGTCAGCCCCGGTAGCTGACAACTCTTTCAGGCGCGCGTGGAACACTACGCGCCGTCGACTCTCGGGCCTTGTGTTCTGACGGCGAGCTACCCATTACTCGCCGTCCGCATAAGATTTATATTTAGTTTCGTTTAGGTTTTAAATAATTGAACAAGGAAGATATGTGAAAGTTATAATTGCGGCTTTTTTCTTACAGCACATTTGCTATCATACTCGTAAATCTCTGTTTCTGACCTTAAATGTATCGTAACGACTAGCTGTAGCTCTGTCCCAGCTACATTACACTAAAATTTTCCTTTTTAATTAAAAAAACCTAAAAAGCGGTACTTTCCCTCGTTTTTTACGAGTAAGTATCTACCTAAGCTTTATAGGTAGGTAAAGGATATGCGTTAAAGCGTACTAAACTAAATAAACCTTATTCGATGTTTTCAGACGTTACGACAGAATTACATTGGTGGAAGTGGATACAAATAACCACGAGAAGAGTTCATTGCATGTTTGTTCTGTTACAAATAAATAATTATTCTTTCTTTTATTCTTCTTTCTATTTCAACTAGTTAATGATTTTGTTTTCAGTGAGCACCATCAGGTTTATAAGATACTGATTGCTTTATGCCTGGCCGCATACAGGCCACATTCAACAGCCACTAAAGACACCGCCTCCTGAAAATGGAAGCGTCTACTTAGTAGTAGTAAGAACGCGACAGCCACTTGTGGTCAGTGGTCGTCAAAAGCGGTCGTTTTAATCCATTACTTGAGTTGAGACTTTACATTTGGTGTCGGCGGTTTTTGGTTGGTAGTCCGTGTCGGACCTCGCACGTTTAGGGTACCGAAATGTATTTTTGACTATTTGTATGGCTTTGGGTCAACAAGATGCTTATACTTTGAAAATTTGAAGACTGTAGCTCCAACTGTTTTGCTTTAAAACCTGTGTGACAGACGACGAACAGGTAGACAGGCGGACAAGTGAGTGACAGCAATAGGGTTCCGTTTGAACCCTTCGGTTACAGAACCCTAAAAAAACACCAAATAAAAACAAGCTCTCATTAAAAAATAACATGCAAATTGTCTGGTCGGGATGACCAGACAATACACCTTTAATGTTTTTTTTTTCAAATAATACTTTCATTTCAACTAATTAGTCGAAACAACTACTTCTTTCATCATACTTCTTTCCCATGTTTAAGTTCCAAGTTATAATTTTGTACGGCTGACCTTTTGTTATAGTCAATATCCTGACAATGAGCCTAACCTCTTGCGTGTCTGGCGGACAGCGCATGGGCCGCAAACAATTAAAAATCTATTGTGTCTGCTAACTAGACCCGCGACGGGTTAATTAAAAAGAGACTAAAATAAATTATCGTAACCAATTTTAAACATACAAAAGTACTGAGTCACCTAAACATTAAAATAATGTTTACTTTTGACAAGACGTTGATCTGACGTTAAACGTTAATAGCGAATGAAATGAAATTTTTCTTTGATTTCAAATTCCATTTGGAATAATTATATTCAACCGGATTTTCATAATACTTCTTTCTAATTTAAATAATGTGTGTAGGTCGAGGGGCTCTTGGCTGAATTAAAACTGCCGCACGGGTTGATGGTCTTCGAGGCTAAGCAACGCTTGCCTGGGTCAGTCCGTGGATAGGTAACACAGCGAGATGACTTGTAAAGCACAATAAACTGTCGTGTACATAGCTCATACAAGCAGTAGCTCCATGTAAATTACTAATACTCAGCAGCATCCGGTTGAAGTGGAAGGAAACCCCAACATAGCAGGGTATTTTTTTTTTTGTGGGGTGGGAAATCATGCAATGACTTCTCCCGCTCTGGGTGGAGCGGGAGGGCGTGTCAGACTCTTACTGACTAAAACCCGCCCCTGTTCCTTCCCTGCCTGAGTGCCCAGGGGTGCGGTAACTCATTTTCAGAATTTATCCGCTACCCCTAGGCATAACATAGCAGGGTAAAGGTGAGGCAAATTGATTTTATATATGTTCGCGTATGTAACTAAGAGTGGGCTTCCCAAGATGAACACGACCTTCAGCAATGAAGAACACGAATGAGAAGAGAAGAGATTCAACTGACACAAAAATCAAGTTTAGCTTCTAAAGTGCCGCTTCAGTGGCTACCAGGAAAAGTACCATATTGTGTACTTTATACAGCGTCTTGGTTCTTGATAAGTTTCTTATGTACTCCGAAATCTTTGTGTCTATTATTACAATCTTGATTTTTGTATTTTGTAGAGTACAGAACGTTACTGCAATTTTTTTTTATTTTCTTTTACATACATACATAATGTAGTACGTACACAACTTCTGTGCTTTACATAAACTAATAAAGAGCAGACTTGTGCAACGTGTGCCTTTTTTTTATGGGGTGGGAAATCATCCAATGACTTCTCCCGCTCTGGGTGGAGCGGGAGGGCGTGTCAGACTGACTGAACCCCACCCCTGTTCCTTCCTGCCCTGAGTGCCCAGGGGCGAGGTAACTCTGTTTCGAATTTATTCTCAACCCCCGGGCAGGCATCGGCCATGACGGGCCCCATCCTAATTGCTGACAACTCTTTGAGGCGCGCGTGGAACACTATGCGCCGTCGACTCTCGGGCCTGGTGCTGATCGGACGGCGAGCTACCCATTACTCGCCGTCCGCAGGCCCGGGTCTAGGGTGGCCGGAGATCGTCTCGCGGCGCCGGAAGTGCCAGGCGTCTCCAGAGGCGGCTGCTGCTGAGAGCGTGAGGGCGACTCCGTTGTTAAGTCTCCCTCTCGCTCCGTACCATGGCCTGAACCAGGGCAGGGCGCGAGAGGTCCAACGTGTGCCTACGGTTGTATTTTTTTTGAGAATATTTTCAACTTGTTCTGTTTGTCTTGTCTCTGGAGAAAAGACATACTGTAGTGAAATATCATCGTGTAACTACAAAGAGTAGTGCTGCCCTCGCTGGAGGATATACTTAACCTGACAAAATCTCACAAAATATCTGCTTTCAGTAGACTTCCTACTGGTTGCAGATTAGCGTACCTGTTGGAAAAAATAATTCGTTCTATTTATAAATATAGCCAATAAATAAAATATTTGTTTATTATGTACTCCTCTATATGCATATATATAACACAGATAACATTGATAACACTTTCGATTATCCGCGTACGTCATGTTAGTATTTAAAATAATGAAATTCTTATCAGACGATAACAAAATATTTATACTGATAAAAAACGTCTTAAAATTTTATGTTTATAAATTATACTTTAGTCATCGAAAATATAAGCAGACAGTAATGGTAAAATAGAAAGGGGTGAAAATCGGACTGTTCCTACAAGTTACGTCTTGTGGGTAAATACGAGTATCTTCCTCAACAGATATTTTGCAGAATTCTAAACATTTGAGTGCCGTTTAGATATTCGAACTATTTTATGTCGAACGTTTATGTCCGGCTCTGTGTAGGTTTAGTATGAAGACTTGTTTTTGATATCTAACCATTACTTTCATTACCATAATAACCAAAATTGTTGCGAGGGTGAATGAAAAGACAGCCAAAAAACTGTAAAATAAACTACTTTTCAATCTGATCCTCTGTCTAAAGCTGCGACCATAACGATATCACGTCGGGCGTAATTCATTTAAGTTTGCGGAATATGAGAAAGTGATTTTCAGAAGATAAACTCGATGGCAAAATACTTCTGCGCAAAGATAGAATTTAGTTACTACTACCTATATCGATTTATCATAGTTTTAATTTTACAACTTTTACTTCTTTTGTTTACCAACATAACAACAATAAGTACACCACGTTATCATTAGTAGCCTAAACAGGTCCACGGCTGGACCAGCTGAAGATAGCAGTTGTTTTGTCCATGGTTCTCTGGTCCTTAGCTGCCATTGCAGCAGTCTTCATCTAAATTCAGGCTCCTACATACATACTACCAGCATGGCGTACCTATGTCGCCAGCATTTACGGGCTGCCGACATCATAAATATGATGATGTACTTTCTTCCCCGAAAAAAAGCCCTGGCGATGGTTGTCCATTCGACGTGACATAGGTTCTTTGGAGCCTTATGGGTTAGCTACTCTTGCGTAGTTTATTACAGTTTGATACGCCGCTCCCTTTGGCCGCGTTTCCATCTGCAAGCAAATTGCATGCTAGTGCATTACGTTGCAGGCTACCGAAGTATATTATTATCAATCGGTAGTTCGTAACCTGCAATGTACAATGTTCAACTTGCATGCAATTTGCTTGAAGATGGAAACGCGGCCCTATTTCAATATTTTGACACCTTTTATTGAATAAGGAAAGGAAACAAAACTAAAAATTCAGTTTTTAACCAAAAATACCAAAATTACGCTTTGTGTAATATAAAATACATTAGATATTACCGTTATATATGTGTATGTATGATGATATTGTTATCACGTTATTTCCGCGCAGATATCAATCGTCAGATATTGTAATCATCATCAATTCATTGATACTTATCAACACTAAATTCAGTTCTTTGTGAAGTTTTTCGGGTATCTGACGTACCTACCTCGTTAATTAAGGTATACAAGCCGGATGTAACAGTGCTCATTAGTTATTGTTTGATAGTTGTTTGGTGTCATAAAATATTTGATACAAGTTTATGATACATGTTGTGTTTATGTTCTTATTCGCTAAGTGAAAGTGCGTGTTGATGATAAACTAATATGATGTTATCAAAAAGTTAAAAAGTGAATAATTACACCTTTCCCAGCAGTTGCGTAACATTTTAGATATGACTATATTATGACTATATCCATGCGTATAAAACCAAAGTAAGACAATGGGGCATTGGAAACTTAAGACTATATTATTTTCATTTATTTTTACGGCATGTGTATGCTACAGTAATGGTAAGAAAAAGATTTTAAATAACTCACATTATCAAAATACATCACATATTATACTTCTTCCTCTTCTTTATTATGTTCAGGATGTACCATAGAAGGCGTTCCGCTCGGGCTCCCAGTGCATGCATGGGTCCATGACACATTCAGAGGAACTTTTTGGCAAAATGAGACAGCGGGTATTACGGGTAAGCATCTGTTCTTATTTTAACAAATAAGTCGCTTTCTAAATCTTGTGTGTTGTGTAAAAACATACAATGTAAACAATCGGTAAAAAAAATAATTAAAAACAACTAAAAAGTTCCAAACAAATCACTTTTCAAGCAGTGTGAAGTAGTTGTTGGTTTTTTTTTTGTTCAATTACGGAATTGATGCCACCAACTGTATCAAACTGCTTGAAAAGTGACTTGTTTGGAACTTTTTAGTCGGGTTTTTTGTCAGTTTTTCAATTTTATTATTTCTTGCATTTGAGTTATTTTTTTGAAATCGTTTCCTCGAGCTCTTTATTTTGATACCGCACATGACCATGTCACAAAAAAATACGACTACCTAGACTTACGAGTACCTAATGGCGGTCGCCATTTTTTTTTTTTTAATTTTTTTTTAAATCCATCCATATAACCTTGAACGATATTGTCTTCAAAAGATTTCTTCATCGGTTACGTTCCTAACATCTTAAACCACTTTTATCAAAACACTTTTGAATAATCTACAGACAACTATATAATATTAAGAACTATTCTATAATTTTTATAAAAACATTATTTTTAATTTAGTTATTTCATTATTTAGTAAGGTAATTAGCGATTTACAACAATGTATATAAAATTTAAAAAAATCTTAATTACCTCTGTCAGGGCTCAGAACAGGATATTTTAACGTTAAAGTTAAGTCAGAATAGAGGACTAATTCGTGGTTAAGTAATAACAGCCACATGGGCCGATCTTCAAAGTAAAATAACAATCGCCTAGTTCAGTCCGTGGATACGTCACCCAGTTCATACCGAGACTCCTTTGTGCCTCGTAAAACACGTTAGGCCCTTGGTTTCGGCTGTCATTTGTAGTTTTTTAACTGACTTCAAAACGGAGGAGGTTATCAATTCGGATGTTTGTATTTTTTTTTATGTATGTCATGGCATAACCCGCATAACTCCGTCGTATATATTTTTTTGTTCGAAAGAGGTTTATTTCAAAATGGTCACATTTAAATTTCATGTAGATCTGATAATGGGTTTCGGAGACAGACAACGGAACTCTTCAAAAAATTACAGCATATCAACTGCAATTGCTGCGATCGTATGTCTATATAGTGTTAACACAATTGAATGGGGAACCACAACTAAAAAGTAAAAATAAAAACTTTTTTACATAAAAATAGAACTGACTTCCAAAAAAAGTGCAAAATAACTTTAATTTGGGAAGTCGGTGTCAAAAAAAAACAAAGAAACAAAACCAGAAACACAGACTTCCGAAATTAAAGTTATTTTGCTCTTTTTTTGGAAGTAAGTTCTATTTTTGTGTGTTGTGGAAGCCAAAAAACAAATGTTCAATAAAAATCTTTATTTCAGGAATTTCTTCTTCAGAAGGCAGAGATTACTATAGTATTGATTTCGTCAATTCCCACTTTGTATTGTCTACGACTCAACTCTTTGATCTATATGAAGAAAACCAGGTTGAGAGAAATATGACAATCAACGCAAGATTCATATGTCCGGAATCAAATCCTGATTTAGTAAGATCACTTCTCTACAGCTTCTTAAATACTAATTTTATTAAAAATATTCTTCAGCAAACCATTTTTGAGTACGAAATTTTGGAAAATTGATAATTATACAAAGATTTGCATTAATATGATAAATATTAATTTGCAAGAGAGTTGTTGTTCCTGCCCCCTCACAATTGCTACTTCTGAGCACAAGATCTCGCGTTCGATTCGGGGGTCGACAAATGTGTATTGGCTTTTTCCATCCGGTTTTCTTACTATCAGTTCGGAGTTTTTAATTCGTGCTCGGTTGGTGGCAAGGCTTGCAACCTAATTATTACATTTATAGAACGTAACAGGCGGAATGTGGTGTACCTACTACATGTTGGTATACTTCTGCCAGGGCCAGCCCATCGGGGAATACAGGCCTAACGTTATGATAATGTACCTGTGACGCAAAAACTATTGTAACTGAAGGTGATACATTACTAACGGCTGATTTCACCATTCGCTCTATAAACTAAGTTTTACTGAACTAAGTTTAGCGTAAAAAATAAAAACCATAAAAAAGATTATAGTGAGTTATCCTTAAAAGATAGACATAATATACTGTCGCGGTTTTTTTTTCAACTTTAAAAGGAAAACAATTCCGTCATCATTCCGATCTACGGTAGACCATATCCACACATTAAAATTAATAATTGAAAAATACAACGAATACAACATGCCACTATACATTGGCTTTATAGATTACTCAAAAGCGTTTGACTGTATCTGCCACAACTCTATATGGAGAGCGTTGGAAGAGCAAGAACTGCATCCAGAGTACGTCAGCATAATAAAGGAGATATATAGAAACATCAAAGCCAAAATTAAACTGGATAGTACCGGACCTGCTTTTAAGATAGAGCGGGGTGTAAGACAGGGCGACCCACTGTCACCAAAATTATTTATAGCTGTCCTAGAACAAATATTTCGTTCGTTGACCTGGAACGAAGTGGGTCTAAACATATATGGAAAATATCTATCCCATTTAAGATTTGCTGACGACCTTGTCTTGCTCTCCGAAGACCCAAAATAGTTACAGTATATGCTGGAGACCCTCAATCAAGAAAGCAAAAAAGTGGGGCTTGAGGTGAACCACAGCAAAACTAAAGTTATGACGAACTGCACGGAAACAACAATAACGCTAAACTCTACACCTCTTGAGTGGGTCAATGAATATGTTTATTTGGGACACTTAATTTCAACCAAAGACTGCACGAAGTTGGAAATAAATAGAAGAGTAAAGAACACATGGAGTAAGTACTGGGCTATGAAAGAAATCTTCAAGAGTACTTAAAGACAAAAGCTGTGGAAAGCTGCTTGATGCCGTGTTTGCCATATGCCTGTCAAACATGGCCTCTAACAAAAAGATCTCTACTAAAATTAAGAGTTTGCCAGAGAGCAATAGAGAGAAGCTATACGGGCCACAAACTAAGAAATAGAGACAGAAACAGCTCAATATGACAAGAAACCAAGGCTATCGACGTAATCAAGCAAACATTTACACTGAAATGGAAATGGGCTGGACACTTACACAGAGTAAGCGATGACAGATGGACCAAAACCATAACAAACTGGTATCCTATCAACAAAAAAGAGAAGACGTGGTAGACCCAACAAGACATGGAGTGACGACATATCAGGCTTGATAAGAAAAACATGGAGCAGACTAGCTAGGGATAGAGAAAGATGGAGACAGATGGAGGAGGCTTTTATCGCTCTAGGCGGTCCTTATAATAATCCTAGATAAGTAAACCAAATCAAAAATTAACAAAAAAAAACTACTAACTATTATGAATTTATATACTAACAATAATGATTGCTAATAATTTCAATCATTTGAATGTATAATTTATTTGATTTTACAATTATTTATTTCTGACATTTTTCTGCATACAAAAACAAATATTTATTCAAATTTTGATTGGTGTAAAGTTTAAAATTAATCTATTTATTGTAACTATTTTTAACTGTGATAATTAGTCTTAGATAAACAATAATTAATAAAATGAAGTTTAAAATTAATCTATTTAGATGAAACTATTTTTGACGACGACACGGTTGGCGCAATGGTTGTGCGTTCGGCTGCTGCGCTGCGTGTCGCGGGTTCGATTCCTGCATGAAACAAATATTTGTATGACCTACAGATAGTTGTGCCGGGTTTGGGTGTCTTGTATATGTGAGTATATATGTTTGTAAACGCACCCACGATACAGGAGTAATTCCTACCATGGGGCAACGTAAGTTTTTTTTTGTTTTTTTTTTGTTGAAAAAATAAACAAAAAAAAACTGATATATTTAATATTAGGTAAACAATAATTATTAATGATTTTATTGAAGTTGAATTGAATTGCACTTTATATTTTTATTAATAATGTATGAAAAGATTATATAATAATTGTAAGGAATCATTAAAAGCTTTATTATTATTTCGTTTATTCGTCTTTCTTACTTATTATATTTTTAAATATTTCTTAAAAAAAATAATATATAAAAAACATATAAAAATATAAAAAATAGTAGCCCACCGGTATCGGGAACAGGGTCCAAGCTACCGGCGGTCAGGGCTCCAGAGAGAGGAACCGCCTGACAATGCGAGCCGTGTCCAGAAGTACTACTTTCTGAATCAAGCCCTTGATCCAGCCGCCTAACGAGAGCCTCCTGAGGTGTTGGTCGAGGCTCGTGGCTATTAAGCCGTTGGTTGACACGACTATCGGTACAATGATCGCTGAGTCCACATCCCACATGTCGACAGCCTCGCGAGCCAAGTAATATACTTGATTTGTTTATCTTTCTCGGCTTTCATGAGGTTCTCGTCATGTGGGACGGTAATATCAACAATCATTGCGCGCCTCTCGATTCGGTCCACCACCACTATATCAGGCTTATTGGCTACAATAGTCCTGTCAGTGATGATGGACCGATCCCAGTACAATGAGATATGACCATTATCGAGTGGGTTGGGCACGTACCTGTAGTAGGGCACTTCCGATTCCACAAGAGAGTATTTCAGAGCAAGTTGCTGATGGATAATCCTGGCTACAAGGTTATGTCTACGCAAGTACTCACCGTTAGCTAGACTAGAACAACCAGAGACTATGTGGCGGATTGATTCTCCCGGACGATGACATGCCCGACATATGGCAACCGTGGCGTCCTTCACAATAAATCTCCGGTAGTTTTTCGTCATGATAACTTCGTCCATAATTACACAGACAAAACCTTCAGTTTCCCCAAAGAGGTCACTGACACGCAGCCAGGCTACGGACGCTAGTTGATCTACATTGGGCCCATGTAGAGCCCGGAAAAAGCGTCCGTGAAGTTCCTTACTCTGCCATACTTCCCTGCGATCGTTAGTGTCAAGCACTAGATGTTTGCGCCAGTTCTCGTTAGCCAAAGAGAGTGGGGTAAGGCCCTTGTCCACCGTCACTACATCTCGATGCATACCCACGTCAGCAGTTAGGAAATATTCCCTCAGACTGCATACCTCGCGGTTGTGGAGGGTCTTAGCATTTAAAAAGCCTCGGCCTCCACACTTCCGCGGGATATACAGTCTCATCACTGACGAACGTGGGTGATGCATTCGGTATGCAGTTAGTAGTGTACGGACCCGCCTATCCAGGGCGTCAAGTTCTGTTTGAGTCCATTTGAGTACGCCGAAAGAGTACATCAATAAAGGCATTACCCAACTATTGAAGGCACGCACCTTGTTTCCGCCTGAAAGAAGGCTATTGAATACCTTCTTCAGGCGGCCAAAGAAGCGCTCCCTCAACAACTGCTTCATGTCAGTCGCATTGATACCTAACACTTCCGACATACCCAAATACTTATAGGTTTCGGTTGGAGAGAGGGATCTCAGGTTTATGGAATCCGAGAGTTGAGTTCCCACGGATTCCACTATCTCCCCTCGCTTTACATGCATGACTGCACACTTGTCCACACCAAACTCCATCCTTATGGCACTACTGAAGGTTTTAGTTACCTTCTGTAGCTCCATCAGTTGCAGATTGCTGGGGGCAAAAAGTTTCAAGTCATCCATGTAAAGGAGGTGAGATATTACCCGACCACCTCTCTTCAACCGATAGCCTAGAGCCTCTAGCAGTGTGCTTAGAGGATTCAAGGCTAGGCAGAACCAAAGCGGACTCAAACTGTCACCCTGGAATATACCCCGCTCGATCCTTACCGGTTCGCTATTCCTCTGGATTTGTCGACATCCTGGATAGCGAAGGACCGTCCTCCATTGCCTCATACACGACATCAGGAAGGTGCGTAGCGTTGCATCAACTTTATACAATTCTAGCACCCTCATGAGCCATGTATGAGGAACTGAGTCATAGGCCTTCTTATAGTCTATCCAACATGTCGACAGATCCTTTCGGGAACGCCGAACCTGTTGGCTAATGGCCATATCAATACAGCTCCTTAGTACCGCGGGACCCATTCCTACATCCATTTTGAGAGGCAGACATTATACAGTTACTATCTATATGTGTGTTAATCTTAGCTCTCAAAATGGATGTAAGAACCTTATACACCGTCGGTAAGCACGTGATCGGTCTATAATTTTTAGGTTCCGCAGTACTACCTGTTTTATGGAGCAGGTGGGTTATTCATGTTGTAAGGAACTCGGGTAGCGAACCAGACTCCAAGGCTGCCTGGTATTGAGATGCCAAGCGAGCGTGCGACCTTTGTAGCCACTTTATCCAAAAATTGTGCAGCCCGTCTGGCCCTGGAGATTTCCAATTAGGAAACGGACGGACTGCACGGGCTACATCTTGGAGGCTGATAGTGATTGCCCCCATTTCTGTTATTGGATCGCACTCTCGCTCGATCTCCCGAGTCCAGTCACCTTCGGTGTGACTGACAGGCACCGACCAGATGTTGCGCCAGAATAAACTCATGGCGTCATCATCCGGCAGACGCGTGTCAGTCACACCTAGTTCCGGTTGCTCCCAAATCCTGGTACCTTTCATTACTCCGGAATGTGCGATTCTGGGTGTATCGCTCCACCCGCCGCTTATACCTACGTATGCGGTTTGCCCATGCATACACCTTCTGCTTCAGGAAGTCGATGCGCTCTGTGACACGGGACATATAGTCACGGGAGCTGACATTAGTCCCCAAAAACGCCCGTCTCACAAAGCGCATCACTCTTGGGCGAGTGTTGCCCTCCCTGAAAGAGATAAGTTTGCCGATGAGTGCTCTGGCCCCACCAATACGACACTCGATCCTGCGCTGCCAAGCCGGCACAGCTGGTTTCGGTCGTGTAGCTCTGTCATTAGGGAATTTGACATGAGCTACACGACATACCGCTACAGCCGCGCAGTACATTATCGAGTGTGTGTCGGTGAGGTCATCGCAGTTATCAAAATAATTTGACAACTGCGAATCCAGAGCAGCCACCAGCGCCTTATTCCTATTATGCATGGGCAAACGAGGCAAGCGAGGCCTAAGTTCGGGCGGCATGTTGCGATATTCCCGAATAGCACACTCCAAAGCACTCCTCAATTCGTCATTGCACTGGGTACTGACGTTTGTAACCATGTCATTACACTCGTCGTCACCGTGGCTGGGAGCATGGTTAGACGGTGGTACCACCACTGGTACCACAGCCTGTGACGGAGGGGCAATGACATGGCTACCCATTTCAGTTTGGAGGCGATCAAGTACAGTATCATCCAACATATGATTACGCTGGATGACCCGCACCTGATCCGACAGTCGTTGGGCCGAAACGTTGATGGCTGGCTCAAGCACCTGAAACAAAGAGAGCATCCGAACACGGTACGCGGTCAGGTTGTTACCTCCCTCTGTAGCCCCATAGTATGAGCGCATGACATTATCATTGATGGATTGGGTCCATCTCATGCGCTGCACACTTCCGCCGGGATCTGGGACCCTATCAGAGGCCGGTGGGCCTCGAGGTCCTAAGCCACTCGGCGGCTGGCGTCCTCCCCGTCGACGCGCAGGTGGTGGTGACGTCGGTGGCGAGAAGAACTCGTCGCTGGAGCTCGACGCAACTGCCACGGCCTGTGTCACAGCACTCACGGTGGGGCTGGGTTCCGGCGGCGGCGAGGCGGAGCTGAGCGACGAGGTCGGAGGTGGTTGGCGTGCTTTGCGAGCTGCGTCAACATATTTTTCTTCGACGTCAACTTGTCAATTTATTGATTTCCATAATATTGCTGTATCTATGTTTATCCACGAGTTTATTTATTTTATTATTATTATTCCATTTATTTTATAGTTTAAACATACAATTTACATTTTTAAATATTAAAATATCAAAATATAAAAACATTTAAAAATATAAAAAATAGTATCCCACCGGTATCGGGATAGGGTCCAAGCTACCGGTGGTCAGGGCTCCTGGGAGAGGAACCTCCTAACTATGCGCGCCGTGTCCAGGAGTACTGCCTTCTGGATCAAGCCCTTGATCCAGCTGCCCAACGAGAGCCTCCTTAGGTGTTCATCGAGGCTCTTGGCTATTAAGCCATTGGCCGTCACGACTATCGGCACAATGACTGCTGTATCCACCTCCCACATGTCAACAACCTCGCGAGCCAGATCAAGATACTTTGTTTTTTTATCTTTCTCAGCCTTCACGAGGTTCTCGTCATGAGGGACAGCTATATCAACAATCATTGTGCGACGCTCTTGTCGATCTATCACCACTATGTCAGGCTTATTGGCAACAATAGTCCTATCAGTGATGATAGATCGATCCCAATACAACGTGATATTGCCATTTTCGAGAACTGGGTCGGGCTCATACCTATAGTACGGTACTTCAGATTCCACAAGATTGTATTTAAGAGCAAGTTGCTGATGGATAATCCTGGCTACAAGGTTGTGTCTATGCAAATAGTCTCCGTTAGCTAGACGAGAACAACCAGAACTAATGTGTCGGATTGATTCCCCGGGTCGGTGGCATGCCCGACAGATGTCAACCGTACCGTCCTTCACAATATATTTCCGGTAGTTATTCGTCATCATAACTTCGTCCATAATCGCACAGACAAAACCTTCGGTTTCCCCGAATAGGTCACCAAAGCGCAGCCAGGATACGGACGCTAAGAGGTCTACATCAGGTCCATGTAGGACCCGGTAAAAGCGTCCGTGAAGCTCCTTGCTCTGCCATACTTCCCTGCGGTCATTAGTATCCAGTACTTTAAGTTTGCGCCAGTTCTCGTTTGCCAAGGAGAGCGGGGTGAGGCCCTTGTCCACAGCGACCACATCTCGATGCATACCCACGTCGGTTTCTAGGAAATATTCCCTAAGGCTGCATACCTCGCGGTTGTGTAGGGTCTTAGCATTTAAGAAGCCACGACCCCCACATTTCCGCGGGATATACAGCCTCATCACCGATGATCGTGGGTGATGCATCCGATTTGCGGTCAGCAATGTGCGGACCCTCCTATCCAGGGCGTCAAGTTCCGTCTGAGTCCATTTGAGTATGCCGAAAGAGTACATCAACACCGGCATGACCCAACCGTTGAAGGCGCGCACCTTGTTCCCGCCTGATAAAAGACTATTTAGTACTTTATTCAGGCGGCCAAAGAAGCGCTCCTTCAGCGACTGTTTCACGTCAGTAGTATTGATGCCTAACGCTTCCGACATACCCAAATACTTGTAGGTTTCGGTTGAGCAGAGGGATCTAAGGTGTATGGAATCCGAGAGTTGAGTTCCCACGGATTCCATAATCTCCCCTCGCTTTACATGCATGACTGCACATTTGTCCACACCAAATTCCATCCTGATGGCGCTACTGAAGGTTTCTGTTACCTTCAGTAGCTTCATCAGTTGCAAGTTGTTGGGGGCAAAGAGTTTCAGATCATCCATGTAAAGGAGGTGTGATGTGACCTGACCACCTCTTCTCAACCGATAGCCTTGTCCCGAACCCTCCAGTAATGTACTGAGAGGGTTGAGGGCCAGACAAAACCACAGTGGACTCAGACTGTCGCCCTGGAATATGCCACGCTCGATCCTTATCGGTTCGCTGTTCTCCTGTATCTGCCGACATCCTGGATAGTGAAGGACTGTACTCCACTGCCCCATACACGACATCAGGAAGGTGCGCAGAGTTGCATCAACTTTGTACAACTCCAGCACCCTTATGAGCCATGTATGTGGCACCGAGTCATAGGCCTTCTTGTAATCTATCCAACATGTCGACAGATCTCTTCGAGAACGACGAACCTGTTGGCTAATAGCAATATCGATGAGGAGCAGCTCCTTAGTACCACGGGACCCATTCCTACATCCATTCTGGGAGGCTGATATGATACGATTTTTATCAATGTGGATGTTAATTTTAGCTCTCAGAATGGATGTAAGAACTTTATAGACCGTCGGTAAACACGTGATCGGTCTATAATTCTTAGGTTCCGCAGTACTACCTGATTTATGGAGCAGGTGGGTTATTCCTGTCGTAAGAAACTGGGGCAGCGACCCTGACTCTAAGGCAGACTGGAACTGAGCTGCCAAGCGAGCGTGCGACCTTTGGAACCATTTAATCCAGAAATTGTGCAGCCCGTCCGGCCCTGGAGATTTCCAGTTAGGCAACGGACGGACTGCACGAGCTACATCTTGGGGGCTGATGGTAATTGCCAATAATTATTATTATTATTATTAATCCCGTCATACATACTTTTTGCGTAACTTTAACCGTTTACGCAGCGCACGCAACTGAAGCTCTCAAAAGATTTTTTTTTCCCATTTTTGCCACATTTTTCATTTATGCTTCGCTCCTGTTAGTCGCAGTGTGATGTTATATAGCCAAAAGCCTTCCTCGATAAACGGACTATTCAACACAAAAATTATATTATAATAATATTTTTCAATTCGATTCAGTAGTTCCTGAGATTAGCGCGTTCAACCAAACAAACTCTTCAGCTTTATGACAGCGGCTAAACGCGTTTAAGCGAGCTTAAAAGTCGATAACTGGGCGTTTAGAATTGGTGAAATCGGCCCTTGGATACGTATTTGCTTTAATTGCATTAAGTAGTTACGTTATAAGGTTTTACAATATATAAAATTAATATTGACATTCAAACATTAATTAATTAACGCAGCCTTTGATTTGACACCATTATTATCGTAACGTCAATTAATAGAGCTTTACCTTTTCACATCAGGTTTAAATACTGTATCTCGTTCTAATATTATTTTATTTTTCAGACAATTTGGGTACATGTAATCGACTCAAACAATAACGACCCGAGGTTCCTCTTTCCACCAGGGGAAGATGAATTTGTTTTCACCATTAATGCGCCAGTACCGCCAGGGTACGAAATTACTGGTTGTTTATACGACATGATTGTCAGAGATATCGATCTCACAACCGACAAAATTATCTTCGAAATTGAAGAAAACGAATTTTTTGAAATAGAAAAAGAAATTATAAAATCGGATGCTACGCCGAAAGAGTTTAGTGCAATATTGAGGACAAAGACGTTTATAAGGACGTTTCCAGAACAAATAAGATTAAAAGTCAGCGCGACAGTAAGCTTTTTATTTTCTTCTCGTCATTCCCATAAAACCATTCTAGAGTGACTGATTAGGATATCGTATCGAGCATCCCATGGCAAATAACTTTCAGAAGTAAATGAGTTTTTGAATCGCTAATAGTCGTAATAATGCAGTTTTCTTAAACATGCCAATTAGAACGATATGCACCGATCTCTTATGCTGGTACGACATTTTTCGCGGGGTATGATCAGTAGCAGTTCGTTAGTACGACCACAGATACAGTAGTGCTATTCTGTAACATACTCACCGTGAAAACTTAGGTGAAGTGAACGTGAAGTGGGCTGTCAATCCATACAATCAAGGTGGAATGACAGTTCACTTCACGCTCACTCCACTTAAGTTTTCACGGTGAGCTGTTAACAGAATCGACCGGCAGATATACTACGGCGTTCCGAAGTTATCTGTAAATATAAAATTCAAAGTCCTAACTACGAGTATATATCATCGCACAGCCCACACCGCTGGTCCTAGAGACATGAAAGGAGGGTGTGTTCTTTGTGAAGAGTGGTGCGGTGCGGAGCGGAGCGGTGAGGGTGTGATCTACGAAGAAAGGGACTTATAATATTGGCTTCGTCAATCACTTTGGACGACTTTTGTGTAGAAAATATGTCAAACAAAGAGCCATACATCGAGATATAAGTACTAACGTACAGTACTTATATCTCGATGCCGCCATATTTATTATTCAGTCGTAATACTTAGTTGTTTCGCTGTTGAAAAATCTGATCTAGCATAATTACTTTTATCAAGTAAACTGACTATTTTTTTGTTTGGGTGTAAGAAAAACAATAAAAAAAACATAAAAAAGAAAGAAAGAAAATACGTTTATTAACATCATCAAACATCCTAACCAACGATGCTCAGACCTGTTCACTTACCGAATTGCAAAAGTTTCGCCATAGGGTTTGCCAGTGAAATATGAAGCCCAGCATTCTGAGTGTAATAGGAACAGACGAAATACAAAATACCATGCTGCAAAGTATATTTATATAATAAAATTTGAAAAAAAAGCTTATACTATATGCATTTTTCTTTTCAAATTATTTAATATGTAACATTTATAATGTCATGTTTGGCATGAACGAGAATGGCAGTTGAGAGTTTGTCATGCTCAAATGTGTCGCTGATGTTGACGCGAGTGTTGGATCATTCAGTTCTTTTCTGGAGTTTTTGGCGGGATTTTGTCGAGTGAAGTTCAGTGACTGTTTTAATTATTCGTTTATTGATTCCTAGTGGATATTGTGATGTAAAATTGGTGTAGTTTTGTGTCTCAAGTGTCAACGCAAATGGACAATATGTGGAATCATTGAAACAGGCGCGATCTCGGCAAAATGGAGCTGAGAATTTTATTGTAGTATTTGCTACCTCAGCAACGTTTGCCGAGAAGGCTGACTCGACACATTTATTGCAAAATACTGCAAAAAACATTAGAATGTGTTACATCTGCATTCTAATGGAAAAAGTATAAAATACACTACTTAAGACCAGGCAATATGGTCAAAAGACTTTCGCCTTTCCTTCGGGAATTATAAAATATAATAATCAGTTCTTTTCTAAAAGGTTGAGCTGAATGGTGCTGCCGGTCGATTCTGTTAACAGCTCACCGTGAAAGCTTAGGTGGAGTGAGCGTGAAGTGAACTGTCATTCCACCTTGATTGTACGGATTGACAGCCCACTTCACGTTCACTTCACCTAAGTTTTCACGGTGAGTATGTTACAGAATAGCACTACTGATACATGTGTCATGTTTGTGAACGGGCGCCGTCACTTGAGACTGGTCATCTCTTTAACTGCCAGTGACATATTTTAGTGTCATATGAACTTTTTATTTTATTTACTTTGTTCTCACATATGTATGCAACATGAATAATGTTACCAGGATGTTTCTGATACATACGAGTAACATGATTTAAAATAGTATCCATGGAGTTTCTTGCGCGTTCTTCCCCATAGCTACGCTTTGGATTGTGCAATTAATTTTGTCTTTCTGACTGACTTACTTCCCGGCAGTGGCAGTTCAGAAGTGCCTGTAAGGGTTTAATTGAAAGAAATGCTTTGATTTTGACTTTCATAGACGTGGGCTAAAAGGCAGCCAGGACCAAGTGGGATAGAGCGGGTCAGCTGCGTGCACACTGATTGCAGGATATGAGTGTCCATGCATTGGGTTCCTAAAAATGGAAGGCACCGTCGAAGACGGCCCAGAAAGAGGTGGTGGTTCGAGTCAGTGCGGGAAAAGAATGTCTGGAAAGACTTTGGGGAGCCCTTTGTCCAGCTGATGTTTCTTTAATTGACTTTGCTGGAACATTACAGAAACCATACGACATTATGCGTAGGCAGGGTTGGTCGATATATTATGTATGCATATGCACAAAAATAGAAATAAGATCTACTACTACTACTACCTACTACCCACATCGAACTCTTTAATGAAGATTAATTGCGGAAGGAACTACACCAAATATTGCTAACTTACTGTGATAGAGACCCTAATAATTTTTCATTTTTGACAGGACCATGATGAGACATTGGATGACGCGAGAACTGCGATAACAACTATTACAATTAAAGGAAATTCAGCTTTTGAGCTCCCCGAAGAGCCGGTGTTCTCCCAAACATTTTATCTCGCCGACTACACGACTGACAATCGGGTAGTCCTAACCGAACCGATAATTCTACAAAGTGGTTATGACGAACTTGTGAAGTTTGATATTAAAGGAGGTAACGATTACACCACAGCATACGGTTATAACATTAATATTTATCTATTTAAATGTTCTAAAGTTTAAAAAGACAAGAATATAATGAAGTGAATAACCTAAATAAATTAACACATTATTGCAAATTTCTCGAGTTCACATACTTACAGCATAATACTTAGGGCATACTGAAAGTTTCTGGATTCTGATAAAACTATATAAGATAAGACTATATAAGACTTACGATACTTTCATTGTTTTTCAAAGTATATTTTCGCGCAATTAATGCATTTTTGCATTTCTGAAACCTTTGTACAAAGCAGTTGGACCAGTCTCCCTTACAGACCTCTTCAATGGCTTCATGGAACGCATTTACCGCAGATTAAATAAAAAGACGCCGCAGGCTCGTGGAACCTGTGCCTGTTTATCTTTAATTTGTGAAAACAAACAGAAGTCGCAGGGTGGGAGGTTAAGGCTATAAGGTGAATGCTTCATCAGTTCCACATTTGAAGCCTTCAAATACGCTTCCGTTACCTTAGTAGATATGAGGATGCGTTATCGTGTAATGTCCTGATTTGGCGAAAAAAGAAGCAACCATTTTTTTACCAATGCTTCGACTTTTCTTAACTTTCGTCGGCAAATCTTCAAAAGGAAAGACTCACACTGCCGACTGGCTTTTTTTTCGGGTTAAAAGCAGTACACCCAGGTTTCATCACCTGTCACGATATTTTAGACAGCCAATAACTGTCCTCCGTTAAACTTTTTTGTCATTTTACGGCACCAATGCTTCTTTCTGCTTGCAATCGTTTCTAGTACTCCGTTAAGTCATGCGGTATCGAGTGCAAAGCTTCCGAACCTTCAGATGCACATGTAAAATGTTTTGCACTTGGCTCATTCCAATGCCTCACAAAGTACGAATTTGCTGACAAATAATTTTTTTGTCAGTTTCAATAAGTTATCGTACGGGGTCAATATTAGATTCTGTAACCGCAGTTTCCAGCCGACCTTCACGTACCTCGTTAAGGAGATAATCACGACCACGTCTAAATTCTCCAAATCACGAATACACAGAGCTGCGACATGGTGCTTCATCTCCAAATGCCAATTGAAGTCTCTGGCTACTCTCTTGCTGAATTAAACCACAACAAAAATCATGAAAAATCATTGAACGATAATGTTCACTAGTTAAATTCATTTTGATAGCGACAAACAATTGTCGAAAGGACGCCACCATAGACTACTATCGCCACAATGAAAAAACAAATGGCAGTCTCGCTATTTAAAAAGTAACATGTTCCCAAAGAATTCTATTTTCGAATTCCATAATTGTTTTTTCATTTCTTTATTGCAGAAACTTTCAGTATGCCCCACGTATCCAGCTGAAATGCTTGATGTCGAAATAATTTTGTAAACAAAAAAAAGTTTTTGCGCAACGATATTTCGGTGACCTAGTAAACTCATTTGTCTTGCATCTTATATACCCTAATTAGTAAAACTTTGTGCCCATGATTCGCTTGCAAATAAATATGCATAATAAACTTAATAAAAAATAAAGAAATAATAAACTTCGTAATTAAATTTCCCTGTTTTTACAAGCTTTTATTTAACTTGCGATGTTTGTTGGTTTGGGTCAAATCTTGCAAGCTGAATTAGAACCACTTCCCCTTACCCTTTTTTTTTAGGGATCCCACCCCCACGGGATTATCCTAGACTTCTCCCGCTCTGGGTGGAGTGGGAGGGCGTGTCAGACTCTTACTGACTTAAACCCACCCCTGTACTTCCTCTTACCCTACGGAGTAGATTTTTTACATGTTGGTTCAGTTCCGATGACAATACATTTTTTATGGTAAGCATGACCTGAATCAACATCCAGGTTCGGCTCCAGATAAAGGAACTCTTCAACGGTCCACAGCACAGACCCGAAATTGTGTGTACCTACGCTTTTAAATAAGCCTGTGTTATAAAATATTTTTTTCTATTAACTTTTCTTTCTTCAGGACCTAGAAACAACTTTGAGCTTGAATTGATCCCAGATCATGAAAATCAAAGATCAATCCGTGTCGTTATTCCGCTGGAAGATGACGACCTCAGGGAACCCAATATCCACCTCATAGTGACAGCAGACCGAGAACACACGAGCGGAGCTTCGGCAACTGTTGTGTTACGGTTACCTGAAGGTAAAACTTAAGTTATTATTTTGATTCAGTGTATTGCTCTGATGAGTGTAACTGTACATCAGAAAGTTTTTTCTTGCACGTTTATAAATATTTGGTCGAACCGAAGAAAAAAATCACAAACCGACGACGGTTTTGCTAATTATTTCTGTAAGAGGTTTAGAATATCACATAATGACGAATCGTTCTGACGTCTAAACGGTATGAAAAAAATAAAATGTATTGTTGTGAAAGTCGTATAAATAATGTATGAATCACTTTTTACCACTTATGTATAAAAATTTTGAGTAAAAAAAAATATTTCAGTTGGTCAAATTTTAAAGAAAATGGGCAAAGAATTGCTTTTGATTCTGGCTATTTAGAACTTTCACTTCTGTCAGCACTCCCGCAGTGCCCTTTTTTTTATTTTATTTGATAGCACATCGTTATGTAGGTACTTGCAAATGCATTTTGTGCCGTCTTATACGAAGTAGTTAACTATCACGCGAAATTCGTACAAGGGAATTTACTCAGTAATATCTGAGATAAGATTGTTTTTATCTTGATTACAAAGTTCTTTATTTTTTTTTTGATAATTATAATCAAATATGTAAGTTTAATATGCTAATCATCGTACTAACAACAATAATGATATCATTTATTCTGTTTACTTAAAATGCATGTATTTTTCCAACTTAAGGCCCGTTTCTGAGTTGTGTATTTGGAGTAAAAAAAAGTGCCAAACACTGCCAAAGTTTGACAGGTTTTCAGGCTAAAGTAGAGTTTGACAAATTCTCAACTTCATATTCTTAATTAAAAAATCGTGTGTTAGAGCTGTCCTAGCACTATTGTTTTTTTTTTCTGGAAAATAGGTGATTTGGGATGATCTCGCCGAATGGAAATTCTGAAAAGCTCTGTTCTATTGTCTTTGCAAGATGTTACATATATTCGTATACCTTTTAAATGTGAAACAGTATATACCTGCATTATGTCTCAAATTTAAATAAAAACGTGCTCGATCGGGCTCGATGCTTCCAAATGTTAATTGTAATCTAAATAAATTGTAAGTATTCCATGTATTTTTATTTGTTTGTAAAACGAAAACCACAGTATTAATGCGTATGACTACATATTTACTAAGTTAGTGAGTTGGATATAACATTAAAACTTTTAAATGAATCTTTCTTCCAACTCAATTTTTTATTTAGCATACTTCACCTTATTCTAATGGGATTGCAGGGGTATCTTTCCTTTACTTTTTTGTAACCTTACTTATTACAGCTAGAGAATTGAAATTTGGAGCATCTACTCACACAGGCAGTTTGCAGGATAATGTGCTAAATCTTGATCCAATTCCACTGGCGGTTGGTTATGACAGTAGCGTGGTATTTTCCATTACTGGAGGTGAGTCATCATAACACAGAATTCGTGATAATTATTAATTTGCGGAACAACAAACTCTATATCGTACAATATAAAGTTCAAATTCCATTGCAAATGATAATTTTTAAGTCTGTTTTAGTACCAAATGGTCACTTAAGAATCAACTTAAAATACACAACACTAAACTCAATAATAGAGTTGGTGATGATACATTTAAATTATCTCAAATTATTTGAATTCAAGTACATATGTGTACCTACCTAACTGGGTTGTGGAGGTCAGATAGGCAGTCGCTCCATGTAAAATACTGGTATTCAGCTGCATCCGGTTAGACTGGAAGCCGACCCGAACTAGTTGGGAAAAGGCTAGGTAGATGATGATGATGTGTACCTACCTATTTCTAGCTTTATTTGAGATCAGTTGCTTTGATTATTTTTGAATGAAAACCAATATTTTTATTATTTTAGAAATACAAAAATACCAAATTCATAAGATTGATGTTACTTTTTAGATTACGAAGATTATTTCGAAGTAACGAGTGGTCAGAACCCGGCCATAATAACTGTGAAGCCTGACATTCCCGGGGACATTTTATTAGAAAACAATATCATAATCTTGACTCTCGCCGCATCTGGTCCTAACGCTGTAACGACCACCACAGGTGTACTTCTGGATATAATAAAGGATGACACAACGACACCTGTATTCAGTCGTAATATTTACTATGGGACATACTTAGGCCCATCGCAAATTAATATAGACGATATTGAATTGTCACAAGGCTTTGATAATGGCGTCACTTTTAGACTCGATGGAGGTAAGCTAACAAGTAAAATGTTTGGAACGTACGTTCGAAGGAACCTACCATGTTAGTAGATATCTATTATGTTTTTTTTTTTTAACATACCGCATAACTTTTACATACTTTTTACAGACCATGCTCAATATTTCAAAATTGAAGAAGGTGAAGGGAACAATGTCGTGGTGGTTCCTCGAACCGAGATCCCTGAAGACATAATTTTCAAGGAGAAAGTTTTGGTATTTAAAGTTTTAGCAGAAAAAGCGCTTACTGTTGGCGCAAACGCGGCTATTTCAATTAAATTCCCGTCAGGTGAGTAAGCTGTGATGATCTAGGTATATATTGAAGTCGATAGAAACATTATTATCATGTTTCTATAAACTGAGAGAAACTTTTAGCGCCCAAAGCCATTAATACAATAGTTATTCTCATTCAGATCGTCTGGGTAGCAGATACAGCTTAGTTTCAATCCTACTCATTCGGTATTCAGAGGACCCAGTGTGAGTTTTTTAACGCTCTCGATAGCATTTGCATAAACGTTCGCTTATGTCAAATCGTATAGAAAAAAGAGGTTACCTGTTATGTCACCAGGCGGCGTATCGACAGTTTTAGTACAAATTGACGTTTACTTTAACGCTATCGAGTCCGTTAAAATACTCACACTCGGGGTACAGAGCGGCAGCGAATGAGTATACGGTAATACTACTGTTTACCTAAACCTAAGTGGACCTATCGCTACTGTTATGAACAGCGAAATTTACTTGCTGAACTATTGTCTGTGTCCTACTCACAATGTGTAATTGATTTTTTTAATCTTTGATGGGCTCTCGTTTGACCACCATCTCACCTGATGGTAAGCGATAGTGTGGTCGACGTTGGAGCACGCTTGTATGACTATTCACTCTTGATTTTGTCTACCATGTACCGGTGGTGCATCGCCGTACGTCTAGTGGTCCCATGATGGAACAATATGAATTGCGGCCGTAGCAAGTATCTACTTATAAAATTATAATAATTAAAATCATCAATCCAACTCTCTCAGAACGAATTGATGTCAAATATCATGATTTCATGTAATAGTCATTCCATACATCAATAATATGAACTTAGAAGGTTGTATTGATGATCTTAATAATTACAGTTCTGTAAATACGTATGTGCTACGGCCTCGAGACACATTTTGATCAATATCAACCTGATACTAACCTGCAAATTGAAAAAAACGTAAGAAAATTTGAAATCTAAAGTCATTTATTCCAACTAGGCTGAGAGCCTAAAGAAGACGAGAACGTCAAAGTTCTACATAAAGACCCCCAAAAACGAGCCTCCGTCACTTGACTTTCGCGGTTACCCTAGCACTTCCCCCTTTTTTTGGATAAACTACCCGCCAAATAGCGCCCTCATAAAATTTTTTATAAAAAATTGTAACATAGCATAGAAAATAAATATTAAAGTGTAAAAAACGGCCGAATTTCGTACTTTTGCTTAATACTTTGGATACGAAACATTTTGAGTCCTGTTTTAACAACGTAAAAATACTTTATCCTCTTTATAACAAACGCAACGTAGGATTCTTTAATATTTATTTTCTGTGCTATGCTACGATTTTTTATTCAATGAGGCCACTTGGCGGGTAGTGGAGCCTTAGGTGTTGCTTAGAATATTAAAACCTCGTAGGCCCATGCTTGGTATGACGCGTGTTTAGAGCTTTAGCGCGTTGACACTCGGTGCCAATGACAAACCATAGCCTGATAGCCGAGCTTCGCTACACCTTGTTAAATAAGAGACTGGAAAGTAATACTCCATCCCCTGCTACACCACATCCGTCACGACGTCCGCAAACGACGAAGCATCAGCCGAAGAAAAGCATGTAATAAATAAGAAATAATAAGAATAAAACAAAAAAAAAAGACAAAGTATTTAGGCGTGTGCCTTACGGCTGCGCCAAAAAGGTTCATTTCAGCAGTAATTAAAGACAGATGTTGTCTGATGCTGATTGTTCAATGAACCCTTAAGGAAAGTGACAGAAGAAAGCAAGCAAGCAAAACTAGCATTTTCTAATGGTATATCCATAATTGTTATGCAACCATGCATTTTTCAGGCATATAAAGTCCCCTATGTTACCTACTATGTGACAGGGTGAAGCTACGAAGCTTTCGATCATGCAAACATGCAAGAGTGTCGTACCTACTCACATGTGAACAGTCAAGCAAAGAATAACTTATTTGACTCAAAAGAAGTCACTGAAAATGTCTATAACTTCATTTTGGTTTAAAAATTTAATTAAGTAGATAAATGGTGATATGGCACAACTTTATTGAAACAAAATAATATTTGGTTTTAGACTTAACCGAACGAGCCATTATGAGGTTTTCACAGAACACCTATACCGGAGCCATAGAGGGCACTATTCTAGAAGCTGACAACATTGCCCTCAGCTCAGGATACGAGGCAGGCACTCAATTTATTCTTACTGGAGGTACGATTATCACTATAGAAAACTATCTAATTACCTTTTAATGTGTCGACTCGCAACGTTACTGCGACCGTGGAACTAATCCTCTTTTATAATTTCAGTTTTCAGAGAGTATTTCGTGTTAAGGCCCAATGATGTTGATGGCAGCCTTTTATCTCTATTGCTTGATAGACCTTTGCCCGCTGATGCTACTGAAAACGCATTTATAGTGTTGGAGATAGAAGCAAGAAGAGAAAGAGCTGTATCTGGCTGGACAAGTGTAGTCATTGAGATTATAAATCAAGAAATTATAGCTCCAATATTTACGCAACCGTATTACAGGGGTGCTTATAACGCCGAATCGGGATTGCAATTTAACCAAGACATTTCCTTGTCGCACGGCTACGACGACACGGTTTCCTTTTCCTTGGACGGAGGTAATCATCAAAGAAGTAATTTTACAACGGTTTTAAGTGACCCTTTTCACGTCCATAAACCATTTAACCTAACACTAAATAATATCGTTTTATTTCAGTATTCCGTTCGCTGTTTACCTTGAATATAATCGGTCCCAACTCGCTAAGCATAACCGCTCCGGCACCCATATCAAATGATTTATTACAAGCTAATAACCAGTTCCTATTAACTGTCGTCGCAGCGAAGCCTGGAGCGTTAGCTGCACGATCAGCCATATCCATCGATATTGAAAAAGGTAAATTGCGCTCATGAGTCACGATGTAGTGTTTGATTTACAAAGAGCAACAGGCATTTCTAGCCACGTGTCAAATTTCTACCAAATATATTAGAGTACTACCCTTAAAAAACCGCTTCAAAATCGGACCATTCGTTAGAAAGCTACGACGTAACAAATAACCGCACAAAATGACTGCTGTCAAACTATTAACACGCCTCTTTATAATTTGGTTCTTCAGTTGTTTTGATTAGCAAATCAATTATAAGTACTTGTGTAATTGTTCGTATTATTAAAGGATACAGTGTCTATGGTTTCACAATTGAACACATCTGGCTTAGTTTTACAGTATTATATGTTTTTTAACACTTTCCTCAAAAATGAAGTGGATCTATCAACTTTAAGTACAGATGGTTTTTTTTTTATTTCACGCAAGAGCTGCTGAGGCACCCAGCTTCATGTAACATACTATTTTGTTTTATACTCAACAGATCAAGTCGTTATGAGCTTTTCGCAGAATACCTATACCGGGGCCATAGAGAGCACTATTCTAGAAGCTGACAACATTGCCCTTAGCTCAGGATACGAGGCAGGCACTCAGTTTATACTTACTGGAGGTACGATTATCACTATAGAAAACTATCTAATTACCTTTTAATGTGTCGACTCGCAACGTTACTGCGACCGTGGAACTAATCCTCTTTTATAATTTCAGTTTTCAAAGAGTATTTCGTGTTAAGGCCCAATGATGTTGATGGCAGCCTTTTATCTCTATTGCTTGATAGACCTTTGCCCGTTGAAGCTACTGAAAACGCATTTATAGTGTTGGAGATAGAAGCAAGAAGAGAAAGAGCTGTATCTGGATGGACAACTGTAGTCATTGAGATTATAAATCAAGAAATTATAGCTCCAATATTTACGCAACCGTATTACAGGGGTGCTTATAACGCCGAATCGGGATTGCAGTTTAACCAAGACATTTCCTTGTCGCACGGCTACGACGACACGGTTTCCTTTTCCTTGGATGGAGGTAATCATCAAAGAAGTAATTTTACAACGGTTTTAAGTGACCCTTTTCACGTCCATAAACCATTTAACCTAACACTACATAATATCGTTTTATTTCAGTATTCCGTTCGCTGTTTACCTTAAATATAATCGGTCCCAACTCGCTAAGCATAACCGCTCCGGCGCCCATATCAAATGATTTATTACAAGCTAATAACCAGTTCCTATTAACTGTCGTCGCAGCGAAGCCTGGAGCGTTAGCTGCACGATCAGCCATATCCATCGATATTGAAAAAGGTAAATTGCGCTCATGAGTCGCGATTTAGTGTTTGATTTACAAAGAGCAACAGGCATTTCTAGCCACGTGTCAAATTTCTACCAAATATATTAGAGTACTACCCTTAAAAAACCGCTTCAAAATCGGACCATTCGTTAGAAAGCTACGACGTGACAAATAACCGCACAAAATGACTGCTGTCAAACTATTAACACGCCTCTTTATAATTTGGTTCTTCAGTTGTTTTGATTAGCAAATCAATTATAAGTACTTGTGTAATTGTTCGTATTATTAAAGGATACAGTGTCTATGGTTTCACAATTGAACACATCTGGCTTAGTTTTACAGTATTATATGTTTTTTAGCACTTTCCTCAAAAATGAAGTGGATCTATCAACTTTAAGTACAGATGGTTTTTTTTTTATTTCACGCAAGAGCTGCTGGGGCACCCAGCTTCATGTAACATACTATTTTGTTTTATACTCAACAGATCAAGTCGTTATGAGCTTTTCGCAGAATACCTATGCCGGAGCCATAGAGAGCACTATTCTAGAAGCTGACAACATTGCCCTTAGCTCAGGATACGAGGCAGGCACTCAGTTTATACTTACTGGAGGTACGATTATCACTATAG
The DNA here is from genome assembly GCA_951329385.1 of Polia nebulosa. Classification (NCBI taxonomy): domain Eukaryota; kingdom Metazoa; phylum Arthropoda; class Insecta; order Lepidoptera; family Noctuidae; genus Polia; species Polia nebulosa. The sequence continues at coordinate 16,157,962 of OX589595.1, read as the reverse complement.
AAAACTATCTAATTACCTTTTAATGTGTCGACTCGCAACGTAACTGCAACCGTGGAACTAATCCTCTTTTATAATTTCAGTTTTCAGAGAGTATTTCGTGTTAAGGCCCAATGATGTTGATGGCAGCCTTTTATCTCTATTGCTTGATAGACCTTTGCCCGTTGAAGCTACTGAAAACGCATTTATAGTGTTGGAGATAGAAGCAAGAAGAGAAAGAGCTGTATCTGGCTGGACAAGTGTAGTCATTGAGATTATAAATCAAGAAATTATAGCTCCAATATTTACGCAACCGTATTACAGGGGTGCTTATAACGCCGAATCGGGATTGCAGTTTAACCAAGACATTTCCTTGTCGCACGGCTACGACGACACGGTTTCCTTTTCCTTGGATGGAGGTAATCATCAAAGAAGTAATTTTACAACGGTTTTAAGTGACCCTTTTCACGTCCATAAACCATTTAACCTAACACTACATAATATCGTTTTATTTCAGTATTCCGTTCGCTGTTTACCTTGAATATAATCGGTCCCAACTCGCTAAGCATAACCGCTCCAGCGCCTATATCAAATGATTTATTACAAGCTAATAACCAGTTCCTATTAAGTGTCGTCGCAGCGAAGTCTGGAGCGTTAGCTGCTCGATCAGCCATATCCATCGATATTGAAAAAGGTAAACTGCGCTAATGAGTCCCGATTTAGTGTTTGATTTACACAGTGCACACTACTACACAATTATACATTTCACACCCACACACACAACCACGTATACCAATTAATACATCATACACATATAATTGCAAATATACCAAGTAGCAAGATCATTTCTAAACTGTTCCAAGTATTCCTTTGTCATAAATATTTCTTTGATAAAAAGCCAATATATATGTGACATAATTTTCAATTCTTTATCCAATGGCTGATAATTCCAATACAATTTTATTAGATTTAGATACTTTCTCTGTGGCAAATAGCTATTTTTGTGACCCTGAAACTTGTAATTCTGTGTTACATAGCTCTGCGAAGTCTTTGAAAATCATAACACATAACATTCGCAGCATTTACAAGAACTTCGACAATTTTCAAGCACAACTAGCCAGATTCTTCTTTGACATCGACATTATAATCCTCACTGAATGCTGGCTTAATGAACATAAACCTATTCCTATTTTTGAGAACTACGAGTCTTTTTCTTCCAAGAACAGGCTTAATCAAAATGGTGGCATCGTTATTTATTTCCGGAGAAATATAAAATGCACTGTTGAGGAACCTAAGTCAAATGACGCTAGTTTTCTGTTGCTTACCCTGATATTAACATATTAGCTGTGTATAGATCTCCATCTGTACTCTGCACTAATAGCTTTCTCAACTCATTAGAAGCCATCATACGTCCAATTAAAGCTAAACACATCATTATTGCTGGCGACATAAATATAGATATTAAATCGAACAATACTGACAGAAACAGTGCAACTTACCTTAATCTAACTGCAGAACTAGGGCTACTTCCGGCACACATCTATCCTACTAAGCTTGCAAACGGTCTAGATCATATTATGTTAAACACATCCTATCCTGCTGCGGCCTTTGTGATAGATTCAACCGTGACTGACCACGCATCAGTCTTATTAAGCCTTTGTTGCCTAAATCCTGACATCAACAGAAATAACGTGTGCAAGAGGGTTGATTATGATGCCGCTCTTGTACAATTACAAGCTGTTGATTTTTCCTTTATCAACGGTGACTTTGACGCAAATGATGCCGCCGCTCTTTTTGTTGATCATATTTCATGTGCATTAACACAACACTCGAGCATAATTTCTCGACCCTGTAGAAAAAGATTGCTTAAACCCTGGCTTACTCCTGGTTTACTGCGATGTATCCGCCACAGAGATAAGCTGCACAGATTTGCAAAAAGCTCACTAAATACCTCTGCTGAACTGATATACAAGAGGTACAGAAACTTTTGTAACGCTCTTCTGAAAAAGTTAAAAAGAAATTACGAAAAATCTTTACTAGAAGGTACAAATTGTAATATAGATAAATGGAAAGCCGTCAAATCCATTATCAGTACCTGAAAACAAAAAACTGCTGGGGAACACCTTTTAGTCCCACAGAAAAGTGGTTCAAGTGTTTTAAATGAGATTAACACCTACTTCTCTAATATTGGTAAACAACTACCAGATAAAATAACACCAGCTCAAAATATTTATAAATTTGACATACCCACCGTCCCAAATTCAATCGTGTTACTTCCGCCAGACGAAGCCGAAGTTGAAGCGTTGATAATGAATATCAAGAATGACTGTGCTACTGGTTGGGATTCTATATTATCCAAGTTTCTTAAATTAGCTAGACACATTACCGTCCCTCATCTGACTAAACTAATTGAGATCTGTCTTACCCAGAGTGTTTTTCCGAAAGTTTTCAAGAAGTCCCTTGTTACTCCTGTCCACAAGGGGGGGAAAAAGGACGATGTTGGAAACTACAGGCCAATCTTAGTTCTTACGACTTTATCAAAAATATTAGAAAAGGTTTTAAACAAAAGGCTCACTAACTTTCTGCAACACAACAACATACTGTCGGAAGCTCAGTTTGGCTTTAGGCCGAGAAAAAGCACTGATGACGCCGTAACTCATTTGATTGATCACGTTACACTTAAAATAAATCAAAAACAGAAATGCGTTGGCATATTTCTCAACCTGGCCAAAGCTTTCGACACAGTCATGATTCCTTTCCTTGTGGACAAGTTGGATAGGATCGGTATTCGCGGGAATGCTCTAAAATTTTTTAAGGATTTTCTTTGTGACCGTACGCAAAAAGTTGAGATAAAAGAATACGTTAGCTCTGATGCCCGGGTTACCTTTAGCGTTCCACAGGGTAGTATTCTTGGCCCAAATCTCTTCTTGATCTACATAAATGACCTATGTCAGCTGTCACTTATACATGATTCACCTAGAAAAGGCCCAAAGATCTTTACTTAAAGTAATGACTTTCAGACCCTTTAGATTTTCCACCAGACTCTTATACGAGAAGTGTAAAGTACTTACAGAACGACAGAATTATATTTTGCAAGTTGTTACCAAGCAGCACAGTGTTACACCTTATAATGCACAAAATAATAAGAAGCGCACCAGAACAAACGTTTGCTTGCCTTTACTCTGTCACACGACGTCCGCTAGGCGACAGCGGGTATATCTTGCGACTTTTCTTTATAATAAGTTGAATAAAATTCTGAACATAAATCCCCTTACGACTCGTGAAACAAAAAGAAGGTAAAGATCTGGCTGCTGACACAGGACTACAATGCAACTGAAAATTTACTGCAGTCAACATAAATAAGAACACAAATCATTGATATTCACACACACACACACACATACATACACACACACACACACACACACACACACACACACACACGCACACTCACACGCATCATAACATTAACGCACACACTTACCAGCACCATTTGTTTTAAATTGAATTTTGATTAATCCTGGCTTTATTGTAATTTGTTTTTGACCTAATTTTATTTACTTTAATCTCGATTTTAACCCAATTTTGTTTATTTTTTATTTTATTTTATGAGATTATTTAAATTGTTCTAATTTTATATTCTAACACATTTTTAGTACTTAAATTAAATGTTTGCTATTAAACTTAATTTTAAGTAATATAATTTTCGCTTATATGACTTGCTTAGTGTAACCTAAATTGGAAGAAGTCACTGGCTCCTGAAATACAGGTAATTATACCTAGCTCTGTAGCCAGGGTCTCACACTTTTCTGTAACTTGATTATGGCAATAAAAATGATTATATTATTATTTACAAAGAGCAACAGGCATTTCTAGCCACGTGTCAAATTTCTACCAGATATATTAGAGTACTACCCTTAAACAATCCGCTTCAAAATCGGACCATTCGTAAGAAAGCTACGACGTAACAAATAACCGCACAAAATGACAGCTGTCAAACTATTAACACGCCTCTTTATAATTTGATTCTTCAGTTGTTTTGATTAGCAAATCAATTATAAGTACTTGTGTATTTGTTCGTATTGTTAAAGGATACAGTGTCTATAGTTTCACAATTAAACACATCTGGCTTAGTTTTACAGTATTATCTGTTTCTTTAACACCTCAAAAATGAAGAAGACCTGTCAATTTTAAGTACAGATGGGTTTTTTTTTTATTTCACGCAAGAGCTGCTGAGGCACACAGCTTCATGTAACACCTCATACTGTTTTGTTTTAGACTCAACAGATCGAGTTGTTATGAGCTTTTCGCAGAATACCTATACCGGAGCCATAGAGAGCACTATTTTAGAAGCTGACAACATTATCCTTAGCTCAGGATACGAGGCAGGCACTCAATTTATACTTACTGGAGGTACGATTATCACTATAGAAAACTATCTAATTACCTTTTAATGTGTCGACTCGCAACGTTACTGCGACCGTGGAACTAATCCTCTTTTATAATTTCAGTTTTCAGAGAGTATTTCGTGTTAAGGCCCAATGATGTTGATGGCAGCCTTTTATCTCTATTGCTTGATAGACCTTTGCCCGTTGAAGCTACTGAAAACGCATTTATAGTGTTGGAGATAGAAGCAAGAAGAGAAAGAGCTGTATCTGGCTGGACAAGTGTAGTCATTGAGATTATAAATCAGGAAATTGTAGTTCCAATATTTACGCAACCGTATTACAGGGGTGCTTATAACGCCGAATCGGGATTGCAGTTTAACCAAGACATTTCCTTGTCGCACGGCTACGACGACACGGTGTCATTTTCCTTGGACGGAGGTAATCATCAAAGAAGTAATTTTACAATGGTTTTAAGTGACCCTTTTCACGTCCATAAACCATTTAACCTAACACTAAATAATATATTTTTATTTCAGTATTCCGTTCGCTGTTTACCTTGAATATAATCGGTCCCAACTCACTAAGCATAACCGCTCCGGCGCCCATATCAAATGATTTATTACAAGCTAATAACCAGTTCCTATTAACTGTCGTCGCAGCGAAGTCTGGAGCGTTAGCTGCACGATCAGCCATATCCATCGATATTGAAAAAGGTAAACTGCGCTAATGAGTCCCGATTTAGTGTTTGATTTACAAAGAGCAACAGGCATTTGTAACCACATGTTAAATTTCTACCAAATATATTAGAGTACTACCCTTAATGAAACCGCTTCAAAATCGGACCATTCGTTGGAAAGCTACGACGTGACAAATAACCGCACAAAATGACAGCTGTCAAACTATTAACACGCCTCTTTATAATTTGGTTCTTCAGTTGTTTTGATTAGCAAATCAATTATAAGTACTTGTGTAATTGTTCGTATTATTAAAGGATACAGTGTCTATGGTTTCACAATTGAACACATCTGGCTTAGTTTTACAGTATTATCTGTTTCTTTAACACCTCAAAAATGAAGAAGACCTGTCAATTTTAAGTACAGATGGGTTTTTTTTTTATTTCACGCAAGAGCTGCTGAGGCACACAGCTTCATGTAACACCTCATACTGTTTTGTTTTAGACTCAACAGATCGAGTTGTTATGAGCTTTTCGCAGAATACCTATACCGGAGCCATAGAGAGCACTATTCTAGAAGCTGACAACATTGCCCTCAGCTCAGGATACGAGGCAGGCACTCAATTTATACTTACTGGAGGTACGATTATCACTATAGAAAACTATCTAATTACCTTGTAATGTGTCGACTCGCAACGTTACTGCGACCGTGGAACTAATCCTCTTTTATAATTTCAGTTTTCAGAGAGTATTTCGTGTTAAGGCCCAATGATGTTGATGGCAGCCTTTTATCTCTATTGCTTGATAGACCTTTGCCCGTTGAAGCTACTTTAAACGCATTTATAGTGTTGGAGATAGAAGCAAGAAGAGAAAGAGCTGTATCTGGCTGGACAAGTGTAGTCATTGAGATTATAAATCAAGAAATTATAGCTCCAATATTTACGCAACCGTATTACAGGGGTGCTTATAACGCCGAATCGGGATTGCAGTTTAACCAAGACATTTCCTTGTCGCACGGCTACGACGACACGGTGTCATTTTCCTTGGACGGAGGTAATCATCAAAGAAGTAATTTTACAATGGTTTTAAGTGACCCTTTTCACGTCCATAAACCATTTAACCTAACACTAAATAATATCGTTTTATTTCAGTATTCCGTTCGCTGTTTACCTTGAATATAATCGGTCCCAACTCGCTAAGCATAACCGCTCCGGCGCCCATATCAAATGATTTATTACAAGCTAATAACCAGTTCCTATTAACTGTCGTCGCAGTGAAACCTGGAGCGTTAGCTGCACAATCAGCCATATCCATCGATATAGAAAAAGGTAAATTGCGCTCATGAGTCACGATTTAGTGTTTGATTTACTAAGAAAAACAGACATTTCTAGCCACGTGTCAAATTTCTACTAAATATGTTGGAGTACTACCCTTAAAAAACCGCTTCAAAATCGGACCATTCGTTAGAAAGCTACGACGTAACAAATAACCGCACAAAATGACAGCTATCAAACTATTAACACGCCTCTTTATAATTTGGTTCTTCAGTTGTTTTGATTAGCAAATCAATTATAAGTACTTGTGTAATTGTTCGTATTATTAAAGGATACAGTGTCTATGGTTTCACAATTGAACACATCTGGCTTAGTTTTACAGTGTTATCTGTTTCTTTAACACCTCAAAAATGAAGTGGACCTATCAATTTTAAGTACAGATTGTTTTTTTTTATTTCACGCAAGAACTGCTGAGGCACACAGCTTCATGTAACACCTCATACTATTTTGTTTTAGACTCAACAGATCGAGTTGTTATGAGCTTTACGCAGAATACCTATACCGGAGCCATAGAGAGCACTATTCTAGAAGCTGACAACATTGCCCTCAGCTCAGGATACGAGGCAGGCACTCAATTTATACTTACTGGAGGTACGATTATCACTATAGAAAACTATCTAATTACCTTTTAATGTGTCGACTCGCAACGTTACTGCGACCGTGGAACTAATCCTCTTTTATAATTTCAGTTTTCAGAGAGTATTTCGTGTTAAGGCCCAATGATGTTGATGGCAGCCTTTTATCTCTATTGCTTGATAGACCTTTGCCCGTTGAAGCTACTGAAAACGCATTTATAGTGTTGGAGATAGAAGCAAGAAGAGAAAGAGCTGTATCTGGCTGGACAAGTGTAGTCATTGAGATTATAAATCAGGAAATTGTAGTTCCAATATTTACGCAACCGTATTACAGGGGTGCTTATAACGCCGAATCGGGATTGCAGTTTAACCAAGACATTTCCTTGTCGCACGGCTACGACGACACGGTGTCATTTTCCTTGGACGGAGGTAATCATCAAAGAAGTAATTTTACAATGGTTTTAAGTGACCCTTTTCACGTCCATAAACCATTTAACCTAACACTAAATAATATCGTTTTATTTCAGTATTCCGTTCGCTGTTTACCTTGAATATAATCGGTCCCAACTCGCTAAGCATAACCGCTCCGGCGCCCATATCAAATGATTTATTACAAGCTAATAACCAGTTCCTATTAACTGTCGTCGCAGCGAAGTCTGGAGCGTTAGCTGCACGATCAGCCATATCCATCGATATTGAAAAAGGTAAACTGCGCTAATGAGTCTCGATTTAGTGTTTGATTTACAAAGAGCAACAGGCATTTGTAACCACATGTTAAATTTCTACCAAATATATTAGAGTACTACCCTTAATGAAACCGCTTCAAAATCGGACCATTCGTTGGAAAGCTACGACGTGACAAATAACCGCACAAAATGACAGCTGTCAAACTATTAACACGCCTCTTTATAATTTGGTTCTTCAGTTGTTTTGATTAGCAAATCAATTATAAGTACTTGTGTATTTGTTCGTATTGTTAAAGGATACAGTGTCTATAGTTTCACAATTAAACACATCTGGCTTAGTTTTACAGTATTATCTGTTTCTTTAACACCTCAAAAATGAAGAAGACTTGTCAATTTTAAGTACAGATGGGTTTTTTTTTATTTCACGCAAGAGCTGCTAAGGCACACAGCTTCATGTAACACCTCATACTGTTTTTTTTTAGACTCAACAGATCGAGTTGTTATGAGCTTTTCGCAGAATACCTATACCGGAGCCATAGAGAGCACTATTCTAGAAGCTGACAACATTATCCTTAGCTCAGGATACGAGGCAGGCACTCAATTTATACTTACTGGAGGTACGATTATCACTATAGAAAACTATCTAATTACCTTTTAATGTGTCGACTCGCAACGTTACTGCGACCGTGGAACTAATCCTCTTTTATAATTTCAGTTTTCAGAGAGTATTTCGTGTTAAGGCCCAATGATGTTGATGGCAGCCTTTTATCTCTATTGCTTGATAGACCTTTGCCCGTTGAAGCTACTGAAAACGCATTTATAGTGTTGGAGATAGAAGCAAGAAGAGATAGAGTTGTATCTGGCTGGACCAGTGTAGTCATTGAGATTATAAATCAAGAAATTATAGCTCCAATATTTACGCAACCGTATTACAGGGGTGCTTATAACGCCGAATCGGGATTGCAGTTTAACCAAGACATTTCCTTGTCGCACGGCTACGACGACACGGTTTCCTTTTCCTTGGACGGAGGTAATCATCAAAGAAGTAATTTTACAACGGTTTTAAGTGACCCTTTTCACGTCCATAAACCATTTAACCTAACACTACATAATATCGTTTTATTTCAGTATTCCGTTCGCTGTTTACCTTGAATATAATCGGTCCCAACTCGCTAAGCATAACCGCTCCGGCGCCCATATCAAATGATTTATTACAAGCTAATAACCAGTTCCTATTAACTGTCGTCGCAGCGAAGTCTGGAGCGTTAGCTGCACGATCAGCCATATCCATCGATATTGAAAAAGGTAAACTGCGCTAATGAGTCCCGATTTAATGTTTGATTTACAAAGAGCAACAGGCATTTGTAACCACATGTTAAAGTCTGCTAAATATATTAGAGTAGGTACCTACTACCCATAAACAAACCGCTTTAAATCGAACCATTCGTTTGAAAGCTACGAAGCAACAAATAACCTCACAAAATGACGGCTGTCAAACTTTATACTATTTTGACATTTTTAATTTAATTTATTGATTGACTTACATATGTTATTCAATTTATTGATATTTTTTATTTAATTTATTGACCTCTTTTATTTATTTTATCGACATTTTTATATATCATATCCCAGTGTACCAATTTAATTTTGTAATTGTTTTAGTGTCATATTTATTAGTAACTAATTCCGAATGTTTTTGAATTATGAGTATTTTTAATAATAATGCTAATTTTGCTTTAGTTATAACATATTGGGATGTCTATTTTTATTTTTATCGTTAATGTATATTCTTCAGAGTATTTATTATACACTCATAGAAAAATTAAAGGATAAAAAAAACAAATCTTTTGCGATCAAAAGCGAATCTAATGGCCCTGGTTTGTAAAAATTATCGTATCGGAGTGGCAAAACAAGCAATTTGAAGCTTAAAGTCTGTGGAGTAGTATAGTTTTTTCAAAATAATGTTAAAAAGCCCCTGATACCTACTGCTGATCACTTTTTAATTAAATTTAAATAAAAATGTGGATCAAACTGAATTTGACCTTGATTCACACGCTTTTCAGAGATTCAGCCTTTTGCCGTCCCCACTGCTGGGGCACAGGCGTCCTCTTTGTGAGAGAGTGTAGGCCGTAATCCACCACGAGGTCCCAATGTGTATTGGTGAATGTCACGTCTTCGATTTTTATGTTCTGGGACATACCGGTTTCCTCACGATGTTTTCCTTCACCGTTTTGAGAGCAGTGGTGATAAAATAATTTACACAAAGTAAAGCGCCTGCCTGTGTTTGAACTCACGACCTACAACTTGTAAGTCGCGGCCAATACCACTGGGCCACCACTGCTCTAGAGATTGTTTTCAGATATTGTTTTTTCTTTTTCTTTTCGGGAACTGTAACACAATTTTGTTTATTTTCACATATTTAAACACTGGTCGCAATAAAAATGTGAAAAAGCAGAGTTTTTTTTTATATTTTTCATTGTGTCAGAGAAGATCCTATAGGAGCATAAACGTGGTCTTTTATTTTTTACTAAAACTCAAAAACATAAAAATGGCTCGCTGGATTAAATTGAAACTCTGTAAGTAGGGTTTTTGTATATATATATATTTAGATATTGAACTGTAAAAGGCATAGTTAACATTACTGTTTTTAGATATTAATGATTTAGCGTCACAATTTTGAAAAATCCACTAAAAGTCCTTTTTCCCTTGCTTTTTCAAATTCATGTAAAGAATGTAAAATAGTATTAAATTGTTTGATGAAATTATGGCCAATCCTTGTAGAAGATTTATTCAAGTTCTCAAAACCCATCTTCAATTTTCTGTGCGATTATTGGTTCCTGAGATATCGGTGATCAAAGACAAAACGATATTTTATTTCCTTCAAGATAACCGAAACTTTTTTCAGGTTCACGTGAATGTAATCTATGTTGTCCGAAAGAAACTAAAAGAATCAGATTACTATGTGATAGTAGTTGATGAAAACACACACCTTCCAAACGTAGTGAAGCATAAGTCGACGGAAAGCACAGGCAGCGTCGTTTGAATAGCTTTCAAGGCTCATCTTGTCCAACGTCAGGCGCCTTCAATGGAACCCGTAGTCTTGTGGAAATTGCAGGTGGCTCGAGGAAAAGTCTAAGAGAAAACAAAGCATTTCATGTTGTAGATTCCTTTGAAATTATTCTTGAGCTTACAGGATTATATGCTATTCACATTCTTATGTTCACTTGCTTATTGATGAGATTATTTGTTCATAAGCAGGACATTACTTAAATCTACGTTTTTTTTAAACTCCAGGTTTATTTTTTTGGTAAAACTACGATGCTACGTGTTTAGACTCTATGAGATAAAATAATAATTACTTATCATGAAATTGTCTTTTAGCAGGAATAAAGTGTGTTGAAATAATACAAAAACTTATGCAATTACTAATAGTTTTGTAAATATTTATTGCTGATATTTATGCATTTTCAGCGCCAAGTCTTATTTATTTATTGATGTTTATCTATTACTTTGTTCTATACCTATACACTATTTTTAGCAATGTATGGGATCAGATTAATACAATACCAGCAATATGTAGGGATAACAATCAATTTGACTATACCTACGTCATTATAGAACTTCATGAACAATTTTAGTATTTTCAGCAAATCTACTTCACGCAAAAATACTGCGGTTTTCGTTTTGTAGATTAACCTAAGTTAAGATTAGAAAATACCTAGTTATCAAAATTAAATTTGTATTTCTTGTGTCCTACAGACTCACAGACTGGACATGGTGTATCGTTCGGCAAATATCTCTACGAAGGAGTAATTGATCTGGATGAGGTCCGTCACGAACCGATCACATTGGCTGGCTACGATGGAACTAGTGTGGAGATATTGGGAGGTAAATGATACAATACACACACCTTATACTGTCGGATACTTATTTTTTTTTAGTTGATGATGAGTACCTACGAATTCCTGGGATTACCTCTTAGTAGACAAAAAAAAACATGTCATAATTTTTTCCTCTTGTAGAAAAGAAAAGTTTGTTTTAAAAAGAACGCGATATTTAAAACGTGATTCCTTCTTTGTTTCGGGTGTAGCCAAGGGATTATTTCAGCACACTAACTCACAATGTATCACAAACATTATAAGGCATAATTCTCATAAATATACAGTCTACAAAGTTCTAGATTGCCCAATGTTCAATTGTTTGTCAATTCTAGTAAATTTAGGATTCATTATACATTGAATTTTAACATGTCTTTTTGACCTCGGTTATACATATCAGAGTCCCTCTACCTACCTGCTTTTGTAACAGCTAAGTAAGAGCGACGAACATTTAAATGTTCAAATTATCAATAGTGTTAATATTACAGATTTTGTAAACGGTACAGATGAACTTTTAAGCAATAACCATGCAATAAACATGCAGGTTGGTTAAAAGTTTATCTGTACCGTGTTGCAGCAACTTGAACCAAACAAACGAAAATTAACGGTATACCCATATGTACCTGTGTTAGTTGGGCATATACAAACCCAATAGAAATGGAAGATGCTAGGTTCGGTCACACTAAAACTTTGTGTTATATTTATTCAAGTCGTGTAACGATCATAAAAAGTTTGAGTAAAGTTGATAATAATAACATTATTATTAATAAAAGTTTTAGTCATAACTTTTGTCACGAATACAAACAATAAAACAACGGAAATAAATAATAATAACTTTTTGTATTTCCTTCTATGGTGAGTTATGTTAGTTAGATAATTACATTCATTGTAGGTACCTGAATGTTTGGTTTTGGCAAAGACTTGGCGAGGTACCTGGTTTATCGGCTTTTTTTTTTGGTATGTGACATTAAGTGCAATATACACCTTAGCCGTGAGGCACACGCTATTCTATTATTATTATTATTATTATTATTATTATTATTCTTTATTGTACACATAAAACATATACAGAAAAACACAATGGGACAGACAAACAGAGAGGATAAACTATATATAAGGACCAAAAACGGCCGTTTTTGACACTTTTGCTTACTATTTTGATACGAAATATTTTGAGTCCTGTTTTAACAACGTAAAAATACTTTATTCTCTTTGTAACAAACGTGACGTAGGATTCTTTAATATTTATTTTCTATGCTATGCTACAATTTTTTTATTCAATGAGGGCGCCACTTGACGGGTAGTAGACCCTTAAGTGCAATATACATCGTAGCCACACGCTATTCTATTTTTACTTTTGGATTGTCACTTTTTTGCAATTGTCACTTTTTTGATTGTCACTTTTATTAGTTCATTTGCGTGAATATAGCCAGCAATGTATTTTTCTTTCTTTCTTTCCTTCTTTCTGTACCTAGGTTCCTTTTTTTGTTGGAGTGGGATCATCCAATGACGTCTCCCGCTCTGGGTGGATGCGGGAGGGCGTGTCAAACTCTTATTGCCTAAAACCCACCCCTGTTCCTTCCCTGCCTGAGTGCCCAGGGGTGCGGTAACTCATGTTGAGAATTTAACCGCTACCTCTAGGCATAGTACCTAGGTACTAATGTTTAACTACTATTTCTTATTTCCCTTACTTTTTGAAAATCAGACGCTCAAATTATACCTATGTGCGCAAATGAACTCTCAGTCACTAGGATCGTTCGTTTTTGCTCCGACTTCTTCATCGTCTTAATCATCCACACCCTTTTCAAACAAATCTTGTTGGTATTGGCTTATACAATCGATTTTAGTCGAGTTTCGGCTAAAAATATCAGTAGGTAGGGAGCGACGGTTTCTATCTCTATTTTATATCTCTGGAACGTAATCTCATCGATTTCAATACTCAGCTTTATTTTTAATTCTGAGGAACAGAGTCTTATTACATAGCTTAAGTAATGATATTTCAATTCTGAGGAACAGAGTCTTATTACATAGCTTAAGTAACGACATTTTTTTTTGGGTGGGACATCATCCTATGACTTCTCCCGCTCTGGGTGGAGGGTGTGTCAGACTCTTACTGACTAAAACCCACCCCTGTTCCTTCCTGAGTGCCCAGGGGCGCGGTAACTCTGTTTCGAATTTATCCACGAGCCCTGGGCAGTCATCGGCCATGACGTGCCCCGTCATTCATTGCTGACATCTCTTCGAGGCGCGCGTGGAACACTACGCGCTGTCGACTCTCGGGCCTAATCTTGATCGAACGGCGAGCTACTCACTACTCCCCATCCGTAGGCCCGCGTCTACGGTGCCCGGATAACGTCTCGTGAACGTGCAGCTGCTGCCGTGCAACCCTGCAGCGGCTGCTGGTGGGGGCTCTGTGGAATCTCCCTCACCCATTCTGCCTCCTCCTTCGCGAGCCTTACTGCTTCGCAGAAAGAGGCGACTGCTTCCCATTCCCTTTCGCTCCGTACCATGGCCTGGACCAGGTCCGGGCGCGAGAGGTCGCTTCCGCCGATCGCCTCCTCGACAACACGGCGGGGCTCCGTCCAAGCGGGGCACAACTCCACCGTATGCTCCACCATGTCCTCTAGGCGATCCGCACAGTGGTGACACCCGTGCGTTTCCCTCCGCTTTATCCTACACAGGAACCTCCCGAAACTTCCGTGTCCGTTGAAGACCTGGGCTCCACTTTCCTTTAGCGCCAATCTGTGTGAGGCTTCACAAGTCTACAGCTTGTACATGTATTTAAGTAAAACACTTTCGTAAAATGTTACAACGCGCAAACGTCTACTTTTTGAGAAAAAAAAATCCTAAAGTGGCAGAAAATTCTACTTAATTACTTAATAAAATTGACATTTTGCCACAGATAATGTACGAATTTCATTCCTAGGTCGTTTCGTCTTACGTTTAGACAAAGTGGCAGTGGATTTTAATGGTTTTTAGTGTAAATATTGTGAGATTTTACCTTTAATTCATTTTTAAATATCTGCTACCGCCATGAACTCAATTATTAAGCAAATCTAATAAAATTAAATTTAAAAAAGTTGTACTATTTTTATTTACTCTAAAGGTCGTAAGTAACACAACGTAATCGAATGTAAGATTAGCGCGAAAAAAACGTTTGACAGTTGTCACTTGTCGTATGTTCTATTTTTGTTTTTTTATTATGTTACTTAGTACACTACACACTAAACTTAATATTCACTCACTTAATCTTCACTTAGTAAAAAAGCAATGACAACTTAGGATGCAAGAGCGAGCGAAGCGAGCTCGGGACTTAGGGCACCCCGACTCGAACAGGTTAGGTTAGAAGGGGATCCCCTTCGTGGTTATTTATTTATAAACCACTCAGAAGTAGGAGCCCCGCGAAGTGGGGCTCCGTCGACACGTGGCTCCATCGACATGCAAACCTAAAACATTATAATAAAATAAAAAATGCCTTTGCCCTTCGACGAATGACCTTGACCTTCGGCTTTTGGGGTGTTATTCTTGACCTTGAAGATTCCATTGATCGTATTATTGCTTGGAAATAGCATTTACACCCATGACATGATCTTCACCCTTAATTTTTCACGAATTTTGAAAATTTTTAACAATTTTTTTCTCGGCCTCTATGGTTTTGCGCGTTTTGGGGTTTTCAAATTTACACTAATAAGGGTAAAAAACTGTACCCAAAAAATACCTACTATCAATACGCGATTGGCGCTAAATGTAAGTGGTTCCAGGAGCTGCATTAGGCGGAAGGTGAGAATGTCGTGGGGCCTCTCCAGCCACTCCTCAAAGAGGGGCCTTACCGACGAAATTGCGGCGTGCCCAAAAGAGGGGCACTACCGCCGCAACTGTGGCGTGTACAGCGCTGGGTTGCGACAGTCGCTCTCTCCATGTCGCCATGAGATCTTGCCGGAGCTCTGTCCGCCGAGCCGCGAGGTGTCGCGGTATCGGAGTTACGCCCCTGCGTTTCGCCTTCTCGCGCCAATCCCAGAGATGCGCGAGGACCTTTGCCTCTAGATCCCACGGCGAAAATACCGGCAAGGAGGCTCGCCGCCTCACCGGAGGCCGTGCGGTATCCTCGGTCTAGCCTAATGGCCATGACACTTTGGGACGCGTTCAACCGGCGAGCTGGTCGCCGCCTCAAGGAACGCCCCCACACCGGTGCCCCGTAAAGGGCCATGGACCGCACGGCCTGCGTAGAGCCTACGGCAGGAGGTGTTGTCCTTGTTGGGACTTTGGAACCCTAAAAATAACAACCTTCTAGATAAAAAAAGAAAGTAGGTTCCGCTACGTGGATTTGAAGTTGAATATTTATTAAACTATACTTTGGTATAAAAAACTGTGAAACTTTAGCATTAATTCAACACGTTCTAAACACCAATTCAGAAACTGGTCCTTTGTTAAGAAAATATTTCTTTTTCAGTTTACTCACACTGGTTTGAAGGCCTTGTGTCGGGTGGTGGGGTGGAAGTGGAGGCGAGGGAACCGGTGAACCTGCCGGCTGGCGTCACAACTGTGGCTCTTGAACTGCGTGCAGGAAAGGCCGGAACAGCGCTGTTTCTAAGGGTCTTAGAACCAGGTACTGCAACTATAATATGTATAACGTAAATGGCATTTCTTCAAAATGTTAACCTAACCGGTTACTGTGGACGTCAGATAGGAAGTCCCTCCATGTAAAATACTGGTACTCAGCTGCATCCGGTTAGACCGGAAGCCGATTCCAACGTAATTGGAAAAAGGTTAGACAAAATGATTTTTTAGTTTACCAAACCGCATTAGAACTGATGAAAAGGTCGAAACCTTCATCATCAGTTCGGTTGGGTTAGCATAGTAGTAATAGTCGAATATCGGTTAAGCATCGAAATGCTTGATCGATATTTGACTATTCTTTGAAAGGTAAAGAAGACTTTGTAACTTAGCTCTGTAGGTACCTATGTATATAAAATCAGAATTTCACATCTGTCTCGTAAATAGTTTACATTTTGATATGGAGAAAAGATACAATCAATGGGTATGAGAATGAGATTGAAAAGGCAAGCGAAGCAAACATTTAGATGCACCAGAGCGTAATATTAAATATTTGTCCTATCTGTGAATAATATGTGGGCGGCCAAGTAGAAAGGGTCCAGCTCTCGGTATTTAGGTATACCTACGCAGTTTTGTAAAATTGGGTGAAAAATTGCATTTCACGATTTTAATTGATTATTAATTCATGCTCTCAATTATCTACAAGTTCATATACTAAATGACTTTATAAGATGTTTCTAAGTACCAGAATTTTTTATTTGCTTAAATTTCTTTTTTTTATACCTTTTCTCAAATCAAGCTGTGCCTGTTTTTGAATATTTTAACCGATTTCAAAAAAAGGAGGAGGTTCTCAATTCGACTGTATTTTTTTATTTTTATGTGTTACCTCATAACTTTTTACTAGATGAACCGATTTTGATGATTTTTTATTTGAAAGCTGGCGCTTTACATGTGGCCCATTTAAATTTGGTGTAGATCTGATGAATAACTTCGGAGATACACAATGGAACTCTTCAATAAATGATACCAAACTTTCCAGAATTGCTGCAATCGCATGTCTGTATATTGTTTTCACCACTTAACAACATTACATCACGCTGATACGCTCTGAAGGGGTATACAGATTTGTACAGTTCACCCTGATACACCCTAATTTCTATGTTCAAATTCCCTATTTTTGGGGCTATCAATTTGGGCGTAACTTTACTATTAATTTAGTTTTAGAATGGGGTACAACAACTAAAAAGTGAAAAATAAAAAACTTTTTACAAAAGGGTTTCCAGTTTGGTATCTTCATTATTTGACACCGACTTCTGAAATTAAAGTTGTTTTGCATTTTTTAGTATTGATCTACAGAAGTTGGTTTTTTTTTTTTTTTTGTAAAAAGCTTTTTTTTAATCCTTATTATCAATTGACTATTCTAGATACCGAATCTAGTCTTAACTCAATACCCCACTACCGGGCCCTTTTTTCTTGGACACCCCTCATTTAGATAGCCTAGATTAATTTGGATGTCTCAATTGATAACCAATAGTGCAAACACATCAATTCAAATAAAATTATCAATTCACCTGGATTATTGTGGGTCAGTAAAAATCTGATCAGAATAACCTACAGTAGGCATCCAAAACGTGGACTTGTTCTTAAATATATACGAGCTATCATACCGATCTCTCATAAAATTTAAATCTAGATAGGACATAAATATTTGAGTACACAATATAAAAGCTCAAGAAACTATTCAAATAGCTTCACGTCAGGAAAATAAGTTTAGTATTCTATCATTATTCGAGAGCGGTTCTCTTGTACGTACTTGTACCAGAAAGATAAACTGTACGATATTTGAATGTTTGTTTAATTTGTAGGTAACTTTAGTGTATTTACGAGTAATACCCAATAATAACTAAAGTAAGCTCCTTATCATCTTCAGAGCTACCTTTAAGTTAACAAGGACTGACTATTAATAGTGTTCATGATCAAAACGAGACAGAAAATCTCAAAGATTGCTAATTTAGGCGATGTAGATAGCGATAAGCCATGGAGGCTACAATGTTATTGCTAGTCCTGTAATTAGATATGATAATATTATCGTAATGATTGCTGTTCATTAAAATAAGCATATCGTAGAAAATTTGCCATTTTCTGTAGACGTATATTTAGCGGCAACCGTTGTAATTATGGCAACATTCCACAACACAGTGTATAATTGTTTAAATCAATTTTAATAAATTACAATACCCGACTAGCATCAAAAAGACACTATCACACAGGAATGATATAACTATTTTAAAGCTGAACTGTTTCTAAAATACGATAAGCCCTATCGATAGAGTACTTTATTCAGGTACGGTACCCTATCCATATGAATGCACTTAGAAAGGAAACACATTTGATTTCATATACAGGGTGTAACGGAAAGGTGTGGTCATATTTTAAGAACTGCATCTGCCCATCGATATGAACAACTTTCTTCAAGAAAATCCAAGGCAAATTCAAAAAAATTATTACCCATACAAATATTGATCAGCTGATGATAGCTTTATAAGGAAAGTCCAATTTTTTTTTTGAGAATTTTCAATTTTTTTAGAGAAAGTTGTACATTTCCATGGGCAGAGCCGGCTCTTAAAATATGACCACACCAATCCGTTACACCCTGTATAAATGAATCAAAATGAAAATTATGATGTAGTTGGTTGGTAAGCGGATCTCTGCAAAACGGCTGAATTAATCTGGCTAATTCTTGTTTTATTTTAAAATGTGCGTAATAGTCCAAATAAAGTTATCAGGGGAAAAAACATGAAATAGTAACCCGAAAAATTGTAAAATTTCGGTAAAAGTAGAAGAAACATTTTCTACGGGAGCTGTAATTGTACCACCCAACGGACAGCCAAAGTTGTTGCCAGCTAGTTTTTATATAGAGATATCTCATTTTATTCCCACAGATGAGCCAGCCGAGCCAACCGACCCAACCGACCCAGCCATGCCCACCGAACCTACTGACCCAACCGAACCAACTGTAACATTCTCCTCGGAGTTGTACGTGCTGTCTGTGGACATGGCGCAGACTGGCCTGGTGGGACGAGTCTCCGCCACAGCTGACAACAGCGAAGACGTCACCTACTCACTCGGAACAGATGATGGTAAGCATCATCATCAGGTCAGGTCTTTGAAGAAACAAAAACTGACAGTTTAAATAGTAGTAGGTTCTGGCTGACCAGAACTTGAGCTTTGTGAATGTTAGATCTGTACGAATAGGTATATATACCTTTTTATGCCTGGAGCGTTATATCGGGCGGTATCCTGCATCACCACCATCCACAGCCCGACTTCCCCCACTGCTGGATATCCTTTTTATTTTTTCATCCTTTTTTTGTCTTATGGCAACCCCACGCTTCTGTGCCAACCTCATGCAGGTTCCACCAACGGCACCCATGTCGTCAACCGATTTTGATGCCTACCTGCACGTGTCATGCTTCCACACATCAAAACTCATAAGAAATAGGAGGTAAAAAGTTACCCTCAATTCCAACGCAAATTTTTGAGTTAAGTACTTGTTTAGGGAAGTCAGGATTTCTTATTCTAAATCCATGGCAAAGTATGTTTAACTTTGCAATAAACTCCCAAAATCTTGAATAACTTTTAAAAATACAAAAGTTGACATGAATAGCTATAGCAAAAAAGTAAATTACGCTTTGTTGTTGTACGAGTATGTATAAGCTGTGAGCAGGATCAAACTTCACAAAATCTGTTTTGCATTTGAATAAACTTGCTGTCTGAATGGTAAAATACAAAAGTTGTTTGTAATATTTGTACTTTGTTATTCAGCCCGTGCCCAGGAGATTTATTAGAGTCAGTGAAAAATGTTTTTCTTCTAGATTTACGCTGGTACAACATCCCAACCGCATTAATTATCCAGGTTTAAAGCACTTACCCACGTTCAAGGTGCGGTTGAACCTGCGAGATTGTTCCGCCCGAAGAGCCAGTCTTGCCAATCGTAAAACTGATTTAGATTTATTTTTTCTTCAGTTTTAACTGGATTTTATAGATACAATAGCATTGGTTAATTTGCAATAGTTAGTTATTTCTGTGGAGCAGTTCGTAAGTAAGATTACAAGTTTTGCTCTAATTAATTTGACTTATAGTTTGAGTGTAGACAGCAGCTGTTATTTTAAATAATTTTTTTAATATTTTAAGTAGAAATGTCATATTTATAACTCAAAAAATTTCACGGATGTTTTAGGCATGGACGAAAAAAATCCCCCATTTGTAACATTATGAGATTAATTGCAAAAGTTGACTTTCCCTCTTTGGAAAGGATGGCTAACATCATTCTATCTCACTAGTGTGATACTAAAATTATATTCACGTCTTTTCATTTGAACACACAATGTTTTATACGTGCACACTAACTGGGGAATAATAAATAAAAAAATAAAAATCTTTATTGATACAAATATGTAAAAAAAAACTGTGCGCTACTTAATTAGGATTTCGTACAAGTCCTCGGAAAATTGTAGAATATTTTTCAAGTCCTTACTCATCTAGAATAATAAAAGTGTTATCATTTAGTGTTTTAGTTTAAATGTAAGATATAAACTTAATTCTGTAAGTTTGTTTATCGTACCCAAACGGTACATTTCAGCGCGCGCCTTAAATTCTTCAAAAGCAATTTTACTTCGCGAAGTAATTATTGTTCTTTAATAGGCGCCAAGGTAAACAATTTTAGTTTAGTTAGGTTAATTCCTCCTTTCACTTCACAATACATTGAGCAAAATGCATAAAAGTTTGAATTTAAATTACTTAGAACTAGTTTAAATAGGCTGAGATTTTATGCCTACTAAGAAAATGAACATAAGTACCTAATATGTGTTTTTCCTAAAGAGAACCCATGAAAATACGAGCGTTTACCTTCCGAGTTCTTTAAATCTTATATATATATTTTATTATCATTGTATCTTTTTTTTTTTGTGGGATGAGAAATCATACAATGACTTCTCCCGCTCTGGGTGGAGCGGGAGGGCGTGTCAGACTCTTGCTGACTAAAACCCACCCCTGTTCCTTCCTGCCCTTAGTGCCCGGGGGCGAGGTAACTCTGTTTCGAATTTATCCTCAACCCCCAGGCAGGATCCTCAACCCCCGGGCAGGATCCTCAACCCCCGGGCAGGATTATCATTGTATCTAATACCTCTAAACGAGCAATTCTTGTATATATGTTTATATATAATCTGAATCTCGGAAACGGCTCCAACGATTTTCATGAAATTTAAAATAGTATGCAGCCATTCGGAGGCGATAAATCGATCTAGCTAGGTTTCATTTCCAAAAAACACTACCAAAAAAAACCGAGCGAAGCTCGGTCATCCAGTTACTATCTATTTATATATAAAACAAAGCCTGGTTAGTTGCACCATTTATAACTCAAGAACGGCTGGACCTATTTTAATGATCTTTGATTTGTTGGATTTGTCTCCGCCCGAATAGCAGAACTACTATTACAACAATTTCGTGGTCGACAACACTTGGATTGTTCCGTATTCGCTACTACTTTCCAAATCATTCAAAGCACATTGCAACTTGGAATATTGCAATTCAGTGAAATCCATCAAATGCATTTACAAATTTATGTCACGAAGAGTAGCGATATGGCGGTTTTTGGCGTTCAGATTTCTAATACCAACGGTGAAATCACGCACTATCAAGTTGGTCGATAGGTGAGCTACAATGAAGTGATTTAGCGTATATTTTCATTCCCCATTCATGAGCTTCCTCCCACTGTTGTACATTTGGCGGTGCATCTGGAGGGTGGTCAAAGCATTTGCATCAATGTTGTGACTGCTTCCCATTCCCTCTCGCTCCGTGCCATGGCCTGGACCAGGGCCGGGCGCGAAATGTCACTGCCACCCATCGCCTTGACGAGGACATGGCAGTGCTCCACCCAAGCGGGGCAGAACTTTACCGTATGCTCCACCGTGTCCTATGGGTGATCCGCACAGTGGTGACACCCAGGCGCTTCCTCCCGCCTTATCCGACACAGAAACCTTCCGAAACAGCCGTGTCCGGTGCGGACCTGCGTCAGACAGAAGGTGAGGACGCCGTCCGGCACCTCTACAGCCACTCCAGAGGGGCCTTACCGCCGCAATTGTAGTGTGCGTCTGTGTTTTCGAACGCATACAACCCTAATCTCTTCACAGTTAGAGTGAACAGTCTTCTTCTGGGTAAGCTCGCTCCATCGTCGACTCTGTCTCTGACACCTCTGATCTAGACTAGAGTCAAGAGCAAACCCATCTCAAGTAAAAAAAAATACCGTGTTCTTCCTGTCGACGATTCGAACAGATTGATTTCATTCATACATCAGTCTCAACGAAGTACGAACTCATCAACAATGTGTTGCCGAACATAATTCCTAACCACAAAAAACACAATTGATTGAGTGAACGAGCAATTTTTCCGGCAATACATCAAATCTTTGGTCAACTACGTTCCTTCAAATCAATCGACTGTGTAACAAACGAAGACGAAGCAACCAACCATCCAACTGAACTCATTGAATTTGCACTTCTTGCCACCGCACAATTTACAACCAAAGGTTGGCTCGGTAAACATCATACTTCAAAATCTGAACCAACCAAAACTATGCAACGGAACGCGTTTGTTGGTGAAAAAACTCATGAGCAATGTCATTCTCGAGACGATACTCAAAGGAAAGTTCGAAGTTGAAAGAAGTTCCCATTCCAAAAATTCCGATGATCCCAACCGATATGCCCTTCAAGTTTTAGACGAATACAATTTCCGATTCGTCTTGCATTCGCCATGACGATCAACAAATCATGCGGCCAATCCTTGAGTGTCTGTGTCCTATATCATGAAAATTAATGTGTCGTTGTACGTAACATGTTCACGGGTAGGAAAACCATCCGCTTTGTTCATTCTCGCACCTGACAAAAAAACGAAAAATGTCGTAAATCACAATGTCCTTCAATGAAAGGAATCGAGTCAACCTTTTAATGTCCCCATTGCTGAGGCACAGGCCTCCTCTCTGCGAGAGGGTGTGGGCCATAATCCACCACGCGGGCCCAATGCGGATTGGTGAATGTCACATGTCTTCGAATTTTTAGTGCTAGGACATGCCGGTTTCCTCACGATGTTTTCCTTCACCGTTTTGAGAGCAGTGGAGATGAAATACAAATTAAAACGCCTGCCTAGGTTTGAACTGACGACCTACAACTTGTAAGTCGCGGCCAATACCGGTGGGCAACCACTGATCGACTCGAGTGCATCCCATCAACCAAATAATTTAACAAAAACTAGTGTTTCAATGCTACGCGAATCATTTCGATTCTGCCACGTGAATTACACTCATTTCAATGTAATTATCACAACTAATAAAATATAATACCACATTTATTGATTTTCAGGCGGTATGAAGTTTGCGGGGTCAGCTAGTTTAATATAAAATTCTCATATTGTTGCAGCACATCTTCAGACTCGTCTTTCTATTAACAATGAGGGTGAACTGTATTTGTCTGCTCCGACTAACAGTGGTGTCTACACTTTTCAAGTTATTGCCACTACAGTTAACACACGGGCGACGGGTACTGCAGCGGTATGAATTCTATTATACATATTTTATAGATAACCTTTCCCAAAATAGGTATAGCTTAAAATTAATTAGAGACATGATTCAGGACACCTCTATCGTTTCTTACTTTGAAAAACGTGTATTTAAAAATTTGGAATCTTGTTAATGAACAAAACCATCTTGGTATTATTATCTCCTTAACCCATCGCACACCCAATTAGCAGACACAATAGATTTTAATTGTTATCTTCACACCTGGTGTGCAATCGACGTGTGAAGAGTTACATATAGAGATAGAGAGACTATCTATTTTGTTAGAAAAACAAAAGCTTACAATTTTCTCTAACTTTTGGCTTGTTATAAAGTTGTTTATATTGGTTTCTCAGGTACATTTAACAGTACAAGCAGTCACGGTATGTGAAAACAACGGCATCGCAATGAACCCATTGATCATTTTAGACAGAGATGAAGAAGCGTCTCATAATAATCTAGTTGTGCTGGATCCTACGCTACATGCTGGTTGCCATTTCACCTTAACGAACCGCTGGCCCACCGATCAGACTTGGCTATACGTTAACGAAAACGGATTGCACACAATACCCATCGACAGAGAACACGCATCCATAGCCTTTATGCCACTTTCACAAGTTCAAGTAGAACTCATATTAAATTGCGAAGGTGATAGCGCCACCCGTGCAAAACGCTCAGAAAGAACAGAACGACTCGATGACTATGGTAGCAATAAATGGATCCTCACAGACACGATCATACACAATTCCAGACGCAGCTTAGTGAATCTAATAGTGAACGATATCAACGACAACAGTCCCATATTCGTTGGTAAAGAAAACGAACCCATTGCCGTTGGATACCCCACTGGTGAACTCGAGGAGAGGATATTACCCCGTTCTTTGGCGGAGTTAAAGGTAAGTTTGCATTATGCAAATGTTTTGTATATATCTCCAACGTGAACGTCGTAAACTTTGTGTCTTGCATTTATATTTTATTTGAAGTTCCCACGTTGTAACATGATTCACGTCGGAAAGAGTTTTATCTTTGAATATAAAACCGACTGTTCTACCTGAGTGACTCATTGCCGCCAAACCCAACGTTATTTATGACGAGGATATTTTGTACTTCAAGCGTTCTCCACTGCCGAATACGTTTAATGTGTGACGACAGGCTATTGAAGACACTCACTTAGCACTCTAATAGCAAAATCTATTATCATTTTCGTTCACAATATCGATTGCAATTTGTTACACTTCGTTAAAATTTTAGTCTTCCTGTAACAAGTTGAAACTTGCCAGCTTCATTTCACTTATTTTCATTTCTACTTTGGCGATTCGCTGAAAAATAAGAAACTCATTGATATTTTTCTGTACATTTTTAAATATACACCTTGTATACTTAGGTTCCTACTCTTTTTGTCCGCCTTACCGGTGTGAAAAGAAATTATTAAACAAATAAAGGGATGGTAGCTGGATAATGGGGTTCTACCACTAAATGTATGGGCGTGTTACAAACGAAGCGACGTCACACTAAAAGCTTGTCGGCATACCGCACAGTGATGTCGATATTTAAAAGCTTATCGTGCATTGCCCAAGGCAAAATAACTGTAATGAAGTTCGATAAGCTTTTTCAAAACATTAGTAAGCACACGTCACATATTTTCGTACCTACCTAATAATAAAGCAGACAAGCTCAACGGTTTGTGTTGGGATTGACGAGTAAAGGGATGTAAGCAGTTTGTTCTCACGGGCAATCATAGGGATGCCCACCGACTCAGTGGAGTGACGATCTTCGCCGTGGTACCCAGCAGTTGAATGAGAGTGCAAAACTTGAGGCCTATGTCCAGCAATGGAATTCTCTAAGCCGATGCTCATGATGATGAGTTTGCATCATTAACGCTGTTTACTAGGATTTTCTATATTGTGCATGAAAATGAAAATCAAACACCCGCACAGTCAACGCATTATTTATATAATCAAGCCAGTCTAGGACCGCTGAGTTATTTAGCCACTAATATTATATTTTAACCTCCTAATAAAAATGTATGCTTATCAAAACAGGCAACAGACGCAGATATAGGAGAAAACGCTGTGTTGAGATACTCGAGTTCTGAAAGCGTGTTGGCTGTGGCGCCGACAACTGGCTTCGTACACGTCCGCTCGGGGGCGCAACTGCAACACAACCAGTTCCTTACCGTCACGGCTACCGACCGGAATGGAAATGGACTCTCTGGGACTATTCAACTTGTGGTAATTATTTTATTACGATATTTTGAAAGCTAGTTAGCTATGTACAAAGCTGGGATGATAGACAGATTAGTAAAGTTCCATTATGGCTGTCACGTGGTAAAAATCATGAAATCAGACCTTTTTGCCTTTTGGTGGAACTTCTTTGAAAATATTAGATACTATCACGTCTGCATTTTGATGAGTTTACCTAATGTTCAATATTGAACAAAAATGAACTGCCGCCAGTCTTTTGGGTACATTAGTAGTGACAGTGATAAGGAGATTTTCAGCGCCATATTTTAGTTTGTTTATTTAATTTTATCATGGTATTTGTGATGTAGACACAAAAAGTAAAATTTTATAAACCAACAAATGGACATAATGGAAGTATGATATATAAGGGGTATCGTATTACCCAGTAACTGGGTTGTGGAGGTCAGATAGGCAGGCATAATACAATACTTCTGTTATGGAATGGTCTATTACCTGTTACACAATATTTTCACATAGCCAGGTACACTTACAATGTTTAAATCAGAAAGTTATTTTAAATATGTTGATGTGTTTTAATCTAAACATAGAATAAACAAATAAAAAAAATGTTGCTTTAGTATCAAATAAACCCAGAACCTGCAACTTGTACAGATTTGGTAAAAGATCGGTAAACTTGATAAACTTATAAAAGCATTATATTTTAATAAAGACTGAGAGATATTTTGAGTAGACGTAAATGGTTTTCATTAATTTAGGAATACGCGTCGTAATTGACTCATTCATGAGTTTTTAATTTATTGATACAATGACACCATCATTTGAATGGCGGAAGTTTTATAATAGCTATGATACATCGTCAATAATTAATGACCTTAACACATATTACATTTGAACCATAAGATTGATAGAATTAGGGACCTTTTCGTCGCCATCATTATCGCAATCCTTTAAAAACTATGTAGTGGTTATATGTTATAAAATTCTTAAGGCGCAGTTATACGACTTTTAATGGTTTTTAATTGAACATCACGTTTAAACGACTAGCTTTATTTCTTTGAAAAAAATATATGTTGCTTTAGACAATTTTCGTCGTAATTTGATCTGAGAATATTTGAAATTATATTTTTACAACATAGTGTAATTAATTTGTAATGTTACATCTAACACGGATAAAAAATTGAGAATCACGCAAAAATTATAAAGCGTATTTTTATGAAACTTTCACCATTTTAAAGATCATTTAATTATTTGTAATTTAGTCTCAGCGTTTTATTTTAATACCTGTTCTTTTAAGTGTAATAAATTAATAATGCGGCTAATTTCGGACAGCGCTCCTTGATGGGCGAGTCCTATTACTGGGTGGACGTACGACGCGTTACGTAAGCTCAGCACAGAACACGCAAGCTAACCACACAAGGTCATTGGCAGCTAATAGCGCCTTAAAAACTTCCTGCTTAAAATTAACTCTTACCGAATTTTGTTTAAAGTACTTCCAATCCTTCTAAAGAGGAAAAACATGCTTAGTAATATGAGGTCCTTGCTAACGACTTTAATTTGCTACGAGTATTTAATTTCGTTTGTTTTACGTTACAAGCTTCAAACACATAATTATTTAAATGAAAAATAAGTAGGCACTACTAAGGACAGGTACAGTACCGATGTTTTGTTGGCTTATGTTAATGATAACCATTTCTAACGAATCGCTCATTCCAATCATTACGAGAAGACAGAATTAATTCTTAGTAAATTAGAACCCGCCACAAATTGTTCAAAATTTATTGCTCTTTATAAATCTACTCCAGTAACAAATCAATGTTTTATTAGTCCGCAAAAAAAAACTTGCTCGGGGGCAACAGAACATACCGGATGGGACAGCATCCTGTTAATGTTCAAGTAATTCTACTGCATGCGATAAAGAACAACTTATTAATTAAAGCTACAAAACATTAAAAATTATGATAAATCAACAAAATAACAACACAAGCTTAACTGTTTGATTCTGTGAGTGGCGACCTTAAACTTTAATTTAATATAAATAAGCACACTAGTATAGTCTTTTGTAACCAGTGCGTTAACCTGCTAATTCCATTTAGTGTCTCATATCCTGAAGTCATGATAATATTTCTATTTCCAGGTAAAACTTTTAGACTTGAACCATATAGCCGTGATGACAGTAAGAAATGCCTTCCTAGACGATGAAATCCTTATTTTGGCTCAGTTGAGTGATGCCGTCGGATATGAAGTTAAAACATTGAGGTCAGTCGTCATATCTGATGACATAGATGAAGACGTTTCCAGGAATAAACGTGAAACCGGCTCTCCTGGAGCTTCACTACAACTTTATGTTTATGGATTAAACGAGGGAGAACCTGTTGCCGTGGATCTCCTTACCGCGTAAGAATATGAATATAGAGAAAATAATTAATTGTTACACAGTAATCACCAAACAACCTTCTTTACCAAAATACTTTATTTTTTAGACATATCAACACTAATGCAGCAATAGCGGGTGTTGTAAGTACTGTCTCACTGGAAGATTATCTACAAGATATGAATCAAATTGGCTTGTTAGTGGCAACGATAATCCTCAGCATACTACTCTTTGCAGTTATCTTTCTGGTAGCCATTTGGTTCTTCCTTAGATGGTAAGTGACAGTTATTTAAATGTGGTCTAGTCTAGCCCTATATGCCTATCCTATAAGATAGAAACCTGATTTATATTTTTTGTTTCTAGGAGGAAGAACAAAAACTACGATGAATTTAATGATGAAAACAGTTTAGCATCAAGAAATGCATCACAAGGGGAACTACCAAAACCTGAAGTTGTGAAACCGCGACTAAACATCGAAGATCTGAAAAAAAGCGAAAAGAGACTGCAGGAAATGTTGCATGCTCCTTTTGAAGAGGTTACAGTAGAACCAATGCCGAAGAAAACAGAAACTCCTGTAGAAGCTCAGACAAGTATAATTGATTTGCCTATACCTGAACCAAGCGCACCTATAGTTATACAATCAATAGACAAATTAAAAGATGCGGAGGAGTCCTCGGATGATGAATTTGGGGAAGTTAGCGTAAAGCCCAGAAAATCAGTGGTGACGTTCAATGAGAACGTTGAGAAGATCATCCATGTAGAAGATAATGCTGATGACGACGGTGATATCGACGACGCTGACAGCATCATTGCCAGTGTCGATGCCTCTAATGGTGGATTGGAAATTTACAGGCTGTAAATAATAAAAATTATAAATGGAAAACTCAACCAAATTGTACAATAACTAATTGTATAATATTTACTTTTTTTACTAACCTATTCTAAATGATATCTATTCAATTTTTTTACAAATATATTTTATTATTAATTTTAAAATAATTTTATTGTTTTAGTCCTCCTACAAGATGATGAGCAAATAAAAATCTAGGTACTCAAAATGTTGCTAGCTGAATAAAAAACTCGTAACTTTTTACATCCTATACAAGACTGAAATTAGTGAGATTATTTGTAGGTACTTTTGAGAGCTACCTACGGACACTGACACAAAATTGAATTTGGCTAAAGACATTGTTCTTTTTATGGTACTTGATGTTATCGGACATATCATAAATCGTCTACTAGGTGTGCCTTCTTTGTAAAAGTGTCGTGGATGTCAACAGGCATGAAAAAGTACGACAACCACAAGTCCACAAAATAGTTCGCTGCCAAACGCCAGCATAAATAAATTGCGTTGGGCGTTTCTTTTAACGGTTTAAAATACGTTCGCATTCTATATATTGTTTTTCTGTCATGTATAATTTATTGTCTGTGTGACCTATAGGCAACAATTTATTTGGAACTCGCTAGTTCTAAAATTAGCGATGCTCAGTGAAAATAACCTCTAAAATGTAGGCTGTTGTCAAAACATTAGGAACTTTTCACTTGTTAAACGACTTTAGGCAGTCCAGCTTAGCAGCGACAAACGTGTAGCTATATTATGACTAAACTCGTATTTACAGTTATCCTTCGGTGAACCGTTTTTTTAATGTTGCCTACCTATAGGATTTTAATATTCAAGTCGCAGTTTGAGATAGAATCTGTGACATTTTCGAACGCGGATGATAAAACAAAGCTTGGAGCATCAACTACGCCCCCAGTCGCCTGTTGTATTAAGTAGTGCTTTATCATTGTAGACGTCTCCAAAACGGAAAGTAGTTGATGTCATCACTCATTCAATGTATAAACTACATCGGTGCTATTGTTAAATTCTAACAAAAAAATACTAGAATCTATAGTCAATTTGTAACGGTATATTACCAAATTTTTGCTGTTGATCTGAAAATTATCTTTGCGCAATTGTAATACAGGAAAAAATATGAGCTACTTAACATAATTTTATAGATACTATGTTGAAAAACTTTCAGGACAGTAAATAAATATGACATCATCTTTTATTAGGCACTCGATCATAACTTATGATATTAGTATCTACACGAGCATAGTGAACCTATTTATTAGCACCGTGGTCACTACGTACGTAGTTTGAACTGAATCCACAAAGGGAATATGTCTCTATCCTATTTGAACAAAAAATAGAACTGACGGTTACTACGGTAACTAGTTTTTTAAAAGTGTTGTTTTAAAATGAAACGTTCTTAAGACAGTTACGTCCCTTTTTAAGGTTCCGTACCAAAAGGGTCTAAGGGTCCAAAAAGAGCCCAATTGCTGTCACTCACGTATTCGTCTGTCCGTCGTCTGTCATACAGGTTTTACACTCGATTAGAGCTAGTCTTCAAATTTTCACAGTATAAGCATCTTGCTGACCCAAAGCCATACAAATTGACAAAAATTGGTACGAAACCCTAAATGTGCGAAGCCTGACACGCACTTGGCCGGTTTTATTAGTTATTTGAGATAATACGAAGTCCTACAGACGAAAGCTCAGCATATTTTTTCGAATCTCAGCTGGTTTCCGCGAACGGAGAAAGTTATAACAGGCAAAGTAAGATCTTGAACAAAGAGCGTCCAGCTTTTTTTTTTTTAACAGGGTAACCTTTCTATACCAGAAAGCAAAAATACTACAGCTAATAAGAATGAATAAAGAGAATGATGATGATGGTCAAAGTAAAAATTTTGATAAAAAAATTGGTTGCCTGTATAGTCGGTATACGGGCGAAAGTTTTACGTGACAACGACTTTGAGTGGTAAAATAATTTTAATGTGAATATTCATTCGTATAGTAGGAAGAAGGATGAAATAATAGTAACAATTTAAAACATTTATTTTATCTCTCTCACTCTCTCTCTCTCGCTCTGTCTCTCTCGCTCTTAGGCGGGCTAACTGTGCTCGAGTGGAAGGGACGCGTGCCTTTCACTTTTTATGTCTGTCTCTCTCGCTCTTAGGCGGGCTAACCATGCCCGAGTGGAAGGGACGCGTGCCTCTCACTCGCTCTCATTGTGAGCGCATAACGTGAGCGGAGCGTAACGCAGTTTCTTGAAGTGTCACCCGGCAAACCAATTTATAAGACGTTGTCACGTCAAAAATTAGGTACTTTGTACAGTATAGGTTCAAAAGTCCATATGCAATCTCGCAAAGCAGTAGATTGGCGCTTCGCTTTGACTTACGATCTTCTTCTTTAAGGGGTTTCTATACTATAGACACGCACACACACTCACGTTGTCTGTAACTGATAACAGTTCATAATTTCAACAACCTTAGTATGTGGCATGATAGCGTAGTGGACGTGTTCTGGTTTATATAGTGGCGATCCGTGGTTTCGAATCTCACCTGCGATCTTTTTTTGTTATTTTTTTTTTTATTTTTTTTTTTTATGTTTGATAGGCTCGCGTTTGACCATTTTTATAATTACTGTTTATAGTTTTTGTTATTTTTTTACCTAGTTAGTAGTTAGATGTTAATATTTAATCATTATTATAGTAGCAGTTTGTTACGCATTAGTATTTTGTCTCCTTCGTATGTTTCATTTATATAATAAAGCTGGGTGACAGAAAACTACTTAGGTAAATTATTTTGATTTCTGTGAGGTAGACAGATGCAGTTCGTTACGACTATTTATCTAATACAACGTTGTTGTTTCGTGGTTCTTATTGGTTAGTGACGAGTGTTTAAATCTATTAGCGGTGTTGATAGTATCTATCATTTTAAAAATGCAATTAAATATTAACATCGAAGCAAGAGTAAATATCATTGCACTGCGTAACAGTGGATGTAATATAACACAACCTAATGAAACCGGACTAAGTGTAAGTGATTTCGCAAATGTTTCATACAGTATTTTTAGGATTCCGTACCCGAAGGGTAACCAACAGCTATTATTAACTATATAAAGTTATTTTTTTGCAGTCCACAACGTTTATCCAGTTGAAAAGGTTACAAAAATAACATTTGTCCAGGATAATTGCCCTATTCACCGGGCGAGCACTGTGCGTGACTGGTTTGCCAAACACCCGGAGATAGTTGTCGTTCCATGGCCAGCGCGATCTCTTGATCTCAACCCAATAGAAAATTTATGGGGTTTGATGGTGCAAAGGTGGGAAGCCCGGAATGAGAGATGTCTTGAGCAGTTGAAGGCGCATTGCCTAAAGATATGGGAAAATATAAG
The DNA here is from genome assembly GCA_951329385.1 of Polia nebulosa. Taxonomy (NCBI): domain Eukaryota; kingdom Metazoa; phylum Arthropoda; class Insecta; order Lepidoptera; family Noctuidae; genus Polia; species Polia nebulosa. The sequence continues at coordinate 16,125,492 of OX589595.1, read as the reverse complement.
AGGATCAGAAATAGGTTTTAATCTCGTAGGCTCCATGCGTCAACGTCTACTTGACTGTATCGAAAAAAATGGGAGTTATAACTCCCATTTTTTTACTTTGTGTGTTTTTGTTTTTTGTGTTTGTTTTTTACTTTTATTAATACTTTGTATACAAAGTATTAATAAAAGTATAATAGACAAAGTATTTTGTTTTACCTACGGTTAATGCATTAACTTGTCTAAGATTTTTTCAGCACGTATTCAACATGGTGTTTTTCAGTGTTTGACGTTATTTCTTGTAGAAAAATAATTTACATTATTTTTGTAATATCTCCGTGTATAGGGTGACTGATAATTAGTGACCGATACTTAAACACGTGATTGCTCATGATAACAAACAACTTTCCCAAAGAAACATTTATTTATACTCATTCACTTTTACCACTGAGCCGCCGCGTTCTGTCTCATTAAATGTTTCTTTGAGAAAGTTCTTTGTTATCATGAGTTAATCACGTGTTTAAGTTTCGGTCAATAATTACCAGTCACCCTGTATAAGGATTAATATTTGAGGTTTATTTTCAATCTTCTTTTCGTAAAGAAAACGAATACTTAAGCTATAACCTCAAAACCCATGATTTACCTACTTACTAAAAAAAATGTGAATTAATAAACTTATTGCAAACAAACTGCCTATAATTAACTAACCTAATCACTTATTTTTTAAGTAGTTCTTTTACATTTTGAATAGAGTCTAATATTTTTACATACGTGCTCTTAATTACTTCGATCATAACCGACACTTAGTGTTTATGGTGGTCCATTTAAAATTGTAAACATTATTTTTATACTTCAACAATAATACATATTACTTTTAAGTTTCTTGACATATATTTCACATCTTATTCGACAGAAGTAGGTAGTTATAATAAATTGTTGTAGTATGTTACCTGTAAGTAAAATAAACTATTTTTAACGAAGAATTGTTTTTTTTTGTTATTATAAACCTTTTAGTGCAATACACAATACTCATAAAAAGACAGCAAATATTGCGAACAAAAATAAAAATACAATATAAAATTGAGGTGAGCTTTATGAGATTTGAACTTACGCCAGCTGCTACACAGTCTTATGTATTGTCTGCACTGCTATCAGCACATGATATTTTTGGCCGAATTTTAGCAATGGGATTTAACTAGCCAACATTACGTACATGATGCGTGTGACGAGGGCATAGCAAAAGCGACGAAAACATGTTTTTTGTTTCGTGTTACGAGACCATACGAGACCGACGCGTACGGAGACGATAAGACGGGTGTCTGAAGTCTTTGTGTGTAAGGACTGTGTACCGTGTTTTCACAGCAAAACGACTCTAAACGTGCTAATGCATTTTTAGCTGCGATCGTACTAACATGAAAATCGGTCCAACCAACTGTAATTCATATTGTGTTATTGGAGCGGGAGGGATTTTTTCTGACTAAAGGCACAGGCAACTGTAGGAACAAGGGTGGGTACCCTTGTTTCTTCAGTTACCTGTGGCAAGGGCCGCGGTAACTCTATTTCGAATTTATGCGCGACCCAGGCACACATACCTCCTGCCCAGGGGTTGTGGATAAATTTGAAACAGAGTTACCGTGCCCCTGCGCACTCAGGGCAGGGAAGGAACAGGGCTGGATTTTAGTCAGTAAGAGTCTGACACGCCCTCCCGCTCCACCCAGAGCGGGAGATGTCATTGGATGATTTCCCAACCCCAAAAAAAAAAAAAGAGGCACACATACCTACGGTGCTGTTACCTTAAGTTGATGTGAATCCCCGTTTACGATGGCAAACACGTTGTACCTTCGTACTTGCAAGTACATAATAAGTTTATCAAAACTTTTCCACCGACATTTTTTTCCAACGAGAAGTGAAGTCAGTGTAGATTTAAATCATAACATGTTTCAAAATCTCCAATGCAAATCCCGACACAAGGATTCCTAGAATAATTGCAAAATATTGTTGATAATAGTTATGAATAGTAGATACATGAACTTTAGAGAGACATGCGACTGCTTTTTCTTGACTAGGATTTTATCGAACAAATTATGACGAATAAAACCAACTACTACTACTACTCCACTCTCTCTCTCTCTCTCTTCACTCTTCTACTACTTTCTTTTCTTTCTTTCTTTAATTCATGTTTAGGTGATGAGGTCAGATAGACAGTCGCTCCATGTAAAATACTGGAATTTACACGACCCCAACATAGTTTGGAAAAGGCTTGGCAGTTTAATTGATTTTAGATACCAAGTGTTTTGAAAGCTTTTTGTATTTTTTGGATTCCGTAGCCGAAGGCTAACCAACGCGGCCGTCCATCTGTCTGTCAGCGGGCTGTACTGTACCTCATAATCCGTAATATGTAAACAGCTGAAATTTACACTGTGTATTTCTGTTGCCGCTTTATGAACAAAACATAAAGATAAATTAAAAATTATAGGTTGTACGATAGTACGGAAAACTTCATGCGAAAGTCCGACTCGCACTTGGCCGGTATTTTTTCTTAACGATCACACTCCCTTCAAAGTGTTTATGATTCAACTCTCATTCAACAGCAGATATAGCGCTTTCAAGCGACAGCTTCTGTGATAACAGGCAAATCACAATCAGATACCGAGTCGTTGGGGAACGTGCCTGGAGTACCGAGCCGGTGTAACGCTAACACTGGATGCATTCTAAGATTAAAAGAAATGACTTGGATTTTCACTTGTTCAACTTGTGTTGAGGATATAAGGATAATGTAGTTGCTCCGGTAAACAGATATGACGTGAAAAAAGAAGCCTGTGATGTTGAAACCACTGTAGCGACACCTATGACGCCGCACACGAACTAAAATAACAAAATCCTACATCGCGCAAGCAGAGTTCTCCTCGCGATTTGAACATATACAACAGTCCGAAATCAACCAACGGGCAGTTGCCCGGACCAGACACAACACCCGTCTGGTCGGAGGATCCTCCCTTTTCAACGGAGGTTTGTGGGACTTTACACCCTGTTCCGCATGCCTCTACACTGGTGACCCTCGACTATGAACGTGAGCGCAGCCTTCGTCATGACGTCATTACCGCCAAACTGGTGACCCTCGAGCATGAACGTCAGCGCAGCCTTCGTGCAGCTACTTCAGCGTGACGTCATCATCATCGCTTCCTTCAAGCTCTTGAGCAACGAATCATACAGCCAGCCAGTAGCAACGGCTTCTACGGGTATCCTGACCATCAGCATCCAGCGGACACGCATTCCTGGTCAGCATCCTCAGCCTCTATCACCAACTTCAACCTCATCAGCGATCTTGGCGCAGCGAACAGCACCTTCGACCGGTCGAAGAACCTCTCCTGGTCGACGCCAGCAGTCAAGCAACTACGTCGCACAGCACCGCTCCGACCCACTGGAGTCCGCAGCATTACTCCGACTCACTGGAGCCTGCAGCATCATCCCGACTCACTAGGACATAACACCCGTCTGGTCGAAGGATCCTCCCCTTTCAACGGAGATTTGTGGGACTTTACACCCTGTTCCGCATGCCTCTACACCACCAAAAAAGTTGCCCTCAGCGTGCTAAAAATAAAATTTGAGAAATAAAACAGAATCATTGTAATTTTGTAAATAAGTCAAGCGCTTACGTGATAGAGACTCGACGAAGCGTAACGCGTACTTGACGGCACGGTTGGCGCAGTGGTTGAGCATTTGGCTGCTGCACTGAGTGTTGCGGGTTCGATCCTCGCACGAAACAAATGTTTTTTCTTATTCTACTTGGCAGAACAAGAAAAAACAAAAAGTGTTTTTTAGTTTTTTTTTAAACTACAGAAAATAAAAATATGACCACACCTTTCCGCTAAACCCTGCATTTACAGATAAATAGAAGCTATTATATTAAAATTTCCCATTACTTTTATACACATTTTTTTATTTGTTTAATTGGGTTTACATACTTAGTACTCCACTGTAAAATAATTTCCGTTTTAAAACAAACGGATGTTTACCATTCAAACTGGTTCCTGATCTTATGTCTAAGTTAGATAGCTCTACTAAGTCCAACAAAAAACTAATAAAAACGGTACTTTCAAAGATAGCACGTTTATGATTTATACATAAACGATATTATGGATCTTCGAACTCTTGTAGTCGCAATAAATTAACATTCGTAACCGTTTTGTAGTGAAATAACTGTTTAAAAATCGAATTTATTAAAGAATCAATTTAATTTAATTAATTAATGTTAAATAATTTAAGTTATATGTATTGGGTGTTTTATTTTAAGATATAATATTATTGTTAAAAAGAAAACCAGATTCTAACTCGTTATCTGAAAAGTAAAGAGGCACATAACATCTGGGTCTTTAATTAATTGTCAATAGCATTTTTGTCAAATATTACATAATTTCCACATTTTTGCAACAGGTGCTAAACAGCACTGTTTCTTTCATACATTTTCTGCTTTAGTAAACACTGAAGCAGAAAATGTATGAAAGAAACTTACAAAATATTCGGATTATTAGATCAGCTGTTGGATTTTTGGTTTTATTAAAAGGACCCTGTACTACATTCATTTAATTTAAATCATTCCCAAGTAAAGTGCTACTACAGCTACATGTTCTTAAATTAGTTCATAGATGCTCCTAGCACCCTTCGTTAAAATTATTCCACTCTACAAAGTTTGTAAGCTTCTTAGCAAAATGCAGCGCGATGTAGGAATTCCCTGGTTCATGCCTTGCTTCGGCGAAGTTCATTCTTATGCATTTCAGTATAAAATATAATATAAATTGTACGTAAATAATACGCTTGGAAACGGATCTAGGGTCCAATTTAACGTAACAACGTAAACATACCAGACTTTGTTAACAAATCTAAATTTTACCGAAGAATCACCGGCCGATGTGATAATTGTATTTAGTACCACATCATGTACATCCAAGGTTGTAACTAAACAAATGTCTCTTAGCTCAGTAGTTCCGTTTACTTATTGTTGAGAAAATCCCCATGCTTCCCTAATTGGAATCTTTATTAGTGTATGTCTCTGTATGTACTCACAAATTAGTAAGTGCTAGACTAACTTCCTTTTACGGACATTACGATGTGATAATTTTATAGAACATTCCAAAATTACTATATTTTAACACTGTGATGTTAATAAAATAATATTATTTTTCCAAAACCTAATAATCATTACGTAAGCAATTCACAATAGGTTACATTGCATACTAAGCACACAAACACTTCGACTAAATTGTGTAATAATTCATGCAAAAATACTTTGATCGTTAGATTATGGTAAAATAAAACCATAAATATTTTATTATTTGGCATCTTTTACACAAAAAGCGCCTTAATTAACCTCTTAACTTTTGCAACACAATAATACATTCATTGTCTTTTGCTAAAAGGCACTCGACGTGTGGATGAAAGAGAACCGTAAGGAATTTTTACGAGACATCTCTAGAAGGACCACAAAATGCAAATCGAATGTTAACGCTTAGTATTCAATAATTTTGTTTACAAGTGTTTCAAAAGAATGTGTATTTATTATAGAACAGTGACAGATCCGACAAGACAAAATAGATGATGTATTAATAATTAAACCTATGCATGTAGTTTAAAAAGAGATAAACTAATAAAGCAGTTTTTCCATAAACTCTGATTTATTTCTTATAACCTAACCTACTCAGTTTAATTCCTAGGGTCCTTTTAAGTAAGTATTCTCAAAAGCCTTTGATGTTAATTTTTTGCGTGTAATTTTATATTAGCCGTAAGCCGTAACTAGCAAGTATGCGTATATTCAAAATAGATACTAACACCACTCAATCCCCCATTTATTTTTAAATCAGAAAATTAGTATGTCTAGTGACTCTGGGATCTTACTCTACGACGAGCAACTGCATACATAAGTACACTGAAGAATGAAACAAATAAACAACAACTCTTGAATAACTTGGCTGAAATCAGAGTGTCTTCATGATAAGAGCGATGATCCCGAGAGAGGAAACGACTAAGGACTAGGAAGCATCTGTTTTTCAATTCAATTACACGAGATTGCTATCGGAGTAACGACCACAACAGGGAACAGCAAAAATAAAAGGCGCTGCATTCGGTTATTCTCGAATTATGTAAGCATTAGAGGTACCTCTTTATTCGAACCACTAGGTTTTACCGGCAGTTTCGCCTGCGTAGAACTCGGAAATTATCCCACGAGCACATACTACCGGGATTATTAAGTATATTAATTTCAAAATTTTATATGCCCTCATCCAGGAAATAGTCTACCCGTTTGCTAAGTTTCATTTATTATTATTTATTTATTTATTTAAACTTCATGTACAATAGTGGTACATAGGCGGACTTAATGCAACAAGGCATTCTCTACCAGTCAACCTTTGGGTTAAATAAACAACTCTGTGGTAGGTGTACAACCAAACGTTTACCATTAACAAATAGAACAAAATTTAAAATATAAAAATTCTAGACCAATAATAAAATACATATATATTCTAAAATAATATACTAATAAATATTATCAGCCATTTAAGCGTGATTGGTGAACAAACATACAGACATTCACATTTTTATAATAGTAGGAAACTAAAAATATGTATTATCGGAATATTTTTGCTGTTTCGGCATTTAATAGAAAATTTAATAGACGCCATTAGTCTTTCGGCGGCATAAGGTGTGGTTTGTTGATAAACTGACATCAATGTACAAAATTAGCAACATTTACACGTCGTCTGTCGTGTTTTTGCTTAAAAATATTGTACACTTAATTTTCCTGTCATTTATTATCTGGTGTGCATAAACAGTAAAGCATTTACAAGTTTCACCGACAGGATACACGAGTTTAATGCAACTTTTCTAGACTTTACCGTTAGTATTCAAATATTTTATAGCATAGATATATAAGTCTGACATAAGTGGGTATTTCTTAGTCATTTAAATTATGTTACGCCTTCAATTTAAGAAGAAAATAACGTTAATCTTTAAAAAACTAATTAATATCCGTTAACTTTACACAACACCAGTCAATGACCTAAAAGTTGACAAGTGCTTTAAACACAACTTAACTACGTCACTCAATATGTTACTGTGTTATTTAACAACAAGCAGAGTCACGCTTCCGAGATACGAGCCATAAAATAAAATGGCTACGCATTTCGCAAAAATGAATACAAGATCCGTAATTAAATTGTTAAACATTGAAGCCAATTAATTTAATAAGCATTTGCAGCAGTACCAAGGTCAGCAGTAATCAGTAATATCATTAAAATAAAAGCTTAAAACAGTTTGCATAAAAAGACGAATAAATTACAACTTTACAAGGAACCGTTAAATGGTCCGAAACAGGTTGCTGGGGAAACTCCGATGTTTAAAAGAGTTTTAGCAATAAAATAGACAAGGAGCAACTCTACAGTAGCATAATTATATAAAGTTTCTATTAGGTACTATATTAGGACAATCATAACTCTACCAACAGAAGAAAACGAGAGCCATATTCGATTTAAACGTTATTTCTCAAATACTCTATGTTAGAGGATTCAGTACCAAAGTGTGTAACAACTTATATATTTACGAATCAATGACTAAGCTCTTTATAAATAGCCGATCATCTTTACAGCTATTTCAGGGTTACATTTGAAAGGGTGGAAAAGACTGAAGAAACGATCACGACAATTTTCCTTCAATATTTTCTTGCAAACACATTAAAATTAGAATTTTGATCACTGAGCAATGAACTTGTTTTAAACTCAGTTTATCATAGCTCACAGAATGATAATTATCTAAGGCAAATTAAGAGCTTGTCTTTAGTTACTACGTCAAACAAATTACTTAAATGTAGTGCTCTACTGTGTCGATACCCTAAATACCCCAAAAATACGATGAGTGAGGAGATGTGCCTTTATTTTAGACAAGGATTCCTACGTTAGGCTTTTATCTTAAATCTACATACAGAAGTCCATATAGCCTATAAAAACGTGGTTTAGGTCATCTTGTCACATTATAAATTGACAAGATGACCTAAACCATGTTTTTTTCTGTTTTACCTGTTAGATTAAAATCTGGTCGCAGTTAAAATTGTTAACGGTCTACATCCTGGAGTGTGTGGTTTTGTGATGAAAAGTTAATGTCTAAAATACCTCTATATGAACATTAAAAGTCATAAATAAGGGAATCATAACAAAATTTCCGCGATGAATTTACAATGCAAAATAGTCGAATGTAGGTGGATACCCTCTTTGTCACATGTTGGGTCATTCACCCCCATAATCAACCGGTGAACACTCGAAGAACATTTAATTCTATCATATAAATCGATCGCTATACTATTAAAGACCCGCTCACAACGGAACTGAAACGAGAATTAGGAGATCGGCTTTATGATCGAATAACAATTCAGATAAAATATAGATATATGCTCCGTATGTTAAGCTTAGGCATCGACTGTTAAACATTGAGTGTTATTTGTTTCAGAATTACTTCCCGTTGACATCATCCCAAATTGAACTAATAAAGAAGGTATATTAAGTCCAACTACATGATCATTTGTATTGGAGATAAATACAAACTTTATGGTTGATAATAACCACATCATTTATTTGAAAATGAAATTATTGGATAACTTATCTCTGGCAATGGTATTGTGACCAAAATAAAACGTTGCCGTGAACAACAGTTTATAAGCAACATCCTCATTTATCACATCGACTTCAGGATTAAATTCTCGTAGCGCTGTTTGGGTTGACGACCCTTGAAAATTTTATTTAATTGTTTTTATAAATTGTCGCGTTGTTGAGTCATGACTCAATGTTGAAATTCGCAAGTAGGCATTTTAATTTAATATCTAATGGTTTAACCTGGTAGCGGATAAATTCGTAACAGAGTTACCGCTCCCCTGGGCACTCAGGCAGGGAAGGAACCGGGGTAGGTTTTAGTCAGTAAGAGTCTGACACGCCCTCCCGCTCCACCCAGAGCGGGAGATGTCATTGGATGATTTCCCACCCCACAAAAAAAAATGCTAATGCTTAGATAATTGCATTATAGTTTTTAGAATTATAGAAATTACTAAACAAATAAATGAGTCTTGTCATTCTTAACGAATCTTCAAAGTTAAGATGTGTCTACAATCTTACTTCCATTTATTCAATACGTTCAAGTCACTGATTAATCTTTAATTAACACAAAGTAAAAACGTCTCAAGTCACACGTTGAAGCATCAATCAGTCTGTAGCTTCTGAACGTTAAAACTCTATACGTCAATTAAAACTTTATGTAAGTTTGTCTTAAGACACTGATCATGCATAAATTAATCGTTAAGTTCTGCTCACGAGATGTTTAACGGAACGGAATAAATTAGCCGAAAAAGAGACAGTCGCAAATTGATTTTATTATAACATGCAGCACACAAACCAATCGCATGCTGCCGTAACCATTCGTTGAATTCTCTGAAGCTTTTTATTTCGTGGTGTTGATATAGGTATTTAATTTTTAAATAGTTACCTACCTATTTATATTTCGATGAAAGTATAGAAAATGAACAAAATGTAATGATTTAACTACTTTTAGTTTACTTAGGGCTAGTTTTTCAATAGTTAATTACTTTAATTTAAAGAATAAACATGACGCTTTGACAATATTCATCACATACAAAAACTGTCAAACAGCCTTTTTAATTCCTTAGACAAAATGTATCTGATTCTTGAAAATTCTGCCGTTAAAAACATTAATATTTTTAGTTGCCTCATTGTACATTTTTTTCAAAAATCATTTATTCCACTTCACAAATCTCAGTTATTTAAGAGCATTGTGCGTTTTTTAACCGACGAAAAAAAAGGAGGAGGTTCTCAATTCGACCGTATATATGTTTTTTTTCAATTTTGATTTTATTGGGATGGGGATTGTCCCTTGAATATTGAAATTTTTGGCAGTAATAACGTATACGTAAAATATGGTTTACTTTTGTTCACTTATGTTATTAAATCTTTTTTTTAACCGACGAAAAAAAAGGAGGAGGTTCTCAATTCAATTTTTTTTTTTTCTTTTTTTTTTTGTGTATGTTCAGCCCTCACTCCGTCATTTATGAACCGATCTTAATTATCATTTTTTTGTTAGATAGGGTATATCTCAAGGGTGGTCCCATGTCAAGGAAATCAGGATCTGATAATGGAATCCTGATAAAATTGAGAGAAAACCTCGAAAATTGTGGGCACGTTTAGCGTTTCTGTACGTATGTTCGGCCCTCACTCCGTTGTTTATGAACCGATTTTGATTATTCTTTTTTTCATAGATAGGGTATACCTCAAGGATGGTGCCATGTCAAGGACATCAGGATCTGATCATGGAATCCTGATAAAATTGAGAGAAAACCTCAAAAATTGGGCACAAATATTGTTTCTGTTTACTTTTCATAACTTAATCAGGTATTTGCATTTAGGAATCATCACATCATGAAACTGAGCTGATGATGGAAACCATACCTTTCCTAAACAATAGAAGTTAGATATAAAAAAATTGTTTTAGTGACAGACAGCACTTAATATGCTTTGAGAAAAGACGGCTTTAGAATATTGGAGGTAACCTCAACTGGTCAATATCCTGGGAACCTCAGTGCCAAGAGGAATGTTCATCATTCTAGGATTAGAAATTAGCCTCAGAGTATTAAAAGATGATGCGAGTCACAAAAAATCATAAAATAGAAAACTTTTTAACAAAAAATTCAACAGACGAAAAAGAACTAAAAAGCAAAAAATAAATAAACCTTTTAAGTCTTGAGTATTGAGCTTATTTACCTACATAAAATATCAAATTTTATGTAAACTAATTTTGAGTTGGCGCCATAATAAAATGATTAATTACCTACATCTAGCCTTCTTCATTTCTACGTACATATAAAATTTAGATATTTAATAATCAGATTGTTGTTTGGCGCCGACACAAAATTAGTTTACATAAAATTTGATATTTTATGTAGGTAAATAAGCTCAATACTCAAGACTTAAAAGGTTTATTTATTTTTTGCTTTTTAGTTCTTTTTCGTTGGTTGATTTTTTTTGTTAAAAAGTTTTTAACCGACTTCGAAAAAGGAGGAGGTTATCAATTCGGATGTTTGTATTTTTTTTTTATGTATGTTCGGGCATAACTCCGTCATATATTGACGGATTTGCAAAATTCTTTTTTTTTTCGAAAGGGGTTTATTTCGAAATGGTCCCATTTAAATTTCAAAAAAATCTGATGATGGGTTTCGGAGACAGACAACGGAACTCTTCAAAAATTTACAGCAAATCAACCGCGATTGCTGCTATCGTATGTCTATGAATTGTTAATACAGTTTAATTGGGAACCACAACTAAAAAGTGAAAAATAAAAAACTTTTTTACAAAAAAATAGAACCGACTTCCAAAAAAAGTGCAAAATAACTTTAATTTCGGAAGTCGGTGTCAAAAAACGAAGACACAAAACAGGAACACCGACTTCCGAAATTAAAGTTATTTGGAAGTCGGTTCTATTTTTTTGTAAAAAAGTTTTTTTATATAAGATTTCACATTGACGTCGGTACAATTTTACATATTACGCTGGGTAAGCTTTAGAGTATCAGAGTGTTCAAGAAGCATTGTAATCGGAGTAATCAATGCTTTATTACCTATCCTGTTTTTAAGGTTAAGGATTGTTTTTAATGTTTAAATAATTAGAGTTAAATATTAAATAGCAATCTTATCTGTCTATATAAATCTCAAAAAATACAGTCTTATTTTTTTATAGATACTTACTATAGTACCTGGGACTGTGTTCGTGTATGTTTTATTCACTTTGTGAAGTGTTTAGAATAGAAACACGGGCACACCACATTAAATAATATTACATTTTTTTAATCCATGTTTTTTCAGTTACAGCTCATGTCTAAGTAACTTCTGACAGTCAATATTTTCTTCTTTATTTTTTAATTCGAATCACCCTTATAAGTCCATCAAACCGACCAGCCTGTCGCGATTAACTCAAAAACTCAAACTCAAAGCATTTGTCACACTTCACACAATCACACTAATATAAATATAAAGGCGCAAATTTGTGTGTGTGTGTGTTTTGTATTTTTGTTACTTCTTCACACTTAAACAGCCTACACCCTGGATTAACACATATGGTTTTATCCCGGTCTACGCGAGTGAAACCACGGGGCGCAGCTAGTTACAAATAAACCATTTACAGGTACTTCTGAACTGTCAATAAGTCGGTCAGTCATAAGATGAAGCTAATTGCACATTCCAAAGCGTAGATAGATCTTTATGGAGAAGAACGTGCAAGAAACTCCGTGAACACTCATTTTAATCATGTTATGTGTAACAAAAATCTGGTTACAATCATATGTTGCTTCTATTATGCAAGAACAATATAAAAGAAAATATAAAAATTAAAAAAAAAAACAAACAATTCAGAAAATAAAGTTTAAAACAAGCCAGAGGCAGCAAACATGACGCGTGGATCAGCACCACTCAGCTCAACCATTTTGAAGGAAACCGAATGATCCAACACGCGCACCACCATCAGCGAGACATTTGAGTGAGCATGACAAACTCTCAACTGCCATGCTCGTTCATGTCAAACAAGCAGTTACCTATAATGAGATAAAGTTTGTATTCTCATGCGACCTCCTCAAATGCCACAATACCCAAGTATGATACATAGAGAGGTATCATATATGGTGATATTATAAAATTATTCACTACAAAATTGATATTTCACTTCCTACTCGTGTATCAATAAAACAATTAAAACAAAAAGCCCAACCTCGAAACAAAGACGAATGTAACAAAAAGCTTGAAACTTTATTGCGTTGACGCATGTTTAGGATTTGAGCAGGCGACCGTAACCTGTCGTAATTTTCATCGAGTTGGGCAATAACTAGCTACTTCAGGTGGTGGAAATCAATGAGAAGACGAGACTTTGACCTCCGAGTTTGTTTCGGTGTTTCTTCTCAGGGTAGTCAGCTAGGAAACACCGGCCTCATTAGCCAAAACTGAAATGATTTGACATGTATAAGTATTGTTAAACCTACTTGCAAAAATAAAATAATTTATCAATTTTGCCCACCAAACATAGCATGAGACCGCAAGTGACTTAATTTCGGCGACGCAATTTGCTCGATGCAATTACGGTACGTCCTAGCTCGTTTAACTCGTTTTCAAAACAAAAGCTACGCTAAATTGTGTAGTAAGCTTAACTCCCAGCAGTAGCAGTGGAGCAGTGGTGGCCCAGTGGTAACGGCCGTGACTTAAAAAACGCTTTTTTTTTAACTAACTTACTTTGTGTAAATTATTTCATTACCACTGCTCTCAAAACGGTAAAGAAAACATCGTGAGGAAACGGAATGTCTTAGAATCAAAAATTCGAAGACTTGTGGCATCCACCAATCCGCATTGGGCTCGCGTGGTGGATTACGGCCCACACCCTCTCACAGACAGGAGGCCTGTGCCCCAAAAATGGGGACATTAAATGGATGATGAAGCTTAACTTCCATGGTTAAAGTTATTGTTAAAACCCTATACAGATTAATAAACATAGACTGCGGTCTGCACACAAGTTTGATAAAATTCCTCAGTTATACGAGCTAAACTAAAACTTATAACTAATTACGAGTATCTTGGCTCTTGGTCTGCAACCGGCTATCCTTTAGATTTTGAGTTACTGAAGTAACGAACGTAAATATACTCTTTTTCACGATGGGGTCTTGGATGTGTGTGTAATTCACGTAAACATTTTATTCTATGACACGGAGCGCTCCGAGCTTACGCACACAAAAAAATAAGTGTACGTGCGTGAACTTTGGTCGGGTGGTCAATCTTGGATGTGTGTGTACACAATACACATCCGAGATTGACCGCCTAATACCTACGCAATTTTATACACGCGATCCCCCAGGTGTGAACATTAATGTTATTGTTACTGGCATTATAAACGAAATTCTTACACAATACAGTGCAGCAGATACCTATTGCTTAAGGTGGAAGCGCCAGGGTAGCCCGCGAAATTCACGTTTTTTCCAATTTGACCTGCAAATGTGTCAGGTTGTATCTTGGTCAAAATTTGATTCGCGGCCGTAGCAAGTATGTATTTATAGAATTATAGTCATTCAAATCTTCAATACATCTCTCTCAGTTAAAATTGATGCCAAATGTCATGATTTCATGAAATACTTACATTTGGAATCAATTCTAACTGAGATAGTTGTATTGATGATTTATATGATTATAATTCTATAAATACATACTTGCTACACCCGCGAATCAAATTTTCATTTAGATACAACCTGACACTGACCTGCAAATTCCAAAAAACGTAAAAAAAAAATAATTTCGCGGGCTACCTTGGAGCTTTTACCTTAAATCAGTCTCAATTCAAATAAATTCTACTGAAAGTTTACTTCCTGAAGGTGTCTCGTACATTTCAAACTTTAAATGCACAAACTTTTTAATGAGTTCTGAGAGTCAGCAGATTGGTTACCTGTTTCGAGGAACTCGCCGAGTTTATCACAACTTTTTGCATGATTATATTATCTGCAATTCTATTTGCTTTGCCAATAACAGAAACTTTTTCAGGTTTCTACTTGCTTCATTTCAGTGGCAAGTACCAACTACACAATCATGTTGAACAGGCTCGTCTCATTTAGTTTTGCATTTATTGGAAATCCATTAGCAAACATTTACGAAGCTTCACCAGTTATTGCTTATAAATTTGAAATAATGAATCTGCAAACGAGTATGCTTTGGCTTTAAATTAATGACTTTAAATGCAATTTCAATGAAAATTGTTTAGACTACTTCCACCGAGGAGAGGTCTAATAAAGAAAGTGCTTCATCATTTCCATTGTCTATCCACCCTCTTATTTCAATTTCCTCATCCCTGCTAATTAAACTGTAAACAAATCTCACGACTGTTGACATATTGAATCAATCAACACGAGATTTGACAACAGATTTACCGATCAGGGACTTGATAAGATAAGGCTTCAGAATCCTAAGGGAAATCTCAGAAAAAGGATCACCAATAACTTAATAAAACAGTAACACTTGGACCATGTATTGCAATGTCAGACTTGCGAAAAATAAAAGTAAATATCTTTGTGTATGTTCAGCGACATTGAGATACAGGTGTCCCGAATAAACAGATAATTTGTGCCTGTAACGGTACATCCAGCACATTCCTCATTCTTTACCTCACAAGTAAGAATACATACAATATGTCGGTACACAAACATCGACTACTGTATACCACCTACTTTGCTCACAACTGTTTGTCCGTGTGTCCTTAAAACGTTGTTTGTTTTTAAATGTTGCAAAAAAACAAAGAACTGTTCAGAATCTAGCGCAGCAATGTGGGATAACGTAGACTTAGAATGTAAAAGTGCCCTCGTAAATAAAAAGTATCAGATGTACCTATTAGATTCAGTTTCGATTTCGATTTAGGCGCAAATACGTTGCAAGAATAGCAATATCCAGAGCTAACCTCTATCGAAGTAGGTATTCCATATTTGAATCTGAAAGCAGAATACATAAGCACCTAATGTTAACGATGTCTAAAACAAACTTAGTATATATAGAACAAAGTTAAAAATAAAAGGTAGTTAACAGTTTGATAAGTAAATATGACACTAATTTTGATCACTCAGCTTGATAATATTAATGAGAGGACGGCACAATCAAAGCAATTTCTTCGCTAAAAAACAGAATAGGGGGACGCAAACAAGGAACCAACCTTGTTTGCTTTCTCTCATGTTTTTGTTTTTATTATTGAGTTGAGATCTCGCTTCATGTCCGCATTTAAATTGGAAACTTCTTGCGAGGAGGGCGGGTTTGATGTGAGGCCGTTGACCCAGAGAATCGAGAGGAAAAAAATCTTCATTTATCGAATCTTTAAATTCTCGTCCTCTGGCTTCGAAGAATGGACGGGGACCCAAATGTTCCGCATGTTTTTCACAAATATACCGCTACCTCGTTGTTGGGCCCAAAATAAATGTTACGCTACATTACGCACGCTTTATAAGGACATTATATTTTAGGATGATACGACTGGTTTGTATTGAAAAGAAATGCCCACATTCTTATCGAATCTGTTTCTCTTAATGTCCCTTTTGAGGATACATACTGGTTTTCTTGACTGACAAGTGACAATAGAGAAAATGTAAAAGCCATTGTAATATTAACAAGTATGTCACTTTAACTTACATTTTACTTTTTAAATAACAGAAAACAGAAATATATTAAATTCCATAAGTCACATAAAAATACCAATATTGAATATTATAAACCTCTACCACACCTAATTTAGGTACTTTGTATCAGAGGACAAGACGGTAACACCCACCTGAGTCCCGAAGGTAAGGAAGGTACTACCCGGTAACTACCAGTAGCTAAGCAGCATGTTCCACAGGATTTATAGTCTCCGGCCGCCTGCGGTTAAAATGTCCATCCGCCTACACGGGCTACGCTACTCGGGATCTACGGGAACGTAGACCTTGTAGGTCATTGCTACGCGGCTACAACATCCAGGGTAATGGAATAAATAGAGCTACGTCATTTCGTAGCACTAATTTTATCGTGCCTACTTTAATGTTTGCTACGCATCAATATCTGCCTAGCCTTCTCCCAACTATCTCGGGGTCGGCATCCAGTCTAACCGGATGCAGCTGAATACTAGTATTTTACATGGAGCGACTGCCTATCTGACCTCCACAACCCAGTTACTGGGTAATACGATACCCCTTGGTAAGACTGGTTGTCAGACTTTCGGGCTTCTGACGACCCGTAACGACTGTCAAAGATCCACGATTGACAGCCGGGACCAACGGCTTAACGTGCTTTCCGCGGCACGGAGGAGTCTCGGTATGTAAAGATGGTCACCCATCCATGGACCAACCCCGGCAAGCGTAGCTTAACCTGATGGATCAACCCGTGCGGCTGTTATTACTTTAGCCACGAGCTCCTCTTGCTACGCATCAAGAACATCTAATATAATGACGGGTTCACATTATTATGTTGTGTCTGAACAGAGTCGTTTGATTGGTGTATCTCGCGCCACGACACGACACAACACAGTAATGTGCCAGTAGCTTTATGTGATTTTATGCAAAGTAACTTATTTCCCCACTACCTCTTTAAATATATTTATATTATTGCCCCGCATTTTTGGTAAATGGATATGGATCATAGTAGAATTTACCAGTGTTTTAGGTGAAATCTAGTAGTTAACCAATAGAACTACATATTTTCTCTAGCCTAAAATTTTGAATACAGAAAGATTAAAGCAATAAAATTAAAGAAATTTCTCACTGAGGATGCTAATAATTTTCTAGCGCACGCCATACAAAGGTTAACCACACATCACACCACTCTTCACATCAATATAATGACGGCTTCTATAAATGAAATTTACAAATAAGCCACTATACATATTTTGACCAGCCATAGTCAGCAATTATGCCTAAAGGCATTTTTTACAATTTCTATTTTCTTACAGCTTCCTTTGAATGGTTTCTCTAGCTGCTGCATTAACCACTATTATCTGAGTCACAGCACCCGCAAATAAACGGATGCAATCTCAAAGGTAAATATTATACAAGCACTGCTCAACAAGGTAAACGATCATTCATTACTTATGAATAGTAATAAGCATTACGCATTCTTTAATAATTACAATCTTCTCAATAACGTACCTTTTTAGGGTTTCGAAAGTCCGAGTGAAAAACGGAACCCTTATAAGAAAACACGAACTTGTACCTTATATAAATTCATTTTGAATATGGGGGTAATTTTTGGGGTGAAAATCGGAAAATTAAAAATCAAAGTTTTTCAAACTGTGTCGTGCGATATACCAAATGAAAGCCCCACATTGAGAGAGTCTCAAACATATTTTTTCATAATTTTCATGAATTTTGAAGTTATTTAAGAAAATAGATAAAAATGACCATTCTTTCCCCTCCCCCCCCCCCCGCCCACCTTATCTCCGAAACCACTGGGCCTAAATTTAAAAAAATATATAGAAAGTAGTTCTTTACTTATAGATTACAGGAAAACCTATAAGGTGAAGGCAGTTTAAAAAAAAAACCTGAAAAAAATATGATTTCGGAACCCTTTGCGCGCGAGTCCGACTCGCTCTTGGCCGGTTTTTTTTTTGTGGGGTGGGAAATTATCCAATGACTTCTCCCGCTCTGGGTGGAGCAGGAAGGCATGTCAGAATTTTACTGACTAAAACGGGGCGGGTATTCCTTCAGTTACCTCGATGCCAAGGGCCGCGGGAACTCTATTTCGAATTTATCTGCGACCGTGATTATAACTTGACCACTGGTTTAACAAGTCTAAGTGATGGAATCAGTGATATCCAATGACGTACTGTACATCAAATCTATTAGTAGTATAAATTACGAGTGACATTCATAGTTTATCATTTACCTCAACGGGTACTAGTAAGCTTTTCCCGCGTGTTCGCTCCTGTAAAATAGCCCACAGAAACCATGCATTATTTTTCCTGAAATGTAACATTCAGCGATACTGTAAAAAGATGAAAAGAAAAAAGACATATTTTAATGAATCAAATCAGTACTGCCAGCTTTCACAAGCGTATGTATGTAAAAACATTCAACAATTTTACGTCTTTGTAATTAGTTTCAGAAGTTTAGATGACATACTGTTAATCCGGTTAAAAGAATGAATTATGAGTAACATGCATTACTTATGAAGTTTGGTACCCATTATGATTTCAACCAACAACAAAATTATACAATGCCCATAATTGTGGAAACAATGATCTGACTCAGCTTTTGGCTGTAAAAGGCTATGCCTTTCTGCAGCCTGTCACAGGGCTGACAAAATAAAACGAGTACCTACCCTGAACCAACGCCCTCCACGTCAGTTCCAAATTGTCATCCAATTTAAGAGAGATAAAACCTGAATGTAATTTTGAACGAAAACGATGCAGCAATGTTCAATCAATACACCGGACAAACTGTAGAAAATAATAATTATGTGCATATTATATTACGTGATCAGTTAGGAATTTCTTTGAATCAGCGATGGATTTGGATTGGAATTTTATTGTGTCGCCAAATAATAAGAAAAGTTCTTAGTAACAGTTTCTTACCTAATTAAGAATTGAGAACTATAGATAACATAGGGCTATCCTAAGTAAAATCTAGATTATTTCTGCCTGGTTACGTATTATTAAGGAATTAACTTTAATACACGTATCGGGAATAAAAATGGTTTAAAAAAGTAAGGTGTATTATGCTTTTAATAAAAGGTTTAAGTATTAAGCTTGGTTATGACTGTGTCTCAAAATCCAAACTCGAGGTTTGCCAAAGAGCGATGGAGCGTAACATTCTACAAATTAAACGGATTGACTGAATCCGCAACACAATAATATAATAATAATAATAATTGCATGAGTACGGATGGGCCAGGATCGACACACAGTGACCTGTAGACGGACGTCATCACCAAGGCAAGGCTGAAAAGCGCTGGCGTGACGATTTGGAGTAATCCCAGAGACAGATTGACCGGGAAACGTATATGGTCAAAAAAACTGAAAAAATATGTGGGAGGCCTTTATGGGACAACAGAAACCGAGAATAAGTAAAAAAAAAAATAGGGAATCATGGGGACTGCCGACAGAAGTGAAAACTTTGGAATAACTGTTTTTTTTTATTTAATTTGATACTAATTGGTATGAATAATTAAAATTTCATCATTTGTAAATTTTAATTATTCACATCTATTAGCACTCTGAGTAATAATAATATTATACCTGTTTGACGTGGATGTCACTAGCGTGACGGTCACGCGAACCCATATGTTTTGCCCCTACCAGAAATCTCTCAACGCGGCTAATAAAGTTTTCACTTCACAAATGAACACTTGAGATCATGACTACCTAAGCGTGTATACAAAAGATAAACATAAAAAAACCCTGAAACAAGGAAAGCACCTAAGCGGCGTAGAAATGATGCCACTTATTTCCGAAGTTTCTAAGAAAATGTTGCCGGTGTCAAATGTTAACCGCAAGCTAACGTCAGTAAAAACCGCATGTAATATTTTAAAACAAGTAAATTCATGTTACCTGAGTTTAACCGGAAATTCGGAACATGTTGAGATAAAATAACATTTTATGGGATACTAAATAATAAAAAGTATCGTATAAAGCTTTGATTCGGCAACACAACAACCGGATGATATCTTTTTATATCTTGATAGATGAAGATGCAATTAGATTATAACCAAAGGATATAATTAGTATGTCATAGTATGTATACTTATTTCTATGATATAGGTATACAGTCACAGTAAAAATAGATTCGTCACCTTAACCGGTTTTGGTTTCCTCTTTTCACGTTAAAATCTGTTTAATTGACTCAGCATTCCGCAGATCCGGGAGATGCGCATCCCTGGTACGCAGCGTGCGGGGCGGCACCAACAGTATCCTAAAAATGATCTCTGGCCGACTGGATTGCGCGATCGTTAACCGGTGCTGCAAAATTTCTGCTGGAATTGCAGCATAGTAACGATGTGCCATGTTATATGAGGTTAATTTCATTATTTGTATATAATTTAGGGAAGCAGGAAGATGATGATGATATAAGTCAAAATATTGTGTTGTGTGTGTGTGTGTTGTGTTGTGTTGTGTTGTGTTGTGTTGTGTTGTGTTGTGTAATGTTGTTGTTGTTGTTGTTGTGATTATTGCTGTGCCCTAGCAGGGTTCATGTATGAAACCTATATACTTGTAACAACTTTTAAACTACATGAATGCAATAAATGATGATTATGAGTTGTGTTGCTCGAATAAATAATTTAATTATTATTTAGGTTATTCATTTGAATACATATTTAATTATATTTTTAAATATTTCAATTAAAAAAACATTTAAAAATATAAAAAAATAGTAGCCCACCGGTATCGGGAACAGGGTCCAAGCTACCGGCGGTCAGGTCTCCAGAGAGAGAAACCGCCTAACAATGCGAGCCGTGTCCAGAAGTACAGCTTTCTGAATCAAGCCCTTGATCCAGCCGGCTAACGAGAGCCTCCTGAGATGTTGGACGAGACTCTTGGCTATTAAGCCATTGGCTGACACGATTATCGGTACAATGATCGCTGAGTTCACATCCCACATATCGACAACCTCGCGAGCCATGTCAGTATACTTGTATATTATCAATATCATTAACGTAGTGCTGATTTTCCTATATTTCTACAAATAATCATTTGAGCCCGATGTCGACACCGTCAGGGTATGTATGTTCTGTGATGTCAACGGTTACATTAGTTATAGGTTTATGCTGTTTGACTATTGCTTTCAAGTGATTAAAATAATTTTCTGTGCATTAACCAACCCAGTGCCGTAGAACCGATATATCCTGACTTGATAAAGGAAAAAAAAGTTTGTGTGTACTATATACGCACGTAAGAAGTTATACTTCTTTGGCGTAACAAGATAAAAAACCAAACTGTCACAAAGTTTACGAAAGGCAAACAATAATTCTTCATGAACCACAGACCATAGCTAACTTCAGGGTGTCGGTTCTAGCTAACTTCAACCTGTAAATTTTGTGTGACAGTGATGAGCACGCATCTTAAAATTTCACTCTCATAATTTTTTCATAACGCGCCTAAAGAAGTATAACTTCAAAAACTTAAAAACTGGCCCAGGTATAAACGACTCGACTGTACATGTTAGTAGAACTAGACAGTAACATCTAAACGGTTGTTAAAAATATGTATTAATTTATGCGTCCGTGCCGGCGGCGGCGGGCGGGACGATCGCGTTATGTTCGCACAGGCCAAGTTCAATAGACCGATTCATTATAACGATGCCAAATAAACAAATTTCACCAAGAAACAAACGACATTCCCCGAAAAATATCTGTCAGACCTGCGTCACCAATCAAGAAATTAAAATGGTTACGAGGGTGAAATGTAATAGCTACACCATTTTTTTTTATTATTAGGAAAAAAGAAAAAAATAATGAAGGTACATTTTAGATATAACAGTAAGTTATTTATCTTAAGACCGTAACTTCACTGAAAGCTCAAAGAGCTTTCTTGAAAATGTATGACGACAATTAAAATCTAAGTTATTTATAACATTACTCTTGGGAATTTATATCTGCTCTTATCTTGTGGTGCTCAAATTAAAGCAAATCGACTAAGAGGCCCGTCACTCCCTTATGGGCTGGTGATAATATTTTAATTAACTTCTTTCTATGCCATAACACGACGCACAAATGTTTTTATACCTTAACGTCTCAAATGATATGTACCAACGCTGCTAGAATTTTAAATATCTTATTTAACCAGCAGTGATACGAACATAGTACCCAAGTTATAATATGGTACACTTGAAGAGGACCATAAAAATAAAACAGAAGCTTTTATGTTTTACCTTCGTCCAGAATTTATTTAATCTATGCAATAAATCAGTGTAATGCAAAGTTACAAAGGGATTAATAATAAATTAATTAGGGCGATAAGAGATTTACGTTTCTACTTAGTTTAAAATATGGTAAAAGGACACATTCCCTAGCGCACACAGGCGCGGCGACAACACGCACACCAAGGAGCTATCAGAGGCTTCATCGCCGAAATCCACCCACACATGTCCGCGACACTATACCTATATGCCAAATACGTTGCGGTATCCGACGTTAACGTAAGAGGTAATATAAGAGGCGCATCTTCGAGTTTGCACATTTTAGTTTTAAAAGCCGGCCGTTGGAGAGCGGGTCATGTTAGCGAATTTAAGCAAAATACACGCTTGATTGGCGCCTTATAGGCTTTTCATTGTGTTGTCGGGACTGAGGTTGTGAATCAGCCTGCGCCTCAAGGTCGCTGCCAGGCCTACAGGGCCGCATCCCGTGCCATGGGGCCGGGAATACTTTTCTATTTCTTGGTAAGTTTTATTTTTTAATAATATGTGACGCAAAAAGATAGGTACTAAATTAATATTTTATGATCATTTTAAATTCTTGTTAATTCATCGTTTTATGAATATTTATTTCAAAACAGTAGACATATTGAATGAATTTTATTTCTTCCATTTATTTTTCTAAATGTTAATCGAAGTATAGATGTCGTTTGTGGCTGAATATTGATTTCGTAAGTTGTCGATATCGAGAAGACTGTTTTTTTTTTTATTAGCACCTCATACTTTGCTTTTTTCTTCTATAAAAGTGACCTTTTACTCATATGTTTCACAACTTTTGATACTAACGTGTTTTAAAGGCGTGTATTCGATTACCTAATATTATTTTCTATTCTCTGAGTTTGGCAACTAATATTTTTTTATAAATTATGTTCCTCAATGCATATTTAAGTTGACGTCATGATGTCAAAACCGCACAAATCAAAACATAGGCATTTTGACCTTTGAGCTTTAGTCGTTAGCCACAGTATTGTTCCCATTTCATGAATGAACCGAACCCTGGAAATGCTAGTGTTGTCAGTTAATTAGTCTATATTAAGTAGGTACTAGCGACCCTCCCCAGCTTTGCTCGGGTACAAATTATACACTTAAACCTTCCTCATGAATCACTCTGTCTATTGGTGAAAACTGCATGAAAATCCGTTTAGTAGTTTTTGAGTATATCGCGTACAGACTTTGTTTTATAATAATTATGTAGTGATAAAGGACCCTTTGGTACTGCAAACAACATTTCGCAAACAGATAACCTAGATCAACCAACTAAAATTCAATTACTTAAAATTGTCGCGTTTACTGTGAAGTTCAGCAGTGGTGGCCCAGTGGTATTGGCCGCGAATTACATGTTGTAGGTCGTGAGTTCAACCCCAGCCAGGCGCTTTACTTTGTGTAAATTATTTCATCACCACTGCTCTCAAAACGGTGAAGGAAAACATCGTGAGGAAACCGGCACGTCCTAGAACCAAAAATTCGAAGACATGTGACATCCACCATCCCGCACTGGACCCGTGTGGTGGATTACGGCCCACACCCTCTCACAGAGAGGAGGCCTGTGCCCCAGCAGTGGGGACAATAAAAGACTGATGATGATGATGACTGTGAAGTTCTTAATTAAGGTAATTTTACGAACATGTATTGTATTGTTTACAATGAAAATTATCCCATATTTAATTGTAGGTGTAGGCTCTAAAGAGATTCAGTTTTAGGCCCATATTCCAAGTCAACTTGAAGGACCCGAGTCAGTTGCCATGACAACGGAAAAAAGAATCTATCTATGTCAATAAATAATTACAAACAACTGCTAATTGGATGATTCGAGGTGGCGTCGAGTTGGAAGACATGACTTGGAACATAGAGGTTACTCTTTAAGTTTAGGTACACACTGAACAGTCTTATCCACTAAAAATATAAATACTATATATTTATTATTTTTATTCCAATTTGTTAAATAAACGTAAAATCCAGTGAAATCCATTGAAAAATATAGCCAAATGTAGTTTCAAACCCAACCATTTGAAACTACAGTTAAACGCTTCGAGGAAGAGGCAGTAAAACATTTTCCGTTTGTAAAGTAATCTACAACTAAACAGAAGTTAAAATATGTTCACACTTTATCTGAACGCTGGATGACAATTTGGACGTTTACGAGCTTGTAACACGTGACTGACGTACTAACATACTCTGATTCAATAACTTATAGCGCCTCAATAAAGCAGAGACTACTTTGAATTTCAACTGGTTTATCGAAATAGGAAACGAGACCATAGCTAAATTCAAACACGTTTGGTTTAATAGGTCAAACATTTGTAAAGTTCCATAGGATTCAAATTTTAAAAGTAAATACTTTGAGAAAATGTACTTATTAAAAAAAAAACCGGTCAAGTACGTGTCGGACTTCGCACATTTTGGGTTCCGTGCCAAATGTATTTCTGACTAATTTGTATGGCTTTGAGTCAACCAGATGCTTATACTACGAAAATTTGAAGAATCTAGCTCCAACCGTTTGGCTGTAAAACCTGTGTGACAGACGACGGACAGACGGACCCTTGAGTGACAGCAATAAGGCTCCGTTTGGACCCTTCGGGTATGGAACCCTAAAAAACCGCCCATGTGCGAGTTGGACTCGCGTGCAAAAGGGTTCCGAACATATGTTTTCTTGGTTTCTTTTTTAACTATATACTTTTTATAGGTTTTCCTTTAATCTATAAGTAGAACTACTTTCTACAGCTTTTTCAAAATTGCAGGCTAAAAAGCTATATTTATTTTAAAATTATGAAACAAAATAGTCGAGACCCTTACAATAAGCCCCTACATTTGATATGTAGCACGGTACAGTTCGAATTACTTTTTTTAAATCGTCTACTTTTCCTTCAACAGTAACCCCATGATGAAAATGTATTAATTCCCGTTAATCGGTCCTATAGATTTGGAGTAAATTGGCTGTGACAGACAGACACGATTCTGTTTGAACCTTATAAAACTTAACACTGGTAGTCAGCTGCATTAGGGTAGACTGGAAGCTGACTCCAACATAGTTAGGAAAAGGCTAGCCAGAGTGACTGATTTAGGAATTGTCCTATAGTAAAAAAAAATTTTTGACAAAAAATTCAACCGACGAAAAAGAACTAAAAAGCAAAAAATAAATAAAACTTTTAAGTCTTGAGTATTGAGCTTATTTACCTACATAAAATATCAAATTTTATGTATACTAATTTTGAGTCGGCGCCAAACAACAATCTGATTATTAAATATCTAAATTTTATATGTACGTAGAAATGAAGAAGGCTAGATGTAGGTAATTAATCATTTTATTAAAAGGTTTGGTTTCCATCATCAGCTCAGTTTCATGATGTGATGATTCCTAAATGCAAATACCTGATTAAGTTATGAAAAGTAAACAGAAACAATATTAGTGCCCAATTTTCGAGGTTTTGTCTCAATTTTATCAGGATTCCATGATCAGATCATGATGTCCTTGACATGGGACCATCCCTGAGGTATACCCTATCTAAGAAAAAAAGAGTCACCAAAATCGGTTCATAAACAACGGAGTGAGGGCCAAACATACGTACAGAAACGCTAAACGTGCCCACAATTTTCGAGGTTTTCTCTCAATTTTATCAGGATCCCATTATCAGATCCTGATTTCCTTGACATGGGACCACCCTTGAAGTATTCTCTATCTAACAAAAAAAAAAATTAAGATCGGTTCATAAATGACGGAGTGAGGGCTGAACATACACAAAGTATCCACCATATAACGTTCGAATTGAGAACCTCCTCCTTTTTTTTCGTCGGTTAAAAAGAATTAAAAGTTATTCTCGTCCTTGAACTTTTCGTGCGCAAAAAAGATGACTGCTTGCATATTATATGACACTTATTGCTAATAAATTAAACATTATGTGTACAAGCATCATTTCGACGACCAATATATTCAAATCAGTAGAAAAAAACTAAACTAACTTGGTATAATTTATTATGTTGCAAAATCAATACCCCTATGACCCTTTTAACACTAACTATATAAATTCAAAACTCATGTAACGAATTAAAACGTTATATAAGTATCGAAAAACCCAGTCAGAAACACCCACTGAGGATTCCGTAACTTAGAATAATCTATTTACATTTTCAAACCAAAATTTTAAGTTTTTCTAAAGGCTCAACAATTTTTTTACGAACATCTTTCATCATTACTCAAGAGTTATGGGGTAAAATGAAAATTCTATTTCGCATTTCTAAAAAAAAGTACTTTTATATGATACCCCTCATGATCCAATTGCCATTCTTTAAAATAGCACCCCCTACTTTGGCACTTATTGCAACGAAAATTTAAATAAAATGCTTTCAGTTGCAATGAAAGAAAATAAACATTATTTAAAAGTAATACAAACTTCAAGTCGATAGTAGAAAGAAATAAACAGCTGTAACAGACAGACAGAAAAAGTCGCGCCATATGGCTTACCATTTTGGTGCGGATCCCTCTAAGGATGCAAAAGCAAAGAGACAAACGTTTAATTATTGTTTTAATTAAGAAAGTGTCAATTAAATGGGTCGTACAAAGTTCAATCACGATCTGCAATCTTGTCACTAATGATCATATCTTTTATCTCGTGAGTCACGACGTACAACCAAGCGAGTTTCAAGATGAGCAGTCAATCTTGCTCTAAGATCTCAAAGTTTCATAATCAACATTAATTTGAAACCCTTTAGGTATACGTTTAGGTTCTAAGAATGGTTTTTACTGAAGATCTTGGAAATGTCGCTAATCCGAATGTTACCAACCAATTACTGCGGTTTAGTTAAAGCTTAAAGCTGTGAATACTGGTTTTAATAATAACAAACAAAGATTTGAAAATGTTTCCGCGAAAACACATAATCAAATCGCTCGTAAATTCGTTACCAGGCGACTTCAGAATCAGATTATGTGCCAATAGATCATAAGATCATGGGAGATTGAGTTTCCCTTAATGCGAGGAAAATATTTGTAAAGCTATTTTCTTGGAATCATAAACAGAATAAGTTTGATCTCCATAATGGGGAATCCTGTGATAGTAACAAGATTTCTTAATAAGGAGATCAAACTTATTCTGTTTTTTACAGATGTTACATTAGATTAATTTAACTAGCTATTTGAATAAAATGACAGTTACATCGCTTCTGTATTGTAATCAGTCATCTGTTGGGATTGAATAGTATCTGCCATCTGCATTAATGTCGTATTTTTCTTTAAGACTACGAGACATCATCGATCACAGTGACATTAGAATATCACAATAAAGAGTAAAGTTGAATGGTCTCTGGCAGAAACAGATCACTTGAGGAGTGATGACATCAGCGCCATGCGAATTAGGGATGTTTCGACCCACGCCTCTTTTTTCGCCGACAAACTATAAATCTGATTTTTTCATGCGGATATCAAGCGTTTGAAATCAATTAAAGCTCGCAGAACTGAAATAAATATTGGCACTTTTTTATTATTCAATACGACTGCCTCAACCCAAGTGGATTGGTTATAGGATTTAGTCGCGGCTGTTGCAAATTAAATCAGTTTTTTCGTGGCAATAAAAGTTGAACAATAGATTGTCAATGGATTGTTCAACTTTTATACATATTTGCAAGCAATTGAAAACTCTATTTTAAATGAAGCCCAAATGAAAATTCACTCAATCACAACTCATACGTGCCGCCGGAACTACATATTTTCCTACAAAACAAAAGATTACTACAAGAATTTTCTTTTTAACGGTAACATCTATTACGGACAAAGTAAATAAATGTAGTGTCATTAGCTCTGAAAAGACGCAAAATGCTAAATGAGCTCCATTCGTTAAAATTATCTGCTGTCCAAGCAAACTTTCTGGCTTGGTTTACTCTCCTTAATTATCCTGTCATTTTACATTAAAATAGAGATCAATATTTGAAGTGTCAGCCCCAAGCAATATTAATTTAGCATTGTCTTCTCAGCTGTAGGCAAACTATTCAGTAGCATTCAGCCGAGATTCGTGAATACAAAAGACAAAAGTGGAAAGAACTGGGTTGGTTTCTTTGACATGGTGTGTACTGGCAGACATCATTAAGTTAAATGTGACAACGCATTGTTAGGTTTACATAACAAATGATTGGATAGTGGAGCGTGGCGTCGGGACCTGCGACAATAGCGGTCCGTTAAGAGATCTATAAGTGTCGACGTCGTCGGTGACGTGCATCACACTGGCTGTCTGACTCACAGTCTACACTTGTCTTGTCTCCAGGCGCTAAGCACATCTCATGCTCTCGCAAGATGTTCTTCATTTCCGCTTACTCGACGACCGCGACCCCTCGCGCCGTCCGGAAACGCTACACCCAAAAATATAGATTGTAATAATTCAGTTTGACATTTGCTTCTTCCAACTTCCGATACTTGCGAAATCTTCTCAATCAAATCTAATAATAATAACAAATAGAATTTTAATTATGTCTACAAAATGTAGCGACGCCCAGTCGCCCACATCATGTCGCGACTATCAACTTTTTTGTAAAACCAGTGTTAAGTTGTTTTTTGTACGAGACATGGAAATAAGAGAAACGCCGCAAAAACAGTTTTCGGAGGGACGGGACCGCTTTAAGTCCTACTTGGTTTACGTGAAAAGGTTAACGACTTGCATGGGATCTTATAACAGGACATTGACATTGTTTTATGGCGAGGAACTAAAGATGGGCGGTCTGATACCGTCCGATGGAGATCTGTCTCCTCTATTGTTCTGTCAATCATTTCGTCAAAAACCTTTGGAAGGATTTAAAAAGCCCCGCTTACCACCGGACACATCCATCGCAATATCATTAACACATAAACTCCTTATTTTTTGTCGCCAACTTCAATATTATGCAGGACAACAAAAACGTAAACTCATGTCTTCATTATAATCGGATTACAATTTAATATCTGAGAAAGAAACTGTCCACATAATAACATTGTTTTTTTTAATTTGCGCCTTTTCTTATCACTGTTTAAAAATAGCCTGATTGTGTATGTGTCTACTACTAAGTAGGTACCTTCCTTGTTTAACATTTTGTAAGCATGAAATCTCGTTTTCATTCAGAAGGATATGGATGCTCGTTTGATCACAAATGTTGGTTGTTTGTCTATGTACCGAGTTCTACAAGTATGATGTCATATCAACATATTTAAATACATATTTATTTATATTATTAACTCAAAAGGTCATCAAATGAAGATCTTTTTAAATTATGGGAGGTCACAGCATAGCCTTCAGAAATGTGCCTTTTATATTTATGAAACTGTTATAAAATCTAACAACAAACAGGCAAACAAATGTTATCGATACTAAAATACTCTCTCCGATGAATAAGCTAAATATTTCGTATAAATAAGTTCACGCTTTGGGTAAACTTGTTCTAAATTGGGACCCTATAAACACAAGAATCCGTCACTGGCATTTTATTTCCATATTAAGAATGCGTAATATGAGTCATCTCTACTTATAAACTCTTCGGATTTAGAGATACCGGTTGTTTGGATCGGTTTATAAGCAATGTCGCAAAAAAAAGGCATATGTACAGGAGGGTACAAATAGTTTAAAGGTTGAGGATGTTTGCTAGCCAGCTCACAGGCCGACTGCGGTCATGACATGACGTAACCCTCCTTGCTGATGCGACTGCAGCGGCCTTTCGAAAATATCAATCACTGAAGGTTTAGGCTGCCTAACTCAAAACAAGTACCTGTTAACTGTCTGACAGGTGCATATTAATGCGATGAATGATGCCTCACACATTTGAAAATTACTATGCTTAACTAAGCAAGCATTTGTGTACGAAATTTTGTTTCTGAATATGGTTTTACAGTCATCAATCACGAAAGGTTTTCTAACAGATATGATGGCAAAACAAACCTTTATTATTATCTACCACTTATCCCATTTAGGTTATTTTAGAATATGTATCCTTGGCGCAGTAAAATTAATTTTAAATCAAATAACTATAGGCACCTTGTTTAGAATTTTATTGCAACACTTGACTAGAGATGTGCCTTATGGTATGGAGGTGCATTTAATTTACACATAAATACTTCTACCATTTAGGGACGATCAGAATATTCAAAACCTATCAAACCTTTTATTGGACTATCAACATTCAAATAAGGGTTTGGTTTAGGAAATATTTCAGCTCATTTTTATGATTTACAGACAATAAAACAGCATCATTAAATAATTTAGTAAGCAGCTCAACCTTAAGCATTCAATTTAAATTTGTCCTATGCCTACCTACCAATTTCAATTTTTTTCAAATAACTTATTTTTTAATCATAAGTTGTGTAATTTGGTTGAGAAGACTTCAGATAAATACCGCATTCAGAAATTACTTATAAGTATCAGCTTCAAATACAAGAGTTCCTATCCCTTTTCGAGTTCGAATCCTTCATGAAAAGTTATTGTCAACTTTTCATGAAGAATTCTTCAATATTATAGCATTAGTAATAGTATAGTAGACAATTTTGCAGAGCCGTTTCAGAACATTTCTAATTACTTCTGGGTCGACCATTAACCAACTTAAGTTTTATGATACCCAAACAAAGCTTTCAAATGAAACTTTTGAGCACTGACCTTCAAAGACGAACGCAGAAATATTAATGACAGAAATTTAAACAAAAGTGAATCTGTTAATCAAACAAATGAAAGAGAATTATAATATAAACGTATTCCGAGGCTACTAAAAAAATATAATATTTATATTGCATTTAAAATGTAAGTACGTGTGTTTTGCAATGTCAACAATACGCAATAGGTCATCTTTTTTAACCGACTTTAAAAAGGAGTAGGTTCTCAATTCGTCTGTATGTTTTTTTTTGTTCTTTTTTTACGCGATTACTCCGCCACTTGAGATTAGATTTGATGAATTATTTTTTAATTTGGTAGGTGGTCTTCAGAGTCTTCAGTCTTCAGAGGTGGTCCCATATAAATTTTATCGAAATTGATTCAAAGCTTTTTGAGAAAATCAACCATAACAAAAAATATGTCTACAGAGATGACGTTTTGGTTTACTTTGAATTCCATGTTATTGCGATTGTCAATTCGGGCATAAATTTAATATTAATTTTACTTCTGGGTTAACTAAAAAATAAGAAACATTTTTTTTAAAAATACTACCGACTTCTAAAAAAGAAAATACACTAATAGTATTTTCTTTTTTGGAAGTCGATGATTTGGATTTTTATTTATATCAAAAATTCACCAAATCAGACTGTCAGAAAATATTTGAAAATTGTACTGTTCCTACTACTCAATATACCTATGTATTTAAGATGGACAAGCTTCAATGTTCGATTTTTTATGCATAAGAAGAGAAGTAGCTGGCACATATCGGGTGTAAAAAGACAGTTTTCGAAGCCGAAAGCCACATATTCTACCCATTATGTGTATCATTTTTTTCCAAAAGACCATACCTGGAAAACCACTGATTCTGGAGATATTGAAGGTCAAAGTCGCAATTTTTTTTTTACTTTTTTTACGAAAATGAATTCTAAAAAAAAAAGTGGTGTTACTAAACTTTTTTCCAAATCAACATTACCTGAATTTACGAATTTCTTTTTCTAAATTTCTATATGACGCATTTGCAGTTAGAAAAACTCAATGAATATCAAACGTATCCGACAAGTACCTACGTGGCTTAGAGCGAAGGGGCGGCGTTTAACTAAACTTGCCTTTGCTCGCGTTACATTGCGCGGAATAAAAAATAGTTTTATTTTTGTTACCTAAAAATAAAAGACATTTCCCAGCAATAATTTTTGGGCAAAACTACTTTGTTAGACGTACAGTATGCGTAGTTAACGGCACTGTGATGTGTCTTTTTAGATCCTGTATAAAGCCTGGGAAACATGCTTTATAGGCAGTAGATCAAAAGCGAGTTAATTTCGAAAATAGGTACTATATCTACTAGCAACTAAGCATGTTTTTTTCAAGTCTATTTCAGTCTCAATAGTAACTTAAACTGAAGACGACCGTATTACCGGATATGCTAGGCGCAGTTGGGCAATTCTTTCTAGTTCTCACGGCACGCACAGAGATGTCAGACGTCGGCGTCGCTAGGTCGTTTTCTTTGCCCCGTTCACCCAGCCTCACTGGCCTGTGCTACACTAGACAACAATGTTAGGAAAATTGGACTAATCTAGCCGAAGTGTGCTCGCCATCGATCTGTGTAACGTCGCAAGCTTTATCGTGATCCCGCAGATGAAGCAATCACGTCCAATTCTCACGAGCAAAACACGCTGTTTGACCGTTATTATGAAATTCTAATTGTCTTCTTAATGAACAAATCAAGTCTAATGAGATGAGCATACGTACAAGGTTAAACTTAAAATCGCCTAACATGCCTACATATTAATTAACAAACATGACTATAAATATGGTTAACGAAAGTATTAACATTAGAAAAATAATGCTGAAAAGCGTGCTCCGATTACATCGTAAACAACAGATGCCCTTTAATTTTTAAATATGTTCAATAACTGTTGAACATATAAATAATTGACTATCGCGTCGTGAAATGTCAGACTAAAAATCTCTTTTGTTGATGACTTCATAATTAAAGTTCAAAGAATAAAAACAACATAAGAAGAACACAAATGACCTCTCTGATAGTGACGACATCGGTAGCGATTGAATGACGATAACATTTTTGATTCAACCTGTGATGCAAGTTTGTGTCATGGGAAAATGTAGGTTATATATTCACAAAATTTTGACCTATTGATATCAAAAGTGGTCAATAGCAAAGGTTAAAAGAGTCCAACCACTTTCACTGTTACTCACGAAGTACGGTAAGCACGGTGCCGGATGCAAGCGACCTTCGACAGTTTGCGCCCGTACTTAGCGCTTAGATTAGAAGCGAGCGACGGAGAGTGTGTGACATAACCCGCTGGCGTCACCCACCGCACCTTGACATAATATACATACTGGTTATCGTCTGATCATCGAACATCTATTTATGATCATACAGGTACATTTTCGTCTAGTTTACGGAACGCAAGT
Organism: Polia nebulosa; assembly: GCA_951329385.1. Lineage (NCBI taxonomy): Eukaryota > Metazoa > Arthropoda > Insecta > Lepidoptera > Noctuidae > Polia > Polia nebulosa. Next base: position 16,092,015 of record OX589595.1, on the reverse strand, counting down.
ATTAAAAAATCAAATGCATATAGGGGTCAAGCCAGCTGCATCTCATTGGCCTTGACCTACCATTATAATTTTAATCTAATTTGCTTTAAAATTATTTAAAACAAAAGTTATGTTCTTGACTTAAAAAATATTTTATACAATTATTATATTCTTGACTCCTTACTGAACTCTTTATTCGCAGGGTCTTTCAATCATAAATGTCAAATAATTTAATTCATTTACAGCACATTTTTCAAGAAACTAAATCAGCGGCAAAAACCCCGGTAATTTTATTTTGTCATGAAATCCAGGTTAATTTTCCGTCCATAAATGGCAACTACGGAATGTCCTCGAAGAACAAATACCGTCAACCTAGACGAAAATAATGCGCAAACTCAAGTGTTGACATTTGAACTTTAGCCTCAAACACTCCCACTAAACCGCTAAAAATATTCAAACTATGAAATCTCTACATTGATTAATGGCACCAATTTTAATTCAATGTTTTAGAACACTTGAAAAAAACAAGTTTTTCTATAAAAGATAATATGCGGTGACAATTCAGAGTCCTTACAAATACAATACATCGTACTCTCGCCCGTAATATTTCACAACATTTTTGCAGCTTCGAATTATGTCGAGTATCAGGCGCCGTATTCGGCAATAAAGTATGGAAATCCTTAACAGCCAGACAGAGTACACTGAAGGGCTATTGACGAAATAAAACAATAAAACTCGTTACGTAAAATATTAAATCGTGATTCATGCAGGGATATTTTATCATACACAAGGATTTTGAATTAAATGTGACAATTCAGAATCGGATGGTAATAACAAAGTAAGCTGAGCACTACTACTTAGCAACATTATACTAGTAATGATGCTTAAAATAATGACGTTGTTTAATGTCACGTTGAGCTAGAGAATCATAATAGATGTTTGCATTATGGACAGCTTGTAGTTGCAATTAAATAAATATTTAACGGCCATGGACAAGGGCACGCGTGCCCAAGAGATCCGCTTGGAAATAAAACCTGAGTAAACGCTGAGCCATAAAGATGTTGCGATAACGGGATGAGTTTACGGTGAAACATTTCATACCTGCATTGTTGCTTTGTATACATTACTAACTTACCTGCGACAAGAGTGCAGACAACAGCTACATAGAAATCTTAGAAACATCAAGTCTAAAAGTCAAGTATACCTACCCATTATAAAGACCAAAGGAAAATATAGACTGATATCGCTGCTGAAATTAAAAACGTATTTGAGGGCAAAACTGAAATCTCTTTAACTCAGTGCCAAATAGGACGCGAAAATGAGGGATAAACGAGAGACAAGACTTAAAAGTTACAACATTCAATCGATTTTAGATCAACCGAAAGTAAATTAATCTCAAAGTTGTCGAAGTAAATGAAAACAATTATACGGCGCGCGGCGTCGCTTAAACCAGAAGTAACAAACCGTTACATCGACAAATCCAAGCTCCACTTAAACTTTGCTAAACATTCTGTGACTCCAAATTCTAATAATGATAGACTGTAGTTTGAGTTTAGTAACTTGACAAATGACTATGAACCAGTAAAGTTAATCGCCCCACTCTAGAGCACGCGCCGCCATTCAGAGGATCAGAAGTAACTTTAGGTTTCTGTGTCAACTCCATTGTTTAGCTATTTTTCTCTTTAACAAGTCGACGTGACTCGCGAATCCTTTTTTAAATGCTTACACGTTTATGTCCCAGATCAAAAAACAATTTGTTTCTGATGCTTGTCTCGCCGGTACGTGAGATTGAAACATAAGGCGACAGTTTAGGGGGTTACGGTCACGGACATTGACGGACACTGCAAAAGTTTGAACCGGACGTGTTCAGCGTCACAATGGGATGAATATACAAAGCCCAAACGTTCACTGAATACTTCTTTTACTTTGACCGACTTGATCGTTATCTGTGATCAGATTTGTTTAAGAAAATAGAATTGACACAAAAACAAAACCATTTCATTTTGATTCTGCCGACACGACAGTCCAAGATAAGTCATTGGCAAATCTTAATAAAACATCATCCGCACTTGTCCTTGTCTCTCGTTGCTTCCGTGTTATGATTCTTCAATATTCCCTTCACGCAAGCTCGATCATTATGCACTAAACTACAAATTTGCAAATGTGTATGTACGAGTAATAGGTACATCACGCAACTTATGTCTGTGTGTTTCATAATCCGATCAATAAATGTGTTCATCAAATTACCATAACAACTCTAATGTACGTCTGATAGGGTAACCTTTACTTAAATACTTCAATTTATACAATAAGTACTCTCCCAATGAGTTTGATACGTGGAGTGAGGCGCAATTTACCATCATGTGTTGTATTGTCAATAAAACTTGTTGAGCATTTGGTATTTACGATGTACTCAGCGGAGGGGCTCCTTGACAGTTTCGCAACACATTGCCTTGCCTCGCGTCTCATGTTAAATCAAGGAGCAAACAACCATGTTTTCAGATACTCACCCTGTTTTTTCACACCTAACTCATGTGCCTCAAGAATTTAAAAGGTGTTAAAAACCTTTACATTAAGTGATATCATGATCCTTGATTTTAAATCCTTGGTTCTCTGACCCCAAATTTTAAGGACAATGCTTTAAAAGTGAAAGGCTATTGGTATGATGAAATCAATATTTTTCCAAATATTCTAGCACTAAACATTCTTTTGAATAAATTGTCTAAGTAAATAGACTGAAAGATTGTAGATATGACATAGTAGTGCCTCTAGACAATAATATTTGTAAACGATTGCGCATTCTGCCTCGCCCGTTAGTTTCGTTGTGCAAGCTGTGGTGGTGGGCGCCTGCCGTAGCTCGTCAATATCTATGACCTAAACAGCTAAGGTTTTTATCAATCATCTGATCCATCGCAGCCAAATTTAATAAACAATTTTTGCACTTTTCCCATTGACATGTGGACGAATTTTTCGATGACCAATGAGTTTTACGCCTCCCTTTTATCTACCGCTTGTATTTTTTTTCTTTTAGCTTGTAACTTTATAATTATTCTAAATAATAACAAAAAACAAATAAATAGTTTCAAAATAAAACAAACTACACCACACGTTACACTTTCTGCTTCTCTTTTACAGGAATCGGAGGGGCAATTTCCTTATTTTTAAGGAATGTTCACATTCTAATCTCAGTCTCAAACTGACAAAAACCTCTCTAACTTCCTTACATTTTGACATTAATTGTCTCCGAGATGAAACTTGAATGTTTTTAAGTGCGAAAATTGGCATTTTGAATAAAACATTTTACAAGATTATATTTCAAAATTACAACCAGCTTTCCTTTCAAAATAGAACCCAATCTTTGTCTGTAACCACTAGATAGATACTTGATTATACTATCGATGTGACTCTGTATTTTCTCTGGGCAAAATTAACTCCACAGTCTCATATCAAATCATAACGTAGGAATTCAATATTCGCTACCAATTTCAATTAAATTTACTACTAGATCTATGTTTTGTTAATTAATATTATTGTCATCACATTGTTATTTCAATTGTAATTAATATTGTAATAGAGACATAGAAACCTAGTTACCTAGTGTTATGGCGTGAAATATTTGTCTTTATAGATATGTGAAGGCCCTTGCGGATATGTGTGCAAATTGTACAATCTATCTTTTACTTTTTATTGCGCTATGTAGGCACATTATTTAGGAGGTCAGATAGGCAGCTCCATGTAAAATACTGGTATTCAGCTGCATCCGGTTAGACTGAAAGCCGACCCCAAGATAGTTGAGAAAAGGCTAGACAGATTGATATTGTAGGCACTTAGTTTTATTTTCAGATAATATTTTATTAATTAAATTTTGATAGTTCCAACATTAACAGGACACCGGCTAATTGCCCACACACAATTGCCCTAATTTGCTACTAGACTACGCGGCACGGGTCACTTCATTGAAAATAAAACCGATAGGGATATAATTATTAACTAATTAACTCTATTTTATCTATTACTCAGCCATTATTAAACTAACTAACAAAACTAACAAAGCCGAAATTATAAGTACATAGCTAGTTCATAGTAGCATTAACTATATTTCTTAAATAATTTAAGATAGACTATGTATTTTCTCATGGTATGCTTATAAATCAGTTTAAAGCAAGATAAATAAATACAAACGAGTTAAAACGAGACAAATACAATTTGAGGGCTTTTTGAAGCAAGTAGGTAATTAAAAAAGTAATTACAAAAGGGATTTAGAGAGATATTTTTATGTGCAGTAGATTAAGCTTGGCTTAAGAATAACGACAATGTTCAAAGAAGAGTCAAGACTTTTGAACTACAATAAAAAAATGGTTTATAGACTTCTTACTTAAATTATTTTTTCTTTTGTCCACAGGCCACACTGGTAATAGTACAAGCCAGTGAGGTTACTCCAAAGAAACCACCAAAAGATGATGCCAAAGCATTAGCAGAGGCGCGAGAGGCTCGACAGTATGTCCCGTACCAGGGTCAGATAGACAACGAAGTGGTCGTGGACATCGAAGACGCAGAGAAGAAACAGTATTATGAAACGAACTACGACACAAGTAAGCAGAGTTTACAGACAATAACACCCATATTAGCATTTAAGTCACAGTTTAATTTATTTATTTATTTATGTACACACAAAACACTTAGAAGAGAAAAAAACAAAAACGCTTATTTCAACAGAAATTTCTTCCAGTACACCTGCGACAGGAAAGTTCAGTTGGTCATGTATGTATGAGCGAAACTATTGCTAGCAAACGAGCATAAATCAAGACTCCGAGCCGCTAAGTACTGAGAAATTCCTAATGGAACAACCCAACAACACTGGTCATTTCATATTTTGGATTGTTGTGGGCAGAGTTTGATTCCTATGAAACCCTCTGCCCAGGCAGGAGTCGCGCTATCGGACTTTAGATCACTGGACCAACACGGCAGCTCATTTAGAGAGTTTCGTCACGCTTAATTCGATTCACGCGACCATATTACAAATTGGTCCAATCTCCGTTTCAAACCGGTATTCTTTTATATGTGTGATGTACCACCTCTGGGACAACTTGTTAAGTTCGTCTCGATTCGATATTATGTCATTGTAGAGACCGGCTCTTTCCGTCCCTGTGGGGCGTTCAACATTGATGTCAACTCTAAAACTACTATCGATCATCCACGGATTCTCACATCCTATTCAGACGAGAATCACATTAATACCTATCTCAGTTTTGAAGGAGAATGATTGATCTTTTCACTAATTCTTGGTGCTTAAAAAGAATTTTAATTAAAGTTACGAAGAAAAATGTCAGTGTTAAAAAACAAAGAAACAAAATCAGAAATACCGTGTTCCGAAATTAAAGTTACTTTTTTATTTTGTTTTTTTTTTTTCTGGAAGTTGGTTCTATTTTTCATGAAAATGTGTTAATAACCATAGGTACATAACCATACGATCGCAGCGATCGCGAGTTATCTGCTGTTAGTGATTGAAGAGTTCCATTGTCAATCTCTGAAGATTTTCATCAGATCTTTATGTATATTAAAACCTTGCTTTAAAAATATGCATTTAAATAACGAAAACAAAATCAGATCAGAATATTTGAGAAAATCGCGCACATACACACATACACAAGCGTTGAATACAGAACCTTCTTTTTTTTGAAGTCGGTTAGTAAAAAGATATAGAATCGTGAAATGAAATACATTTATTTATTTATTAAATTTTGGATGCCGTGTGTATTACTTATTTTTGACCAATATGGCAATTAAGGTGTGCCAAAGAAAAAAAAATGTGTGCCGAGTAGCCTGGTGCGATAAATGTTCTAAATTCGTCACATCCCTACATTCACTGAAAAAACCTTGTAACACAAAAAAATAGTCGCAATATTTTAGCACAATCCGCGAAATAATCGCGTTGGAATGTTTGTTGCTCAGTTTAGACAGGTTTTAGAGGTAGCATCACGGCTGTGGCTAATTTTATATCTTATATCATTTCGTCTAAACTGGTTTTGTGCTTGTTCCAGGTTCATATGGATTCGGTTATGACGTCGGTCCGAACGGGCAGTTCCACCACGAGAACCGCGGTCCGGACGGCGTCACGTATGGTTGCTATGGTTACTTGGACCCTGACGGCTTCCTCCGCGCTACTCATTACGTAGCTGACAGCCACGGCTACAGAGTAGTGGAGCCAGAGAAACCAGTCGAAGTCTACCCTGACCAGAAATATGAATATGATGAAGCGTATGTACCTTGTAATATTAATAATATTGCACTACCGAAAACATGTTATATTATTATGTAACATGGTAGCGAAAACTACTTATGTCACATTAAGAAATATGCATAAAAAAAATATTTCTAATCTTACCGGTTTATTGATAAATATACAAAAATTGCATACTAACAGTAAAAACAGAATCAATAATAATCGAAAACAAACGAGATATAGCAGTTTTAAACACCTTTGACGTCACGTCCGTACGTCGGACTTCTCTTTCTATTATCAACTTTAATGCTTTATAGGTTCGGTTCTGATGATGATATTTTAATAATTATTTCATAGTTGTTTACTTTAGTTAAAAAGTATAATTTGAAAAATAAAAAATAGCATGCATATTCCCTATTATTATAATGCTACGAAGTGGCATAAAACAAATCTTTTGTATCAGGTTATATTATGTAGTAAGTACATAAAAATACTAGACAGACACTGAATTAAAATAATGCATTTTCAGAACCGGTCAAGCGGCTAACAATCAGCCTGGTCAAGTCATCCCGTGGAAGAAACTTTACTTCCCCAAAGGATGTGGTCGTACCCCAGGTGGAATACCAGCCAAGCCTTTGCCGAAACCGACACCGAAGCCACCTCGTCCCACAGACAGCAGCAGTGAAACCTCCAATGTCAAACCCGTACAAACTGGACAAGGTATGGACATTAAGATAATAAAGAACCCTTTCCCTGCCCCAAAGTACGGTCGGTAATAGCAGGCACTTAATGCATCCCTATTTGGAAACACCACAACACTAAGGTTTCCACAAGTTGCTGATCGCTCAGATAGCTTAGCTTGATTAGCTTCATTTTTAGTGTTCCGTACTAAAATGGTAAAAAGGAACCCTTATGGTGCGACTCACTCTGTCTGTCTGTCCGTCTGTCACAGCTGGATATCTCAAGAACTACTAATGCTATCAACCTGAAATTTGGAATAGTTTTAGATGACGTTTGCCAAACTCTTTTACAATTATGAAAGAATTGAAAATATGTAATTATATATTTTTTTGCAACTGAGACTGAAAGGGCTTAGAATTCGAAGTGGGGCTACTTGGTGTTGGGGCTATGGGGTCATATGAAAGATCGCTGTTTGCACATTCTCAAACATTTTTCTTTTTTTTTATGCCGCACAGTTTTCGACTTTTGATGAAAAATGTAAAAAAATACCGTTCCCCGCCCCGTTATCTACAAAATTGGCATAGAAAAAAATCTATTTACAATTATTCTATGTGATAGAACTTTATGTAAAGATTACAGGAAAAATAAAACGATGTCTCGAAATAGTATACCTACTTTTTCAGAAATCATCAACAAAAATTACATTAGTTCCACTTCCTTGTAACATTTTCTACAAGACTTTCACAGTCAAATGAGAAAAAGTGTCATTTTAAAACAAAATCGCTTACTATGTAGGTACCGAGATTGATCTAAATATATATTCTTATCTTTTCAGGACCCAACGGACCTTACGCCCCCGGATCATGTAAGTTTTCTAGATTTTTTTCTCAACGAAAAATGTTTCTTGAAATTATATCACGTTAACTGTTTCTCGGGGATTTTTTGTCTTATTTTACCTTCAGCAGAAACCTAAGCTGATTTACGCAAGTTGTTCCTTGAAGCTTTAAAAGTTTTTGCCACATTTTGCTTATTTTTGTTTGTTTATTGTTTCCAGGGCAAGGCCAGCCAGGCAAGCCCGGTACTCCCGGTAAGCCAGGAACTCCTGGCACTCCAGGAACTCCAGGAACCGCAGGCACACCCGGATCACCAGGCACGCCAGGAGGACCAGGTAAATGCCATAACTATCCATAAATCATCGTAAAGTTCAACAGCAGCAACACGGAAACGCCATATATGAAGGGTGTTTGTGCTCACTCTTCTGTTCTGTACGCTGGGGGCAAATCTAAAGACCTTAATCTTAGCTTTCAGCAGAATTATTACTACAGCCAACTATCAATTGCAGATTGTCTTAGCAACGATTACCTATGACAATGATTCTAATGTTTTTTCTTGGTAACAGGTGGTCCAGGCGGCCCCGGAGGCCCGGGCGGCCCCCCAGGCAGCTACTACCCTGGTACCGGCGGGACCCCAGGCACTGCAGGATCTCCAGGCACCCCAGGTACCCCCGGTAGCCCAGGCACCCCCGGTACCCCCGGTACACCCGGTTTTCCAGGCACGGCTGGCACCCCCGGCTACTACCCAGGTAACACGTGACTAACGCTCATTAATACTGAGGAAATCGTACAGATTCCTCTAGTACACCTAATGCCGATTAAAACTACCTAATAAGTTTAATTTTGGACTCATTCTAATTTCTTGGGCATTCGAAACACAGGAAATCCATGTAAGGCTTTTTGGCATCCACAAAATCCCTTCAAAAAATTTCGTGTTTTATTTCCTTCGAAATTTTCGTTTTACAGTCTAACTTTGTCATTGATTCAGTTCCATCAGTTACTTAATTTCGTATCTGTTTTCATTTAAATTACCTACATTTATTCATCATTTACAAAACAAACATTTTCGTTTACAAAAAGCGCCTAAAACATTTGTAATGCAATTTAACGAACCGCAGCTTTGTCGCTAACACATCCATTTGTGCTAACTCTTTCAGGCTCAGGCGAATATTACCCAGGACAACCTACCGGACCAGGTACGATATCAACTACTAAACAAACCATAATATCATATTTCAGAAAAAAAACGATTAAGAATTCAAAACAAATTCACTGTGTAGTTGAGAAAAATATGAAAATCGAATACACATTTTATTTCCCATATAAAAAGACTTTATCTTTTTTATGGCACTCCGCCATACATGACGTGATGTGGCCAACCTTTTGGGATGGTACCTATCATAAATCACGCTACGTCCATCAATCAGTATGCTTTTCATGTGAAATGCTAAGGTTAGAACGCACTACGAACAAAAGGCTGTTTAAAACAAAAACGCAAAGCCTTCGTAAAATAATAATGCATTTAATTTGGCTCCTTTCTAAATTGAATCTAGTCCAATTCTATTGATTGATTAAAAACTGCGAGTTCAAAAAGGGTGTAGGTAACGGAAATGCATGGTCAAATTGTAATTACTGCTGCTGCCCATAAAAATGTTCAAGTTTCTTCAAGAAAGTCGTAAACAATTCCGAAAGAAAAATTGAACCTCCCATACAAAATTTTGATCAGCTGATGATAACTTTGTAAGGAAAATCCATTTTTTTTTTTTTTGGCAATTTGCTATTATTCTTTGAAGAAAGTTATTCATTTATATCGTGTATAATTAAGAAAATACACTCAAGAAATCTAAACTAGGTGGAACCCCATATAAGTATACCCCATATACCAATACCAAGTGTGACCAACTTTTTTTTTTGTCGGGTTAGTCATCCACTGACTTCTCCCGCTCTAGTTTAGTGACCCACCCTTGTTCCTTCAGTTGCCTGAGTGCCCAGGGGCGCGGTAACTCTGTTTCGAATTTATCCGCGACCCCTGGGCAGGCATGACGGGCTCCGTCAGGTATTGCTGACATCGTCTCTTCGTCGATCGTTTCCACAAGTGTGACCATCTGACATTACGCTGAGCCAAGCCTTCCTCTTTTAATATGTTTTTCATCATCTTGCAAAAGGGTTTTCCACTTGTATATGTGCCAATAAACGCTTTTCACTTTTTTTTCCCGGAAGCAGCAATACAAATAATTAGGAATTCCTAGTGCGTTCTAATCAGCTAAACGATGTGTTAACAACTGTGACTTAGGCAGCTTATTAACCGTTTGTGTCTAACCAATAAGTGTGTGGCTTTAGGAGGACCATTAGGTCCTGATGGGACAGTGGGTTACTACCCAGGTACACCAGGAACCCCTGGAACTCCCGGCTATCCAGGTACTCCAGGAGGACCCGGAGGCCCCGGCGGCCCCGGCGGCCCCGGCGGCCCCGGAGGACCAGGTAAATATGTTATACAATGTGGGGAAGACAATATGACATTAATACTGATTACTGTTAGCGGGCATCATCCCACTGCCAGGCCTCTCGCGGTAACTTACAGCTTTTTCAATCGAGTACAATTATTTTATTTCGTTAATTTAATGAAGTCCTAGTCCGCATACAAAAGTTTATTCTAATAAATACAAGAGTTTAGTCAATAAAGGTTACTAATCAAAGATCGCAAAACTCATAGTCGGACAATCATTACCTACTACTTAATGTGTTTGAAAGAATATGTTTTATTCATTAAATGTTGTTAAGATTTATTTCACAGTCTTATATACCCTTTGCACTAGTTCTGCCAGCCAGTTTTTTTTATTTACTGTCGTATTGTTGTCCACATACCGAATGGTTATTGATAATTTCAAAGTCAATAATATTATTAGATCCTCCATAATCTCTGAAGCAGACTGCGTTACTGGTAAGTTTCTAATAACGAGTGAAAAATTTGTTAGAAAATAACAGTGCCTTTTTTATTTTTAGGAGGCCCAGGAGGCCCCGGTGGTCCTAACGGTCCCGGAGGACCTTCCACTGGTGGTTACTACCCAGGACAACCCGGCAAACCCGGATCTCCAGGTACACCCGGATCACCTGGCACACCAGGAGGACCAGGCGGTCCCGGAGGACCAGGAGGACCTGGTGGTCCAAACGGTCCCGGCGGACCTTCCACCGGTGGTTACTACCCAGGAACATCAGGCAGCCCAGGATCACCCGGCACACCAGGAGGACCAGGCGGTCCTGGTGGACCCGGAGGACCCGGTGGTCCAGATGGTCCCGGCGGACCTTCCACTGGTGGTTACTACCCAGGACAACCCGGCAAACCCGGATCTCCAGGTACACCCGGATCACCCGGAACACCCGGCACACCAGGAGGACCAGGCGGTCCTGGAGGACCAGGAGGACCTGGTGGTCCAAACGGTCCCGGCGGACCTTCCACCGGTGGTTACTACCCAGGACAACCCGGCAAACCCGGATCTCCAGGTACACCCGGATCACCCGGCACACCCGGCACACCAGGAGGACCAGGCGGTCCCGGAGGACCAGGAGGACCTGGTGGTCCAAACGGTCCCGGCGGACCTTCCACCGGTGGTTACTACCCAGGAACACCAGGCAGCCCAGGATTACCCGGCACACCAGGAGGACCAGGCGGTCCTGGAGGTCCAGGAGGACCAGGCGGACCTGATGGCCCCGATGGTCCCTCCACTGGTGGCTACTACCCAGGACAACCCGGCAAACCCGGATCGCCAGGCTATCCCGGTTCACCCGGCTCACCCGGCACACCAGGAGGACCTGGAGGCCCAGGTGGACCCGGAGGCCCAGGAGGTCCTGATGGTCCAGATGGACCGAACGGTCCTTCCTCTGGCGGATACTACCCAGGAAAACCTGGCAGCCCAGGAACACCAGGAAGCCCAGGATCTCCAGGAACACCAGGAGGCCCAGGTAATCTAATATACTCATGTACAGTATGTTAATATAACACTATTTAAAAAAATCTAGCTAAGAAAGAAAGAAAGAAAGAAACGTTAACTTTGCTCATAATACGTGACATAATACGTGCCTCGAAAGCGGCATATAATTCTAGACTAGATAATCAAATAAATAAATAAATCTTACTTTCTCTTTTCTTTCTCTTTAATCAATACAAAGTTTAATTACGTTTAGGTGGTCCCGGCGGCCCAGGTGGACTCGGCGAACCCAGCGGCCCCTCCGGCGGTGTAACTTATCCCGGACAACCCGGCAAACCCGGCTCTCCAGGCTCTCCCGGATCACCTGGCTCACCCGGCACTCCAGGAGGACCAGGCGGACCCGGAGGCCCAGGAGGCCCTGGAGGTCCTAATGGCCCCGGCAGTCCTTCTACTGGTGGTTACTACCCAGGACAACCCGGATCACCCGGAACACCAGGCAGCCCAGGATCACCCGGCTTTCCAGGAGGTCCAGGTGGACCCGGAGGCCCAGGAGGACCAGGTGGTCCAGGTAATTATAAAATATGCTTCTTACCTATAAGCCACACAATGGACATAAGAGGCTAAAGTAAGGCATATACTCTACTTCAAAATAATAATGTAGAAATCGACAAGCAAGTAATAGAATAGAATAAAAAAGAATAGAATAGATTAAAATTTATTCAGCAACAGTACACGAAATACGCACGGTACACAGAAATAACAATAAAGAAAGAAAATACATTAAAACAAACAGAGTGCGTGCCTCACGGTTGCGCTAAAAAGGTCCATTTCACCGTGATAATATCACCGTTGATTGACATGATGTCAACTAAAAAAAAAAAATTAAACGAGATGATGATGATACTATAAGCTAACTAGTTAAGTAAAATGAAAATGATGGCTCGTTTTTAAATATTTATTTTTTCCAACCAGATTCCCAGCCAGGAAAACCAATTCAGCCCGGTCAACCTGGTTATCCAGGCCAGCCAGGACAACCAGGATACCCAGGACAACCTGGCCAGCCAGGCCAACCAGGATACCCAGGGCAACCAGGACAACCTGGGAAGCCAGGACAACCAGGATACCCAGGACAACCAGGTCAACCAGGATACCCAGGACAACCAGGTCAACCAGGATACCCAGGACAACCAGGTCAGCCTGGATACCCCGGTCAGCCAGAAAACCAACAAGGTGGACCCGGACAACCAGGTCAACCCGGCAAACCCGGACAACCAGGATTCCCAGGACAACCAGGTAAATCTTACTTTACTAGATTAGCTTTTTAACCGACGAAAAGAAAAGGAGGTTCTCAATTCTACCGTTTACAGGCTGTAACGGAAAGGTGTGGTCATATTTTAAGAACCGGTTCTGCCCATAGAAATGAATAACTTTCTCTAAGAAAAAATAGAAAATTCCCAAAAAAAAATTGAACTTTGCATACAAAGTAATCATCAGCTGATCAATATTTGTATAGGAGGGGAAAAAGAATTGTGTGAATTTCCTCAGGTTTTTTTGAATAAAGTTGTTCATATCGACGATGGGCAGATGCAGTTCTTAAAATATGACCACACCATTCCGTTACACCCTGTACATATATACAGGCTGTAACGGAAAGGTGAAAAGAAAAAAAAAGTAAGGGAATGAAAATACGTTTATTTACGGTAAACATGACGCAAAAAACAGAGAATCTCAAAAACAAAGAAAAACCGGCCTGGCCTCTGGGTGTGGTCATATTTTAAGACCTTTCCGTTACACCCTGTATATATATTTTTTTTTCTTTTCTTCTTCTACCTGAAGATAGTAAGAACGTAAATAAAAATATTTTTAATTTGAAGAAAGAAACCAGATTGATATACTGAAAGAACAAAATTATTTCATAATATTTTAGTTTTAGTTTATTTCTTAGTGTTCGAATTTGGCTTTTGTAAATTTTAATGTGCGTTTGTGGTCTGTGCAAAATAAATAAATTATCTTTCTTTCTTTCTTTCTTATAAAGCTAACTAAACCAAAATGCGTCATTTTGTTTAGGTGAACCTGGACAGCCTGGACAACCGGGATACCCAGGACAACCAGGAAAACCAGGACAACCCGGATACCCAGGACAACCTGGCCAAGAAGGCGGACCAGGACAGCCCGGACAGCCGGGATACCCAGGACAACCAGGCAAACCAGGACAACCCGGATACCCAGGACAGCCAGGACAACCTGGTCAACAAGGTGGACCAGGACAGCCAGGGCAACCCGGATATCCAGGACAGCCTGGACAACCGGGATACCCAGGACAACCAGGAAAACCAGGACAACCCGGATACCCAGGACAACCTGGCCAAGAAGGCGGACCAGGACAGCCCGGACAGCCGGGATACCCAGGACAACCAGGCAAACCAGGACAACCCGGATACCCAGGACAGCCAGGACAACCTGGTCAACAAGGTGGACCAGGACAGCCAGGGCAACCCGGATATCCAGGACAGCCAGGGCAACCCGGATATCCAGGACAACCCGGAGAACCTGGAAAACCAGGACAACCGGGTAAGCCAGGATACCCAGGACAGCCAGGACAACCTGGTCAACAAGGTGGACCAGGACAGCCAGGGCAACCTGGCCAAGAAGGCGGACCAGGACAGCCCGGACAACCAGGATACCCAGGACAGCCAGGCCAGCCTGGGTACCCAGGACAACCTGGTAATAACTACTACATTATTTAAAACAATATACTTTATGAGATCCGATCGTAACTGCTGCTTTCATCCATTAACGCGTCAAGTCCCTCATTAGCAGACACAATTAAAAACCTATTGTTGGTGGCGACGCAAGGGCCTGACGCGTGTAAAATGTTAGTGTAAGTGATTTTTCATTAGATAACTTTGTTTCTTCTTATTAAGGTGAACCTGGTCAGCCCGGACAACCCGGATACCCAGGACAACCAGGCAAACCAGGACAACCCGGGTACCCAGGACAGCCGGGGCAACCAGGCCAACAAGGTGGACCAGGACAGCCAGGGCAACCAGGATACCCAGGACAGCCTGGACAGCCAGGCAAACCAGGCCAGCCAGGATACCCAGGACAACCCGGACAGCCCGGATACCCAGGACAGCCAGGCCAGCCTGGGTACCCAGGAGAACCTGGTAATAACAACTACATTATTTAAAACAATATACATAGCTATGCTATGCTTACTTAGTTTTCTTTCTTTCTTCTGCCAGCGCCTTACCCCGCGTGGAATCAGTACCTACTACATATAATCTTTCAACCCTCACTTTAACCCCTTAGGGGATGAATTTCCAAAAACCTCTTCTCAGTGCTCCCCATAAAAGGAAGCCGTGTGCAAAATTTCAAGTTCCTAGTCGCAGTAGTTTCGGCTGTGCATTGATTGTCAGTCAGTCAGTCAGTCAGTCAGTTTCTCCTTTTTATATATATACAGGTGGTAACGGAAAGGTGTGGTCATATTTTAGGAACCGGTTCTGCCCATGGATATGAACAACTTTCTCTAAGAAAAATATGAAAATTCCCAAATACAAAATTGGACTTTTCATACAAAGTTATCATCAGCTGATCAATATTTGTATGGGAGGTAAAATTTTTTTTTGTGAATTTCCTCAGGTGTTCTTGAAGAAAGATGTTCATATCGATGGGCAGATGCAGTTCTTAAAATATGACCACACCTTTCCGTTAAACCCTGTAGAAGATAGATGAGGTCCGGTGGCAACACAAATCTTTAAATGCATTTTGCTGGCAATGAATTTAAAACATACATAGTTCTATTTCGATCAAACGTTTAAACGTTGATTTATTGATGGTATCCAAAAACTTTAACATAAAAACCCGTAGTTCAGCATTTTGTACAAGAAAGAACTCTACAATGATCCAACTGCACTTTTTTGTTTGACTTTAATTTCTGCATCCGGACTACCATTTATAATGTGTCTTATTTTGTAACAAACTAAATTACAAAACAACGCGCCTGTTTGTCTAGGTGAACCAGGACAGCCTGGACAACCTGGATACCCAGGACAACCAGGCAAACCAGGACAACCCGGCAAACCAGGACAACCCGGTTACCCAGGACAGCCAGGGCAACCAGGATACCCAGGACAGCCCGGAGAGCCAAGCAAACCAGGACAGCCAGGATACCCAGGACAGCCAGGGCAACCCGGATACCCAGGACAGCCAGGGCAACCAGGATACCCAGGACAGCCTGGAGAGCCAGGCAGACCAGGACAGCCAGGATACCCAGGACAGCCGGGGCAACCAGGCAAACCAGGACAGCCAGGGCAACCAGGATACCCAGGACAGCCCGGAGAGCCAGGCAAACCAGGACAGCCAGGGCAACCTGACCAACAAGGTGGACCAGGACAGCCTGGAGAACCTGGCAAACCAGGGCAACCTGGACAACCAGGATACCCAGGACAGCCAGGCCAACCAGGATACCCGGGACAGCCGGGAGTGCCAGGAAAACCAGGACAGCCAGGTAACAATCACTTAAACACCTAAAACTCAAATGATCTGTGCTAAATTAATGCTTTAAATCTGTGCAGAATAAATTATTTTTCTTTCTTTTTTTTCTTTCTTTTCTTTTCCTCTCTTAACACAAAATTCAGACGAAACGCATTCTTTTCATATAGGATAAATTTTATAAGTGGTTTTGCTGCTTTCATCCATTAATGTGAAATGTCAGTGCAAGTGATTTTTCGTTAGATAAACTTTGTTTCTTTTTATTAAGGTGAACCTGGTCAGCCCGGACAACCCGGATACCCAGGACAACCAGGCAAACCAGGACAACCCGGGTACCCAGGACAGCCAGGACAACCAGGCCAACAAGGTGGACCAGGACAGCCAGGGCAACCAGGATACCCAGGACAACCCGGACAACCAGGATACCCAGGCCAACCAGGTAACACTCAAGTGATCTGTGCTAAATAAATGCTTTTCCTCTCTTTCTTAACACAAAATTTAAAAAAAAAATTAAGGTGAAAATATATACAGGGTAGCCCGGGAAATGCAAATTTTCTCACGTTTTTTGCAATATGCAGGTCAGTGTCAGGTTGCATGTTAGTAAAAATATGATTCGCGGCTGTAACAAGTAGTATGTATTTATAGAATTATAATAATTAAGTCTGGATTCTGAAAAAGTCCTTCCATACAACAATATGAACATAGAACCTTGTATTGATGATTTGATTACAGTTAGAAAGAAAGAAAAACTCTTTATTCAAGTGAAAGCGACGCACATACATTTTGATACATAAACAATTAATACAAAATATATCCTAGACGGATATATGCGCCACTACCACGCGAAACGGCTAACACGCTACGGCCGCGAATCATATTTTGATCAACATACAACCTCATACTAACGTGAAAATTGCATAAAACGTAAGAAAATTTGAATTTAACGGGTTACCCTGGCGCTTCCCCCTTGATAAAGTTTTAAGTACCCGGAACCTTTTGCGCGCGATTCCGACTCGCACTTGGCTAGTTTTTCATTAGATATCCAAACGTTGTTTCTTCTAATTAAGGTGAACCTGGTCAACCCGGATACCCAGGACAACCAGGCAAACCAGGACAACCAGGGTACCCAGGACAGCCTGGACAACCTGGCCAACAAGGTGGACCGGGACAGCCAGGATACCCAGGACAGCCAGGGAAACCAGATCAACCCGGACAGCCAGGATACCCAGGCCAACCAGGTAAAACTCACTTCATTATTTTTATTTAGCATTCAATTCTAAATCGGGTAGGTAGGTCCGCTTTTATAGAACTAGAATTCGTCTTTAGAGTTACGTACCCGAAGGGTAACCAACGAGACCCTATTATTAAGCCTCTGCTGTCCGTCCGTCCGTCCGTCTGTCCGTCTGTCTGTCAGCGGGCTGTATCTCATGGTCTGTAATAGGTAGATAGTTGAAATTTTCACAGAATGTTTATTTTTGTTACCGCTATAACAAAAAATAAATTAAAAATACAATAAAAATTTAAAAATAACTTTAATTTTGGAAGTCGGTGTTTGTATTTTATTTCTTCGATATTTGACACCGACTTCCGAAATTAAATATATTTTTAAATTTATAGTGTATTTTTTTTTGGAAGTCGGTTATTTTTTTTGTAAAAAAGTTTTTTATTTTTTGCTTTTTAGTTGTTATACCCCAGAACTAAAAACCCCAATAACATGGAACGTGGAATTTAAACATTTGGAGGACACAAAAACGTCATCAAGATATGGGTATTTTTCGTTTTTGTTCAGTTTCTCAAAAAGCGTTAAAGCAATTTCGACAAAATTTATATGGGACCACCTCGGGAATATATTCTTTCGGATAAAAAAAGAATTTTGAAAATCGGTCCACAACTGACGGAGAAATGCGCGGACATACATAAAAAAAAAAAAAAACATACATACAGTCGAACATAGAACCTCCTCCTTTTTCGAAAGTCAGTTAAAAATTAAAGGGGGCTCCACTACTAGAAACGTGTTTTTTTGTTTTTTTTCTCGATCTTAATTATGGCAACAAATAGACGCGTATAATCTTGTACGATGGTACGGAACTCTTTATGCGTGAGTCCGACTCCCACTTGACCGGTTTAACACAGCTAAATGTCGAATAAAAAAACCGGCCAAGAGCGAGTCGGACTCGCGTGCGAAGGGTTCCGAACAAAACATATTTTTTTCAGGTTTTTTTTAAACTGGCTCCACCTTATAGGTTTTTCTATAATCCTATAAGTAAAGAACTACTTTCTGTATTTTTTCCAAAGTTTTGGGCCCAGTTGTTTAGGAGATAAAGAGGGGGAATGGTAATTTTTTATCTATTTTTTATAATAACTTCAAAGTTATATATTTTAAAATTATGATAAAATATATTCGAGACCCTCACAATGTGCCCTTTCATTTGTTGTATCACAGGACATAGTTTGAAAAACTTTGATTCTTAATTTTCACCCCAAATTCCAAATTTATTTATTTAGGGTACACGGTGACCCCCATATTCCAAATTAATTTATTTAGGGTACATGTCCGTGTTTGGGTCACTAATATTCATGTGTGTAGTACCAAATTTGAACTCTATCGGTCCAGCAGATTCGGAGCAAATTGGCTGTGACAGACGGCCATACAGACAGACAGACAGACACATGAGTGATCCTATAAGGGTTCTGTTATTTCATTCGGACTTTCGGAACCCTAAAAATCAAATGAACACACTTAAAATTACTCCAACCTAAAGTAGTATATATGTGTATGTGTAGTACTACTGAACATGAGTTATTTTGTTATCCCATCTGAACCCAGTGTCCGGATTTGAGCCTGGTTGATGGCAAGTTATTTATTTATGCACAGAATTAGAACATAACTAGCGAATTGTGGGTGTACAAGGTACACGAACCTAAACCTTCAGACAATCGTAATGTTATGTAAAATGTCAGTTTGAATTATTTTTCTTAACTCCTCCTTGTTTAGGTGAACCTGGACAACCTGGATACCCAGGACAGCCAGGGCAACCTGGCCAACAAGGTGGACCAGGACAACCAGGCAAACCAGGACAACCTGGATACCCAGGACAGCCAGGGCAACCCGGCCAACAAGGTGGACCAGGACAACCAGGACAGCCAGGACAACCTGGATACCCAGGAAAACCAGGACAACCCGGCGAACCAGGCACACCAGGACAGCCAGGACAACCTGGATACCCAGGAAAACCAGGACAACCCGGAGAACCAGGCACACCAGGACAGCCAGGACAACCTGGATATCCAGGGCAGCCAGGTCAACCTGGCCAAGAAGGTGGACCAGGACAACCTGGATACCCAGGACAACCAGGGTACCCAGGACAGCCAGGCAAACCAGGGCAACCCGGACAGCCAGGATACCCAGGACAGCCAGGACAACCCGGTGGTCCAGGACAGCCCGGTCAGCCAGGATACCCAGGCCAACCAGGTAAAATTCACTCAATTTTTTATCATTATACTTTAACATTCAATCCCAAGTTTTGTTGACTCTGCTTAACTAGAGTTCAATTTCAGGGTTCTATACCCGAAGGGTAACCAACGAAATCCTATTAATTACTAAGCCTCTGCTGTCCGTCCGTCGGTCTCTCAGCGGGCTGTATCTCATGAACCGTAATAGGTAGAAAATTGAAATGTTCACAGAGTGTGTATTTGTATTACAACTCTATCAACGAATAATAAAAACCGGCGAGTGTGAAAGTGCGAGATGGACTCGCGCGCCAAGGTTTCTGAATCAATCATACTTTTTAACATGTTTTTTTAAACCCCACTTGAAAGAAAGAAGAAAACTAAATTAAAAATTAAAGGAGGAAGTCAATTTATAACAAGAAACGTGATATTTTCGGTTTATGATATGTCACCCTTCGAGTGTGACTCGCACTTGGCCGGTATTTTTATTCTACATCAACTAAGTGCGGAATAGATATATTGTCTCATATCTCGTGATGGAAATAGATAGAAAACTAAAATGGGTAATGTCTTCTGTTGCAATTAAATTTTTCTTCCTTGGACTGGTAGCCGCAAACGCTACTAGCCCGTATAACATGGCACTTGAACATAACTGGCAAAATGTGGGTGTACAAGGTATCGGTACATGTCTACCTCACTCTTCAAGGTATACAGGCGTGATGTTATGTCTTGTTACATAAAATATCAGTTTGAATTGTTCTTCCTTATTCCGTTTCTTCTTTTTAAGGTGAAGCTGGACAACCTGGATACCCAGGACAACCAGGACAACCTGGTAAACCAGGACAGCCTGGACAACCTGGTTACCCAGGACAGCCAGGACAACCTGGCCAACAAGGTGGACCAGGACAGACCGGCGAACCAAGCAAACCAGGACAGCCTGGACAACCTGGTTACCCAGGACAGCCAGGACAACCTGGCCAACAAGGTGGACCAGGACAGCCAGGACAACCAGGATATCCAGGACAGCCAGGCAAACCAGGACAACCTGGACAGCCAGGATACCCAGGACAACCAGGTAAAACTCGCTTCATTATTTTTATTATTAAACTTCAATATCCGATCCCACGTCGGCTTATTTGAGTTGGTTCAGCTTAGCTAAAACTAGAATTCGTTTTCTACACAGTTATATGAATACAGTAACACCAACTTAGTTATTTTTTTCTGTCAAATTCGATTACTTACGTTCTTACAATGAAAGGCAAAATAGGTGATTGCTATAGACCTCACATCGACCACACGACCTGAACCTGAGTTTTTTTGTGTGGGTCTAATGGCCGTAAGCTCTACTGCTGAGTATGAAGTCCTGCGTTCGATTCGCGGTCGGAAAATTATCCCTTATTATATGGGACTTGAATATAACGGCAAATTGGGGGTGTAGAACTGTGCAAGGTATAGGTACACCTGTGCCTAAATCGGGTGCCATTTGACATAATAACAAAAGTTCTAACGATCACATGACCTAATTTCATTTAATATATTTTGTTTTTAGTATAACGATGAAATGATATAATGAATTACTGATATAATTTCAGTTTACCTAATTTTATATGGTTTAATAAACATTTTGTATAATGCATATTTGAACTAATATTCAGTTAGTATAATATTTAGTTAGTATAACAATCAAATTCTATAAAACGTCATTATGGTTAACACCCCGACTCAGAGTACCCCGACTCGGATAGGTTAGGCTAGAAGGCTAAGGCGGGAGCGAAGCGGAGCGAAACGGAGCGAAGCGGAGCGAAGCGGAGTGGAGCTCGCGATTTAGCCTTCGTGGTTATTTTTTTTAAACCACCCAGAAATAGGAGCACCGCGAAGCGGGGCTCCATCGACCTATCTTGGCACAGGTGGTAATAAGTTACTAGTTATGTTTAATATCTACTTAGGTTACTATTACCTACTCGTATAACTACGATAGAACTTACATATTTAACTGAGTAAGATAACGCACAAGTGACAAGATTTTTCACTACAGAATTTGGGCAGAAAATGAGTAAATATGAAAATTAGGTCAACTGAATGTTATATAAAAAGAGCAATAATTATACTAATTGAAAATTGTATTAGATGAACGTTATACTAAATGTTATTAGAGCAAAAAGAAGTTTATATGAAATGTAATATTAGATCACTTGAAATTAGGTTTTTTGTTTTTATGGCATATGAAAATTATGTCATATTATCTGTTATTATGGCATATATTACACACCCGCCTAAATCTTCGGTGCATACAGGCATACGGGTGTTTACAATATGTCATACTAACTTCTCCCAACGGCTTCGCCCGCGTGGCATTAGTACTTCTAGTAATCACTATAAATTATAGCCTATGAGCTATTCCAGAATCTATATCTGTGTTAAATTCCATGTTGATCCGTTAAGCCGTTTAGGCGTGATAGAGTAACAAATAAATATCCATTTACCATACCTTCGCCTTTATAACATTTTATTAGTAAGTTGGATTTAAAAATATGTAAAATGTCAGTTTGAGTTGATTTTCTTAAATTTCCCATCTTGTTAAGGTGAACCCGGACAACCTGGTTACCCAGGACAACCAGGCCAACCTGGATACCCAGGACAACCAGGACAGCCAGGATACCCCGGACAGCCCGGAGAACCAGGCAAGCCAGGACAACCAGTACAGCCTGGTTACCCAGGACAGCCAGGACAACCTGGCCAACAAGGTGGACCAGGACAACCTGGGCAACCAGGATACCCAGGACAGCCAGGCAAACCAGGACCACCTGGACAGCCTGGGTACCCAGGAGAACCAGGTCAGCCAGGATACCCCGGACAGCCTGGAACACCAGGCAAGCCAGGACAGCCAGGACAGCCTGGTTACCCAGGCCAGCCAGGACAACCTGGCCAACAAGGTGGACCAGGACAGCCTGGGCAACCTGGGCAACCAGGATACCCAGGACAGCCAGGCAAACCAGGACAACCTGGACAGCCTGGGTACCCAGGAGAACCAGGTCAGCCAGGATACCCCGGACAGCCAGGACAGCCTGGTTACCCAGGCCAGACAGGACAACCTGGCCAACAAGGTGGACCAGGACAGCCTGGCAAACCAGGACAACCCGGACAGCCAGGATACCCAGGAGAACCTGGTAAACCTGGTCAACCAGGCCAACCAGGATACCCAGGACAGCCAGGTTAATATAAACCTAACATGTTTTTTGTACTCTTTGTACAAAATGAATCTACCTACTAGTTTTAATAGATCATTTCAATTTAATCTATGTATTTATACCAACTTGGATACTACACTTAAAATTATTTTTAGAAAATAATGCTGTCTGTGCGTTGTCATACCCTACTCTAGCCATTCCAGTACCATAATAGTTGACAAATTCATTTTATAACCGTTAAATTTTCATATTCGTTTAATTATTTTTATCCATTTAAGGCGAGGCAGGGCAACCCGGATACCCAGGACAACCCGGCCAGCCAGGGTACCCAGGCCAACCCGGCCAACCCGGATACCCAGGACAACCAGGTCAGCCAGGAAAAAAATTATTCTTCTCAAACCCTCGAAGTCTCTCTTACAAATGTTACTTAAGGAAACTATGTACTTTTAAATCTAACAGATTAGCTCTAAAATGAAATCTCTTAGTTCAGTTCATTCCAGTAGTTTGAGTAGTTAGGCCCACTTCTTTCAATAGAAACATTAAAAACTGCATCCCTTAAATTATTTTGAAGTTAAAGATTTAAGAAAAAGAAAAGAAATATCATATTATTTTTAATTCCATTTCATCTTTTCCAAGGCGAGGTAGGTCAACCCGGACAGCCAGGATACCCAGGACAACCTGGTAAACCTGGCCAACCTGGATACCCAGGTCAGCCTGGACAACCTAGCGGCCCAGGCAAGCCCGGAGAGCCAGGCAAACCAGGACAGCCAGGATACCCAGGACAGCCCGGACAACCAGGATACCCAGGCCAACCCAGTAAACCAGGACAACCAGGCCAACCAGGACAGCCTGGAGAACCAGGATACCCAGGACAGCCAGGACAACCCGGATACCCAGGACAACCCGGTAAGCCAGGTCAACCAGGCCAACCCGGACACCCAGGCCAGCCAGGACAACCTGGTAAACCAGGACAGCCAGGAGAACCAGGTTACCCAGGACAACCCGGCCAACCGGGCTACCCAAGCCAGCCTGGTAAGCCAGGAGAACCAGGATACCCAGGACAGCCCGGACAACCGGGATACCCAGGACAACCTGGTAAACCAGGCCAACCCGGATACCCAGGACAGCCAGGACAACCCGGTGGTCCAGGACAGCCCGGTCAGCCAGGAGAACCTGGATACCCAGGACAGCCAGGACAACCTGGTAAACCAGGACAGCCAGGAGAACCAGGTTACCCAGGACAACCCGGCCAGCCGGGCTACCCAAGCCAGCCTGGTAAGCCAGGAGAACCAGGATACCCAGGACAGCCCGGACAACCGGGATACCCAGGACAACCAGGACAACCCGGTGGTCCAGGACAGCCCGGTCAGCCAGGAGAACCTGGATACCCAGGACAGCCAGGACAACCTGGTAAACCAGGACAGCCAGGAGAACCAAGTTACCCAGGACAACCCGGCCAGCCGGGCTACCCAAGCCAGCCTGGTAAGCCAGGAGAACCAGGATACCCAGGACAGCCCGGACAACCGGGATACCCTGGCCAACCTGGTAAACCAGGCCAACCCGGATACCCAGGACAGCCAGGACAACCCGGTGGTCCAGGACAGCCCGGTCAGCCAGGATACCCAGGCCAACCAGGAGAACCTGGATACCCAGTACAGCCCGGACAGCCTGGTAAACCAGGTCAACCAGGCCAACCCGGATACCCAGGACAGCCAGGACAAACCGGTGGTCCAGGACAGCCCGGACAACCAGGATACCCAGGCCAGCCAGGGCAACCTGGTGAACCAGGTTACCCAGGACAACCAGGCCAGCCTGGTAAACCAGGAGAACCAGGATACCCAGGACAGCCCGGACAACCGGGATACCCAGGACAACCTGGTAAACCAGGCCAACCCGGATACCCAGGACAAC
This sequence comes from Polia nebulosa, assembly GCA_951329385.1. Taxonomy (NCBI): domain Eukaryota; kingdom Metazoa; phylum Arthropoda; class Insecta; order Lepidoptera; family Noctuidae; genus Polia; species Polia nebulosa. Next base: position 16,067,330 of record OX589595.1, on the reverse strand, counting down.
CAGGTGGTCCAGGACAGCCCGGACAACCAGGATACCCAAGCCAACCCGGTAAACCAGGCCAACCAGGAGAACCTGGATACCCAGGACAGCCAGGAGAACCAGGATACCCAGGACAGCCCGGACAACCGGGATACCCAGGACAACCTGGTAAACCAGGTCAACCAGGCCAACCCGGATACCCAGGACAGCCAGGACAACCCGGTGGTCCAGGACAGCCCGGACAACCAGGATACCCAGGTCAACCAGGCCAACCCGGATATCCAGGACAGCCAGGATACCCAGGACAATACCCAGGTATGATTGTTTAAGCAGTAACTTATCATTGATCAAAAAAACTACAGTGTGATTCCGAAGAAATATTTAAAAGTACATTTTATTAACAAAATAAATAAAGAAAAAAGTTTGATCGGCATACATATTTATGTGTAAATTTGTTAACAACAAGGGACGTACTCAAACTAATAATTTGTCTTCTTTTTTAACAGATTCCGAAGGGTCACCATCGGGCACTGGAGTCCAGCCACCAGCAACTGTGCCATCTGGTCAAGCGCCACCATTCCCCATCTACGTCATTCCGTATCCGCTGCCTATCGTTCCTAGTCCGGCGTCATGCCCGTGCTATCTTCTGAAACCTGGGCAGAACGAGACCACACAAGGCCAGCCAGGACAAGCGCCACAGGGAACGGCCCCGCCATATTACCACAACCAGCCGCAGTACCCACCATACGGTATTATTGGATTCGTTCCCGTGGTATTCGTACCATACTGCCCAGGAAACGGCTCCGGCATGCACAGCGCTCAACAAAACTTCCCGAATGCAGTACCTGTGCAATACAACTGCGCACAATGCCAGGCCAACAGAGACATCTACCAATACTTCGGTCGACTCAACAGGGGACGCAGCAGTGGCAAAGATTACATCAAAGATCTCAAAGAAATTAAATCTCTTTCTGAATTAGACGACCTTCTAAGAAATCAAATAAAACCTCTACAGAAGAGTATACGCACTATTGCTGCCCACCCGCGAATACTTGACGAAACGAACGAAAAGAAAGAAATAAAGAAGGATGCGAAAAAGGTTGAAACTAAAATTGAAAATAAGAAAGAAAACAAAAGCAGTACTAAAGTCAAGACAAACTAAGTAGGAACTTTACTCTAACTAGGTTGGTTGATATTCGGTTGTATGCCAAGATTTTTTGTAAAAGTTTTAGGTCCATGCGACTTAGATAATTTTGAGACTGTCCGATGGTAAAAATTCTTGGACGATCTCAAAATTTGGAAGATGACGTAAAGTACAATATTTATTACCCACAAATATATACGTCATTATTTTATAGGATTATAGTAAATTGTATGATATTTAAGTATACTAGCATTTTAATATTTCATGATACGCTTCTGTATGTAATATTTACAAATTAAAATTTTCAATTCGTTGTTGCCATTTATTTTGTTAATTGAATTTCATTATTAGCGCCATCATTTATGCGAACTGTGAATAAATAATAAATTATATTTTCAAATAATAATCTTGTTGTTTTAATCATTACTATTACTTGAGTTTACATCATGGTGAGATTTACGAGCGTTTAGCAAATACACGCTCTGCAGTGGGATTGCCGAGGTTCTCTAGTTCTTTAATTACTACTGAGTTCGCTAGAATTGAACGTTACACCAAAATGAGTATAAGTACTTACACCAAAAACAACAACACACATACATCAACTCCAAAGCAAGCACATTTTCAGAGTTTCGTGAAAAATGTTTATTCTAGTCGAACGCACTCGAGGATAAAGTTTTTTTTTTTAAAGAAAAGAAAGAATAGATGCATTGCAGTGCAACTCTACCCTACACACACCCGACCGTCCACCGTAGACCCGGGCCTGCGGACGGTGAGTAATGGTTAGCTCGCCGTCCGATCAGCACCAGGCCCGACAGTCGACGGTGCGTAGTGTTCCACGCGCGCCTCAAAGAGTTGTCAGCAATAAAGACGGGGCTCGTCATGGCCGATGCTTGCCCAGGAGGATTATATTGAGGATAATTTCGAAATAGAGTTACCTCGCCCCTAGGCACTAAGGGCAGGCAGGAACAGGGGTGGGTTTTAGTCAGTAAATGTCAGACACGCCCTCCCGCTCCACCCAGAGCGGGAGAAGTCATTAGATGATTTCCCACCCCACAAAAAAATAAACACACCCGACCGTCGAGTAAATAACATTAATCCTAATTAATATTATAAATGCGAAAGTTTGGAAGGATGGATGTTTGTTGCTCAATCACGCCAGAACGTTTGAACGGATCTGGATAAAATTTAGCACAGAGATAGATTACAGTCTGGAATAGTACATAGGCTATAATTTATACAGGGGGAAGTACTATTTACAGGTGGGCGAAACCACCGGAAGAAGCTAGTGTAGAATAAACAAATTATATATTATGTACTTAGAATTCGACCATATGACGAATATCGGGTGTAAAAAGATAGTTTCCGAAGCCGAAAGCTACATATTCTACCCATTAGTTGTTTTTTTTTTCCACTAGATGACTAGACTAGACCATACCTGGGAATCTACTGGTTCCGGAGATATTGAAGGTCAAAGTCGCAATTTTTTTTTACTTTTTTACGAAAATTAATTCCAAGTATTATTACTAAACTATTTTCCAAACAAACATTAACTGAATTTTCGATCTTTCTTAACAAATTACTCATTTGAAGTTACAAAAACGCAATGAATATCAAACGTTTCCGACAAGTACCTACGCGGCTTAGAGCGAAGGGGCAGGGCATAACTCCGCTAGCCTGGGTTCGCGTTACATTGCGCGCAATAAGAAATGCCTTCTTTTTCATACCTAAAAATAAAAGTCGTTTCCCACCAATAATTTTTGCGCAACGCTACTTTATTAGATGTACAGTATGCGTACTTGACGGCCTTATGATGTGTCTTTTTACACCCTATATATTAATAGTGAGTCCTAATTCATATTACCTACTTTCAAAATAAGCGTCAACGCTCGCTCCTTACCATGTAACCAGTTCAATGATCCAGATGAATGAAATGATGAAAGATTTGGGAATATAATCGCTTTAGAATACATTGCCGAATAAAAAGCCATTTGTATACAAAATCCCCTTATCGCACGTTTCGCATATATGCATGTAAGTAGTGAATTACCTACGTATCATTCATTGTGTACCACAACAGCCGTGACTCCAATGCGTCGTCACGGGTCACTGCGAGGCTCTAGACATTATCCTACAGTTCACAGGGCTTCCATACAACTCAGAATACATAATCCAGCAAGTTTTATGAATATTATAGAATTAACTATCATACAGAAGAAATTTTGCTTGAATTTTTGCGATACTTTTTAATAAGATATCTTGCGGTAAATTTTAACCCAAAATTGAGTAAAAGCATCTGACTATTGAATTTTTATACAGAAATATTGTCACTTTTCAACATCGGCCTCTTCAAGTAGGTACTTAGTCTTATTTTTAATTACACTCATTGGGAAAGCATTTCAGCCTTCAGCTGAACTATTTACAAGGAGACAATTTATATCTAGTGTGGTGTCGGGAATGCCACAGGAACCCGACATTTGTCGCCCAGTGAATACCAAGCTTTACAATGCTAGACCGTGCTGAGTGCCGACCTAGTTCTCAAATCTATTAATGAACTAAATGCAGAACAGAGACTTCGTGTTTTTCATGTTATGGCTACACCGTAGTTAATAAATGAGTGTCAACTTCAAGTAAATTATAATGAGATGATGGTTGATCATCGTTGATAGTGACTTCACAAAGTCATAATATTACTTTACGATACAAAGTGGATATTTATATTAAACTCTATCTGTTGGTACAGGTAGGTAGATAATAAGTAAATTGTAAAGCTTGAAAACCTTTTCAGAATTTTCACAAAGGTACCCAGACTTCAATATCGTATGGCCGGGCATGTACAGTCAATATTTAAGAAAATCTTCAAAGAGTAACGACAACGATATAAACTAGGAACATCGAAAACATTTCAATGTTAGAAGCCACACACGACAGCCGAGACATTTATACCGAACAATAAGATTTACATTCTCACAACTATGGCACAATCTCAAAATTTTCATAGTTAGACACATTAAAAAAATTGATGTCGTAAATACGACAATCTTGTATTTTTTAAGGCATGGCCATTACAATATTATGTGAGTCATGTCCTTGGCCGAGACCACCATACTAAATCATCGGTCATACTGTTTTCAACTTTATATTCGCATAGCCACCGTAATTGTCACACAAATTGTACAAAAACGACAATTTTGAGGAATTCATGACAACATTATAATGGCTTTTGTAGGTGCTTGAATATTAATATCTTTAAGTTCCTCGAATACATATGCGCGGAAGGTTTGTCAAAATAATGGTACTTTATAAACTTTTAACTGTCCTTCTACAATATGTCAATTGTGCGAATGTGGATAAAATACGAAATAAATAGGAGGCGATTTTATACAACATAATACTCATTCTTATTTCATTTTAAACTCTCAATGCTCTCAAGTTGTTATAAGTGCACAGAGAGTAGGAAAGACGCTGCTCAGTTACCTGTGCCAAAAACATGAGACAGTGTTTCAACATTTTGCACTTTAAGAAACGAGTCCCCAACAGCGTCAAGGGTTCCGTACCCGAAGGTTAAACAACGGAAACTTTTTTCTATATGGGTTCCGTACTCTAAGGGTAGCCAACGAAAATCTATTAGTAAGCCTCCACTGTCTGTCCGTCCGTCCGTATGTATGCCAGCGGGCTGTATCTCATGAACCGTAATAGGTAAATAGACAGTTGAAATTTTCACAGAGTGTTGATTTCAATTGCCGCTATAACAACAAATACGCGTTTTAATAATAATATTACGTTTCTTGTATGGGGCTTCCCTATCATTTTAAATTTTAATTTGCATGGAAATACATACATACCACGTCAAAAAACGAAACAATAAAATATTGAAAAAGATTTATTTTCTATACATATTATGGTACGTACCTCCCTTAAATGTAAAGTGGGTATAATTTTTTTTTTCTCGCCTATTCTATAGTGTGGGTATCGTTGGATAGGACTTAAAATCATTGTGGAGTTGGAAATAGGTACTGTTTTTCGATTCAGTGATTCGTTTGTGAAATGTTAAACTTTAAAGTAATGACAAACGGAGCCCTATTGCTGTTACTCACGTGTCTTTCTGTTCGCCCTTTCGAGTCGAGCGTGTCTCCCCCCACCCCCAATAAAAAATAAAAGCTAAATTGTTGGCTTGAACAATATAAAAGAAATCGTAACTGTGGGTACTATAATATAACGAACTTTAAAGGAAAACTATCACGGCTAAGTTAGCTCTGTTATAAAATGTACTTACTTGGAAATATCACATAGTAATAATAATAACCTTAGAGCCCCCTTTCTAAGTCCGCATGTTATTTATAACGTTCGACCGGACGGAACCCTACATTGCGCGTGGCCCGATACGCACTTGGCTGGGGTTATATCTACGAAGTAAAGTATTGTCTACTAATAACTATTATTATCAGCTTTTTCAGTGCAGATCTTTAAGATTTAACACTAGGTAGGTAAACAGTACGTGAAAATTTGACTAGTGATGTCGGATTTAAGGCGCTATTAGCTGCCAATGACCTTCAGTGATTAGCTTGCCTGTTCTACGCTGAGCTCACGTAACGCGTCGTACTATGTCCACCCAGTAATAGGACTCGTCCATCAAGGAGCGCTGTCCGAAATAAGACGCATTATTAATTTATTACACTTAAAACAACAGGTATTAAAAACAGGTACTAAAACACTGAGACTAAATTATAAATAATTAAATGATCTTTAAAATGGTGAAGGTTTCATAAAAATACGGTTTATAATTTTTGCGTGATTCTCAATTTTTTATCCGCGTTAAGACATAACTTTACAAATTAATTACACTATGTTATAAAAATAAAATTTCAAATATTCTGAGATCAAATTACGACGAAAATTGTCTAGAGTAATATATATTTTTCTCAAAGAAATAAGACTAGTCGTTCAGACGTGATGTTCAATTAAAAACCATTAAAAGTCGTATAATTGCGCCTTAAGCTTGTAATACAGTTTGTGTTGTGTCCAACTCCAAATGCACTAGATTCATAAAACAAAAGATAATAAGTATGATATAGTCTTTTTTTTGTATAAGTTATAGAATTCATACAATGTGTCTGATTTTATACAACCAGGAAATAAACCTTAAAACGCCGATTGCAAGTGAGCAGGATGACAAACGACATAAATGGCTCTCTATTACCTATTGTACTCGTAAGTAACCTGACAGAGCTTGATAAATGTCTAATTATACCTAATTGTTCGCAGAGCATTGCTTCCATTTAGAACTAACTATGACTGTTATGGTACCTAATCTGACTACGAGCTAAATACGGTTGACTAATCTACCATTTCAACATAGAGTTTATGGCTTGAACTTTATGTGCCACAAGAAAATGGTTTTCCCTACCACTTAAAAACACTGTTTTAAGTACCTCATTTGGCAATCCGTAAAGGGAAGTGTTACACCCGTAGTCATTAACATTGAAAATTAAAACATAGCTTGTTCAGAGAGTAAGGTAAAGATCATTAGACGCATTACTGACGATCAAAACTACTTAGGCAGATGATGACGAATAGGAAAAAGGTGTGTGTCCAACGAAGAGATGAGTGGATGAGTGCAACCTTGGCGAGACGACCTCCAACCAGCCAGTCAAGCGTGAGAGTACTGCACCTCCCATACACATTTCACCAATTATTAATGTTAATTATAATAGGTATGTTTACTTAGTAAGCATAGATTTCTATTTATAAACTAGTCCCTTCACTAGATCCTTCCCTGTAATAATTTCCATAATTTTAACTTAAAACGAAAACTTAGTCGACTTTGAATGGTATCATGTGACGGGAAACTACACGAAGGAGTGCCTTCCACGACGCTGTTATTTTTTTTAGACAAATTGTTAGTTATTTACTTGGTCCTTTATACTAGTTGTTAATTATATACTTATGAAATGGCGCAGCGCACTATTTCATAAGTATATTGGAATTGGCGTATCATGGAGGTGATTTTCAATCACGAGAGAGAGAAAGAGTTTTTTTTAACTGTTTTTTATGTCGGTACAAGAAAGTACGAGTATTATTCTATTCTACATACACTAATTCTGCTCGTACAGTGGATATCATCAAATCAGACTGTCAGGAAGGGATTGGGAATGCTAGCACTGTACAACAAAGATTCGACAGCAGCTGCTGAAGTGCTAAGCCTTTGAACGCTAGACCAATTATATTATATCTAATACCTTTAAGGGTCTACTACCGGCCAAGTGGCGCCCTCAGTGAATAAAAAATCGTAGCATAGCATAGAAAAGAAATATGGCCAAAACGGCCGTTTCTAACACTTTTGCCTACTACTTTGGACACGAAACATTCTGAGACCTGTTTTAACAACGTAAAAATACTTTATCCTCTTTGTAACAAACGTGACGTTGGATTCTTTAATATTTCTTTTATAAGCTATGCTACGAGTTTTTTATTTAATGAGGGCGCCACTTGGCCGTTAGTAGCGCCTTAAACGAGCAATTCTTGTGTATAAGTATCTGTATATATAAAATTCAAAGTCATGACTGACTGACTGACTGATATATCAAAGCACAGCCTAAACCGCTGGTCCTAGGGACATGAAATTTGAAGGGCGTGTTCTTTGTGAAGAGTATCCACTAAGATAGGGTTTTTCGAAATGCAACCCTTAAGGGTGTGAAAAAGGGGTTGAAAGTTTATAACGCGGGCGAAGCCGCTGGCAGAAGCTAGTGTATATATAATATAATCTGAATCTCGGAAACGGCTCCAACGATTTTCATGAAATTTAGTATGCAGGGGGTTTCGGGGGCGATAAATCGATCTAGCTAGGTTTCATTTTTAGAAAACGTAAAACCGAGCAAAGCTCGGTCATCCAGGTACTTTTGATTAAATGAGGATTTCTAAATAATAGAATTTCCTAGGATAGTTATAATTTATTGCTTACAGGAAACTTGTGCATTTCATCAAATTATTATCTACAATTATATTAATAAAATTCCGTACTATAATTTTTAGGGAACTATATTTTCTATCACCAAAATTTATATTTGTCATCAAGTTGTATCACCTAATAAATAGATCTATCGCCACGAAATATTTTCGTTCTCAGATAAACAAAAATTGTTCCCAGGTATGAATTATCAAATTAATGTTAATATATGTGTAAAATAAGAGATCGATAACCAATAAAATTATATTGCATTACATGAATATAAACTTCGTTCTTATAATAACAGTTTTGTTACTTAAATAATAGCTCTGTGCTCAGAATGGTAGATCTGTCACCAAATAAATCGATTATCGATCCCTGACTGCGACTCCTTTTTATTTGATATTTTGTCACCAATACAGTAGTAACATTTTATTTCGTTCAGATATTAAATTAATAGTATTCGTTACCAATTTAATACATCAATTTATAATTTTAATGAAAAAATGATCAAAGGGGCGGAGACAAATTGGCGCGCTTTAAAAATTGACCGATTATTGCGCTGATTATTCAGTGATTATTGTTTTTTAAGAATAAATATTGATTATTTTAACTTTAATTAAGTGTTTTATCTATTATTCTGCTAGCCATAAGCCAGCTATTTTAAACCAGCGCTGATTGTTCAGTGGTAATTATTTTAAACAATAAATATTGATTATTTTGACTTTAATTGTTTTATTTACTACTCTGCTAAAAATTTTATTTAAATATAATTTATACTACCAGTGGAAATTTAAAACCTTGGGAGTCTAGTTAAGTAGCAGAATCTTTTGGTTGAAACGATGATGACAACCCTAATTTTTTATTTGAACTTAATGCAATTTTCTAGTAACATAATATGATTTATTGGTGATCTCTTTAAATTAGTTTGCTTAAATACTTATTAGGACACACCTATTATAATACATACAAAAACATTTATTTGGTACTAGACCTTATATCTCAGGATTTTAGGTGATTTATTGTGGAACTGATTTTGCATTGTTTGGTGACTACATTTTGGTGACAGATCTACTATTTGGAGGACAAACCCTATTATTTAAGAAACACAAAACTAATTAAATTGGTGATAGCTTAAATGATACCCTAATTTTTATGAGATACACGAACTTGACAACGTAAATATTTAAACATCGCCATTGTCCATTCCGTAGTACCGATGCGAATACTTACCTTCAGGGTTAGTGGCAGAGCTTCCGTATATTGTCGCGCATGCAGTTTGGGACCACACCACTCCTGGGAGAATAGAGTATCATTATTTATGTTTAGCTATTTATGATTGTGTTACGTTTACGAGCGTATGCGTCATAGAGTCTTCTTGACAGAAGGACGAGCTGCCTACAAACGGACTCATTACCTCCCCGGTGACCATTGTCAGTGACAAGACAAAAACTCCCACGGTTTATAAAGGTTGGAACGTACGCACACGTCCACAGAGCGCATCTCCACCTATAACGTACCACCTGTGTCTGTGATTTACTCAAAACTGTTCGTGAAATTCAAATTTAGTAAAGTTTGTTCCTGAAAAAAATTACTACCGTAAGTAGTTATTTTAATATTTTTTGGGATCGTTATTTAGGAATTTTAAAAACCTTTTAAAATATCATTAAAAATTTGTCCTCACCTACTGAAAATATGAAATACTTATAGTTTAAAACTGGTTCATAGGTAGACTTAAAATTAAAATAATATGAAAATATTGAAGGAACTAAAACAATACCTACCTACATTGGATTTTTTTTTTTCAAAATAAAAATCTTAAAATGTAATATATAAATTTTATATATAAACGAATATTATATTAAGTACATAAAAAGTCTTTCATCTTCTTCTTCTTTTATTCATAGAGCAGTGGTGGCCCAGTGGTAACGGTCGCGACCAAGTTGTGGTCGGAAGTTCAAACCCAGGCAGGCGCTTTACTTTGTGTACATTATTTAATTACCACTGTTCTCAAAACGGTGAAGGAAAACATCGTGAGGAAACCGGCATATCCAAGAACCAAAAATTCGAAGACATGTGATATCCACCAACCCGCATTGGGCCCGCGTGGTGGATTACGGGCCACCTCTCACAGAGAGGAGGCCTTTGCCCCAGCAGTGGGGACATTAAAAGGCTGATGATGATTAATTCTTTCATCAGTATGCTTAGAAGTAAATTCTTTAAAAAAAATAGGATAGGTAGTCAGCAGGTGTGAAATACTCTAAAAATTAACCGAAATCAGTACCTATCATTGAGTCTAGATTCGAACTCAACACAATACACTGAAACAGCTCTAACGCTCAACAATTCCGAAATGGCTTGATTAAAAGACCTGTCAGTCAAATTACTTAGATACTTGTTGCGTTTAGTTAACTATCTAATTCAATTCAATTCAATTCCTTTATTTCAATCAACTTGTTGGATCATATAACAGCATTAGGTACAAAAATCTAATCCCCAAATATTCAATGCAGTGAAAGTTTGCAGTTCAAACGTAAGGTTTTTTTTTTTTGCACTGGTCAGTTTTTGGTTCACTTTTACTTTTAATCCATTATGCAATTCATATTACATTTCTTACACGACTCTATAATATTACTTAGTGCTAGAAGAGATTATTATTTTATTCTAAGCTAAACATTCTATTTTTGCAAGTTCATTCGAGCAATTGCATGACGAAGTTGAATCGTCGTAACATAAGTACGTACCTATCAGATATGAATACCTAAACGATTTCAATGCTTTTGTCGGACTTAAATGGGTTAGTGTTACTCTTTGTTCTTGCTGGGATTTCACTTATACACACATACATACCTACCAAAGTCGGTGACGACAGTCCTATGTTTCAGAAGAGATTTTAAGTGAAAACTGTTCATTAATTATAATTATAATTCACTAGCAACCCGCCCCAGCTTCGCACGGGTACAAATTATACACTTTAACCTTCCTCAAGTATCACTCTGTCTATTGGTGACAACCGCATTAAAATCCGTTCAGTAGTTTTTGAGTTTATCGCGTACTTTGTTTTTAGGGTTCCGTACCCGAAGGGTCCAAACGGAGCCCTATTGTTGTCACTCACTTGTCCGTCTGTCTATCTGTACGTCCGTCGTCTGTCACAAAATTTAGTTACGAAGAATTTTTTAACTTCCTATTGACCTATGAACTTGAAATTTGGTGATTATGTTTGTTATTACGTATACTTTACTAACAAATACCAATATTTAGTACGGAACCCTTAATGTGCGCAATCCGACACACACTTGGCCAGTTTTATAATATGTAGTATTGAACATTGATTGATTGTAACATTTCCGAAGAGTAGAGAATACATAAAGGATGCATCCTACTTCCTTCTAACCTACCAATATTATAAATGCGGAAGATTGGATGAATGGCTGAATGTTTGTTACTCAATCAAGCTAGAACCACTGGACGAAATCTGAAAGAAATTTGGCACAGAGATAGGTTGTAATCTGGAATATCACATAGGCTATAATTTATAGTGGGAAGTACTAAACCCACGCGGACGAAGCCTCTGAGAGAAGCTAGTTTTATTATTATAACTCAACATAAAAATTAAGTAGGTAGGAAGGATTAACAACATTAAAAAAAAAACCTAAATTGTCATCGACTTATGTCGTTCTGTACCGGACTTTAAATCTTCCCTAAAGTATTTTAATTGAATAAATTTTTACTTAAATCGACATTCTTTCGTACAGCCTGACACAATTACGCCTACATAAAAACTAATAGGTTTAGGTACGTCCTGCAGTAGATGGTATTATTCTGAACTGCACCAACCTATCTAACCTGGGTGGGCCCATCTATCGCCATGTTCCTCACTCCTAGTAAAATTGTAAAAGCCCGTAGGTACCGTGAATCCGTGATCGAATTGATCAAAGCTAAGCCACATGTAAGAACTGCAAACCGGCTCCTCATGGTTAGGAATTGGGAACATAAATGCCTGACTCAAATGGTGTAATTTCACTGGTTCACGCCCTGTAAAAGGACTTACGGAGTTACAAGAGATAGGGTAGGTAAGTAAGTACATAAATTATTAAATTCAGCTGTCTTCTTTTGGGCACGCCACAATTGCGTCGATAAGTCCCCTCTTTGAGGAGTGCTGAAAAGGCGCCACGGCGGCCTCACCTTCCGCCTGACGCAGGTCCTCACCGGATACGGCTGTTTCGGGAGGTTCCTGTTCCGGATAAGGTGGGAGGAAACGCCTGGGTGTCACTATTGTGTGGATCGCCCGGAGGGCACGGTGGAGGTCTGTCCCGCTTTGGCGGAACACCGCCGTCGGTGGAGGCGATCGACGGTGGTGACCTCTGGCGTTCGGCCCTGGTCCAGGCCATAGTACAGAGCGAGAGGGCATGGGAAGCTGTCACATCCTTCTGCGATGCAGTAAGTAATGTTCGCGAAGGAGGAGGCAGGACGCGTGAGGGAGAGGCAATCCTCGCGCCCTCACGCCCCTAGCCGCCGCAGGAGACGCCTGGGCGTCGGGAGTCGCAAGCTGATTCCCGGCCACCGTAGGCGCAGGCTTGCGGACGGCGAGTAATGGGTAGCTTGCCGTCCGATGTCTTCCCAGGCCCGAGTCGACGGCGCGTAATGTTCCACTGGCGACTCAAAGAGATGTCAGCAGTAATTGACGAAGCAGTAGCGGACGCTAGGGCCGACGCCTGCCAGGGTCGCGGGTCTGTTTGAAAGCGTCACCGTGGCCCCTGGCACAGGCTACTGACGGAACACGGGTGGGTTTTAGTCAGTAAGAGTCTGACACGCCCTCCCTCTCCACCCAGAGCGGGAGAAATTATTTGACGATTTATCACCCATAAAAATAGCTATCTTCACTAATAAATGGACCTATTGTAGACAGGTAGGAAGGCACTTCAGTAACCATTTTAATTTAACCACTTCAAGTACCTTCAACCTAGGTTTGACCCATGTCCATTGAAATTAATGAAAAATAAGCTAAAAAAATAGATTTGGAATATTTGGAGTCATACAATTCTTTAAAAAAATATGAAAAATTGTTATGTGCCGCAAGAGGCACAAAAAATTTCTTTTCAAAAATAAAATGTGCTCTTTTTTTTAAAGTGGTAAGTACTCTTTATTTACCCTGTCTGCAATCAGTTATACTCTATTTCTTTTAAAAAAAAGTGTGTGTGTACTTATGTACGCACGTAAGAAGTTATACTTCTTTGGCGTAACAAGATAAAAAACCAAACTGTCACAAATTTTACAAAAGGAAAACAATTATTCTTCATGAACACCAGACCATAGCTAACTTCAGGGTGTCGGTTCTAGCTAACTTCAAGCTGTAGGTTTTTGTGACGGTGTGCGCGCGCATCGTAAAAAATTACTCACATCATTTTTCCTTAACGCGCCAAAAGAAGTATAACTTCAAAAAGTTGGCAACTCTACTTCAACCGTCTCGAGAATGGTTAAGATTATGAACATTACGGATAGGTAGACATACCTTACATAACACAACCGAGTCCACATCCGAACTTGAACCTCGACAATGAATAATTGAGTAGGTTATCTAACTACTGTTGAATCTACCCGTTAACGCTGCGTGAGAATAGCATCGGTTTAACAACGTGGTCATTATTGTTTCGAGGGTCAAAGGCGTTGGCATACTAATAACTTCGCATAGAGCTAATTAAAATACAGCGGAACTTAGGAAGAACGGAACTATTATGTGTGAACGATACGGTAGCTAAGTACCTTATCATATTAAGATGTTTTGAGGTTTCCTATAGTCGCTACCAAATCAAGTAATCAAACAACACAGTTTAAACGTCGTGGTGGCCCGGAAGTGGTCGCTGCTCGAGCGAGGTTGTGGGTTCGAATCCTTAATTCCTTACAAGTAACAAATTGAACAAGCGTGTTATTTGGTCTTTCCTTCTCTAAACAAGAGGCATTGGCCCTGCGGTGGGTTAGCTCTGCATACATAGGTACGAGTATCTACCGCTGTTATTTATTAGTTTAACTGTTTTTTAGAGTTCCGTAGTCCTAACAAGGACAAGGACAGACGGACAGAGCGAAACTATAAGTCGCTCTGTCCAGTGTCAGTCCATCCGCGGCACAGCTTAGAGATTATTAGCATTATATAATAGTCCATTCAACAAATTAAAAACGTGTTAATTCATGTTTAAGCTCCTAAAAATACGTGCGATAGGTCATTCGATTCGGAATGACGTCTAGAAAAATGTATCTCGAGGATTTTTAGCACACAAAAAGTTGCAATTGTTAGGCCCCGGAATAGCAGAATAGCAGACACAATTAAAAACTTATTGTCGCGTCTTTAGGAGCTTAAACATGAATTAACACGTTTTTAAGTTGTTGACTGGACTACTAGAAAGCTGTAATTTTGCATGAGTATATTTTAATCACGCTGACAAAACGAACAAATAAAATCTTTATTTTTTTTTATTTTTCGTAATTATGGACGTAACTAAAGTAGTGATTTTCTTTTTCTTGCCATTCCTATAGTGTTAGTGTTAGGTATCGTTGGATAGGTATTTCAAAATAATCGCGGGTTTGTCGAGCGCCTCCTCCCCTCCCCCCCCCTCGCCAAAACTAAACTGCGGCTGGAAAAATCGTGAAAGCAGAGCTTAGCTCCGCCGTCAACTTATAAAATGTACCTACTCGGAAATTTTATTACAAAATTACTCAGATGGGGTTTTTACTTGTGTTAAACAGGTACCTAGTCTGGCAAACGAAAGTAGACACTCCAATTTTCAATTTTTTGCAAACTTTTTTTATTTATGGTAATGCTGTAATAATGTCTACCTCAATTTTCCAAAACAAGATGGCGAGTTTTTGGTGATTTGTTGTGATTTTAATAATAATATAATATAATATTCCACAACTATCACACAACGCCATCTAGTCCCAAGCTAAGCAGAGCTTGTGTTATGGGTACTAGACAACTGATAAACATACTTATATATTTCTAAATACATAAATATTATAGATAAATTACACCCAGACACAGAACAAATGATCGTACTCATTACACAAACATTTGTCCTGGGTGCAGGGAATCGAACCCACGACCTCCGGCATAGCAGTCAGGGTCACTAACCACTAGACCAACAGGTCAGTCATTTTGTTAGTAGCATTTATTATGTCAAATAATGACAAATATCTCCACTGAACCATTAATCGAACTGATGACGGCTCTTATTAATTAGCAACAACACGTTCCTAATACGTTTGTTATTCAATGAATTGCATAAGGAACTGAAGGTAGATTTTATGTTTTGGGGTTGATAAACTGATATTTTTTTAATTTGCCGCGTTTTTTTAGTCTACTTTCGTTTGCCAGACTAGTAGGTAAACGTGTAAAGCTATGGAAAAAAAACATACCATACTACATAGCGTCACAAACTTTATCCCAAACGGTGTGCTCAGAGACTCCCCAAACATAAGCGCTTGGGTGTTCGATTCGTTGGAAGTTGGATTTTTATAACTCTTTCTTCAGTTACCATCGTCCTACGTGGGCCCGTTTTAAACGTTAAACCATGAACTCTATTGTTATGTTCATAGTAATAAACATAAAGCCTGTTGTAAGGGGCGACTAGTTTAGAGTCCACTGTGCGTGACTCGACACAGAGCTCTACTAACAAAGAGTAGGCTTTTTTTTTTGTGTTTGATTACTCGCAGTTCAACCATAGCGGTTGTCGACTGCTTAAGCGGACGTGCCCGTGGTGGTTTTAATTATTATTAAAGCCTCCAGCCAGGACTTATACTTAAACTACAAGCGACTACGCTGAGGGCACCCCCTTTGGGGTACGGACCTCGGCTCAGGGCGTCGCTGGGGGAGGCCCTCAAGGGACAGCTGAATCATGATGTGATTATTTAAGGACAAAGAGTAGGCTTGTGGCCTACTCTTTATAATGACAAATATCTGAACCATTAATCGAACTGATGACGGCGTCCTATTAATTAGCTAACACAACAAGACGTCCTTATTACGTTTATTAATATGTCATTCAATTAAGAATTGCCTATGGAACTGTAGGTAGATTTTATTTCTTACTAGAGAATTTATTGTTTTCTGATGAATGTATTTAGTTTTAGTCAATTGATAGCTCTATTTAAGTACCTTCCTACTTAGATTCACTGATGAGCCGGTTTGGTAAAACTTCTTCTTCGTTTCTTTTAATCGTTTCTATAATACATACTTACCTATACACACATAGGTAGATACCTACCACCTTCACGCTTATTGCGACGTCGACGAGTCCAGTTGAAATGATTAAACTATCTTCGTTCTCGCAACGAAAAACTAATCAAAAAAGAACAGCGGAGGAGAAACAAAACACATAATGTTCATTACCCTCCTTATCAAACAGAAGAAAGAATAAGTTAGGCCAATAGGCACACCGCCATCGGGTTTGGAGGCAAAAGTCCTCGTGCACATCTGGTGGGATAGCCTCGTGGAGGTGCAACGCCGCGGCGGCGCCGGGGCGTAACTCCGCTGTGAGGTGAGAAATCGCGACACGGTGGAGCCAGACCTCCGGCAGAATCTCATGGCAGCATGGAGCGACTGTCTAAACCCAGCGCTGGGCATACCACAATCACGGCGATACCTAGATCCCTCTTTGAGGACTGGTTAGAGAGGCACCACGGCATCCTCACCTTCCGCAGGACACGGTTGTTTCGGGAGGTTCCTGTTCCGGATTCGGCGGGAGGACACGCCCGGGTGTCACCATTATGTGGATCGCCCGGATGACACGGTGTAGCATTCAGCAATTCTAATTTCTACAAGGTCCGAGTAGTGGACAACTCCAGATGTGACTTGAACATTAATTACTGCGACGTCAGTCAGTGGCGTTGTTTCTATGGTCAGATGAAGGTGAACAGACATTGGAACGCTCCAGCAAATAGGACATAAGCAGTCTACCACTGCACCCCCACTAGATATTGGTTCGATAATACCCTATTTTGCTGCCGGATTATATTTGCAGCGGCCTACTTCGGTACCTACGCAATCGATTCAGTGATTTCCAATAAACCACTCTAATTCACTAGAAGGGCAGGAGACGAGTAGATAGGTACCTAACGGTTCAGTTGTAGCCTGACTCGAACTTTTACAAAATAATTTGCTAATGATACGACAATGATACTTTCGTCCGCAGATGTCGTCGCGGATCTTTCTTCTTCTGGCTGCTGTAGTGATATTTGAAGGCACGTGTGCAGCGCCTGCTAACGACGCTTCACTATCAGCAAAATCAGTTGCCGACTCTCAGGGTCTGAACGATGACAAAGATGACCTGAAAACTGCTGCGAGCAGTGGATGTAAGTCTATTGTGTTAACCTTTATGTACTTACCTACAACATAAAAATATACATAGCCTACATAATAAGAAACCACTTTTGGTAATAGTTAATAAGGCTTTTTAGAAAATCTTGTTCTTAACATTGATTTTTCATTGTGATTAGCAATCTCGTCATCCAGTTGCCAGCCTCTGCCCTGCCGAAACCAACGGAAATAACAATCTGTATTGTTTTCAGACGCTGCTGACCGGTATGCCGACTGGGGCCGGTACCCAAGCGCTCAAGGGGTAACGGGATACGGTTCTGTAGACAGCAGATACAACTATGGCGGTTTCGGAGGTTACGACAGCCCTTACGGCTACAATGGGTATGACAGCGATCCAAGATACGGTGCTGGCTACGGTGGTAGCTCAGGAGGTTACGGAGGTTACGCCGGAAACGCGGGTTACGGAAGTTATGCTGGCAACTCAGGCTACGGCAGTTATGCCGCGAACCCAGGATACAGTGGGTACAAGGGCGGCTATGGGGGCTACGGTGGTTACGCCGGCAGTGGTGGACTCAACTCCTACTACGGCTACAACAATCCAGGGTACCAGGGAGCTAACCACTTAGGATACGGCTATTATAATAGAAGACCCGGTTACGGCAATATCTACAACAGCGGTATTACTCCAAGCTTAGTTACCGGTTACAGGGGCTACTCCAAGAAATGAATTATGTTTTAGGAAGAATCAACTATTTATTTTCAGTGTAAGTTACCAAAGTACATCCAAAGTTTATATTTTAAGTAATCATCGCAGTCTCGTTACCAACTGTACCTATAGCCCACATTCCATAATAAATTATGTACTTCAAATTATAGGTTTTCGTTTTCTTTACCTTGGTTATTTCAAACCGCTGCATAATCATAATAATAAGTGGATTTTGGATAAATGTTGAATGAGTATAACATGATTGTGTACCTTACTTGAAAGCACTTCTAAATAAAAGAAGAATGCACAATTTAAAACTTTATTACTAACAGTGTGACATACACGTATTCTTAATTAAAATCATATATGCTAATACATGTTAAAATCGTAACATACCGTAAAATAAAGACAATTATTCTAAGCCACTGAACCTCCATTCAAAGTCAGTTTTGTAAACGCGGTGGACAAAAAAACCATGGGTTAGTCGGACCCTGAAACACTTGTTTGCTTCTTCATTGATTTCAATGCTCTTTCGCGAAGCTTTTTTTCCAAATCTTCGTTATTCACCTTTCCCTCCTCTTCCTCCTCCTCTGCTTCTTCACTGTCTGAAGAGTCATCCTTCTTCTTTGAAGATTTCTTATGCTTTTTGTGTTTTTTGTGCTTCTTAGAATGCTTCTTATGTTTTTTAGCCTTCTTCGACTTCTTAGGTTCATCACTGTCAGATTCAGAATCGGAGTCGGAGACCTTCTTCCTGGCCTTCTTCTTTGACACCTGGTCACTATCTGAAGAAGACTCTTCTTTCTCGCGTTTCTTGCCTTTCTTTTCAGTATCTTCGCGTGATTTGGATTTAACTTCCTCTGAATGCTTTGCTTTTACAACTTTTTCTTCTGCCTTCCTACTTTTGCTACCACCATCTGGTGAAGTAGCACGTTCCTTTGAAGGTTCTACCTTCTTTGACCGTCTAGTTTCTTTTTCAGAACTTGTGTCTCGTTTTACAACTTTCTTCTTGCTAGACTTAGCATCACTATCAGAACTTTCATCACGGGAATCATCAGTGTTCTCTATTTTCTTTGATTTGCTTTGCTTTCCTTCACTCTTTTCTGACCTCGAGTGTTCAATGGTAGTGTCTTTGTTACGTTTTTTCGACTTCTTGTCTACATCAGATTCTTCTGGAATGTTCTTTTGCTTAGATTTCGAGCTCTTATGTTTAACTTCTTCTTCTGAGCTTGACTCCGAACTAGATGAACGCGCTCGTTTTTTACGCGATTTCTTTGCTAGTTTCTTTTTTGCGCTCTTTTTGCTCTTCTTCTTCCTATCATCTTCCGAGTCGCTTGACGAACTTTCCTCTGAATCACTTTCACTTGACGAGCTCTCTTTTTTGGGTTTCTTGGTTTTTTTAGAAGTAGCTTTATCTTTGCGTTTTACTTTAGGCTTAGCCTTCGCTTTGACTTCTTCACTGCTTTCACTCTCTGATTCCGATTGTTGGGTCTTACGTTTGCCTTTTTTTGTTTCCCTTGGCTTAGCTGTTTCCTCTTCATGATGTTCTTTCACTGATATTTCATCTCCAGATCTATCGGACTTCTTGTGTTCAATCTCATGTTTCCTTAAGAATGGTGATGGAGTACGAGATAAACTCTTTGAAAATTCACGCAACGTCGGAATCGCAATGATATCTTCTCTTTCATCGTCGTCAGACGATTGCGTTGGCTTAGCATGGTCGTCGTTTTGCGGAGCAAGCTTTTCTTTCGCCACAGATGACTCCCTACTTGAACTAGAGACTGCTCGTTCTTTAGACTGCTCGTGTGGCAATGACTTTCGCTCGGACGACTTCTTGCGCAGCTTCTCCAAGTTTTCTTTAAAATGAATAAATAAACCATCATTATTATATTTTTACTGGCTTCATAATAAGGATTGGTATAAAAGGCATAAATAAAGGTGGGTGAGAAGTAGAATCACTCAATTACACAAAATATACAAATCAATATTACTAATTTCATACGCCTTTCACCACGTCGCCTGAAGAATCGAGACGCCTCCTAGTTGAAACTCACTTCCCAGGGAGCGTCTTCGCACAGGTAACCGACTGGCAAGATATTATACAAACACCATCAGATGATGATTGGCTCTACGCACACAGGATGATTACACTGGAGAAAACCCAATGGGCCATACAAAGCTTCCAACCTTTTAAGGCACCTGGGCCCGATGAGGTGTTTCCTGCCCTACTGCAGTGGGGTGGGGTCCCGGTGGCAACGAGACTGGTGCCTATGAGAGCGTGCCTGGCTTGTAGATACGTTCCAAAAGGATGGAGGGAAGTGAAAGTACCTAAACCAGGTAAGATTGATTATACAAACGCCAAATCCTATCGACCCATAAGTCTAACCTCCTTCTCGTTGAAGACGATGCAATGACTGTGCGACAGGGAGATGCGAGATGGCGCCTTAAAAGCAGTACTGCTACACGGTAACCAACGTGCATACAGCTCGGGTAAGTCGACAGATTCTGCCCTACACATGGTGGTAAGCCTGATAGAAGAAGCGATTCACCAGAAAGGTACCTGCCTGGGCACGTTCATAGACATCGAAGGAGCCTCCGACAAGACAAACTTCTCCAGCATTGGTGCCGCCCTCGCCAGCCACGGTGTGGAACAGGTATTAATTGACTGGATTACTAACATGTTAAGCAAACGAGTTATTCGCCTTGAGGAAGAACAACAGCCGGTCATGATAGCCCGGGGCTGCCCGCAGGGTGGAGTTATCTCACCCCTCCTATGGAATCTGGTTATTAATGGCCTAATTACCAAACTCAACGCGAATCGTTATTATACAATAGGTTATGCAGACGACCTCGCAATCCTCGTACCTGGGAAGGTGACTGGAACGATCTGCAAACCTCACTCAGCAAGCGCTACGCATCGTGAAACGATGGTGCACGGAGTATGATTTGTCAGTAAACCCTACCAAAACGGAGTTAATCATGTTCACTCAAAAACGAGCACTAGGCCGCTTCAGCCTGCCTAAGCTATTCAATACAGAACTCCAGTTATCTAACGAAATCAAATACCTAGGGGTCACACTAGACAGCAAGTTAAACTGGAGTGCTCATCTAGACACTAAACTAAGCAGGGCCTGCATCACCTTTTGGCAATGTAGGAAAATGATAGGTAAGAGGTGAGGCCTATCTCCCAAAATTATACTCTGGCTGTATAGTGCAGTAATTCGGCCCATGGTCACCTACGGTGCCGTGGTGTGGTGGCCGCACCAAGCTAGCCACAGCCGTGAACAAACTACAACACATGCAAAGGCTGGCCTGCATGGCAACCACAGGCTGCATGAGGACCACTATAACGGCAGCGCTTGAAGCCATGCTGGGACTGCCGCCGCTTCATCTGTTTATTCAACAGGAGGCGACGGTGGCCGCGGTACGCCTTAAATCACTGGATCTCTATGGTAAGAGAGAAACTCAACATCGCTCTGCTCATTGGACTCAACAACAATCTCCCAATAACTATAGCAATCAACGACCGGATACCCAAGCAATTTGTCTTTGACAAGAAATACAAAATCCAACCGCATGAGGACATGCCTAGGAGTAGCGGATAAATTCTGAAAATGAGTTACCGCACCCCTGGGCACTCAGGCAGGGAAGGAACAGGGGTGGGTTTTAGTCAGTAAGAGTCTGACACGCCCTCCCGCTCCACCCAGAGCGGGAGAAGTCATTGGATGATTTCCAACAGCCCAAAAAAAAAAAAAAAACCGCATGAGGACCACCGCTGTGAGGGGCTGTGCCCCGCTGAACTGCGGAACTTCACTGATGGATCCAAAACAGGTACTAGCACGGCTGCGGGGATCTTCTCGGTGGACCTCAACATCCACATAGCCACACCACTGGGGGTCCATAAAACAGTCTTCCAAGGAAACGCACCAGAGATCAACACAACAAGCTATGGGCTGACCATAGCGAGTGTTTTTTTTTTTTTTTTAGGCAGGCCAAGGAGGCACTTCCCTCCATTAATGACCGCTTCACCAAGCAAGCCCTACGACTGACCAAACTTCAGTTGCGAAAAGTCACGGCCGTTACAACTGGCCACGGGTCTTTTAATAAGTATCTCTCTGTCATAGAAGTCACAGACAGTCCACTCTGCAGAGCCTGTATGGAGCCAGCTCATCTGCTACTAAGCTGCCCAGTAGTCGCTGCATACAGGGCAAAAATTTCGGACACCCAGAAAACCTATGCGAGATAGTAACAACAGGGCGCTGCTGGCCTTCCTCGAGGAGCTGGGGTGGATCGAATGACAATGCTGTCCCATTTGTACGCAAAATACGCGCCTTGAGCGTGGAGTTGCGGAAACCAGCCCGACATACATACATACATACTAATTTCATAATTCAGATATAAACTATATCAGAAATTTAACGAACCTTTACGGGGTATGGAAACAGATTTTTCTAAGCGCTCTTTAATTAGGTCGCTGGATCTTCTGTCGCGTGACTTCCTGTCTCTCGATCTTCTTTCCTTCGTGCGGTCCTTGGATCGCCTCTCCCTGTGGTAAGAGTAATATATCAGATGTGTGAACTCTATTCAAATTCTTGTTGCCAATGAATTACTTTCTTCCTCAAAAATGAATTTTACAAACTAATTTAAGTTGATTTCAGAATAGCTTATTAAGAGTGAGCAGATAATGAACTTATTATACGAAATCACATGAATCGTGAACGTAATTTACACGGACTGGATTTTAACTGACTAAACGGATGAATAAAAGGAAAGCCAATTTATGATTACCTAGACCTATCTCTCGAGCGCCTATCCCTGGACCGCCGGTCCCGGGAGCGCCGCTCGCGCGAGCCGCGGCCCGAGCGCCGCCGCGAGCGCGACGCGCTCCGCCTGCGGGACCGGGAACGTCGACGATCACGAGACCTCATCACACAAACGATCCAATACATACATTCAGTCTCATCAAGTGAATGCTAAGCTATGATCCATACAAGCTACCTCAACTGAGTTGAACACAAAATAAAATAATATATTACCTGGACACGGTCACGCGTCTTCGTGAACGTGAACGCGAACGCCTGCGTCGCTCCAAAGAGCGGCGTCGCTCTCGGGACCTAGTACAAAAAAAGGCAAGATTAAAAACAATTCTGATTGTTCTGTAACAACACATTGTATGCTACTAAAATTTCATAATGAGGTAAAAATATGTTATTATATCTGTGAGTATCAGGACTGATATTTGCAAGGACCATGGTTAATGCAATGATATTAGTAGAAAGGTGTTTCGGTATATGGCTCTCTTGATATAAATGACAAGGACAGATATAATTTCTTTAAATATTTATTAGTGTTTCAATTACCTACTATAAGTATGCCCCATCTTTTTATTTATTTAATTAAACAGGTACATTAAACATTCAACACACAAAAGGTTATTTCAGGTAATCATATTGTTATACATAACTAGATATTGAGAAAATGTAACAAAAAGTATTCCCTTTTTTATGATTACAAAGAAATGTTAGGCGCACTACCTCTCTCTCCTCTCCCTCTCGCGGCGGCGGCGCTCCCTCTCGCGTTCCCTCTCCCTCTCGCGCTCCCTCTCCCTCTCGCGGCGCTCCAGCGAGCGGCGGCGGCTGCTGCGGCGACGAGACTTACTCCTGTATCGTTCATAACAATTTATTAGTGGATTACAAGCAAAAGTGTACTTTTAAGCATTATATTCCTTGTGCGGCTATACTCACAGTTTCGGACTCGCCGGACGAGCCGAAGTCTCGCGCGGTCGCGACCTAGCCGCGTAAGAGCATGAGTAAAGGCTCTAATTTAATAAACACCTAATCGGGTGTCCCCGACAAATTTAATGCAAGCAAAATTGTATCGCTTATTTACCTTTCTCTGCGAGAACTGCGGCGGGGGCTGACGCTAGTCGACGAATCGCGGTTCGAGCGATACTGGCGTTTCTTATGTGACGACCTTTTCTTTGCACTTCCACCTAAAACAATATTAATAAATTATTATAACTTATTGATAAATAATGGTAACTAATAACTTAAAATGTATTTTTTTTTAATTATATAAAAATTTTGTACGTCATAATGGACCAAAATTTAGGATGGACGTTCCCTAGATTATCCATAAAGGTCATAGCACACATATCAACTCGGAAAGGGATCGCCACCGTATCGCCTTTCATCTCGTCGTCAAACAGGCGTCAACATAACGTAAGCACGTAACCAAAGCGGATCAGCAGCTCCGGTACGTCGACTCGGCTACGGCTAGGCGAAGCCGGCTCACCGACCGCTGGTTGATCTGCAGGTGTATTCGCTAACTCAGTTGACATCAATTTGATAGGCACTATGCAGTACATTGCTCGGTGGACATCAATATACTACGCAATACGGTTTTCCTACGTCAAAGCAGCAATGTACAGCAAAGTGCCTATCAAATTGATGTCCACTGAATTAGCGAATACGCCTGCTGGCTGGCACACAGTTTGAACCTGTTTGGTTAGTTTGTTTGAAATCTAACCTACAAATTCAATCAAACACGTGCGCAATACGACTGGAAGTTGCTTTTTGAATGACATGACAGCACGTTTGGCAACAGTAGTGTGCTGCAGGCAAGCCGCGGGATGAGACTGAGAGGGCACGGAGAGTCGTAAGCGCGGGGACGAGCCGTAAGCGCGGGGACGACGAGCCGTAAGCGCGGGGACGACGAGCCGTAAGCGCGGGGACGACAAGCCGTAAGCGTGGGAACCGCAAGTTAACAACGCACCGCACCGGTTCGTGAGCTTGTTCCGAGGCGAGGCGATTACGTTAGAATTCAGATTAGTGTGCGTTGCAGTAGGGAGTTTCATACAAAGAATGCAGTACGCTGCACGGCTCGAGTTGATACGGCGACGATTCCTTTCCGAGTTGATATGTGTGTTATGACCTTAAGGCTCAATTTACATTGCAGCGGAACGGAAGCGTCAATTTTGTTTAATTGCCGTTTTGTTTAATTTGCGCGCCTTCGCGCGCAAATTCGCGAGAATGCTCGAGAATTCTTGGGTTCGCCTTGAAGGACGTTTAGTTCAGCACTATCGGCAGTCGGCCGATAGTACTGAACCCCGCTTCCCGCGGCGGATTCCACGGACGGCAGTAGCTACGGGAACTCTCGAGTGTGCGAGGATTCCACGGACGACGCGCGACGTTTACATTTAGTTTGTACGTTACACAATAAAATTGACTAAGTTCCCTATGCTATGTACAATTTCGATGCAAAAATTAGCTTCCATTCCGCGGCAATGTAAATTGAGCCTACACAACAGAGGTGACAAGAATAAAAAAAAAAATTATTACTTACAAAACAAAATTTTAACAATTATACTTACGAGATGATGCAGACGTGGACCGTCTTTCACTAGATGAGCGCCTGGCCTTTTCAGCTGGTTTTTCTTCGGCGCCCTTATCTCCGGTGGACCTGTTTATCGTGTAAAATGATTAACAAACAATTATTTACTGGTTTCAATACTTACACTACATTACTACAATAACGTAAGATTAACGGAACTTGATTTACTGTTGATGAACTTACTTGGCAGGTGAAGCAGAACGAGATTTGCGCCCTTCATCTTCAGTTTTATCTTCCTTGGGGGCATTTTCTTTGCTCTCATCCCTGCTTGTGTCATTTGAAGTGTTGTGGTTGACTTCTTCCTTAACCTCCGGCTCTTCTTTCTTCTCTTTCTCTGGAGATTTTCCGTTTTCTAACAGTAAAAAAACATACTTAGTAAGTATATGAACGACAGACATTCCAATAAAAATACGCAGTCTATTTTTTACTTGTTAAACTACGACATAGCAAACTCAGAACCTCATTTAAATATTTTACACTAGCGACCCGCCCCAGCTTCGCACAGGTACAAATTATACAACTTAACATTCCTCATGAATCACTCTGTCTATTGGTGAAAACCCCACGAAAACGCGTTCAGTAGTTTTTGAATTTATCGCGCACAGACAGACAGACGCGGCGGGAGACTTCGTTTTATAATATGTACCTGATCAGTACAAAAAAACTAATAGGATTTTTGTAGTATCTGAGATTTAGATTTATTTGTGTGTTAAAAGCACATCACGCCAGCGATAACGTATGTGTTGTAGTGGGGCATTTTTGCAAAAAAAAAAACCAAATGACAAATAACAATTATTGCATTCTAAAAATGTCCGTACCTTTAGGTTCAACTGGTTTGATTTCTTCTACATGTGAAGACTTCGACTGGCTGCTTCGTTCGCGACTGCGCCTCCTCGAGCGCCGCGGGCTGCCTCCGTTGCGATGCCTAATACATAACACATTGAAATATAGACCAAGCACAGATTTGTTATGAAAACAAGTGACTATTAAAAGAAAAATGAGACTCCCATATACTTGTGAAATAACACATTCAACAAGAACTAGAAAATATTTTGATAAGTTTTTGGTAAGTAGAAGTATAAAATCGAAATATTTAACATGTAGTCAATGGGGGCTCTTAAAAAGATAACGTTAACCATACTGTGATAAAAATGTGACTCACTTCCTTTCAGCGGAACGGTCCCGTGTCCTGGACCTGGAGCGGCGGCGCTCCCGCGAGCGGCGCCGGGAACGCGAGCGGGTGCGGGACCGGCGGCGATCCTTTTCTTTATCCTTGTCCTTCTGCTGTTCCTCCTGTTATGAAAAAATTACGTTTAAACGCGTGCTAAACGGTCTGGAACCACAATTTCTACGAAGGTGACCGTCTAGGACGCGCTTGGTTTGCTGCGCATTTCTTTCTACTAAGGGCTTTAAACGCCATACGGAATTTTGTATCATACCACTATCTACACGGTTTGAAACAAAGGTTTCAAACTGTGTTCTAGGACACATTTAAAGTTTTTTATACATAATTACAGTCATAGAATTGTTAGATAATGGGCAACATTAGATAACGGCCTAATAATGTTTTAAACATTATTAGCTATTGTTCTATAAGCTGATAAGTATAACTGCTTGATTACTTGACCAAAAGATCAAGATATTTATTTACCATTCTTTTCTTTATTTCTTCTTTCTTCTGCTGTGTGAATGACTCTGGTATACCATTCTCGCTGGCCTGTGCACTCAGCAGCAACTCCCAAAGTTCTCCCATGAAGAGACGTGCATTCTTCCCGTTCAAGAACCCAGTTAAGTTGATCTGCATTTTCTTGGGACAAGGGAACTAGGAGTCGAGGAAACAGGATCGGGAAAGAAAAGAGCTTGCATTATTAATCTTCATCAAATTTGTTATTTTACACCCTACCATTTTGTCCATTAAACTTGATTTGTTCCACTTAATGTTTTCTCAGTTGCACAAAAAAAAACAAATTTTAAGGAAAATAAAATAAATTGAAAAGTCGTTAAGAGCGCCGCAATTAGGTAGTTGGAATTGAATGGTCAGCATAAGAAATGACTCGGGTAAGGAAGCAAGTGGTATGTACATGTGTTATATTAATTTTCATTAGTGCTGGAGCCGGATCAGCGACGACGGCGCGGCGGCGGCGAGAAGACGCGGCGGCGCGCGCTGGCTGCTGCGGAGCTCTGCGTGCGCGGCGCCGGACGACGATGCAGCACGGGCTTCGTTCTTCTCTCTTCAACCACTTGCACCTGTAAGGGTTTTGCGAACACAACCACATTATGCTGAACGCAAGGCCTAAACTTGGGACTTCCATACCTCGAGTCAAATCAACCAATCTCTTAACGACTTTAACAAATCTGTTATCAATACAATGATATTTTAAAAGTCGCAAACAAGGGAACTCCACTGCGTATGATGCTTTACAGTTAGCATGGTTATAGTATTTAATTTCCCCGTAAATACCGATTGAGAATGCTAAGGGCCTCCGAAAGAGCGGAGCCGGCGGGACGGCGGCGGGGAGCTGGCGGCAGCGGGCTGAGGCGGCTTCGACGGCGCACTAATCGGTGTGGACCATAAAAATATCCATACGCAATCAATATACATTTGACATCATACTTCAATTGCAGTTTCTTTTGAACAGTGATAGATTATATAAACTTTCTGCATAAGAACCTATTATTTAATAATCAAGTAATATAATCTAAAGTCTTACTGTAAAGAAACTGCAATGATTACATTTTGTTATGAATAGAAATACTCAAAGAAAATAAAGGATAGTCACTCACCTTCTCCTCAAGCTGGTTGTTGACATAGTCAATGACTACATCATCTTCCATCTTGAGTATTTCAGTGATCTTCTGGGTGATCCAAGGCTTCAGCACATCCAGCTTTACCTTGGACATGTCCACCTACATAAAAGAGCTTATTATTAATATATAGGAAGTTACTCAATAAGTTGGAACAAGTTGTATAAGTAACTAGATGATCACAATTTGCCACAACTGATTTAAAGCTATGAGTTGTGTTTTATTAACATGCATTGAATAATTTATATTATACTTTAAAAATTGCAATGAGTATTTTTTTTTTATTAATTAGATAAAATGGAAGCAAACATAAAAAATCATTTCGTCGTCATGTTTTTGTTTTTTAATACATCAACATACCATCTACAATAGTTAATTCTGTAATTTGTTGTGTAGTTGCATTTTATTTAAGGTTTTGAAGAATAATTTTGTTTCAAATGTACCTGCTGAGTTAAACAGTCACCAAACTTCATCTGCTTCATCAGCTTCTTCTCCTTGTCGCTGAAGCGGGTGTCCTGCTCCGTACTTGTGCCCTAAAGCAAGATTGAGGTTATAATTTTAAGATTTAATTTATGAATTTACAATCAAAAGGTGACTGTCATGGATTTGGATTTTAAGATTACGTGTGATCTTAGAGTTATAGTGTGAGGCATTTATAAAACCCTTAACAATTGATAAAAAAAGAAATCAGTTGTCAACGTATCAATAGAATTATCTTAGATTCGTGTAGTAGTTGCTGGGGAATTTCTGAAAATACAGCAAAATGTAGCTCTCAGCCGGGCAGAGTTCGCATTTATCTAGAACAGCATAAAATGCTTTGTAATATCGCCCTTAGTGACAAAATTAAAAATTATAAATGTAGATCGCAGTCAACCACAAAATAAACATGAATGCAAACACATCGGACTTATAGATGTAAAAAAAAATATTTAACTTACCGTATACATCATCATTTTTGAGATGAAATAATAAAATCAATAAATCACACGATGGGAGCCTCGGGTGAAGATCCCAAGGCGTGAGGACGCCGAAGTCGTCCTCACTCGAATCCTATTATAACACGAAACTACAACTGCCCGCAGTAACCAAATGTTGTTCTCTGAAAATAACAGAACTGTTTTACACTAATTTAAACACAATTCACACAAAATTACCAAAATCTACGAAATGCGAAAATGTGACTAACCGCCATATTGAAACCAGGTATAGTGATGTATGTATAGTGTAGTGACCAGACCGACCATAGATTAGATCAAAGAGTATAATAATTAATAATACGTTCGATTATAGTGAGAGCAGTGTTGCCACGAACCTTAAAGGCTCAATTAAGGCTCAATTACACCTTCCGATTTCAAGGGACCCAATTTAGGAACTAACTAACTAGGAAGCAGGAAGCGAGCAATTACACTATCCTAAATTGAACTCCTAAGTCGGCAGTGTTGCCAACTCTTACAAATTCGAGTCCCTAAACAGAATATCAAAAGTCGCTCTAAAGTCTCTTAAAAACTGATTCTACCAGGAGCAGACTTAAAAATAAAAAGAGCGGACTCAGATTTTTTTTCTGGGAAAGGGACTTTGTGAAATTTAATTTAATTTTAAACACAAACCAAAATACTACTACCCCATTTGTAGCGACAAAGTCTCTAAATTGGCAACACTTAGCTCTAAATCGGGGTGATGCGATTACACTATCCTAAATCGTACACAATTTAGGAAGTCAAATCGGGACGTCCCAATCTCACTAAATCGTACACTAACTGCTCTAACTGCTATTACACCTTCCTGTTTCCTAAATTGGGTCCCTTGAAATCGGAACGTGTAATTGAGCCATTACACCTTCCGATTTCAAGGGACACAAAACCTTACTGAGTGACAACGGTGGCGAGTTTGATAACAAGGACGTCCGGAAAGTACTGCAAAGACACGGTATTCAGCATAGGCTGACAATGCCTTACACGCCTGAGCAGAACGGCTGCAGTGAGCGAGAAAACCGAACGCTTGTCGAAACTGTGAGATCCATACTATATGTAAGAGGAGAAATGCCTCAAAAACTTTGGGCAGAGCTGATAAACACAGCTGCTTACGTGCTCAATAGGACGGGGCCTACAAAAGTAGAATCGAAAGTTCCTTTCGAGTTGTGGCACAGTAAGAAACCAAAAATAAGTCACGTAAGAAAATGAGCAAGAAAGCCATAAAAGGCAGGCTCATAGGCTACGA
The DNA here is from genome assembly GCA_951329385.1 of Polia nebulosa. NCBI lineage: Eukaryota > Metazoa > Arthropoda > Insecta > Lepidoptera > Noctuidae > Polia > Polia nebulosa. The sequence continues at coordinate 16,036,837 of OX589595.1, read as the reverse complement.
AGGCGACGACGGCTACCGGATCTGGAACGGACGAGAGACACTGAAGTCAAGAGATATCTCATTCCAGACCGATGTTGAATTTAAAATCGACACCAGCATGCCCTTACGGTCAGAGGGAGCCGAGAGTGATTACAGAAGCATCCCTGACCCTGTGCCTGATGCCGAAAACCAGGAACTTGCTCAAGAGGGAGAGAGAGACGATGACCAAGTTCTGGTCACAGACGAAGTCTTCCTCGACGCTCGTGACGTACGAGAGCTAGAGATCACTGACCTAGCGTCAGTGATGATGAGGTCTATGAAGGAGAGCTAGAGATCACTGAGCCTCAAACTGCTGATGGTACCCCAGCTGAACAGGAACCTCGATACAATCTTAGAGAGAGATCCACAATCGCGAAACCCAAAAGATACGAGGACTTTGTGTGCTCGATAAGTAATGAGAGATGCCCAGAAACCTACAAAGAAGCCAAATTGTGAGCGAGGATAACGAAGAATGGCGCAAAGCAATGGAGAGTGAGATTAATTCACTATGAGACCTAAACGTCTGGACACCATGTCCGTTGCCCGAAGACAGGAAGGCACTACCCTGCAAATGGGTCCTACGCATTAAAAGGAACTCTGACGGCTCTATCGATAAATATAAAGCCCGACTTGTCGTAAAAGGTTTTAAACAAAGAAAAGGCATCGATTATGAAACGACTTTTAGTTCGGATGCGCGTATGGCAATGATAAGAGCCTTACTGAGTGTAAGCGCTCAAGAGAATCTACATCTTGCCTAGTTTGATGTGTGTACTGCATTCTTAAACGGCAAACTTCAAGAAGAGATTTATGTACAACAACCGGATGTCTACACTGATGGTTCGTCAAATGTTTTAAAGCTTAACCGAAGCATGTACGGTCTAAAACAAGCCCCAAGATGTTGGAATTCCTGCTTCGAACAAATTCTGCTGGATATGGACTTTAAACAAAATGAATCCGACTGCTGTCTGTATACCAAGCAAGTTAATGGCAAAAAGCTACTCATCACCCTTTATGTTGATGATGGTTTGGTAGCTGCGACTAATGAGGACCTTGCCAACAGCTTTCTAAATGATTTGAAGATGAGACTGAAAATTACGACGAAACCTTCGTCTTACTACCTAGGCTTAGAAATAGTCAGAGAAGCAGACGGGTCTATCTTCATCTAACAAGAAGCCTATGCCGAGAAGGTCCTGGACCGATTCAGAATGGGAAACTGCAATTCAATTGGAACGCCTATAGATAATAATGCTCAATCAGGGAAAGTTGATGCAGTAGAGGCACACTTCCCTTATCGTGAAGCTTGTTGGGTCCCTCGCATATCTGATGACCGGGACACGCCCAGATATTGCATATGCTATCGGAGTTGCATCCCGGAAACTAGAATCACCGACTAAAGAAGATTGTCTTCTAGTAAAACGGATTATGCGCTACATTCAAGGCACTCCTTCTTTTGGAATAAGGTACAAGGCCAACCATGAATGTGGCCTATTGGAAGGCTATAGCGACGCTTATCACGGTGGTTGTCAAATGAGTGGACGTTCAACCACAGGAGTGGTATGCTGCTATACTGGAGGCATTGTATCGTGGCTGAGTCAAAGACAAGCCTCAGTCGCCATATCAACGACCAAGCGGAAATTGTCGCTGCAAGTGAAGTTGCTACTGTTGCTAGAGAACTATTATGGCTCACTAGGATATTTAACGATCTGACTAAATAAACAGAAGTACCAGTACTGCATGTTGACAATGAAGCTGCTATACGCCTGGCGCACAACCCCGAGTTCCACAAGAGAACATATCAGAATAAGACATTTCTTCATAAGAGAAATCTTGAAAGAGGGAGGCATAGTAATCAAGAAAGTAAGCTCGAATGAGCAACTGGCTGATTTTTTTACCAATACTGTGCCAAAGCCCACCCATCAAAGAACATGTACTAAACTAGGTATATGTAAAACAGACAATTAAGGGAAAGTGTTAAATGCAGACTCCTTGGACCCTTTGCTTCATAGAGTCGAGTAATTGTCTGTCACCATAGTGATGAAAAAATTGCAGTATTGTCAAAAAAAAATGTGTGCAATGAGATGTAAATTGTTGATGATATAATTCATAAAATACGTTGTACCTTTTACACTGTTTACTTTGCTTTCACAACTGCGCTCCTCCGCTTAAAAAAGCGTATATTCTAAGAACGCTCACTCCAATTAAGTTTTCACGGTGAGCTGTCAACAGAATCGACCGGCTGTTCGTGATTTATTTACCGACAGACTGTGCTTAGAAAAGTAACAGGCTGTTATTTAATAACTTAAGTAATTATTGCGTAACAATAACAGCAATAACTGGTATCTTGTTTGACCTGTTATAACCCAAGTCTAAACTCCACTGACGAGAAGACAAAGAAGAGAAATATAATAAGTTCTAACCTAACCTAACCATTTTACTGAACCAATCAAAGCCACTACAAAATTAATCCACTAGCCACTAAAACCAATATTTATTTGCTAAAAGGAAAGTCTAAACCACCACATCTAGTGGAAAATTTACTGAGTTTGCAACACTGAGTTAATGTGACAACACTTGTAAAATGGCGTCGTTTCACGTTTGGTTTCACTTATCGGCAATAGTCGATAAATTATTCCAGGTGCTAATTTAAATAGTATTTATTTAAATCAGTGCAATATATGTAATTTAATGAAATATGACTAAAAACTATGTAAATCACTAGATATACATATTTATTTCATCATTATTATGGAGTAAAACATTTTAGTGCCTTGAACTTTCTCTATATCTATAGTAGTCTATGCTTCCGTAAAACGAAACGTACCTACAATGACAAGACTTAACCTCAAAAGTGTCATAATATTAGAGCTGTAAAAGTAACGAAAAATATCGTACCCGTATGAATTCGTTACTATAACAATCAGTACTCGTTATTATCGTATCGTTACGTTACTTGTTACTTTTGATACCTAATAACATTAGAGCATCTCATCGAGTCATGTTGCGTATTGCGTACGGTATGTCCACGGAATAGAAAAAACAGTGGAAGTGCCCCTACACTTTCGTAGCACGAGAAACAGTATCGCCAAACTCACATTTGCAAATTAAATTGCACATTACACACATAAAAAAACGTGATATAATTGCCTATAAATAACAAATGCAACTGTTTTTTCTATTCCGTGGGTATGACGTTGACGTCGCGTCGATCGTTTGTGTAGAAAACATACTTAAACATTACATGCCCTAGCTGCGTAAGGTGTATTTTTTTTAACTTTACCATATTTTGAACTAGACTTGTGTATATGTAAATCTGAATTAAGTTTGATTTAATAGGTCAATTGGTACACGTAAACAAGTAAACTGTAACATCGGTACGAAAATACGAAATGCATTCGTGAGTAACGTTTCGGTACTCGGTACTAGATAGCGTACCCGTTACTCGGTAACGAATACATACGGTTTGTTACAGCTCTACATAATATTGTTGAATTTTTATGTTTTTTTTTTTTTCTCGTAAACTATTAATTTCCGTGCGAAAAGAACTACACGTAGAAGCTACTAATAATATTATCTTTCTGTAAAAAAAATATGGACTCTAAATTCCACGTCACATCATCTAAAGCTTAGCTAGCCTAGGGGTTGAATAACCCCATAAACAGAATATCAATAGTCGCTAGAAAGTCTCTAAAACTGATTCTACCAGGAGCGTACCAAAACAAAAAAAGAGCGGACTCAGATTTTTTTTCTGGGAATGGGATCTTGGGAAATTTTATTTTATTACAACACCTATCACATTTTAAAAATACTAATAGCCCATGCGGCTCCGGCTTAATAATGCTGCCACCCCATTTTATCCCATGGGTGTCGTAGGAGGCGACTATGGGAAATTTTGAGACCGTGCATACTATTACAGCTTTTTAGGTCACCCGCGTGGTGGCGGGTAAACCATCAGCAATTGCATTCCCAAGGAGGGTTGGTGTCAGGCTGGTGGCCGACTGTAAAATATTTGCCGAATCTCTATTAGCATGATGGGTCTAAACGGAATGTGCGATAGGATTAGGGCGTACCCCACAGGCGAAGCGCAGGGGCAGCATCCGGCCGCTGTGGAAAATGGACTAGGGCTGTGGCACCACCCCGGGCGGGGGCAACATAAGAAGCTAGCTCGGGAAGTGAGATTGAGGGATGCAAGTTGGAATGTTGGGACTATGATTGGAAGGGCCAGCGAGTTAGCGGACGTATTAAAAAGAAGACGAATAAATATAGCGTGTTTACAGGAAACTAAGTGGAAGGGAAAAAGGCGAGGGAAATTGGTGAAGGATACAAGTTTTTCTATTGTGGAAGTGACGGTAAAAGAAATGGCGTGGGAAAAGTATTAGATAGTAAATTGAAAGAAAGCGTGATAGAGTTTAAAAGATGATAGATTGATAGTTGTGAAAGTTATGATGGACAATGTGATGCTCATAGTTAGTGTGTATGCCCCGCAGGTAGGATGTCACGAAAGGGTGAAAGAGAAGTTTTGGGAGGATTTTGATACAACTGTAGTGACCATCCCCGTGCATGAGTAATTGGTAGTTGGAGGAGATTTTAATGGGCATGTAGGAAGAACGAGAAATTGTTATGACACAGTACATGGGGTTTTGGAAGTCCAAATAACGAGGGGGAGACGCTGTTGCAATCCGCTACCGCATTTGCTCTGGCAGTAGCCAACACTTGGTTCCAGAAGAGAGATGAACACCTGGTCACATACAAAAGTGGTAACCACACGACTCAAATTAACTATTTTCTAGTTAGGTGCAACCATATTAGGCATGTCAAAGACTGCAAAGTGCTGCCTGGAGAAGTCTTGGTCTCACAGCACAGGCTCCTGGATAGGGTATTAGCGATAAAAACACAGTAAACAAAAAGCAAAGAGCGTCCTCCTCCTAAAATAAAATGGCATATGCTAGAGAAGAATGATTGTGCGAAGGAATTTAGAGAGCGAGTAGTAGACAAAATGATAGAAATGGGAAACATGATTGATCGAAGTGTAAATCAAAGCTGGAATGAGATAACAGGGTGTATTAGGGATGCAGCAAGGATATTTTGGAAGAGACAAAAGGAAGGGGCACAATAGAGAGGGATACATGGTGGTGGTCTACAGAAATACAGGAAGTATTGAAGGAAAAAAAGAAGAAATTCAAGGAATAGCAGAGTGTAGAACTGGAAAGCGTTAGTCTGAAAGCTGAAAAAAAAAACGAATATGATGCGTTAAAGAAAAAAGTTAAGAAAGCCGTGGCATTAGCAAGAACAAAAGCTCAGGACAAACTGTACGATACACTGGACAGTAAAGCTGGCCAAAAAGATCTGTACCGGCTTGCTAGAGCCAGAGACAGGAAAGCGAAGGATGTTAGTCGGATAAGATGTGTAAGGGATGAAGCTGGAATACTTCTATCAGAGGATGAAATGATTAAGGATAGATGGAAGGGCTATTTTGAAAGACTGATGAATGAGGAATATTCTGGAGTGGTGTTGTAGAGACTAAACGCATGAGTGAGGGGTTAGTGAGAATGGTCAGAGTGAATGAAGTGAGAATAGCAGTGAAAAGAATGAAGAACGGAAGGTAATTGATCCAGACAGAATACTAATTGAAGTGTGGATGTCATTACAGGTAGATGGATGGACGTGGTTAGCTTTGTTCTATAATAAGTTGTTGCTGGAAGAAGCCATACCTGATGAATGGTGCAACAGTTCGTTGGTGCCCATCTTCACAAAGGTAACGTGCTGGAGTGCAACAACTATAGAGGAATAAAGCTAATGTCACATAGTATGAAAGCATGGGATAAAGTTATTGAAAAGCGGCTGAGAGAAGAGAGTGAAATCTCACAAAACCAGTTCGGTTTTATGACTAGTCGGGGTACAACGGATGCCATTTTTGCTATCCGACAGGTGTGCGAAAAATACAGAGCTGTGCATAAAAACTTGCACAACATGATGTTCGTTGACCTCGAAAAGGCATATGACCGGGTGCCTCGAGAGGTTTTGTGGTAGGTCTTAAGGAGAAAGGTGTGCCTGGGAAGTATGTGCGGTTGATCCGAGCGATGTACAGTTGATGTATTACCCAAGTCCGTCCGCAGGGGGCACCACTGATAATTTCAGTGTAGCGGTCGGTTTGTACCAGGGGTCGGCCCTCAGCCCTTACCTCTTCTTGATGATAATGAACGCTCTGACGTCGGATTCAGGAAGAGGCTCCCTGGTGTGTGCTGTTTGCTGATGACATTGTGCTAGTTGCTGAAAGCGGCTTAGAGGTCCAGAGCAGATTGGAGACGTGGTGGCAAAGACTGGACAGTGTGGGCCTGAAATTGAGCAGAACCAAAACAGAATATCTGTTCTGCGATTTCGGCGGTCTCTCCAGTCCTATGCCTGTAGCTCTCAACGGAATGCCTATACCGATCTTCACCGACTTTCGGTACCTCGGGTCGCTTGCTCAGGGGGATGGCGATATAGACCGAGACGTAACGCACAGGATCAACTCAGGATGGATGAAATGGCGACAGGTCACTGGAACAACTTGCGACCGACGGATGCCCCTTAAGATAAAGGGGAAAATCTATAAGTTCGTGATTAGACCTACCGTACTGTATGAGTCAGAATGTTGGGCTGTGAAAAAGACGGATGAAAAAAGGCTCAATTACACCTTCCGATTTTAAGGGACCCAATTTAGGAACAATCTTACTAGAAAGTAGGAAGCTAGCGATTACACTATTCTTAATGGCCTCACTAAATCGGAATCCTAAATCGGCAGTGTTGCCAACTCTTACAAATTCAAGCCCCTAAACAGAATATCAAAAGTCGCTAGAAAATCTCTAAAACTGATTCTACCAGGAGCGGACCAAAAAAGAAAAATGGCGGACTCAGATTTTTTTTCTTGGAAAGGGACCTTGGAAAATTTTATTTTATTTTAAACACATACAAAATACTAATAGCCCATTTGTAGTGACAAAGTCGCTAAATTGGCAACACTTACCTCTAAAACGTAGTGATGCGATTACACTATCCTAAATCGTACACAATTTAGGAAGTCAAATCGAGACCTTACAATCTCACTAAATCGGATACTAACTGCTCTAAATGCTATTACACCTTCCTGTTTCCTAAATTGGGTTCCTTGAAATCGAAAGGTGACTACTGATGATGATACGGTGATGGACTTCCCCCGCGCCCGCCCGTTTAGCTGGCCCACCGCTCGGTGGGGCTCATCTCAATCATATATTCATATCATTCATCCATTTTCCGTTAGGAGTATGTATTCTGTGTCCATTTTCTCCTGGGTCTTCTGGATGAGTGAATCTCCGAGTCCTCCGCATCTCCGAGCCGCAGCTAGAGCCGTTGCGCGCGCTTTATAGTAATCGAATTTAATCTCATCATCGCGTAATTAAAATATTTATTATAGGCCTAAAATCAATCTCCGCGAACCAATAATAAAAATCAAATAAATAGTTTTCAAGCATCGCAGAAAAACGTGTTTTTAGTTTCCATCCGTGTGGTCAGGAGAAGGTTCTTCAAGACGTAAGTAACATTGAATGTATCTCACGTCCAACCCTGACTGTAGCCAGGGGCAAACGACCACCAAACTCCTCTCCGTCCCAACCGCGTCACCAAAAACCGAAACCACTGTACTTTAGCGTCGGTTGCGTTTTTATAGTACGTATTTTTTTTTGGGTAGAGGATACCCTTTTTAGTGTTTTGGAAACACCAAAGTACGGAAAACCATAGGGGCCGAGAAAAAATTGCCAATTTTTTTTCCGAATTGGTGAAAAATTAAGCGTTGAAGTCACGTGATGGGTCTATAGTCTATTTCCATGTAGTAATACGGCAGCGGATAAATTCTGAAAATAAGTTACCGCACCCCTGGGCACTCAGGCAGGGAAGGAACAGGGGTGGGTTTTAGTCAGTAAGAGTCTGACACGCCCTCCCGCTCCAGCAGGAGAAGTCATTGGATGACTCCCCCCCCCTCCCCCAAAATAATACGGTCAACTACATCTTCAAGGACTAAATTAACACCAAAGCCGTGCGTGTCGACGGAGCCCCAGGGAGGGGCTCCTACTTCTGAGTGGTTTATAAAAATAACCGGTCGCGGTGCCCTAAGTCTCGAGGTCGCTTCGCTCGCTCTTGCACCCTTTTTTTTTGTGGGGTGGCAAATCATCCAATGACTTCTCCAGCTCTGGGTGGAGCAGGAGGGCGTGACTCTTACTGAGTAAAACCCACCCCTGTTCCTTCCCTGCCTGAGTGCCTAGGGGTGCGGTAACTCATTTTCAGAATTTATCCGCTACCCCTTGGCAATCCGCTACCCCTAGTCCCCTAGGCAATCTGCTACCCCTAGGCACGCTCTTGCACCCTAAGTTGTCATTGCCACTAGCTCACTAAAGTCCAACAGTTAATAAAACCGACACTTAGCATTTCAGGATCGGGAGCAGCAGAACACGAAGAAGGGGACTGCAGGGACCCCATGGTCTCAATCAATCGTAGTTACAAACAGGAGTACGATAGACGCTTTCGACTGTAAGTACATACGAGTGACAACTGTCAAACGTATTTTTCGCGCTAATAACATTCGATTACGTTTCGTTAGTAAAAAAAAAGTTGTGTGGCACTCGGAGACTGCCGCGGTAAAGCTATTGCATAGCATTTTTTATCAACATAAGCAATTATAATTATTTATTTATTTTATTTATGCAGTATTTTTTTTCCTTTGTTTTTTTTTTCTTTGATATTAATTCAAGTTACACTTTTTATACGCACGTAAGAAGTTACACTTCTTTGGTGTAACAAGATAAATATCATCATCATCATCATCATCACCATCATCATCATCATCACCATCATCATCATCGTCATCGTCATCATCATCCTCACCACTATCATCATCATCATCATCGTCATCGTCATCATCATCATCATCATCATCATCATCATCATCATCATCATCATCACCATCGTCATTGTCATCATCATCATAATCATCGCTATTCATCGATAGATGGCAAAACTAAAAAGTATCACCGCTGTGCCGGCCGGAGTGCGGGGTGTTAGGTTATTTTCGTTACGGAATTTCTGGATTCGGTCTCCACGCTCAAGGCCCGCGATAGAAGCTATGCAATAGCTAAAATAGTACAACTTTTTTAAATTTAATTTTATAATATTTGCTTCGTTGAGTTCACTTTTTCCGCCAGCTTTTTAAAAATGAATGAAATTAAAATCTTACAATATTTACACTAAAAACCATGAAAATGCGCTGTCGTTTTGTCTAACCGTAAAATGAAACAACCTAGGAATGAAATTCGTACGCTTTCTCATTATCTGTGGCAAAGAGAGTTTTTGGCGGGATTTTCTATTTTCTCGAGTGCAGTTCACAGATAACTATAATAGTACCTAGGTGCAGTTCAGTGACTGTTTTAATTATTCGTTTATTGATTCCTAGTGGATATTGTGATGTAAAATTGGTGTTGTTTTGTGTCTCAAGTGTCTACGCAACTGGACAATATGTGGAATCATTGAAACAGGCGCGATCTCGGTAAAATGGAGCTGAGAATTTTATTGTAGTATTGACTACTTCAGTAAAGTTTGCCGAGAAGACTGACTCGACACATTTTTTGCCAATTACTGCAAAAAACATTAGAATGTGTTACATCTGCATTCTAATGGAAAAAAAGTAAAAATACACTACTAAAGACGAGGCGGTATGGTTTATGACCTTAGCCTGCCGGAGAAGGGGCGAAGAAAAAAATATATCTGTGGCTGACTGTGGCAAAATGACAATTTTAAAGTAAAATTAGAATTTTCTGAAACTTTAGGATTTTTTTTCTCAAAAACTAGACGACTCCGCAGTGTAATATTTTACGAAAGTGTTTTACTTAAATACATGTGCAAGCTGTAAAACTGTGAAGCCTCGCACGAAACGACGCTAAAGTACAGTTGAGCCCACTAATTTGCTTGTAAATAAAAAATATATACTTACATAGAACCTTAGACTCTTAGACTATCAGTCTAAGCATAGAACATACTAATTTTTAGGGTTCCGTACCCGCAGGGTCCCAACGAAGCCCTATTGTTTTCACTGACGTGTCCGTCTGTCTGTCTGTCTGTCTGTCTGTCCGTCCGTCCGTCCGTCCGTCCGTCCGTCCGTCCGTCCGTCGTCTGTCACAAAATTTTCTTACGAACCATTGACTTTTACTCTTGAATTTTGGTGATAATGTTTACTAGTACATAATACGTAGGTATACTTTAATAACAAATGCCAATATATAGTACGGAACCCTTAATTTGCGAAATCCGACACGCACTAGCGCCACCGCTCGGGCTATTACATGCATCATGTAGGTATGTAAGGTAAGTCAGTTAAATTCGGAACGGAAATAAAAAAAAGTTGATAACAATAAATTGTACTCAATTTCTGATTTCATGCTTCATTAATTAAATCGAGAATAGAGAATTTTGTTTTGTACTGGCATGGCACTGGCACTAAGCTTGATCTGGCTTTATACAGTATGTGCAGCTAATATTTTTTATTACCTTCTTGAAAAGTGAGTTTTGTCAGCTCCGGACAGCAATGTTGTAACATACTTTATACCTATTCTTTTACTATGTGATAACCCTAAAAAACTGGTAGGCAACCACTTAATAATCAAAAAGGTTACAAGGTTTACAAACAAAATCGGCAGGCAGATTATTTCATTTGCACACACGATTTTCTATGTAGCAGAGGAAATTGCTAATCTGCTTAAGTTTTTTGATGAATATTTATGGTCCAAACTTTGGACCTAGAAGTTGTTATTTTGAGTTTTGAATCTTACTGTGAAGAATGTAGGCTTGTGGAATTCACAGAAAGATTCTAGCTTTGTGAGAACTTAAGACTTTTAGTAAAATATTTTTTTTAAGTCCAAATCTATGACTTATCCAACAAAAGGGTAATTATTTGATATAATAATAAGTAACAACTGCTACTGACCCCCAAACTACTGAGTTAATTTTAGTAGGAACACTCAATGATGGAATTGCATAAGCTAAAGTTGTTTGTCTTTTGTTTGTTACAGATAACATTGAATAATAATTGATAACAATATTGAACTTTGACATTGATGTAAGATATTAACTAGCGACGTCTATGAATGTCAGTATCCAATCATTCTGAATTTGGATATTGTTCTGTTAGTACATTGAGATCAACATGTGTATTATAAGGTTCTTCTGTTCTGAAGCATTTAGTGCTCATAAGACGAAAGAGATTCTTGAGAAATTGCAATTAGTTGATGCTGATGTAGCACAGTTGTCAACTGAACACTGCTACCATGTGGAACTACGTGAAGGTTGTAATTACCTTAACATTAATCAGATCAAAGTTCTGAAGTGGCTGCTCAGTTCACCTCTACAGCCACAAGCATTGAGAAATGAAACTGTATACAAAAGAGTGCAAGAAAATCAAATAGTGATTGAGATTGGACCTAGGTATGATTCAATATTTACCTCTGTAGTTTTGAAAAAACATTTTTTAAATGATTAAATTAAATAAATGGTTGCAGGTTTAATTTCTCAACAGCTGATTCAAGTAACTCCGTTCAGATATGTGAGAGTGTTGGTTTGCGTGATATCATTCGGTTGGAAGTTTCAACAAGGTACCTTATTACCTTTGCAAAAGCAAAAAATTACCCTGAGAAGTTACATGAGGCCTTGGCTACACAATTGCATGACAGGATGACACAATGTATTTACACAAAGGACAATCTTCCAAGGGCTAGTTTTAATGAAGGATTACCAAAAGATTTAGAACCTTGGTTTGTTGTACCTCTCCAGAAAGAAGGTAGACCAGCTATGGAGAAAGTCAACCAAAAATTGGGTCAGTGATATCAAATCTTGTACAATTTTGAAGTGTTTTTGAGTTGGTTGTAAATTTGTAAAAAAAAACTTATTATTAATTTTACAGGGCTTGCTTTTGACTCCTGGGATATAGACTTTTATATGGATATGTTTGTTAACAAATTGAAACGTGACCCAACAAGTGTTGAGTTATTTGACCTTGCTCAGAGTAATAGTGAGCATTCGCGTCATTGGTTCTTCAAGGTACATTGTATTGAAATCTCCTATCATGACTTTTAAAAAACCTATAAGAAACAACAATATGATTTTTAAGTTTTTTTCCACAGGGGAAACTATTATTAGATGGTCAAGAAATAGATGAGTCGCTGATTGATATGGTAGCTTCAACTCAGAAAAATTCCAATGATAATAATGTCATTAAATTCGGTGACAACAGCAGGTATGGCGTATTATTGATACCTAAAATTTTAATTGTATGTAAAAATTAAAGAAAAATTATATTTGTATCAACTTGTCAATTGCAGTGCTATAAAAGGTTTCAAGCATACAAAACTTCGGCCAAAAAATGTCCGAGATGCGTCTCAGGTTATCAAGGAGGTGACAGAGTCTGACATCATATTCACAGCTGAGACACACAACATGCCAACCGCAGTGGCACCATTTAGTGGAGCCACCACTGGTACCGGTGGACGTATCAGAGATGTACAGGGTGTGGGACGTGGTGGGCATACTGTTGCTGGCACTGCAGGATACAGTGTTGGCAATCTTCATGTACCTGGTTAGTACGTATTGGTTAATGGAATGGCAATCAAACACTGCGCTATATTGGTTACTTACCTTGGCCACAGATAATATAATACTTACCTTGGCTCATATTGTTTTTAAGATCACAATATGATAATGATAAGTCCAGCCTTGCCTCAAGTACAAGGTTTAGTCAGTAAGAGTCAGACACGCGCGCCTGCTCCACCCAGAGAAGAAGTCATTTGATAATTTCCCAAACTCCAAAAAAAAAGCCTTTATTGCCATAATTACAAAATAATGGTCTTATCTCACTTGTACTGTATTTATTTTATAGGCTATGACATGCCATGGGAAGAGAAGGGTTGGGAGTACCCTAACAACTTTGCAAGCCCTTTACAAATCATTATTGATGCCAGTAATGGTGCCTCTGACTATGGTAACAAGTTTGGAGAGCCCTTGATTTCAGGTAACATATTGTATATTATTTTTAACACTAAACTAATGTTATTAGATAATGAGATGTAGGTTGGTTCATTATATACCATTATTTATTGCAGGATTCGTTCAATCATATGGCTTAAAGAATGGCGATAACATTAGAGAGGAATTCGTGAAGCCAATAATGTTTAGTGGTGGTATTGGATTCATGCCACACAACATGATTAAAAAGAACAAACCAGAAAAAGGTTGGTGGCACCTTCTCAATCACATTTCATAGACCCACTTTTCAATTGAAAAGTTATTTTACAGTAAACATTTAATTTACCAACATTCTTTTGTCACATGCCCTTTTATATTGCTACTAATATTTTGACTAAATTGCATTCAGTATCTCCTAAATCATTTTTAAGTTATCTCCACTCCTAATAGGAATAGAGCAGGATGTCATCCTCATCAAAAACTCTTTCCCTGCCTGCCTTATGAGATATTTTACAATTTTGGTGTTCAATTTAGTATATTCTAAGTAAGTTATTCTTTATAGGTATGATGCTGGTAAAGGTTGGTGGTCCAGTATACCGTATCGGTGTTGGTGGTGGTGCCGCCTCGTCTGTGGCCGTGCAGGGAGGCGATTCAAGAGATCACGCTTTAGATTTTGGGGCAGTGCAAAGAGGTGAGATTTCAAAACAAATATTCTCATAATATCATCCAATCTTTACAAGTCAAAAAGTAAAAAAAAAAACATTTTTTATACATAATAATAATAATAATATTCCACAACTATGACACAACGCCATCTAGTCCCAAGCTAAGCAGAGCTTGTGTTATGGGTACTAGACAACTGATAAACATACTTATATATTTCTAAATACATACATATTATAGATAAATTACACCCAGACACAGAACAAATGATCGTGCTCATTACACAAACATTTGTCCTGGGTAGGAATCGAACCCACGACCTCTGGCATAGCAGTCAGGGTCACTAACCACTAGACCAACAGGCCAGTCTTTTATACAGTACCCCGAGTGTGAGTTTTTTTAACCCTACTCGATCGAAACGCCAATTTTTACTAAAACTGTTTAAGTGCCGCCTGGTGACAATAACAGGTAACGTCTTTTTAACCGACTTCCAAAAGGAGGAGGTTCTCAATTCATCTGTATGTTTTTTTTTGTATGTATTGTACGCGATTTCTCCGCCATTTGTGAATAGATTTTGATGATTCTTTTTTTGTTTGGTAGGTCATACTACAGAGGTGGTCTCATATAAATTTTATCGAAATAGATTCAGCGCTTTTTGAAAAAAACAACATAAACAAAAAATATGTATACACAGAAGACATTTTGGTTGTCTCCAATTATGTTCAAATTCCATGTTATTGGGGTTATCCATTCGGGCATAACTTTATTATTTAGTTTTATTTCTGGGGTACTTAAAACAACTAAAAAGTGAAAAATAAATAACTTTTTTAAACAAAAAATACAACCAACTTCTAAAAATTGCAAAATAACTTTAATTTCGGAAGTCGGTGTCAAATAACGAAGAGACAAAATACAAACAGCGACTTCCGAAATTAAAGTTATTTTGCAATTTTTAGAAGTCTGTTGTATTTTTTGTAAAATAGATTTATTTTTTCTATAGAATTTGACATAAGCGAACGTTTACGCAAACGCGTTCGAGTGCGTTCAAAAACTGACACTAGGCACTCAGTAGCGGCATATTATGGCACCACATACGAACTGCAAATTAGATCTGACGTCACACAAATCCTGCATCCCACAATCAAAGTTCTCCGCGCGATTTGAACATAATAATATACAACAACCATCAGGCTGTTGCCCAGACCAGACACAACACCTGCTGGTTGGTGGTCTTCCCTTTTCAATGGAGGTTTGCGGGACTTTACACCCTGTTCCCCATACCTTTATAGTAAAATCTTGATGTAATAATAATAACCAACATCTGTAAATGCCAATTCAGTTTGCTAAAGAATTGTAAGCACACAAATATTGGAAGCAACTGTATTTATTGAGATACAGTTGCTTCCAATATGTTTGTGCTTCTAAAAGTATTCTTCTAAATTCGGTTAATAATTCAGAGATTTGTAACAGGTGACGCGGAAATGGGTAATCGTCTCAACAGAGTCGTCCGAGGATGTCTAGAAGCGGAAATTAACCCTGTTGAATGTGAGTATAATAAAAATTGAACCTTAACCATCTACTTCTAAGACCCAATTCGTAACTATCTTGTGCACTTCACAGCAATCCATGACCAAGGAGCCGGTGGTAACGGCAATGTGCTCAAAGAGTTGGTGGAACCAGAAGGCGCAGTCGTTTACACCAAAGAGTTCCAGTTAGGAGACCCAACCATCACTACCCTGGAGCTTTGGGGCGCTGAGTACCAGGAAAACGACGCGTTGCTTTGTTCTAAAGAGAACAGGCCAGTTCTTGAAGGTAAGAAGAAGAATCATTTTATGGTAAAACAGATCAACATAATGTATATTATTTTGGAAACTTTTTATGTTTTTTTACTAATTTATATCATAACAATAAGCTGTATAATGTCTCAACTAATTTGACCAAGTACTGTATACTTTATTCTTTGCAGATATCTGTCGTCGTGAAAGATGCCCTGTATCATTTGTTGGTGAAGTCACAGGAGATGGCTTCATGAGCCTTGTGGAAGACTCATACACGGACAAGTATTTGAACAGAACTGAGAGGCTAAAACCTGAGACTAAGTCTAAGTTGCCATTTGATCTGCATTTAGAAGCTGTACTAGGTATGTACTTGTACACCATTTGGTTTTATCATGCAAACATATTTGAAGCAACAGTTTTCTGTCATGATACAGTCATTTTGTTAGAAAAATAATAATTTTTATCGGGTGTAAAAAGACAGTTTCTGAAGCCGAAAGCCACTTATTCTACCCATTATATTTTGAATTATTTTTTTTTCCACTAGACCATACACTGGTTCTGGAGATATTTTTTTTTTTACTTTTTAAGGAAACTGAATTCCAAGTATATATAATATAATTTAATATTCTTTATTGACATAACTGAACAATTACAATATATGGTTCTCTAAAATCTGCACTAGTAAAAACTGTGTTACAGGTGTTAGTGTCTTCCCCTTATTAGTGTGACAATTATCTTATGTCCGTACAGAATAAATTATAAAATAAAATTGAAAAAGTTTAAGCTATTAAAAATAAAAAGAGTTAACAAACGTGTTGCCATGTGTGTGTGTGTATGTGTACGTGTGGGTGTGTTTGTGTGTGCATGTAGTGTGTGTACTTGTGTGATGAGTGCGTGAATGTAGATTGATTATGTTTTTAAAAGATTTTCTACATCCATATAGTCCATTGTCCCAAGTGTTATATTACTAAACCTTTTTCCAAACAAACATAACCTGAATTTTCAATTTTTTTTTTCCAAATGATGCATTTGCAGTTAAAAAACGCAATGAATATCAAAGGTATCCGACAAGTATTTACGTGGCTTAGAGTGAAGGAGCGGGGTTAAACTCCACTTGTCTTGGTTCGCGTTACATTGCGCGCCACAAATTTTTATTTTCGTAACTAAAAATAAAAGTCGTTTCCCAGCAATAATTTTTGCGCAAAGCTACTTTGTTAGACGTACAGTATGCGTAGTTAACGGCTATGTGATATGTCTTTTTACACCCTATCATTGAGCAACACCGGTACACGGGCCACCGGCGAACCGGAGGGGAGTAGCCATAGGGTTTTTTCCCGTTACAGAATTGTCTGTAATTTTTTGCGGAGGGAAATCTGCGCCACGCACACTTTCTCAGACTCCCACACAAAGACAATCGTATGTCACTATGAAACTTGGACTCACTCATACAATTAAAACAAAATACTAATAATTTCGCACACATACAGATACATTTTGTGACAGTATAGTGAAGTGATACAACTACATTGACAATGTGCATACAGCCGTGGCTGTAACAAGTGTCGATACGCATTATCGATAAATTCGAGAACTTTCTTGTGGGACTACAGATAGGTCTATTATTACAAAAAATCTTTCATTATGTCCCTTTAACTTGGATCTTTAAGAAACTTTCAATAAATAAATAAAAAATATTTTATTCTAAGTTCACACTTAGTAATTTTAATATAATATATTAATACGTAAGTATTGTATTTTATTTAATTCAACGCAATTTTATTACATTTTAAATATAGCTCACAATACCTACATATAATTATCTATACTAATATTATAAAGAGGTTTGTGGGGTTGTAGGGGCTAATCTCTGGATCTACTGAACTGATTTTGAAAATTCTATCACCAGTAGAAAGCTTCGTTATTCTTGAGTGCTATAGGCTATAAATATTGATGAAGTCGCAGGCAAAGTGCTAGTATTAAATTAATCAGAAATCGGTCTCAAAAATAGTTAGTACCTATATGCGCGAGATCAGACATGGCTGTATAGACTCTTTGCCTTTGCCATTTTTAGAATTCCATACCCGAAGGGTCTAAACGGAGCCCTATTTCTGTCACTCACGTGTCCGTCTGTCTGTCGTCTGTCACACAGGTTTTGCAGCCAAACGGTTGGAGCTACAGTCTTAAAACTTTCACAGTATAAATAAGCATCTTGTTGACCCAAAGCCATACAAATAATCAAAATTGGTATAATACATTTGGTCCAGTACAAGTCCGGCACGTATTTGGCCGGTTTTTATCGATACCTAACTATCTACAAACCGGTAACAACACTATCGCTCGGTGACGGCGACAACTTGGATGTAGACTCGGATCAGTCGCTCGAGCGATCCGCATATTGTATGAGGGCAAGCGGCCTGTGTTGGAAAACAAATCCGAAACAACACGACCGTAATTATTGTATGTTTTAGTTTTAAAAATGAGTAAATAGTAAAAATGTGGTTAAAAATTACTTACATATGAAAAGTAACGCCATCTTTTTGTAAATTTGACGTGGCAGATCTCTTTTTGCAGCAAAAAACTGAACAGTTCGGCATTCAGCCGCGCAACTAGATTTAGTCTAGTGAATAGTGCGGCAGTAACTGGTTTTATTGTATGCATAGGACTAAGTGGACTTGTACTTTGACAGAGGGGAACGCCTGCGTATGGCTACTCCCCTGTATTAGGTATACTCTATACCTGCAAAAGTTCCCAGTGTACCATTTTTAAACCTTATTGCTAATGGTAAAGGAGTGCAAAATGATTGAGTGTAAATTGAATTATTTGATCTGTTCTGAATACTAAATAAGTATGTCATCAGTTCAGTTGTACATATTTGTTTTTAAGACAATATTCCATATAGTTATCATGTATGAGGTCACTTACACTTTTGCGTCATATAATTATGTACATTAAAATCTCGTAACATTAGTAACCATACCGAGTGTATTTGTATCAATACCGATTTATAGATAAGAGCGTTTAAATTAAGCATTTACGTCAAATGAGACACAATAATCATCTGTTTTTACGCAATAGTACCTATTCACAAGTAGTGGACATTGTAAGTAAGAGCACATGGTAAGAGTTTATTACTACTAAATTGGTCTAGTGGATTTCCTGGATTCGATTCCCAGTGGCCAAATATTTAAATACTGGAAAATTCCGAATAAAAGCTAAGAATAGGTTTGTGCCAAATGAACGTCAATAGGATGAACTCCAATTACATGTGCCTAATAACCAGAGGTCGGAATTAGGTAGAGTTATTTATCACTGATTTCATACAGCGAAAGAATAAAGTGGATATGCCTCAAATACCGAGATTAATTTTAAAGAGCAGAAAAATCCCGTGATGTATTAAATAAAAAGCTATTTACTTTTACACAATTTAATCCACTGCACGCGCGACGTTGCCAAATTTACATCAACGACATCGGATGTCCGAAGTTGCAAAATTCCAATGTTGTGCGCGCGATGTTGCCACATTTGTAGTTCACACAACATAGCTTGTGAGAGCAAATGAAAACAATAGAGGTTTTATTATTATTTATTTGTAATATTGTTGGCCACACGGAATTGTCCATTAGAAATCCCAGGAAGATTCATATTAATGTCAACATGTCGATGCAAGAACATAAATAACTCTACCTAATTCCGACTTCTGCTAATAACATATCCATCCTTTCTGTCAATACAGGCGTAACGGCAGTATGTTTATCTTATTTATGGATTTCTTTAACTTTTCTTTAACTAGGTAACATGCCACAGAAGACATTCGATTTGTTTACTGAGAAAAGAACAAAGTTGCCGCTATCCCTACCACAAAATATAACAGTCCATGATGCTCTCGATCGAGTTTTGAGGCTCGTCAATGTTGCTAGCAAGAGATATTTGACGAATAAGGTAGGTTGATTACATCCCTTATTTCGATATTTTTATAGATACAGAAGACCCTTCTACTGTTTGTTTCAATATCCATCTCAGTTTTTCCACCACCTTCGATTCACTGTGGTTGAGCGAATGGTGACTTTCGTGTTGCGGTTTCAATTTCCTACGCGGAACCAACTTTTTATGACATACGAGCACATAAGGTTGGTCCTGCATCCACATCCACGAAACCAATAAACCAAGATCAGGAAGCGACTGCCTATCTGACCTCCAAAACCCAGTTACTGGGTAATACGACACCCCTTGGTAAGACTGGTTGTCAGACTTTCGGGCTTCTGACGACCCGTAACGACTGTCTAAAGCGGCCCCGAAACGTTCAATTGCGATTGTCAATTTTACGTCATTGTAAATTGCGATTGATCGTTTACGAGTACAATTGAAGGGATTGTCGATTGCAGTTACGTGATTGAAAGCAATTGATGAATAATTTGATTGATGCTCATTGACGAGCCATTGAAGCTGCTAATTGGTCGTTTAACTGAGTCATTGACAATCGTTTCCGTCATTTGCGCGTCTGACAGCAGTGAAAACAAACATGGCGGATACCCCACGTAATATCGAGGACCGGGAATTTGTATCGCTATCGTCCAGAGTAGGCGCAAACAATTTTTTTTTTTTAGGTGGGATATCATCCAATGACATCTCTCGCTCTGGGTGGGTGTCAGACTCCTAAAACCCACCCCTGTTCCTTCCCTGCCTGAGTGCCCAGGGGTGCGGTAACTCATGTTGAGAATTTGTCCGCTACCCCTAGGCATGCAGGCACCGGCCACAATGGGCCCCGTCAGTGGTGGCTGACAATCATCTCTTTGAGGCGCGCGTGGAACACTACGCGCCGTCGACTCACGGGCCTGATGCTGATCGGACGGCTACCCAGTGCTTGCGCTCCGCAGGCCCGGGTCTACGGTGGCCGGAGATCGTCTTCGACGTCCTACGCCCAGTGTCTCTCCTGATCAATGGCACCTTCAATTGCAATTGTCAATAACATAGCACATTTACAATCGCGATTGATCGTTTCGGGGCCGCTTTAAGCGTCCCCGAAACGTTCAATTGCGATTGTCAATTTTACGTCATTGCCAATTGCCAAGAGAGAATAAATGACATTTGAATTGTTCGTTTACGAGTATAATTGAAGGAATTGTCAATCGCAGTTACGTGATTGAAAGCAATTAATGAAAAAATTGATTGATGCTCATTGACAGAGCCATTGAAGCTGCCAATTGATCGTTTAACTGAGTCATTGACAATCGTTTCCGTCATTCGCGCGTCTGACAGCAGTAAAAACAAACATGGCGGATACCCCACGTAATATCAAAGGACCGGGAATTTATATCGCGATCGTCCAGAGTTAGCGTAAACAACTGACAATTGAAATTGAAGAGCATCAATGGCACCTTCAATTGCAATTGTCAATAACGTAGCACATTGACAATCGCAATTCAACGTGCCGGGGCCGCTTAAGATCCACGATTGACAGCCGGGACCAACGGCTTAACGTGCTTTCCAAGTCACGGAGGAGTCTCGGTATGTAAAGATGGTCACCCATCCATGGACCAACCCCGGCAAGCGTAGCTTAACCTGATGGATCGACCCGTGCGGCTGTTATTACTTTAGCCACGAGAGTATATAATAAAGAGTAACTAAATATCTCTAGTCTACCTAAATATCTATGTTAACAGGTGGACCGTTGCGTAACAGGACTGATAGCTCAACAGCAGTGCGTGGGTCCCCTACACACGCCTCTCGCGGACTGTGCGATCATCGCGCTGTCGTACTACGACCTCGTCGGGTCTGCCACGTCCATCGGTACTCAGAACATCAAGGGTTTGTTGGACCCTGCTGCCGGTGCTCGCATGTCATTAGGCGAAGCACTTACTAATTTGGTAAGTTTTATTTTTCGACTGCTGTTGCGTGTTCATGGGAAAGTTTGTGAAGATAAATTTTGATAGGATACTTTAATGGTTCCGTAAAAGGAATGCTTATAATTTTTATTTGGCCGTAGTTCTAGTACGAGGGTCATTCAATAAATACTTAGCCTACAAAAAGTAAACGAAAATTTTGGAAAAGTGGCAATTTATTTTTCAACATAGTCTCCTTTTAGTTCGATACACTTAGCCCAGGGATGCTCCAACTTTTTTAACCCGTCCGAAAAATAGTTTTTGTCAAACTCTGCAAAATAGGCCTCCGTGGCGGCGATAACCTCCTCATTCGATCCATATCTATTCCCGGCGAGTGATTTTTTCAGATTAGGAAACAGAAAGAAGTCACAAGGGGCCAAATCTGGAGAATACGGTGGATGGGGCAGCAATTCGTAGCGTAATTTGACCAATTTGGCCATGGCAACGGCAGACGTGTGAACCGGTGCGTTGTCGTGGTGAAACAGCACTTTTTTCTTCGCCAGATGGGGTCGTTTTTTCTTTAATTCGGCGTCGAATCGGTCCAATAAATCGGCATAGTAAATCCCTGTAATTGTTTTACCCTTCTCGAGGTAATCGATGTAGATCACACCTTGTGAATCCCAGAAAACGGTGGCCATAACTTTTCCGGCCGATTTTACAGTTTTCGCCTTCTTTGGAGCACGTTCCCCGGTCTGGATCCATTGTTTTGATTGCTCCTTGGTCTCTGGTGTGTACCAGTGGATCCAGGTTTCATCGACGGTCACAAAACGACGCAAAAACTCCGCTGGATTCCGCTTAAACAGCGCCAAACACGTCTCCGATGTGGTCTCACGGTTGCGCTTGTTTTCTGGTGTGAGTAAACGCGGCACCCATCGCGCCGACAGCTTTCTCATGCCGAGTTCCTCGTGAAGAATATGATGCACTGATCCTTCTGAAATGCCTACAGTCTCAGCTAGCTCCCGAACCTTCAATCGGCGATCTGCCAATACGAGATCATGGATTTTTTTAATGTTTTCCTCCGTAGCAGCTGTTTTCGGTGCACCTGGACGTGGTTCATCAAAAACCGACGTACGGCCACGTGCAAACTCGTTGAACCAATTCTTGACGGTGGCCATCGATGGAGAAGAGTCACCGTACACAGCATCCAAGCGCTCTTTGATTTCGATGCGCGTTTTCCCTTCCAAAAATAGGAATCGAATCACCGAACGATATTGCTCTTTTTCCATTTTTGTAAAACCGATCGACACGTTCGCTTCCATAAGTTGTCAAATTAAAACAAATGAAGGGATTGGAATGAAAATTTGAAAAAAGAATTAAAAAAGAATGTGCTACACTGTGGTAAAACTCTTTTGAAACTACAGCGCCCTCTGGCGATGAGGCTAGGTACTTATTGAATGCACCTCGTATGTTAATATATTAAATGAAAGGTTTATTATTTTTTCCTACTTAGGTAGGAATTAATAATAGGAAAAAGCTGATGCGCCATAAAAAAAGTCTCGTTAAGATGACATTAATTTACTAATCTCCGAACACACTCACTTCCCAGGTGTTCGCGGGCATAAGTGAGCTAGAAGACGTGAAGTGCTCAGGCAACTGGATGTGGGCGGGCAAGACGGGCGCGGAGGGAGGCTCGCTCGTGAACGCTTGTCGCGCTGTGTGCGACGCTATGGGCAGCTTGGGTGTCGCCGTGGACGGCGGCAAGGACTCGCTGTCCATGTGCGCGCAAGTCGCCGGGGAGAAAGGTCTGTATTTTATATTTAGAAGCTGCTTAGTATCAAGTTATGGAACAACAGACTCAATTTCAGAAAAGATGGGATTCAAATTTCTATGCAATCAGAATTTTTGCAGTTCTCTTCTTAATTAATAGTCTCTCAAAATTCAACTTAAAAATACACAGTTTTCTGTTGATGCTGGCTCCACATTCATTTAATTTTTTATTACTTGTAGTGAAATCACCGGGAACCCTAGTAGTGTCAACGTACGCGCCGTGCCCAGACATTACAGTCAAAATCGAACCAGCTCTATTAGAAGAAGGATCAGCTCTCGTTCATGTGCCTGTCAGCCCTGGAAAGTACAGGTTTGTAAAACTTAATGTACTACTACAATTTAAAATGTAACTCCACAGCACCCTTTTGTTTGCAATCAAGTGCTTTGAAAAAGGCTTTTCTTCTAACAATCATGTTGTTTCAGACTTGGCGGATCAGCACTTGCACAGTGTTACAAACAACTCGGTGACAATCCACCAGACCTTGATGACCCAGCTGTTCTCAAAGCTTTGTTCAAGGTTACTCAGAAGTTACTAAAGGGTAAGTACCTTTACATTGGTAGTAGCTAAATACAATACCTGTTTATTAATATGGGGTCGATCGAGTGTTAGGTAGGCAGAATTTAAGTCATTACCCTAATAGCATTGATTGTTGGCATTTGGTTGGTTGGTTGCCCAACAATAAATGCTATTAGGGTAAACTCACCCTCTTATACTTACGAAATCTTTGGTATAATTTTTACTACGGTTATTTCTTACCATAAAATACCGCTTAAGAACGAGTAAGCAATAATAAACTATTTCGGCAAATCCCTGAAAAGATGCCATAATTATGTCATATCAAAATCTACAAAATTTTTCAAAGTCGATGTACCAAATAAATAAAGGGTTGGATACGTTTATTTGCGATAAACGATTGATTCTTTTCTGCAATTAATTTCTTGTTTTTGTATCTATTTCAGAGGGTAAGCTACTGTCCGGACACGATGTCAGCGAAGGAGGTTTTATCACCACAGCACTAGAGATGGGTATTGGCGGTCTTCGCGGTATGAACATCGATATCAACGTAGAGCCTAATGTATCGGAAATTCAAGCACTTTTCAACGAGGAACTTGGAATTATTCTCGAAGTATCACACAGTAATGTGTCTCATGTTTTAAATGAATACAAGAAGAGTGGAGTAAATGCCAAACAAATTGGTACCACTGGGAAATATGGAATGAATTCCGAGGTATGTATTTTTCACTAGCAATAAAAATATGCGAAAAACATGGATTCTATTGAGACCAGAGGATGACAAGCAGTTTTAGCCGCCCTAGGCCGCTAAGTACCGGGCGGCCCTTAATGTCTGATAGTTATGTGGCGTATACATAAATGTGGGACTCAACAATAATAATTATAAATCAAGTAGTTTTTTGCTCAATGCTATGCTGTGCTCACTGTTGCCTTGCCGAGCAGATATCGCTCAGATTGGGCGCCCCTAATGTCTCGTGCTGTAGGCCAGGGCAAAAAAGGCCACTGATTGAGACCCTCATTTACTGCCTACCTGCCTAGCCTTTTCCCAACTATCTTGGGGTTGGCTTTCAGTCTAACCGGATGCAACTGAGACCCATATTTACTATTAAATTATAATTTCAGGTCATTGTTAAAGTCAATGGTAAAAAAGTTCTAGATACAAAGCTGATAGATGTGTTCAGAATGTGGGAAGAAACAAGCTATCAACTAGAATGCTTACAAGCAAACAGAGACTGCGTTCGTCAGGAATGGCAAGGTAGTATATTATTGAAGAAATTTGAATGATATTAAAGAAAACCAAATAAAACTTAACTGGCATAACTTCACAAACGTGTCGGGAACTGTCTAAAATAAAAAGTATTATTTTCCAAACTAATTTTTTCTCATTGTATCCATCCCCAGGCCGCAAGCAAATGTATATTTTTTGTCAAAGTTGGCATCACGTTACCGTTGTTTGTGAACCCTGTGTTATACATAACTAACTATCGAAACGATCTTTTTATAGGACTTGAGAAGCGCAAGGGAGTAACATACAATGTCACATTCGACCCTTCAGCGGCTGTTGTGAAGACGAAACCGATAAGAGTAGCCGTTCTTCGTGAGGAAGGTAGGAAAATAAATATTAATATTACATAAAAATTTGAAAATGGAGTCGGCGAAGGAAAACCGCTTAAGGCGTAATTACGCGTCAGCCACCGTTCGCATGCACGCTTTCCTAAGGTAGCGTCAGAAAAAAAAAACAGTTTAAAATTAATTTATTAACTCGCGTCGTTGAATCCAGCCTATAAATAATAATAATAAAGCCCTTGTTTCCCTTCACCTAAGTATTACAATTACATTTATGAGTTAACAATAGTTATATTTAATATTAACACTATTTACACTTTACACGATTTTATCGTAATGTTTTTCTTTGTCGTTTTTGTGTTATTTACTTGCGCTACTTTCTTGGATAGGAACCCCTATTTGGGTATAGGCCTCCTCCAGTTTGATCCAGTTTTCTCTGTCTTTAGCCCGTTCAATCCACTCTTTTCCCGCAGTAGCTATGATGTCGTCACTCCATCGTTTTATAGGTCGTCGCTTTCGTCTTTTTCCACTAGGTCCTTTCCACCCCGTGGCTTCTATTGTCCATCGCTTGTCGCTATATCGTGATACATGGCCCGCCCATCGCCACTTTAAACTTAGACTGTCTATCTGTCTATGTAATCCAAACTATATAATAATAATAATAAATAATTTTATTTTGGACATATAAGAGATCCATAAATTTTATTGTTAGTAACTGGTTTGCACATAAACACTATTGTAACTTAACTAAAGACGAATTAATGAG
This sequence comes from Polia nebulosa, assembly GCA_951329385.1. Taxonomy (NCBI): domain Eukaryota; kingdom Metazoa; phylum Arthropoda; class Insecta; order Lepidoptera; family Noctuidae; genus Polia; species Polia nebulosa. Next base: position 16,010,872 of record OX589595.1, on the reverse strand, counting down.
AAGACCACTCATCAACTAGAGCAACGAAATACTAGGATATGAGTCTTCTCACAAATTGCCTTACTATGGTCCTATGGCGGAGGAAGTATCGGCCGCCACGGCCTTCATATTACTACTTTTGGATAATAAATAAAAAAATACCTTTGGATTTTCAACTCTCGCTCGGCGTCAAGTCCAGCTTTGAAAACCAAGTACGCAGCAAATTGTCGTTATAAAAAAATCGCCTATGCGTAAGTGGACTAAGGCCAGTTCCCTGGTGCCTTTCGTGCAATGTGTACGTACCCGTATCAGATTCATATTTTATAAAAAAAAAATATTTTGAATTTGTTCTAGGTACAAACGGCGACAGGGAGATGATTGCATCGCTAATGATGGCGAACTTCGATGTCTTCGACGTGACTATGAGTGACTTACAAAACAAGAAGATCACTTTGGATGCATTCCAGGGCTTGGTGTTCCCTGGTGGATTTAGTTATGCAGGTAATTTTTTTTTTCAACCTATGTTGTCATTAAAAAAAATCTTAGAAATCTTAATAATCATTTACTTAGTTAAAACTGCTCTAGAAAAACATTCATCATTACGGCTACTGAAACATGGGAGTCACTAAAGGAAAAGCTTGGATCAATAGTGTAGTAGATAATGATGGAGTTAAACATCATAGGAGGGATAAAATCTTGGACATAGCAACTAAGTTCTATAAAATGCTGTAATCAGTGATCTGATTCACCAAGAACCACCACCACCACCATCCATTTTTAACACAGAATATCATGTCTCAGATTCCATTCCTCCAATAACCGGATATGAAGTGCATAGAGCGCTTACTACCATGTGCTACAATAGAAGTTCAAAGGAGGACGGAATTACTGCCGACGCTCTTAAAATCGGGTCTATCACCTTGTTGCCCCACCTTACAAACCATCTTCAATCGGGAAAAGTTTCAAAGGCGATGTGCCATTCTAATATAATACTCCTGCACCAAAAGGGCGACAAAAGTGATATTGGGAATTATCGGCCAACTAGTCTTATATCTCACATCTACAAGGCATTTAAGGTCCTAAATAATCGTATAGTTAGATGAAAAACTGGATGAACATCAACCACCAGAACAAGCCGGACCACCCAGTTTTTCTACAACCGATCACTTTCAGACACTAAACCAGATATTGGAAAAATACTCTGACTTTAATAAACACAATATTTGGCCTTCGATAGCATTAAACATCCCGAAAAATTCAGATCATTGGAAAACCAGGCACTTGAAACACAATATTATATAGTTCTCTCCTTAGAAACATTATACCACGATAGCACCGCCAACATAAAACTTAACATTGCAGGACCTTCTTTTAGCATACAAAGGGGTGACCTGCTCTCCCCCAAATTATTTACGAGCACCCTTGAGGAGATATTTAAGACGCTGGCAGCCTCATGGAAGACAAAGGGCTTCGAAGTCGGCAATCTAACGAACCTCCGATTTGCCGACGACATTGTTCTTTTTGCCCCCACAGCTCTGGAACTCCAGACCATGCTCCAAGACTTGAACACGGCTAGCCTCAAGGTGGGACTCGCGATGAATCGGTCTACAACTAAAACAATTACTAATAGCAATACACGTAGGGTCGAGGTAGATGGGCAAGAAATACAATATGTCGATGAGTATATCTACTTGGGCCAGTTAGTTTCTTTCGAAAACAGGCAGGAAAGGAAAATCGATCGCAGAATCGATAACGCCTGGAAAAGCTAGTGGTCCATAAAGACTAATGAAGGGCGATCTGCCATCTCCCTGAAGCGCAAACTCATCGATATGTGTATCCTGCCCATCCTAACCGAATACGGTGCTCAGACCTGGTCACTCACCGACTCGCATAAGTTCCGCCGTGGGGTGTGAACACCACGCTGCGCTCCAAAATCCGGGATAATAGACGAAAAGAGACTGGCCGGGTCACGTCGGCCGCATGCATAACGACTGCTGCGCAAAAGTCTCCACGCAATGGGTGCCAGAGGATGGAAGGCGTCGCCGAGGCCGGCCCAGAAAGCGGTGGCGAGATGACTTGGACTCGCACTGCGAAGGCTGGTTTGAGTTGGCGCAAGAAAAGAGTGACTGGAAGGATATGGCAGAGGTCTTTGCCCAGCAGTGGGACACTATAGGCTAATAAAAAAACATGTCCCACTGCTGGGCAAAGAACTTCTCACTGGTCTTCCATTCCTCTCGGCGTTTCGCCTTATCCGGCCAATCTTTGCAAACGTCCAGCAATTTCTAGGTCAACCTCGCCGACGATTTCAATTAATTAATTGGTAGGTACTTAAAAAAATCTTTGTTTCTTACAGATACGTTAGGTTCAGCAAAGGGATGGGCGGCAGGCATCCTATTCTCTGATTCACTAAGCTCTCAGTTCACCCACTTCAAAAATAGAAATGATACATTCTCTTTGGGAGTTTGCAATGGTTGCCAGCTAATGGCTCTTCTCGGCTGGATAGACCCAGAAACGACGTCGAAAAGCGCGCACAAGACTCAAGTATTCCTCGATCACAACGCTTCAGAAAGGTAACAGCATCTCATTTATCATGCGAATATAACACATTATAATAGTTAGAGTTAAGTCAACTATTGCTAATAGTAAAAAAAAATAATTTTAAAAATAAGTGTGCCTGTAGATCCAATTAAATCAAATGCGCAAATTGTGAGTCTGTGATCCATTAAGCTAATATAAATCAATTTTTCTCCTGTATAGATTCGAGTGCCGCTGGAGCGCAGTGAGGATAACTGAGGAGAAATCGGACGTATGGTTCCGTGGCATGGGCGGCAGCGTGCTGGGCGTGTGGGTGGCGCACGGCGAGGGGCGCTTCTCCGTGGCCGAGCCGCGCCTGCTGCGGCAGCTGCGCGAGCACGGGCAGGTCGCCCTGCAGTACGTCGACGACACAGGCGCGCCTACCGAACTCTACCCCATGAATCCTAATGGGAGCCCAGGTAATTAGCTAAATAAAATATCCTAACATTTTAAAAGTAGTACCTATGTGGTAAGTGGGCAAGAATCTTGCTGACCAGCTCTTGACCTCATTATTATTTATTTTTTAAATTAACCAGGTAATTTATTATCGTTTAGTTCATAGCTTTAAAAATGTGGGAGTCCCTCAGCACTCACACAGGCTTAACTCTCGGTCCTGTCAGCAGGCTACATAAGTAAATCTGTGTTTTGTACAGCGGGTATCGCCGGCGTGCGGTCGCGCGACGGGCGGCACGTGGCCATGATGCCGCACCCGGAGCGCTGCGTGCGGCGCTGGCAGTGCGCGGCGCCGGCCGCCGCCCCCGAGGGTGCCGCGCTCCCCGCCAGCCAGGCGTCGCCCTGGACCAGACTCTTCCAAAACGCATACTCGTGGGCTTCCCAACAATAGTGTGAAAACAACACTAAATACTCCTCTATTGAGGAGTAATTAATTAATGTCTAACATTCCGTTTTAGCTGCATTTGGGTTTACTAAAGAGCCATTAATTATAAGTTCTTTACCAGTTTTTGGTGAATTCTATGTGTGTATGTAAGAGTATTTTCAGCTTTCTCGAATAACATATTGTTAAGTTTGTTGAGCAGAGCTCAAAATTTTTATATAAGATTTACAGACAAAAGCCAAGCCCATGATAAAGAGGTATGTAGTGCATTACGGTACGGCCTCATAAAACAATAATATCTGGGTAAAATTCTTTAAGCTAGAAAATGACTAGTAAGGCCACACCATTGTCTTCCAATTAACATGTTATAAATGCATTGTGCCTTTTATAAGTATGAAATCTATTTTATATACAAAATTATATTTTTAACTATAAAATTAAAAGCAACAATATTTTATTTTATATCTGTGTGTACAATCACTACATAAATCTTATTCTTGTATTGGAATATTAAATTGTTTTAAGGAATACAACTTTTCTTTTTATTATCAATCCATCTCTTTTTTTATTATCTTAGCTGGTTGTAATAAAATGTAAAATGTACTTATTCATAAATATTGTATGGCTCTCGCATCTCTAAGCAAGGATGCATCATGTGGGCCTATGCACAATGTAACTTAGCGTAATATCTCTGCCTGGTACATTTTCTATGAAATGAAAAACACTGAAGACCCCATAACCTAACTCATAATACGATATAAAATAATAATAGAAAAAAAAACTTAAAATTATCTTTTAGATATTCATTACCATATTATCTTGTATGGATCGTACTAGGTCTTTTCTTCTCGTTCTTTCTAATGCATCACAGAGTACAAAAAACCATCTTTGACGGTCTGCAATAGCCATATATTCTTCCATTAATTTTGCAGCTTTTTCATCTAATGTTTTATATTGAATATCAATATCTTGAATGACTCCTTCACAAATTTTCAAGTTCCTTGCAAGGACACGCCAGGACCTACCAATCTGTTGAATAATAGTGTTCAAAATCCTCTCTCGCTTTCTTTTGCTCAGAGAACCCAATGGACTGCTGGTAAAAAAACTGTCTTCTGGCTCATTCCTGTGATACTGTGGTGATGAAACTGTAACATAAAAAGAAATAGAAGAGAGAGATGGAGGCATGTTTAATACGGTCATCATTTTTATTGAATAAAGCGTGAAGGAAAAGAACTGTGGTTTAATAAAAAAGAAAAACTTTACTGACTGTAGTAGTTTCCATAATCCATTGGCAGGTGGTTGCTTTCATAGTCTGTGATTTTCTGCAACACATCCTTAGAGTTGGGAAGTTTCAAAGCGATATTCTTTAGGCATTCTACGTTGTCCTCAGATAAGAAGTTCCGTACTTCCAAAATCTGCAACAGCTGTCCAAAGCTAGTTATTTTTTCAAACCTTCTCACTGAATTGATAGCGTCTCTGAAAAAATCTTTCATGGAACTCAATATTTCTTTGTGTATTTCGTGTGTTTCCACTGCGTTAATTAGGTACTTTTTTAATTTACAATATTCAGACATAGTCATTTTACAACTGATTTAGTCACACCGAACTTGGAACGAAGAAAAGGGATTAATAATACACTGTAGGTACCTACTCAAATTAGGTAGGTACCTACACAATGTTAGAAATACCGGCTAAACTTTAGTTTTTTTTTTTTTTTTTCTTCTTTGGCAACTGAGCCGATGTCGACTATTCTGCCAGCGTCATGTGGTGACGGCAACACGGTGAGGTGAACCGTCGAACTTTGCACTTTGTGGTAGATCTACTCTGTTAGTTGCTGTGAGGACAATACATTCTTTGTTAGTAAACATAGTTTTTTTTTTTTTTTTTTTTTTTTCTTTAAGTACAAATAACTATCTAGACACTACAAGTGACTATAGTGCCCAGACAATCACTCGCTCGGACACATACTTAGACATAACAAATAAAAATAAATAACACACACTGCTACATATTGATGTCGTTGTCGTTTAAAAATTTTGATAGAAGTTGAATAAGTTTAGGAGAGAAATTAGTCAGAAGACAATGGAAGTTAATAGGAAAGGGGATTTTGATTTTAGAAAGCATGTGATACAAGTCGAAGGATTGGGAATTCGAAGGACAAGAAAAGAAGATATGGTCCAATGTACCATCCTCGAGGCCGCACTCACACAAAGAATTGTCACGAACATGAATTTTATGCAAGAATACAGGACTACAGCAGTGGCCGAGTCTCAGTCTGCACAAGGACGAAACAGTTCTTTTTGACATCTTTGGACATTTGAAAAACCAAGGTTTCCGCTGGATGTCAGGTTGAATACTGGCGTAGTACGCCCCCTTCAGTTTTGAGCTTATCTGCCATGTAGCTGACCACGAGTTGTGAAGTTTGATTTTGGTGTCCGAGCGTAAGTCGTAACTATGCAGCATGAAGTGCTTTCGATCCACGGGGTTGGAGGTAGCGTATTTTGCCAACAAGTCGGCGCATTCGTTACCCCTTAAACCCGAATGACTGGGAACCCAAACTATTTCAATATTTAGGCTATTTTTAAAACAAGTAAAAAGTAAATTACGAATATCCATGATAATTTTGCTGTGAATTTTAGATTTAAGTTGATTTTGACTTAAAGCCTGTACGCTACTGCGAGAATCTGAAAAAATTACCGAATTTTGGATATTGTGTGCTAATATGAAGTTAATGGCTTCTAGGATACCGATGCATTCCCCTGTAAATACTGAGGCCTCTGGGGGGCATTGGAAAAGGAGGGCTATTTTCGAGTTCTGGAAATAAGTCGAGACACCCGTACAACCCGTCGACGATAATTTAGATGCGTCCGTGTGAAACAGGCTCCAACCCTTCCAATATCTCTTGATAGCCCGATCAAAGTCACCTTTTGCGTCCTCGGAGTTTTTGGAGATACCAAGTCCCAAAACGACTTTTGGCTCAAAATGGACCACCTCATAGTCAGAAGAAAACACAGGTAGGGTGGGATATTGACACACAGGTGAGGAGAGGTTTTTAAGCTCTCCATACCTATTCATCAATGGTGGAATGGATTTGTGTTTCCAATAAGGGGATACCTCCAAAGAGGTGTGAATTTGCTCTAAAATGGGAAGCAATGGATGTGACGAAAGAGCGAAGACTTTTGAAAGGAATCGATCTGCTAAGTATTGTCTACGAAGGGTAAGGGGAGGATCTGCACATTCAACCTGGAGAGCATTTATGGGGGAGGATTTCATAGCACCAATTATAATTCTAAGACATTTGGTCTGGACAGAATCTAGTTTACGCAGAGCTTCTTTGTAGCATGGCTCAATTAGGTAGGAACAGTAATCAAGGACGCTTCTGACCAGCGCATTATAGACCAGTTTTAAGGTGGTTGGGTGAGCACCCCACCAGACCCCTGCCAAAGCCTTGAGAATTGAAATCGAGCGTTCACATTTTTTTATCGTGTTGTTAATGTGATCGACTCCCGACAATTTGTAATCCAGGGTAACCCCCAGGAACTTGACCTTTTTCTCAATTGGGATAGCCTGGCCGTCAATACTGATATCCACCTGAGGGATAAGACGTCTGCGAGTAAAGATAACGGCTGTACTCTTTGGAGCGCTAAGAGACAACCCACGTTCAAATAACCATTGGTTTAATGAGGACAAAGATATATTCATGGATCGGGCTGCATCCTCGATCGATTTGTTACAGACCAACAATGCAATATCGTCAGCATACTGAAGGGATCTACAGTTAAAATTTAGACAAGAAGGGAGATCTGAAGTGTAAATATTAAATAAAGGGGGACTAAGAACGGATCCCTGGGGTAGGCCTCTCCAAGTTAACCTTGGATCAGGGTCCCCCCCAGGAATCCTTAGTTTAATACTACGTTCTGAGAAGATACTGGTTATGATCTGACATATCCTAGCCGGGATTCTCAGCTCTTGCATTTTCTGCCTGAGAACTGGGAGAAGGACAGAATCATAGGCAGCAGAAATGTCAAGGAAGACGACTACCACAGACTCATCTCGACTGAGGGCCAGCCGAATCCCTGATGTGAGGGTACCCACACTATCAGTTGTACCCAAGCCTTTCCTAAAGCCAAACTGAGTCGTTGGCAGCAGTTTCCTGCTCTCCACGAACCATTCCAGACGATTTTTAATGAGGTTTTCCAGGAGTTTAATAAGTACGGACGATAGAGCAATGGGTCTGAAAGAAGACTGATCACTGGGATCTTTTCCAGGTTTTAAAATTGGTATGACGACTTGAACCTTCCAATCGGGAGGAATATACCCAGATGAGAAACAATAATTGGCCAAGTCCAAGTAATACTGGTGAGTCTTAACCCCTGCTTTGGATATGAAAGAGTAAGGGAATCCATCCACTCCAGGAGCAGAATCTCTTACATGAGCGAGGACCGACTTCAGCTCCCCCAAAGTGAACGGTCTATCTAGAGGATCATCTGATGCCATCTGGGGATCCGTAGAGGCACATTCATCTTTATCCGGAGCATAGGCCGGGGCTAGTTTAGAGAAGAACTGGTGACCCAATTCTTTACACATTAAGTGACCAGAGGGTGGCCCAAAGCTATTCCTAAAGGATTTTAATCTTCGCCACACCACTGAAGCTGGAGTGGATGGACTCAGCGAACCACAGTATTTCCGCCAACCTTCTCTTTTCTTTTTCTTGAGTAATTTTCTGGACTTAGCCAATATATGTTTAAAAGTAATGATATTATCCAGATTCATATCAGCGTTGAGATTCCTTTCAGCCTCATTCCTGGCTCTGATCGCATCAGAGCATTCCCTATCCCACCACGGCGGAGATGGAATTTTGCCAGTTGGCGGTTTTTTGACAGGGAAGCAGTCGTCCGCTGTAGCAGTTAAAGTATTTGAGAATGACAAAAAGCACTGCTGAGCGTTTGTCTCATTAACGGAAGGAAGGGAGCTGACCCGCAAGTCCAAAAGTTTGGAATACAGGTCCCAATCCACTGAGTTTAATTGGTATTTTAATAGGGGAGGGGAGAAATTGTCTGATATGGTTCTTGAAGGGATTTCCACCATGATGGGATAGTGATCACTCCCATAAGTCATATCCAAGCGTCTCCAATTAAAAAGGCTGGCCATGTTAGATGAACAGAATGTTAAGTCAACACAACTGTTGTTTTGTCCTGGTGAAGTCCGACGTGTGGCACTGCCATCATTGATCACACATAGGTCAAGTTCATCTAATACATCTACTAGGCCTATGCCAAAGTTGTCGCAGGTTTCCGATCCCCACCTATAATGATGGCAATTAAAATCACCCATAACAAGCAATGGGCCTTGAACATTACTCAGCAAATTTTTTATGGATTCAAGATCATCAATTTGTGGGTGTGGAATATAAAAACTAAAAATATTTATATCCTCAGCCTTAATAGCAACAACATTGATGTTATCACCTACAAAGGATAGAGGAATCTGGGAATATGTGACTTTGTTATTGATGAACAAAGCACATCCCCCATATCTATCTGATCTGTCATGTCGAACACTACTGAAACAAGGAATCCTGAAATTGCTATCAGGACGAAGCCATGTCTCAACGATACTGCAGATCGATGGTTTGTACTTATTTATTAAAAAGAGGAGGTCAGTCTTCTTGGGAGAAATACTCCTGGTGTTCCATTGAAGGAATGTCTGGGGATGGGACATTATGAATGTATCGGACTATAGATGACAATTTGTTGGCAACGTGGTCAGGTAGGGATTGAGAAGGATTGGCTAATACTGTCATTAGCATACTGGAAATTATATTTAGGATGTTTTCCGAGCTGGGAGGACTGCTTGCACCTTCCCTAGGGATAGCACAGCCATTTTGGGATGGGGAAAAGGAGTAGTCTTGGGTGAGGGCTTGATGAGCCTGCTTATCATAACTAGGTGAGAGGGGTGTGTGGGACTTGGGTTTCAGGAAGATAGTTTTTTGGTAAGAGTTGGATTTTTGGGAATTTTGACTGGGATATTGGGGTGAGTTAGTGGGATTAGGTTTAGGAGATGCTCTTGACACCTCAGCGTAGGATCTTGAGACTCGAGGGAAGGCCTGACTTGCTTCCGCATAAGAGACAGATTTCTCTGCCATTATTGCCTTTATTCCTTTCTGGCGACCCAATTCAGGGCAACCTTTATCATTGGCATAATGATTGCCAGTACAAGAGATACAGACAGCATAATTGGTGGTGACTTGGCATCCATCACCCGGGTGGTCTTGACTACATTTGTAGCAGCGTGGCTTAGAACGGCATACAGTACGAGTATGCCCAAAACGACAACAGTTGAAGCATTGTATAGTCGGGTACATGTATTTTTCTACTGAGAGAGCGGAATAAAAACAATAGACTCGCCTAGGCAAAACTTGCCCATCAAAAGTGAGAATCACGGTTTGAGTGGGTTTCCACTCAGTGACACCCAGAGAGCTTACCTTCCGATTCATTCTTCTTGCTTTTATTACCGGGCCACATCCAGCAGGAACCTTGATATTCTGGATAATTTCATTCTCACTCCATTCAGTGGGAACATCTCTGACAAGTCCCATACGAGTGATATTGAACTGAGGAATTGTAGCGATGAAATTATGTTTCTCCAACAATCGGCTAATCAAAAAGCTGTTTGCATCCTGGTGGGACAGAAACTCTACTGAAACACGGTTCCTCCCTAGCTGTTTGACACTACCTAGGACTACATTGCTAAAATTCTTTTCATGTAAAAACATTCCGAATTTAACTTTATGCAAAACGGTACCTGAGGTCTGGCCATCTTTCAAAGAGACATGCACAACGAATGGTGGATTGTCCCTAGTCGTATAGGTTTGTCTACCGAATTCTTTTTTGAGGAGTTTTGGAGGATTTGTTACAGTAGTTGGGGGAGAAGTAGCCAATCTTTTTCTACTTGAAGGCTCAGATTCCATTTCCTCTTGTACATTGTCGTTGGGGAGGGAGACTGTCAGCACCGGAGTGAATTCAAAAGGATCAGGAGGGTCAGGCGGTTTTTTAGTTTCCATTATATATTTCCAAGATACTGGTTAAAAGACTTAATAATTAAAAGTATACAAACTTACGATACAACACAAACACAAAGAACCGTCTCGATTGAAGCTCACAGTGGAAAAATTAACTTAAATCGAAAAAATTCGTAACACAAACAAAAGCACGTGATAAACCTTCACCACTACCAACGAAAGTCCAAAAACTTTAGTTAATCTGACGTGGAGTTGGGAGTTCATATTTTTTTCACAGATAGGTCATGTTATTAGAAGCATCCGCGTACAGTTTTTAAGGCGAGGATATTAATGGTTTCGGAGAAAAAATATCAAACTTTGATAAAATAACCTCACTTTCACACTTTTTTTTTTTATTTTTCGCCCTTTCTCGGGCAGGCTAAGGTCATAAACCATACCGCCTCGTCTTTAGTAGTGTATTTTTACTTTTTTACCATTACAATGCAGATGTAACACATTCTAATGTTTTTTTGCAGTAATTGGCAACAAATGTGTCGAGTCAGCCTTCTCGGCAAACTTCACTGAGGTAGTCAATACTACAATAAAATTCTCAGCTCTATTTTACCGAGATCGCGCCTGTTTCAATGATTCCACATACTGTCCAGTTGCGTAGACACTTGAGACACAAAACTACACCAGGTTTACATCACAATATCCACTAGGAATCAATAAACGAATAATTAAAACAGCCACTGAACTGCACTCGAGAAAATCCCGCCAAAAACCTCTCACTTTCACACTATTTTATTACTTTTGACGTAATTTTGACAGCTGGTGTTGCTATTTTAGGGTGTTTTAATAATGCGTTTTGATAATGCAACTAATAAGTCGACTCGCAAATTTTTGTTTTTTTTTAAATTCGCATTTTAATTACTTATTTTATTTGTATATAATAATTTCTCAGTGATAAGTGTTTTTTGGCTGAATAACTACGAAAATTTTGATTTATTGAATTGACTATTTAAAGTTATTTTTTTCTCTTGTGGTATTTGATAGGTGAAACGAAACGCATTTTTTTGCAGCAATACAATGCATAAGTTGTAGGCTACCCGGAAAAAGTGGTTGGGTTAGGTTACTTTTTCTTCATGGGGGAGCTTCTACACCTTCCTCTCTCACCCTTCCTCCCTTTAAATTGACAAAAAAAATTACGTAAACATAACCTCAAAATGCGAATTTTAAAAATTCATAAAAAAAGGGGGCGTTTCCTCGCTTTTTCTTTCATAGGGGGGGGGTCTATACCCTCCCCCCTCCCCCTTTCAACCCTTAATTCCACGTCAGATTAAGTAAAGTCGTACCGAAATACCCAAGAAGTAAAGTGTAAAACTGAAGTTTATTAGACTATGTTGCAATTATATGTTACTAGCGACCCGCCCCAGCTTCGCTTGGAAACAAATTATACATATAAACCTTCCTCTTCAATCACTCTATCTATTAAAAAAAACCGCATCAAAATCCGTTGTGTAGTTTTAAAGATTTAAGCATACATAGGGATATAGGGACAGAGAAAGCGACTTTGTTTTATACTATGTAGTGATACGCGATAACTAAAATCGACTGATTAGTTGTCTTTCCAAATTTCCAATTGTTCACTGTTTAGCTGTAGCCAATTATTGCATTCCAATTCACAGTACTTTTAAGATTTCAAATGCTTTTTCTTTTTAATAGTAATTTAGGTATGAGAATTAGCACTCACAAGAAATCGATGTTTTATGTTATATTAAGTTCCTACTTTTCTTGAATGTTTTATTTAGGTTTATGCGTTAGCATAAACGTGGTTATTTGAGCCAAGATTTATAAAAAATAACTGTTAGTAACTTAGGGTTTCTAGTGTTTCTACGTAAAAAGAACTGTGCATCGGATTACGTCATAATTATTATTTACGACCGTGGGCGGGGGTTTCCCTTATCGCAGTGCACGGCATTGATAATATCGGGTTGCGAAATTCAAAGATAGTGCTAGCTTAGATTATAAAATGTACAGATTCCGTGTTCAATACCACAGTTCAATACAAAACGCAACGTTTATTGTGTGTGAAGCCAATTTTTCATACGTGTGTGAGTGAACGCGATGCTCGCGAGTGTATTACGTATCGCATTTGCGTTTGTGTGCATCATGCTTATAATACCAGCGCCAGAGAATTACCCTATAAATGTGGGAGTTTTTAAATATTTATAGGATATTGCAAAGGATAATTTTCATCATTACTGTTGATGATTTGTTATGTTATTTGTTTTCATTTGTGTAGTTTTCAATGTACCTACAACCGCATGTTTATGTCATGAATTTGTGCATGTTCGGAAAATCCATCATACATATTTTTTGTGTATTGTGCTTGTGTACGATTATGAAATGTGTTTTTCAGTTTCCTCAAATGGGTAGTAACCAGAGGTAGCCTAATCGATAGCTGCGAGGGTTTAACATCTAATTTGGGTACATACGTCATTTTCATATCAACGCTGATTTGTTCACGTGAGGTTTGTTTTAAAAACAAATCTGCCCTGCTTGAGAAAAATCCTGCGTGTACCTTTGCGCCCCATTTTCGCATCTTATAATAACTAATAAGTAGTAGGTATGCCAAAGTGCCACATAACAATGTCTAAAATCCAGCAAATGACTTTTTTAGAGTTAACAGGCACGCAAGGTTTCCAAGATTTGGGGATAAAATAAAAATAAAGTTAATTTCAATAATCACTATTTTTTTTTTACAGAGATAGGTGTAGGTACTTATTTTTTCAATGCAACCATTGGCAGCTACGGGATCGGTTGGAAATCTATGTGAGTAAAAATGATAATTTTGAGAAAAAGAAAATGTTACTGCTCCCGACATAAATACGAGGCATGTCGCAAAAAAATACTTTCAAACTAAAAACCGCATCGAAATCAGTTCAGCGCTCAGAGAGCTGTGAGGTTGAAGAAACAAACCCACAAAAACAATAGTCGTGCATGTTATAAAACTCCTTTGTTATTCCTAATTTTTTTCGAGAGATGTTAAAAATATGGGTAAATAGATTTCATGCCCTTGGCAACACTTCAACAGTTACTATCAAGTCCAAGAGGGGTAAGAGAAGTCCGCAGGAGATTGTGAAAGATGGGGAAGTATTGTCTGGTCAGCGGTGTGTTGAAGAGTTTGCGGAGTATTTTTACTCGATATATAGGGCAGAGCCACCAGTGCTGGATGTGGATGCGGCTGTAGCTAATGCAGGTAGTAGAAACGGAGCAGCGCGAGTACACTTGGACCAATTAACGCTGGTAGACGTATGTCGTGCGCTGTAAGACCTGAAACCGAAACGGTCCGCAGGGCCTGACGGCATTCCCCCTTACATCTTTAAGGATTGTCGGTCAGTGCTAGCGAAGCCTCTGCTTCATATTTATAACCAGTGTCTAAAAGCGGCGGTGTTTCCGGAAAGGTGGAAAGTGACTCGCGTGGTTCCGGTTCCAAAGGGGGGGTCGACTGAATCTGTAGAGGGGTTTAGGCCAGTTGCAGTGTTGTCGACGCCGGCAAAAGTACTGGAAACGGTTATTCACAAGAGCATCTATCTACAGGTGAGCGCACAGCTTTCTGACGCTCAGCATGGGTTTCGACCAGGTAGGAGTACCACCAGTAATCTTCTCTGTCACATGGCACATCTGAAACCAACAGTGGATAGTGGGGGGCAAACTGATGCTGCTTACTTTGATTTCAAAAAAGCGTTTGACTTAGTTGTTTGACATGTTCAATCATGCGTTTGACATGTTGCTTACGAAGTTAGCTGGTGTTGGGTTCACCCCACATTCACTTCAGTTTTTTGCCAGTTATTTGAGGGATAGGCGACAATATGTGGAATATGCGGGACACGTGTCAGATCCATATTTCACGAGGTCGGGAGTGAGTCAGGGCAGTAACCTTGGACCGTTGGGGTTCCTCCTTGCGGTAAACGACCTACCAGAAGTGGTCCAGGAGGCTAACTGTTTGTTGTTTGCTGACGACCTTAAATTATCCCTCGAAGTAGGAAGCGGTGATGACTGTGTCAGGCTACAGAGGGATATTGACAGGGTAGTGAGCTGGAGCAAGAAAAAGCTCTTGGAGTTCAATACCTCAAAGTGTGTGACAATCTCTTTTTCTCGTGCGCACAATCCTATCGTGGGCAGCTACCATATTGACGGGTTGCCTATGGTACGGGTGGCAGAGGTCAAGGACTTAGGGGTAACCTTTAACACCAGCTTGACTTTTCGTGAGCACGTCATGAGGTGCTGCAAAAGAGCTTTTAGAAAGTTGGGTTTCATACTTCGTACGGTCCGAGAGTTCTCGAATGTAAAAGCTATTGTATCTTTGTATAACGCACTGGTTAGGAGCCAGCTGGAATGTAACGCAGTCATCTGGTCTCCGCATGAAGCTAAATATAGTCTCATGCTGGAGAGGGTACAAAACAAATTTATCAGATGCGATATTACGGTGTTTATCCACTTTATCCATTAATGTATCCTACCTTATTTATTTTAGGGATGGTAGGATACAATGAGCTAAGGGTTAGGAGGGAGTTGGCACTCACCTCATATATATTTAAAATTTTTAGAGGAAAGTTGCATAATGCAATTGTTTTGGAGCGGCTGAGCCTGTGTGTTCCCGACAGGTACGTGTGGAGACGACGGCGACCGCACCTGCTGGTGGAGCCGTGCAGTCGGACCAACCTTTTAAGGGAGGCGCCGCTGACGCGTGCACTTCGCACGCTCAACTTGGTACATAATGAAGTTGACCTTTTGTGTTGTACTCTGAGTGAATTCATTAGGAGTGCATTATTTACAATTTGTTATAGGTGTTAGTATACATAATTTAGGATTTAAAGCGCATTTATCGCATTGGAAAAAAAAAAAACCTGTAAAGATAGATGTAAGGCGAAAATAAATAAAATAAAAAAATAAATAAAAACTTTCTTTTGCATAAGTGAAAAAGGCTAGTAGTATTTTTGACAGTTACTATAATGTCAACCCTTCATTCCTATCGTCATTGAAATAGGTACCTATTTGCGGCCAGTTCGCCATTTTATCCTCTCGGTGTTTGGTACCAAAGTTGGGTACGTCAACTGTCAAATGGTCGTAAACAATGGATATATTTTGTGAATTTTGGAGTAATTTTGCTGTGTTATTGCGTTTGAACTCGGTTGTTTAGTGGAAGTCGTCAATAGCAAGATGCCTAATTGCATTTGCAATATAATCGGATTTGGCATCAAAAGAAGCGGAAATCAACCGAACATATCTTTGCACCAGTACGTATACTTAATTTTAGCTAAAATATCTTTATATTTAGTTATTAAACAAAAGATTCTGTATTCGTTGAAGAGTTTATGTAAAAAGCATTCATAATTTTCCGTTTGCCTTTCTTTTTAACAGTTGTATTTCATGAAATCATTTTCTTGTTTTTGTAGGGATAGAGTAGTGCATGCATGACATTTATGTTTATCGATAATGCTATATTATTATGGTTCTTTATAGGTTTTACGTTTTACTTTCAAGGCTGCCAGCTAATAAACGAAAAAATAAAATTTTGCTGGAGACAATCAGTGTTGTAAAAAATCTGTCAACAAAAACAATTCTTAATATTCTGTTCCCTTCACTTTGAAGAGAATCATGTTTCAACCGGACACTGAATAAAGTAACACTGCGTGACGATGCTTTACGTTCACGAACCTTAATGGTAAGTAACATTGTTTGTTATAAAATGATTGCGAAGTGGGTGATAAATGATGGTGATGACTTCAAGTGCAACACTTGCCTAACGGGCACAAAGAGTGTGTTTGAGTGTAGTCCTAAGATTAATTGCCAAAATAAGACAAACTTGTTTAACTTGTTTTTTAAATGAGTTTTTTTAAGTCACCAGTAGTCTGTTTTTTATGTCAATGGACTTTTAAATTATATTATGAGGACTTCTATGTATATTAGCAGTGTAATTCTGTAAAAATCTCCCTGTGAAAACTTGGGTGAGGTTATGTACGATTATTTAGCTCATTATCCACTCGAGACCTACTGAACTAGTGAGCTATTGAGCGAGCGAGTGAGAAGTGCACTCAACGACCGAACGAGAACTCTTGCAAATTAAATGAGGCCATTTAAAATAATAAGTAACAATCCTAATAATAAAATTGAAAAACATCAAACATATTAATAATTTTATTGCTTGTTTACAGCCTGCAATTCCATCAAATATGTCTGGCATTTTAATTGAAAGTGATCAAAATCAAGCGAACTCTCAACATCTGGATATGGTGCTCTGAATAATATTCAGAGCACCATATTATGGTATTTAGTCACCAGCACGTCCGCTGCGCCAGGTTTAGCCGCTAATGTCTCCGCTGCACCAGATTTGGCTGTTAGCACCTCCACTGCACTAGGTTTAGCCGCTAGCACCTCTGCTGCGCCAGATTTATCGGTATGACTAGCTTCAGTTTTTCTTGTCATCATTATTTGCGAATTTGATCTCTATGATAATATGTCATCGACTGAATTAAGACTGTGTGGGAGATATCTCTCGTTTGTCTTCAATATCTATTAAAGCTTACTTTTATTTTATTTGATTTCAGGTACACATTTAAAATGATTAAGAAATTAAAGGACAAATGTCAAAAACAGTCCAAGAAGAAAAGAGACTTAATGAGAAAGTTAGAAAACAAACGAAAAAAAAATCTCTTCAGTAATAATTTCTTTCGCTTTTAAATCTTTGATAGAAAGTTATTAAATTCAAAACCCCAAGCTTTGTCTATTTAATTAAAAGTGTAATAGATATATATATATAGGTATACATGAATTTGAGATACAAATATTGTGGGAAGAACTACTACTACTCTACTGAAAGTATATCACACAGAAATTACCTGAACAAAATTGTATTGTGCAGAAATGAATGAGATTGATTTATAAAGACTTTATTATAATTATTGTTGACTTTTAATTAAAACCCAAAAATCATCTGCATGTTAGAAAAGATATGTGTTGTAGAAGTCCGTGCCGGGAGCCCACTGCGGATTCAGCGTCATTTGTTTTCTTTGAACTTGTTGCCTCCGTCTCGAAGGTCTACTTAACGCAAGGCTCTAGAATAACACTAACACTGTTACTTTTACATTTCATTTTAATTGACACAAAATATTCGATATACCTACTAACTGCATTTCGTTTCTTATAATAGTTAAATGCATAAATTCCAAGACACTAAAACAAAACTGACTTCAAATAATTTTTTTTTTTTTTTTAAAAACCTGGCTGAAAAACAAGTTGGTGGGAGTTATTTTAGTTCAATTATTGATTTCATGCAACCAACTACATCAGACTGCTTGAAAAGTGACTTGTTTGGAACTTTTCATTTGATTTTTTAAGTCGGGTTTTTGAAAATGTTTTTTATTTTTATTTTATACACTTCAGTAAGTTATATTTTTGGAATAGCCTCCTCGAACCCTTTATTTTGATACCCCACTTAATACAGTTAGTCGACTTTCATTTTTTTCTTTTTCACAATTTATGGCATCTGGTGGTCGCCATATTTTATTTTGATTACTGTCATGTCATTAGTAGCACTCGCAAGATTAAAATAAATCAATTGACGTAAGAATTATCAAAATCGGCCCACGCTTTCGGTCTCTAAAACACCTCAGAGGAACAAATATACATACATTTAATCATAAATACATACATAGGCTGATAAACACATTACCCTCCCTTGCATCGCGCAGTCGGGTAAAAAGGAAACTACGTATTGCGGGGTTCTGGAAAATCACGGCGCTTCTGACCTTCTGGTCGCGAGAAAACTAAACCTTAGTAGCGTTCTAGCGCTGCGTGTCTATACTGTTTTGTTAAGAAGACTAATTATTGTTTCAGCGTGAACATTAGTTACTCTTGTCAAAATGTAGCATTTACTTTGCTTCTATGATAGCCTCTCTATTACGTAGTAACATATTACCTCAATGCCACTGGTAAAAATATCCGTTGTCATTGTACCGTAACAATATGAAAACATTCTCACAATCTTTTATCGATGTTTTTAATAAAGAGATATCGATATGGGCTACCCTATTATCCGCCATTTTATCCTCTCAGTGAAGTGTAGGTATGGCACGTTTTTCTTTTAAGTATGCCTAGTCCATATAATTTATATGTCAATGGACACCACTGACACACTACCGACCCACTATTGACAAGTTAGTTATTTTACAGAATTGGGCCCCAAGGCCTAAAGATTCTATTTTCTTTTGATTGACAAGAAGTTACAGGGCAGCTGGCTAGAAGAATAATGTCAGATTGCTGCTGCTCCTGGTACTGACACTTTCGGCCTTACAGTAGATACGCGCCTAGTGTCAGGATAAGTATTTCAATTAATACTAATGTTAAAAAGTATAAAATAAAGTATACATAAATTAAAATCTTTTTAGGGCAAGCTTTAATCAAATAAAAACGAAAACTGAAAATGTTATAGTTGTAACTCTAACATTTCTTTAAGCTTGAGGCGTGAAAGTCTCTTATACTGTTTTAAGGGTAAGCCTAAAATATTATTGTAGGTAGTAGGTAAACCTATGCCTACAACTATAATAACCATACCTACTAATTAAAACAGATACATAAGTACCTATATAAGTTTTAATAAGTATTTTTTTAAGGTCATGTAAAAGTTTGTCCTAACAAGATTTTTACTTTTTTAAGCCATTTAAAAAATATGTGATTCGTTCGGAACCCTTTGCGCGCGAGTCCGACTCGCACTTGGCCGGTTTTTGATCGTAGTTTCAACAGTTTTTAAGTATTATCGACTATCGTTTAAGTTCTTTACTTCCTTGTGTAGCTATTAGGTATGTCTTATTTTTCTGACTTTAGTCCAAAAACCCTAACCTCACTGGTCACTGGTTTGTCTGTAGGTATTGAATGAGGAAGCTGGGGTGACGTCACTCCAGCTAATACATACTAAACGACTCATATTAACGAAGTTTTTGTGGCAGGAACTTTGATTGCTGCTATTATGCCTTAAATATTGGCATAGGTAGAATTATTCTATCACTTAAGAGGAAGCTGGAGTTATACACATGTAGTAGGTACGTAAAGTTCGGTAGTAGGGCGCGTCATTTCAACTTAGACAAGCTCTAACTAGTAAGAATAAAATTTAAATACTATGTACTATTTAGTATATGTGTATCTACATATTATATAAGTAAGCTTAAAAAACGGAATATTTTACCAATCGCAAAATTTTTGCACATTTTGTCCGGGTAAAATCCAATCACTACTTACGACTGTCGCCAGCGCATTGCCTAATGAACAATTGGAATTGTATAGAATGCGTATAATATCATAGGTATATATTGTACGCATTGTAGCATGTATTTTGGACATTCCCTTTTAAATAGTACCAGAGCGGGAGAAGTTTTTAATGATTCTCCACAATAGAAAAAAAGCGTGCAGTGCGTAGGTCTTGAACACACAGTGACTTGACGTATTATTATTATACTCTTTGGACTTGACAGTCTTCCTTTGACGATTACTGACATACCTACCTATCTGTAAGAAAAAAAAAAGTGTGTGTGTACTTACATAAAAACGTAAGATAGACTTCTTTGGCGTAACAAGATAAAAAACCAAACTGTTACAAAGTTTACAAATGGAAAACAACCATTCTTCATGAACCACAGACCATAGCTAACTTCAGGGTGGATCGGTTCTAGCTAACTTCAACCTGTGAATTTTGTGCGCGCATCTTAAAATTTCAGCCTCATCATTTTTTCATAACGCGCCTAAAGAAGAACTTCAAAAATCGCTAAACAGAATGTGTTAGTACCTACCTAGAAAAAGAACGCCAGCAATAAATAAGTAAGTAGGTACTAAAATTCTGGACATAAGTAGGTACCTACTACCCGTCTCGTTTTGCGAGCAGACTAAGTTAACTTGTTGCTGCCTTGTATGGCTCACCATAATAATTATAGGCTCAACGTGACTACGCAATATCCCTCCCTGGTACATTTTCTATGAAGTTGTGCACAACTTTGGTGACATTTAACCAACCCATAATTCAACAAAGTAAGTAGGTATCCCTTTTTTATAAGGTGGGAAATCAACAAATAACTTCTCCCGCTCTGGGTACTGGAGCGGGAGGGCGTGTCAGACTCTTACTGAATGTACTCACTGTTATAAAGTAATAGAACGTCTGGAGACAAACCCTTCTGCCCCAGCGGCCAAATCCGGGTTGTCAAATTGAACCCCGACGACAACCCGGGTTGACAGCCGATTTTTTTTTTTTTCAAATTTTTTTTTTTTTTGTCAAACGCCGGTGAGTCTCAGGGCTTAACAGGTCCCGTATTATTATTATTATACTCTTTGTCTGGAGATCTTGACAACAATTGACTTTATTCAAAGACACAACACAAAACACCCCCTTTTTACCCATATCCTCTTTCACACAGTTCAACCATCGTTTCTTTGGCCTTCCTATAATCTTATAGCCATCCACATCCATACACAAGACTTTCCTCACGACATTTTCTTCATTCCTCCGCATCACATGCCCATACCACGATAACCGATTTCCACACAACTTTTCAGTCAGCGGTGCCACTTTCAGACTTCCTCTTGTATACTCATTCCTAATTCTATCCATGCGCGTAACACCACACATCGCTCTTAGCATTCTCACCTCAGCCGCATATAATTGCTTTTCATTGATCCCTTTTGTGGCCTAACATTCTGAACCATACAAGACAGCAGGTCTGACCATTGTTTTATAAATCTTCCCCTTAAGTTTAAGAGGAATGCGGGAGTCGCAGATAGTCCCGGTGATCTGCCGCCATTTCATCCATCCAGTGTTCATTCCGTACTTAACAGTCCGATCTATTCTATTTCGCCATCGCTTTGCACGAGTAAACCGAAAATCGCAGCAGACTGTGAGAAGCGCGCTATCTAGCACTATAGCTTCAGAACTGGAGAGACCGCCGAAATCGCAGAACATGTATACAGTTTTGGTTCTGCTGATTTTCAAGCCAACTTTCTCCAGCTTCTGTTGCCATTTCTCCAATCTGCTCTGGATCTTAGGTCCATCTTCACCGACCAGAACAATGTCGTCCGCAAACAGCATGCACCAGGGTGCCTCCTTCTGTATTTCCGACGTAAGAGCGTCCATAATCAACAAGAAGAGGTAAGGACTTAAGGCCGACCCTTGATGCAAGCCTACAGCCACACTGAACTCGTCGGTGTTGCAAGCAGCTGACCGGACGTTGGTACTAGAGACAGTACATAGCATGAATCAACTCTACATACTTCGCAGGCAAACCTTTCTCTTTCAAGGCCCACCACAACACATCCCGAGGTACCCTATCATACGCTTTCTCAAGATCAATGAACACCATGTGCAAGTTCTTGTGCACACGTCTGTACTTCTCGCACAATTGACGGAGAGCAAAGGTGGCGTCCATTATCCCTCGACCTGGCATAAACCCAAACTGGTTCGGGGTAATCTAATACACAAGAAACGCAAATTATAAAATAACCTTGCTTAGATATTCATTGCCATAATAAACCTACCTTTAATGCATCACAGAGTACGAAAAACCATCTTTGAGGGTCTGTAATAGCCATATTTTGTAGCCTTTTCATCTGATGTTTTATATTGAATATCAATATCTTGAATGACTCGTTCACGAATTTTCAAGTTCCTTGCAAGGACACGCCAGAAAATCTACCCTCTCTATCTTTTGAATTACGATGTCGAAAATCCTCTGTCTCTTTACTTTGCTCAGAGAACCCAATAGACTGCTCTGTTTTGAAACTCCGTGGTCATAAAGCTGTAAGATAAAATAATGAACTATTTTGTATTATGTTAGTAGGTATGCATGGGAATAGCGCTTTTTAGCTTGTTTGATTAAAAGTAGAGCTAGATATAAGTTTCGCTTTTGGCTCAAAATTGGATGAAAATTCAGTTCATTCGAAACTAGCGTTCTTGAGCTGACGGCTGTGGTATGTGGATCGAGGGTCCATTTTTTAAATCCTTGCGAAGCGAAATAAGACTTATAGAGAAATTAGTAAAAACTTGAAGCAAAGGGCCACGAATTTCTTAAACGTGAATTAAAACTGTTATGATTAAATAACTTGGGCCCTCAACCCAGACGCGTGCATAAAGTGGCATAGCCTAAGTCTCAGAAAGTACTACCTCTGGGTTAATTATTTTTATTTAATACTTTTTAGCAAATTCGTACTTTGTTAGGCATTGGAATGAGCCAAGTGCAAAACATTTTACATGTGTATCTGAAGGTTTGGGAAACCTTTCGGCTAAAGTAATAACAGCCGCACGCGTCGATTCATCAGGTTAAGCTACGCTTGACAGGGTTGGTCCATGGATGGGTGATCTTTACATACCGAGACTCCTCCGTGCCTCGGAAAGCACGTTAAGTCGTTGGTGGTGTCAATCATGGATCTTTGACAGTCGTTACAGGTCGTCAGAAGCCCGAAAGTCTGACAACCAGTCTTACCAAGGGGTATCGTATTACCCAGTAACTGGGTTGTGGAGGTCAGAGAGGCAGTCGCTCCATGTAAAACACTGTTATTCAGCTGCATCCGGTTAGACTGGAAGCCGTCCCCAAGATAGTTGGGAAAAGGCTAGGCAGATTGATTGATCTGAAGGTTCGGAAGCTTTGCGTGGCTTTGCACTTGATGGATACCGCGTAACTTACTTAACGGAGGACCAGAAACGACTGCGTGTCCAGTGGTGCCGTAAATTGATAAAAAAGTTTAACGGAAGACAATCATTGGCTGTCTATATCGTGACACGTGACGATACCTGGGTGTACACTGCTTTGAACCCGAAAGAAAAGCCAGTTGGCAGAGGTGGTCTTTCCTTTTGAAGATTTGTCGACGAAAGTTAAGAAAAGTCGAAGTATTGGTAGAAAAATGGTTGCTTCTTTTTTCGGCAAATCAGGACATTACACTACGGGTGGCGGATAAATTCGAATCAGAGTTACCGCGCCCCTAGGACACTTAGGCAAGGAAGGAATAGGGGTGGGTTTTAGACGGTAAAAGTCTGACACGCCCTCCCGCTCCACCCAGAGCGGGAGAAGTCATGGGACGGTTTCCCACCCCCCCAAAAAAAAAGACATTATACTACAGTACCTATCGCTTGAAGATCAAAGGACGGTGACTGCAGAATCCAGATTGGTACGTCAACACTTGCTTGACCAGTCTTAGAAAAAGTTCGCGAAAAGCGTCCTCGAAGCAGTATCCTCCTTCACAACGATAACGCATCATCACATTCCGCTAAGGTAACGGAAGCGTACCTATTTGAAGGCTTCAAATATGGAACTGATGACGCATCTGCCTAACAGGCCTGACCTCGCACCCTGAGACTTCTTTTTGTTTCCAAAAATTAAAAACTAACTTAGAGGCACACGTTTTACGAGCCCCGAATCGGCGGTGAATGCATTTCATGAAGCCATTGCAGAGGTCCCTAAGGAAGACTGGTCCCACTGCTTTGTACAATGTTTTCAGCGAATGCATTAATTGCGAGGGAATATACTTTGAAACTTTCAGTATGCCCGAAGTACAAAAGTAGTCTTCTTATAAGAGAAGAGATGTTTTGTTGAAGGTATCGTGGACGATTCGAGGCTCAAAAGGTATGGAGTGCTGTCAACATAAAATGACGTCTGGAAAAATTTCTTCAAGAAGACGTTAAGTTAGTTATCTCCTGGGAAACATGAATTTTTCAAAACCGTTGGTGTAAAAAACAAAAGCAGTAAGTACTTAATTTTAAGTTTTTTTTTATTAGTTAGACGTTTTGAGAAACTGGGTTCAAAAGTGATAGTCAGTTGGTGTATTTCATATTCAATCGAATGTTCCACTATGGTATGCTGTTTATTTTTATAATACCTACTTGAAAGATATTTTTAAATTTTAGTAGGAGTTACTTTATTTCACCCTTAGACTATGAAAAGTTATAGACGGAACGTCACGGATATTAAATGAAGTAGGATCGTTAAAATGTGCGAGTGACCTTGACGAACGTAACGATGACGTATCGGCTTCTCATTTTGTATATGTGAGCTTATTTCGCGTGTAAAGATACAAGCTGGCTTCTCATTCTGGTACTTCAGATTGCTGGATTTTGACATTCCGTCTATAAACTTTCATAGTCTAAGATTTCACCTGTCTCTCTAAATCAGTCTAACTTTTCATCACCTTCCATACTAAATCATTAAACTCATCATATTTCATTATCCTCCAAACTTCATCATTAGGTAGGTGGTACACTCTCGCCGCATCCTCATTATCGATTTTCTTGAAAAGGAAATCATTTTCATGAAAGCCTTTTAACGATAACCCACATCTAGAAGGTAGGTAAGTATACGAATAATTTTAATTGATTCATTTTGCGAAATCTTATATTTAAAATACCTACATTCCACGAAATTACTACGATTTGGACGAAATGGCGCCATCACTCTTATACTTTGAGTTGAGTTCGAGTGCGCACGCGTTGTCGCACGGACGCCTGAGATCAATCATGGCTTCTAAATTGTTAAAATGTTCGAGTTGCAATATAGTTATTAACGAGGTTCTAGCCTTTGTTAGTAATAAAATCGATGTGATGAACGAGGATAGCATTAGTCACATTTGTGTGAGTGCATTTTCGGATGAGGACATTCATAGTGCTAAAAATCTTTTGTGCGAATCGTTACCTTCAGAGAAGCGTAAGAAGGTAAGGAAGAGAGATTGAAAGAAGCTTCGTGAAATAGATGACATTATATGCATGCTGAAGGAGTCCAATCCTGAGGTCTTACCGGTATTTGTGGCCCGTGATCTACACCGGTACTTTTCGATCATGTCGACGTCACTCGGATTTTAAAGGATTTGGTGATTATGCAACAAGAGATGAAGCTGATCAGAGAACAGTGTGTCACTAAGGAAAGCCTAGATACAATTAAGTCTGATCTTGAAAACCTAAAGAAGGCATCCATAGTGAACAACTTTGGTAGTACCGCCCGTAATGTAAATATCAAGCGGGGTGGCTTTTTGCTAGATAGCCATGACGACTGCTGCAGCGGTCCTAGGGGACTTGAATACGTGGGCGCGGAACATAACACGCCATGCAGGGAGCCTAAAGAGGTACGAACAGAAAACAATTATCGGGAGATTGCTCAGGATTTTTCTACAAGTGAGGGTAGTCGGAAAATTTGTGGGGAGACTATCGTTTTGAATGAGAGCGGTGTCCGTCTAACGGCGGCCGGCGACAAACCCGAGTCGATGACTCACAGACAATCAGCTGCGATCAACATAACCAGCGAGACGGGACACACGGCTGCTCCGAACGTAAGCAGTGATGTACTCTGTAAAAATAAATCTTTGGCCGATGTTGTACGCGCTGGTGACTGGAAAACACCCGAAGAAGACAAAGACTGGATCCTAGTACAGAGGAGACGTCTAAGGAACCGGTTTGTTGCCAATAGAGGAAAGGCAGTTTTGAGCCCAAGTGCGAGTTTTAAAGCTGCGGACATAAAAATTCCTATCTACATATACAATGTTGCAAGGGATGTGCCCGTGTGTCACATATTGAGCTATATTGAAAGTAAAACTGATGTTACTGTGCACCTGGAAAAAGTAAGTATGAAAATACCAAAATCGTATGATGCATACAAAGTGTTGGTACCGAAGCATAGTTTAGAAATTTTTCTGAATGATGATTTCTGGCCAGAAGGCATCGCATACCGTCGCTTTGTTGATTTCAAGGCAAAAAAAGTGCCAAATGGTATAAGGAGTGGGAAATAATTCGTACGTGTGTAGTGTGCAGTCATACCTTCATTATGAATAATCACGTCAATCTCGTCACATTTAACTGCAAAAACATTGTAAGATCTGTAGAATGTGTAAGAAAAATATGTGAAACAGCTGACATTATAGCGCTTCAGGAAACGTGGCTATTGCCCCACGACATTCCATTCCTGAGCAGCATCAGCGACAAGTTCGCGTACACTGGCAAGTCTGCCGTGGACACATCGGCCGGTGTGCTCCGCGGCCGTCCATACGGAGGTGTGGCAGTGTTGTGGAGGAAGTCTGTGTTTCCCTCAGTGTCAGTGTTGCAGTGTGCTAGTGATCGTATAGCAGCGATTAAGGTTCAGATACGTGAGCGTTCGATGTTAATTATATCTCTGTACATGCCTACGGACTCAAAGGATAATTTGATTGAGTTTACATACTGTTTAGGTGAAATTAATTCTATACTTGAAAATAGTGATGTGCAATCTGTGTATGTGTTGGGAGACTTCAACGCGCACCCGGGTGAGTTATTCGCAAATCAACTCTTAGACTTTTGTACGGATCAGTCGTGGACTTGTGTTGATATTGATATGTTACCGAATGATTCACACACGTTTGTTAGTGAGGCACACGGATGTCGTCGGTGGCTCGATCACTGTGTGGTTACGAGCGCGGCGCGCGCAACCATCGAGCATGTGACTATATTGTACGATACCTACTGGTCGGATCACTATCCGATGCAGATAAGTTGTAATGTAAATTTAATAAAACCCAAAGTGGTGATGTATAGCGTTTGTAAAAATAAAGTAGTATGGGGAGAGAGGCAGACTAGTCATATTGAAAAATATCGTATTGTTACGTCGACCGTATTACTCTGGAACGTTCGAGAATGTGGTCGAAGTTTCCAGAAGTTTCCACTAGGTTCGAGAACATTCCATTGTGGTACTGTATAGAAGTTCATAGATGTTTCTAGAATATTCCAGTATAGGATAGTTCGACAATGTTCTGGAAACTTCCATGACCGTATAAATAGGCCGGACGGCGGGCGAGTGAGTCAGTCTGATTTCGACTACGGATGCGAACGGATGCGAATACAAGCGATTGCGAAGAGAATAGTGATTATTAGCGAATTAGTGTTTGTGTTTATAAGTTGTTGAGTTAATAAAGAATATTTGGTTAATTAATTGGTGTAAAATAATTTATCCTATACCCAGCTCGTAACAGTATTTATTGTCATAATAAATTAAGGGATATTGACTTTCCAGCGGAATTTGCTACTTGTGCTGATAAAATATGTAACTGTACAATTCATAAATCATTAATTAATGACATGTATAAATGTATAGTGCGTATACTGACTGAGGGTGCGAAGTTTTCTTATAGTGTGACTTCAAATAACGGTAGGGGCAAACACATAGTGGGCTGGAACAGACACGTAAGAGAGGCTCACAGTAAGGCTCGGCAATGTTATCAGAATTGGTTATTTTTTGGGAAACCTAGCTCTGGTCGGTTTTTTTTTTTTTTTTTTTTTTTTTTGGGGGGTGGGAAATCATCCAATGACTTCTTCCGCTCTAGGGTGGAGTGGAAGGGTGTGTCAGACTCTTACTGACTAAAACCCACCCCTGTTCCTCCCTGCCTCGAGTGCCCGGGGGCGAGGTAACTCTTTCGAATTTATCCTCCACCCCCGGGCAGAGCTCTGGTCGGTTGTACTATGAAATGACCGAGTCGAGGCGACTATTTAAATTAAAGTTGAAATGGTGTCAAAATAACCAACAACAAATTAAGATGGATATTGTAGCACGACACCACAGCAATAATAATTTTTCAAAATTTTGGAAATCAACAAATAAGTTGAATCTGAAGCCGAGCCGACCCGTGAGTGTCGATGGTGTACACGAGCTAGGTGATATCGCGAGATTATTTCAGCAGCATTTTAGGGTTGAGCCTTTTATGAGGCCTGCTCGGTCTGAGCTACTGTCGGGGTCCGGTGTAAGTGCTATACTTGGACATACCAAGATTAGGTTCACTGCAAAGGATGTGGCTTTAGTTATCAAATCAATGAAAAGAGGAAAGTCTCCAGGACATGATAACCTCAGCATTGAGCACCTGCGGTATGCTGGGGTACACTTGCCTAGGGTCCTAGCTTTGCTCTTTAATCTGTGTGTTAGCCACTCCTACTTGCCAGACGATCTCATGTACACTGTAGTTGTCCCCATTGTAAAAAATAAGAGTGGTGATGTCTCGGACAAATCGAACTATAGGCCTATCTCTTTAGCTACGGTTATAGCGAAGGTGATGGGACAGTCTGCTTGACGGCCACTTAGCAAACAATATAAAACTGCACGACGACGGTCAGTTCGGTTTTCGGGCTGGCCTATCCACGGAAAGTGCAATCCTGTGCCTCAAGCAGACTGTACAGTACTACACCGCGCGTAAGACGCCAGTCTACGCGTGTTTCCTAGACCTTTCCCGGGCATTCGATAATGTTTCGTACAATCTGCTATGGAAAAAATGCGTGAAGACACTAGTCTGCCCCCTGAGATTATATCTTTGTTTGAGTACTGGTACAATAATCAGAAAAATACTGTTAGGTGGGCGTGGGCGGATAGTAAATCGGACGAGTACGGGTTGGAGTGTGCGGTGCGACAGGGCGGGTTGACCTCACCGAAACTGTTTAATTTGTATATGAACCGCCTGATTGGAGAGCTGAGCAGCACTGGAATCGGATGTCATATAGACGGAATTTGCGTTAATAATATTAGCTACGCGGATGACATGGTGCTGCTCAGCCCTTCAATTGGTGCGCTGCGCAAGCTGCTTCGTATATGTGAAGGGTACGCGGAGGCCCATGGGCTTGGATACAATGTGAGTAAGAGTGAGGTTATGGTTTTTAAAGCACCCAAAAAAGATTACTCGGAGGTACCACCTGTCTTACTCTATGGTTCACCATTAAACCGTGTCACTCACTTCAAGTACCTGGGCCACTGGGTCTCCGAAGACCTTAAAGATAACATGGATGTGGAAAGGGAACGTAGGGCGTTGTCTGTTCGCTGTAATTTGCTGGCTCGCAGATTCGCACGCTGTACTACACAAGTAAAAGTCACACTATTTAGGGCATTTTGCCAGACCTTCTACACGTGCAGTTTGTGGACTAAATACACGCAGGGGACATACAACGCCCTGCGTGTGCAGTATAATAATGCGTTCAGGGTGTTGATGGGGCTGCCGCGACACTGTAGCGCGAGTAGCATGTTCGCGGAGGCGCACGTAGACGGCTTCCACGCGATTATACGTAAGCGATGTGCGTCGACGCTGGCGCGGGTGCGCGGCGGCCCCAGCGCCATCCTGAACGCGTGCGTCGGCCGATGGGACTCGGTACTGATGGCGCACTGGATAGGCCTACACGCGAGAGCAAGCGCCTAACTACTTCAATTGAATTGTAATTGTATTTTACTAACACTAGGCTAAGAATATTGTTACTAACAAACATATGGACAAAGTCTGAAATAAATTTTATTATTATTATTATACAATTGATTAATCTTGATGAGAGCTGTCGAATGATATTAAAACGAACGTCATAGCTGCTCATATTCAAAAGATAAACTAAATGGAAATCTCGAAACTAGTCGAAATCGAAACGCAGCAAAATCACCTAAAAATGACGGTGACGGCACTTCACCCTCCACTACGCGCGATGCGTCAGTCCTCACTGAGCGTAACATTTTCTTTGATCCTATTGGATGAAGATGAAAGGTGAACGTTACCCCAGCCAGATAATGTCGAAATTTGTCATTTAAATGATGTAGATAATTAGTTGCCTAGCTTCTGTAATTGTTGCACACATTTTCAAATTTGTTGCACTTATAGTTTTTTAGTTATTTCACAAAAACATTTCCTGCTGGGGTAACGTTACCGCAGCCAGACATTTTCTTTTTTAATGGGAACATCGAAATAAGTATTAGTTATATAATTAGTTGTCTAGACGAGGTAAATGTTGCAAATTATTTTGTATTTGTACGTTCTTCGGCTGCGAAGTTATTCGAGATCCTGCTGGAGTAACGTTTGTGGTTTTGCTGGATCTCTGAAACGGATAGGCGGATTCTTATCATCTTTTGTACATGACTTCTTAAGAATTAGTTTTAATTAGTTGTGCAATAAAAAAACAAAAATAATGTACCGTTCAAAGGTTATTTAATTAAATATAAAAACACTTCAATATGTCCTAACACTTTGAATAAGAGCTCTAGAGACTTACTTTAAACGTTATTTTGTAGCTTGTAACTGTTTTCAAATGTATGTAAAGTTGATATTGTGATACATTTTTTTTTTAATATATGTTCAGCCCTCACTCCGTTATCTAAGAACCGATTTTGATGATTCTAATTTTGTTAGATAGGGTATTTTGTTATATACCTCAAGGGTGGTCCCATGTCAAGGAAGTCAGGATCTGATGATGGGATCCTGATAAAATTGAGAGAAACCCTTGAAAATGTGGGTAATTTCATAACTTGATCAGGTATTGCGATTAGGAATCATCACATCATGAAGCTGAGTTTATGATGGAACTCATACCTTTCCTAAATAATAACAAGTTAGATATAAAAAGATGATGCGCGCCTCAATAAATTATAAAATAAAAAACTTTTTAACAAAAATTTAAACCGACGAAAAAGAACTAAAAAGCAAAAAATAAATAAACCTTTTAACTTACTAATTTTGAGTCGGCGCCAAATAAATGATTAATTTTAAACCTACATAGAGCCTTCTCAAACTCAAACTTAATTTATGTAAAATTTGACAGGTAGTTTATGTAAATAAGCTCCTTCATTACTCAAGACTAAAGCCTCCCTACACTACTCGCGAAGTTACTTCGACGAAGTACTCGTCGAAGTTGACCGAAGTCCGAAGTATGTAACTACACACTCGTGCAACTTCGCGAGGAGCTCGCTCAATCGCCCGACGCGGCGGCCGTACGCACAGAATACATATACTCCTAACGGAGGCCGTACGATAGGCATCATGGATAACGTTTAAGTGGCAGCTGCCGTTGCGATGTGTACTCTCGCATTATAAATTTATAACATACTCTCGAATGTTATGATAATATATTAATTTATTTAGGGTACGCATTATATGTTTACAACGTGTACACTAAATAAATTAATTTGGAATGTCGGGGCCACTTTTGGGGTGAAAATCAGAAAATTAAAACAACACAGATTTTCAAACTGTGCCGTGCGCCATATCAAATGAAAGGGGATATTGTGAGGGTCTCATATGTATTTTTTTTCATAATTTTAAAACATATAGTTTTAAAGTTATTTAAGAAAATAGATGAAAAATGACCCCTTTATCTCCGAAACCACTGGGGCTAAAATTTTGAAAAAAAAAAAAAATACAGAAAGTAGTTCTTTACTTATAGATTACCGGAAAACCTTAAAAAAGAGAAGAGGAGGAGGTAGTTTAAAAAAACCTGAAAAAGATATGATTTGTTCAAAACCCTATGCGCGCGAGTCTGACTCGCTCTTGTTTTTTTGTTCATGACCTCTTTTTTGGGACCCAACCAAATAACTGGCTCTGATCAGTGTTTCGAGGAACAAGAGAATTTGTTTTTGTGTTCACTGTATACCTACAGTATGTGTTCCGTGAACGACGGAACGATAAATGCGTCATGCGCTGATGACGTATCAACGCGAACTGAAGTGAGCCGAGTACCGAGTAGTGTGGTTGTGGTTTGTGGTAAGACGCTTCGTGTTCGAACTTCGGGACACTTCGAGTCCTTTGACTCGGGCGCAAAAACCGACAACGACTGGAAGTCGCCCGTGGCTAGGCGTGGTTGCACGATGGGAAGCAAAGTTCCCCTCTACACTATCGTATTCGCTCAACTTCGCGAGTACGAGTAGGTAGTTTATTGGAGGCTTTAAAAAGGTTTATTTGTTCTTTTTCGTCGTTTTTATTTTTAAGTTTTGTTTGGAATATTAAATTACAGTTTAAAAACCACAACTTTTATTTTATTATTTTTATCTAAATATATGTATTCTTATTTTAATATTGTTTCTTTTTCTAGCACATTTTCAGCGACCTGAGACAAAATACTTTTCTGTTAGCGTCCACGTTATGGCTTAGTACAAAATGTGTGGTAATGACATTAGCTAGCTGTTATTAATGTCACGTGACAATTCTCTCGGCAGGTAATGGCATTGGTATATAAATACAAATGTACAAAATATGTAAAATTTAATACTTTTCGTTAAAATACGTTTAATCTTTCAGAAAAGTATTTTGTCTCCTGATCTGTAGAACCATGCACAAGGGCCCTGACCTTGTGCATGGTTCTGCAGATGCTTCTAACCCATAATACAACACAATTGTCAACTGAATATAATTTATCTTTGTCTAAGTAAACAATTTATCTTCTTAAATTGTTATGGAAGGCGCTGGTACCTGTGATACAATGTTTTTCATTAGTACAGGTACCAACGATACTCTATTTTGTTATTACCTGTAACCTTAGCAAAACTGTTTTGTATTTGATCCTTCTACATGTGTATTTTCTGAAATAAACTTATTATATTATTATAATAAACCAAGTTATAAAACTGTCAAATATTCATTGCCATAATATCTTGAATGGATCTTACTATGTCTTTCCTTCGAGTTCTTTCTAATGCATCACACAGTACGAAGAACCATCTTTGAGGGTCTGCAATTGAGTCATACTTTTCCATTAATTTTGTAGCTTTTATGGCTAAAGTTTTGTTTTGAAAATCAATATCATCAATGTCATGTTCACGAATTTTCAAGTTCCTTGCAAGGTCACGCCAGAAACTACCTATCTCTTGAATAATAGTGTCAAAAATTCTTTGTCTCTTTTTTTTGCTCATGGAACCCAACGGACTGCTGGTAATGAAACTGTCTTCTGGTTCTTTCCTGTGACTCTGTGGTGTTGAAGCTGTGAAATAATAAAAAGAAGGAGTTATTTTAATAAGGTCATTATTAGTTTATGCCTATGAAGTTTCCGATTTATAAAACTCTCACTTTGAGCTATGTATGATAATTTCGGATTGACTTGGAATTACATGTTCAAATAAACTTAATATTTTTTTAAACAAATTATTAATTTGTTTCTGTGGGTTTTGTTTATTTAGTAATATTGATATACTTTTAACCATTTCTGTACGATATCCAGAAATCTAGTGTTTTTTTAGAATATGAGTGACTACTGTGGAAACCATGCATCTCAAAAGGTACTTATGCAATATTAACTGCCAACAAATAAGCTTTGTATTTTTGTTTCAATCGCTTTCATTTAGAAAATTTTATCTCACAAATTACCATGAAGGGTAATTTCCAGGTAGCAACAGGATAAAATTTCCAAAACAAAAGCTATTAAACGAATAACACACACTTTGTTCGTTAGAAGGTAGGTAGTGGTAGGAATTGTTATAAATAACTAAGGTAACAAAACCCAAATAATAATAATTTCATTTATTTCAGGCTGTTTTACAGCCCGAAATAAATGAAATTATACAGGCCCTAGAATTCATATACAATTTTACATTAAAAAACTTAAAATTACCTACGTTCGTCAACAATAATAATATACAGATACCAACAAATTCAAAGATATCAATAAATTAAATTAAAAATGTCAAAAAATTAAATTAATAATGTCAAAACTTAAATTAAAAATGTCAAAAAATTAAATTAAAAATGTCCACATATTAAATTAAAAATGTCAATAAATTAAATGTCCATAACATTTTTAAAATTAGTGATGTTGACTTACAATCACTTAATAAATGGTGACGAACTGGCATGCAGGTGCACCTCTCCAACACCACCGAGTCCCACTCCCACCGCTCGGAGCTCGGACAATACGCTCAGGATACTGTTAGTGCTGCGTCGTAAGCGACACAGTAGCGAGGCGCTCCGCTTCCTCATAATGGCATAAAAGTCATGGTTTGCGCCTGCGCGAACATCATAGAAGCGCTGCAAATCCGCGGGAGCCACAGCAGCACCCTAAACCCATTGTTGTACTGGACTCGCATGGCACTGTATGCTCGTTGCACATAGTTGACCCATAGGCTCCATGTATAAAAAGACTGACAATAGGCTTTAAATAAGGTCACCTTACTTGTGCAGTACAGCATGCAAATCTACGTGCCAACGTGTTACAGCGAACCGACAGCGCCCTACGTTCCCGCTCGATGTCCTCATTGTTAGACAAGTTGTCTGTGACCCAGTGACCCAGGTACTTAAAATGGTTAACCCTATTCAGACTAGCACCACAAAGAGTGATCGGAGGTATAAAAGAGTAACATTTGGTACCGGCTTTAAAACTCATGTACTCACTCTTCTTAGGGTTGTACCTGAGTCCATAAGACTCAGATGTCTCACAAATGCGCAGGAGTTTCCGCAACCCCACAACCGACGGGCTCAGCGGCATCATATCATCAGCGTAGCTGATGTTATTAATAGGCACTCCATTCATGTACAGGTTGAATAAGCGGGGCGAGATTAACCCCCTCTGCCTCACACCGCAATCCAACCCGTACACGTCGGAATATACTCCCGCTCATTTCACACTGTTTCGCTGGTGACTGTACCAATACCCAAATATCGACACTATCTCACTCGGCACCTGTGTCTCACTGTGCAGCTTGTGCCAGAGCATGTCATAATTGACTAAGTCGAACGCTTTCGAGAGGTCTAGGTAACAGGGGTACACAGAAGTATTTCTAGCTGTGTAGTACTGTACAGTCTGCTGGCGACAGAGGATAGCACTATCAGTCGTCAAACAGGGTGTGAAGCCAAACTGAGCGTCATGTATATGAAGGTGCTTCTCCAGCTGTCTGTCAAGCAGCCTATCCA
The DNA here is from genome assembly GCA_951329385.1 of Polia nebulosa. NCBI lineage: Eukaryota > Metazoa > Arthropoda > Insecta > Lepidoptera > Noctuidae > Polia > Polia nebulosa. The sequence goes on along the minus strand of OX589595.1, from coordinate 15,975,809 downwards.
CCACCTTGGCTATGACAGTAGCTAGCGAGATAGGCCTATAGTTAGATACATCCGACACATCACCCGTTTTGTTTATTACGATTGGAACTACCACCATTTACATGAGATCATCAGGTAAGTAATTATGGAAGATGTACAGATTAAACAGCATGGCCAGTACCCTCGGTAGATGTACACCAGCATGCTTCAAGTGCTCGATGCTAAGGTCATCATGACCTGGGGACTTACCTCTCACCGTCTTTTTAATAATGACAGTTACATTCTTGCTCCCTGAAATGACACTGATTCTATTCTATTCTGGAAGAGGCTAGCTATGCGACATTGCATGGATCATGAGCGTCGCCTACACTCACCGGAAGGCTCGACCCTGGGTTTAATTTATTTCTTGACTTCCAAAATTTATTGAATTTCTTATCAGTGTGATGTTTTGCAATAATGTCCATTCTGATAAGCCCCTTCGCCAAAATACATTTCTTTTAACATTAACGCTTCATGCAAAATGTATGGCAAGGACATTACCTGCGGAGAGAACTGTCACGTGACTCACGCCCAGTAATGTTGTTGCCATACATTTTGCACGAAGCGTTAGCGTTAACATTAACAGAAATGTATTTTGTCTAAAGGCTCTGATTCTCATTGTTTTGACAGTATTTTAATTTTGATTTAAATAATTTCCTAGACTTACACATTTTATTATAAATATGTCCGGATTTAGGTTTACCCTGTAATAACCACATCTGAAAACAAAGTCGAGCCTCCCTGTGGGTACTACTCACAAAGTTTTTCCGTACATAGGCACTTCTGTTTAGGTACACTATAACATAGTTCAGTTTAGTTTAGCTCATAGTATACTAAACCATTGTGAGGAAACCGGCATGTCTTAGAACCAAAAATTCGAAGACATGTGACATCCACCAATCCGCATTGGGCCCGCGTGGTGGTTTATGGCCCACACCCTTTCACGGAGAGGAGGCCTGTGCCCCAGCAGTGGGGACATTAAAAGGCTAATGATGATGACAACATATTTTTGTGCCCCTAGACAATATACTAACGACATCAAGGTTAATTTTGTTAAATAACAAGTTATGATATATAGGGTGACTGATAATTAGTGACCGATACTTAAACACGTGATTGTACTCATAATAACAAACAACTTTCCCAAAGAAACATATAATGAGACAGATCGGCGTCACGTGGCTAACAGCTGATAGGGCACAGATGCACGCGTGCGAATTTCATACGGCTGTTGTGTTATTGTGATAAAAGTGAATGAGTATAAAAAATGTTGGGAAAGTTGTTTGCTATCATGAGTACAATCACTTGTTTAAGTATCGGTCACTAATTACCAATCACCCTATATATAGGTACCAAAGAAACAAATTAATAATTTTGAAAAGGGATGCTTTGAATGTAAAGGGTATTTGAAGTTATGATTCCAAGACAATCTGAAGTTATCACAATTCAAAGTATGCAGTTTCATAAAACTGCAATTTCATAGGTAAAGGACTAAAGGCCTAGTACCTACACTTTTTAACCTTAAAAGAATGTTAAAAGTACTATGGAGAAAAAATTATTTAATTAAGAGTATTAAGTTTATGTCAGTTACCCTTTAATTAAACTTTTGACATTAAATTAATTAGTTGCCTAATTTTTTGTTAGTTCAAGCATGTAAGTTTTGTTAATGCAGAATAAATTGGTTTTGATGTTCTAAGATTTTTATGTACATAATGTAACTATTGAATACCAAGTTTATATTAGATAATAATAAAAAAAAATAAATAAAAATGTTTATTTATATCTCCACAAAATTACTTAATGCTAGCTAAGTATGTTGACAGATATTATGGCAAAACAATTGTAATTTGTGGGAGATCTAGAGTCTGAACTAAGCCTAGGCCTGTATTTCAGAGCTCCAGGCCCCCATCACATCCTAATATTAAAGATTGCCAACATGTAAACAGTGCGATAGAGTGTGTGTGGTGTGTGTATATAATATTTATTAATAAATAGAGAAAGAAAGAAAGAAAAATTGTAATGTTTGATCATGTAAACATACAACGAGGCTAAAAGCCTCGAGATAAGTAGATTTAATTTAATGCACACAATATTTTTAAGGATGTAAGTACAAGTAGCTCTATGGGGGAAAACTGCCTGTGTGATTTTGTTGAAATAATGAGATAAAACAATACTCACTGTAGTAGTTGCCGTTCTCCTTCGGCAAGTGGTTGCTTTCATAGTCGGCTATTTTCTGCAACACATCGTGAGAGTTGGGGAGTTTCAAAGCAATACTCTTCAAGCATTCTACATTGTCCTCAGATAACAAGTCTCGTACTTCCAAAACCTTCAACAGCTGTCCAATGCTGGTTATTTGTTCAAATCTTCTCACTGAATTAATGGTGTCTCTAAAAAACTCTTTCATGGAACTCAATATTTCACTGTGTCTTTCGTTTGTTCCCACTGAGAAAACTATGTACTGTTTTAATTGACAGTATTCTGGCAAAGTCATTTTAGAGATGTTTTAGTTTTATCACAGAACTTAAAACGAACAGGAAAATACACTACACTAGACTGTAGTCAAGTTACAACAGCGTTATTGGTACTTCGCCAAGAAGTAAGGGAGGTGTGACACTGAGGTCAATATTAACTAATTAACGCGATAATTAAATCGAGCGTACAGAATGGTCCATACCATTCAATTTTCACTAAAATCGTAGATTATTACTATAGTTTGTAGTCTTCGACAAATTGAAATCAACTTCTGCTGTCAAAAATGACAAAAAAGAAAAATAAGACATTCCAATTCACTTACACTTAGTATGCTTTTAAGATTTCATAATATGGTAAAGCAATAAAAAGCAAGCTAATTCAATAGAATAATATGAGAAATATGCATTCACAAAAAATCATACATTGTACACATGTAATACATTGTTTTTGAAAAAAAAAACAATCGTCAGTTACATTGTGTGTCTACGTAAAAAGAACTGTACTCGGTTTACGTCATTTTATTTACGAAAGGGGGTTTCCCATTTTCCGCAAAGCTGCATCATTTTACTGTTTAGTCAGCTTTATGCAAAATGCAAACTTGCTTTCCCATAAATAATGTTATGTACTTTATTTATATATACAAACAACTTCATGGTTGTCAGATGTGTGAAGAGTATTTATAGCCTATTGGATGTTTACAGGTTAACTTGAATACCTATGATCTTCTAGGTTTTGAATGCGAAAAGAATTATACACTAGGAACATCCTTTAATTCAACTTAAATTAACTATGATTATTTTAGAACAGGGGTCATCATATGATTGACGGACGGTCCGGGTCCTGACCGCTAACCTATTCTGTGCAGACCCACTAGAACATAAGATTAACAATATAAAAATGTGTGGTAATGCAATTTATCTCTCGCTTTGTCCTGTCTCCGTCGCTCATCAGATAGCCACGCGACGACATCTGACGACACGAGCGAGATATCAGCAAGCAGCTAAATATGTATACAATCCCTCTGCGGCAGTGACATGGCGAAGCAACGCGCGCAAATTGGCTTTGAAACTTTGTTTCTTTTTATTTTCATTATACACCGATGACCGCATCTGCAGAATTTACTTATTTGCAATAGCTTGTACCAACTCATCTCCAGAGACAGATTGTTCAGAGTAAAAAAGTACCTAAGTATTCTGATTTATTACCGAACTAAGTAATTATTCTGATCCTAAAAAACCTTTTATATTCTAAGATTGTGACATTTTAAATCTTGATTGCTAGTCATCATCTATCAAACGGACCGCGACAAATTTACTTTTTTTAAACGGACCCGCAATGAAACGTTTTGTAAGTATTTTTTGCTGTAACGCCAATAAACGCATTTTTCTTTCTTTCTTTTTTTATTTCTTTCTATAATATACATAGTCAATTAATCAATATCTAGATAAATAATTTAAATAGATTGAAGTCATGAAGGTTGAATCGGGGGTTTCCTCAACTGCTTTACCTATTTGGTAAAAAGAAAGTACCATCGATGTGCCTACCTATCTACATGGGTAGGTACACACCGGTCGAAGAGTGCATCATGTTTGGCGCACTCTCTGACAGTTAGGCCGCGAGCACGCAGCCAGCGGGCAGGTCACACGGCGCTGGAGCGGCGTAGTGTTGTGTTATGAGAAATTAGTGTCTTTGTTCGCGAACAAGAATTATTTAAATAATTTGATCCACCACGTCGGCGGGTATTTTGAAACATCGGTCGATAAAAAGCCAAAAATAAAGACTGGCGCTCATCGCTCGCAGGCCGCTCCCCGCGTCGCCGCCACGCCGCTGCCTTCGTGACCAGTTCCATATAAAGGCTCAATTACACCTTCCGATTTTAAGGGACCCAATTTACCCGGGCCTGCGGACTGCGAGCAGTGGGTAGCTCGCCGTCCGATTAGCACCAGGCCCGTGAGTCGACGGCGCGTAGTGTTCCACGCGCGCCTCAAAGAGATGTAGTCAGTCACCACTGACGGGGCCCATTGTGGCCGGTGCCTGCATGCCTAGGGGTAGCGGATAAATTCCGAAAAAGAGTTACCGCACCCCTGGGCACTCAGGCAGGGAAGGAACAGGGGTGGGTTTTAGTCAGTAAGAGTCTGACACGCCCTCCCGCTCCACCCAGAGCGGGAGAAGTCATTTGATGGAAATCATCACCCCACAAAAAAAAAATGGACCCAATTTAGGAAACAGGAAGGTGTAATAGCAGTTAGAACTGTTAGAATCCGATTTATTGAGATTGGATTATTTGGAAGGCCCCGATTTGACTTCCTAAATTGTGTACGATTTAGGATAGTGTAATCGCATCACTACGATTTAGAGCTAAGTGTTGCCAATTTAGCGACTTCGTCGCTACAATGTGTTTGAAATTGAATTAAATTTCCCAAGGTCCCTTTCCCAGAAAAAAATATCTGATTCCGCTCTTTAGCTTTTTTGGTCCGCTCCTGGTAGAATCAGTTTTAGAGACTTTCTAGCGACTTTTGATATTCTGTCTAGGGGCTTGAATTTGTAAGAGTTGTCAACACTGCTGATTTAGGATTCCGATTTAGTGAGTCCAATTTAGGATAGTGTAATCGCTAGCTTCCTAGTTAGTTTGTTCCTAAATTGGGTCCCTTGAAATCGGAAGGTGTAATTGAGCCATTTTAATCAATACATTGGAACGTGCCGCTCCCGCGCCGCCGCCACCGTAACCAAAAAAAAAAAAACCCCGCCGGCCGCTGAGTTCGTGCCCGGGGCCTTAGTATGTCAAAATCAAGTGTTGAAGTTAATTGGCTCTCCAGATTTCGTATACGGTTTCACCATCAATCATAAATAGAATTTATTCTATAGAAGGTTTATGTGTCGGTACGTAGGTACCTATCTATAACACAATTAATTAGTACTGACTGAAACTGCCCCGTTGGTAGATGTCCTGGTCGCAAGAGAGACCGCCAAACTTGGGGCCCTGACTCTGCAGTCTCGACATTGATAGCAAAACTTACGTTACGTTACTTACGCTACTGATCACCAAATTACTAGCCGTTGATGAAAACTTATAATTTATTTAAATTTTAATGATTAGCTTTTACCGCATGTAACAATTAATTAAATTAACTTGTCAAAATATTAAAGGACATAAAAGTTTGCCTCCTTGCAACATTAATTTCTTAACGAACGAATTCGGTCGTTACGCGATCGTTAACTATGTCGAGACCGCAGGCCCCGGGCCTGCAGTCTCGACATTGATAGCGATCGCTACGTCCTAACGATTGATCGTTACGTCGGAAAAATAATTGATTTTCTTGAAATATGTACAGTATTTTACTACAGCCAACTCTCCAAGTCTCGGCAACTCTTTAATAGTTTTTGCGTGGTTCTCAATTTTTATCCGCGTTAGACAAAAGTTTACAAATTAATTACACTTTGATAAAAAAATATAATTTCAAATATTCACATAACAAATTACGACGAAAATAGTCTAGATATATTTTTCTCAAAGGAATAAGACTTAGTGGTTTAGACGTGGTTCAATTTAAAATCATTAGAAGTTGTTGCGCCTTAATTATAATAAAATGTTTTTTCAAAATACAAAAACCAACTTGGGCCTATCACGGTTTTGAACGCACATGTCTTTGGGAGGGAGGAGCGGGGAGGGGGGAGGTGGGGGGGTAACAGCACACATATCAACTCGAGAAGGGATCGTCACCTTATCGCCTTTCATCCCGTCGTCAAATAGGCGTCAACCTAACGTACTTACGTAACTAAAGCGGATCAGCAGCTCCGGTACGTCGACTTGACTACGGCTGGTTGATCTGGCTGGCACACAGGGGTGAGACTGAAAGGGCACGGAGAGACGTAAGCGCGGAGACGACGAGCCGTAAGCGCGGGGACGACAAGCCGTAAGCGCGGGTACGACAAGTTACCCACGTACCGCACCTGTTTATGAGCTTGTTCCGAGGCGAGGCGAAACTCCCTACTGCGACGTACAATCGCAATTGTATCGGAATTCATACAAACAATACTGCACGGCTCGAGTTGATACGGCGACGATCCCTTTCCGAGTTGATATGTGTGCATTTATCTTCTAATATATAAACATCTCGAGTCACGGTATTTGTGGTCTCACTCCTCCGAAACGGCTCGACCGATTTTAATGTTTTATTTTGGGAGGTATGAGCTTATGTCGTTCAAACGACTCAAAATTAGTTTATATAAAATTTGATATTTTATTTAAATAAGCTCAATACTCAAGACTTAAAAGGTTTATTTATTTTTGGCTTTCTAGTTCTTTTTCGTCGGTTAATTTTTTTGATAAAAAGTTTTTTTATTGTTCTTTTTTTTCGTAGAGTGTTCAGGTCTGACGAATGCACCGCGAGCAGCACGCGTGTGATAGATTATCCTAATTATAGGTACTTATTGTTATTATCATGAGTATTCTTTTTATGGTTAAAAGTTGCTAAAATGGTAATGTTTGGCATAATCTAAAACTCGTAACAAGTATGTAATACCTAATTTACAATAATTCTTACATTATTTCAGTATGTCTGAAAAATTAACTAGTTAAAATATTGAGGAATAATGTAGCAAAACATAGAAAATATTTCAAACGGATATCCACCTTTATGACGGTAGATAGAAGTGTCAAAGTTGTTTGTTCACGACTATAAAGGGGGAGCTCCGAGTGGCAGAGACCATTCTTGTTCGAGACGACGACTAGAACGGAGCTCCGGCCTACAAGTAAAAGTTAAGTAATTTTATTGCTGTTGTTATTATATTTTTGGTTATTATTTCGAAATATTTGCTGTTTGGCTGTGTTTAATTGCTATTGTTATTATGTTGAATAGAATAATGGTCATGGACCATTATTTACACCAATAGTTCGGTGTTTTGGCTAGTTGTTGCTATAATTATATATTATGAAAGCTCGACTACCAAGGCTTACCAAGGCTCGCTAAAAGTTATTTGATGTTATATCATTGTTTCTACTTATGTTAAATGGTATTGAGAAATTAATGCTCTTTGCCTGACAAGATATTTATCGCGTAATATAGCACAATTAATAAATCATAGGTTTAGATTTATTGTGATAAACGATTATTTATGATGTGTCGATATAATAATAAAAGAGAGCTACCGTGGAGTTTCTTGCCGTTCTTCTCCACGAAGACCTAGTTTTGCGAACAGGCAATTAGATTTCGGTTGATTACAAGCCTATTGGAAATAAATACATAGTCTTGTCTTTGTGCTTTTTCTTAATAAATCCCTTCCTTAAAACACCACATTCACAATAAGTAAATAAGCAAATAAATAGATGAATAAAAGATCAATAAATAGGTAAATAGATAGATAAGTAACGAATATTAAATATTTACATATCTACACATACATATACATTAATCCTAACACGTGCAGTCTCTGCAATTGTTTGGTGCGCCTATTTAGCGCAACTCACGCAAGGCTTGCACAGTGCGCGCGAACCGCTCGCGTGCATGCAGAGCTACATGAAGTGCGTGTGGTGCGTAGAAGACGCGCGAGCGGCGCGCGTGGTGCGCGTAGCCGGCGGCGGCGCGCGAACTTGAAACGCGCATTCGCGGCAGCGCATATGCAGAGCTACATGAAGTGCGTGTGGAGCGTAGAAGACGCGCGAGCGGCGCGCGTGGTGCGCGTAGCCGGCGCGCGATCTTGAAACGCGCATTCGCGGCAGCGCATTCGCCAGATCTATACACATCCTAAGGTACATAATGCCTAGTAGCATTAAGTCCGCCTGTGAAGGTAGGTACACACTATGTCCATGAATGAAGTTTATTTATTTACACTTTATGTGCAATAGTGGTAAATAGGCGGACTTAATGCAACAAGGCATTCTCTGCCAGTCAACCTTTGGGTTAAAGAAACTACTCTGTGGTAGGTGTAAATACCTACAATAACAAATAAAAAATGTTTAAAATCGAAGTGACTAAACTATTAAAATACTTAGAACTACATATAATAAGCTAAAATAATCATCATTATCTTCCTGCCCTCATCCCATGTTACTTGGGGTCGGCGCAACACGTTTTTTTCTTCCATTCTTCTATCACTAACTCCCTTTTCTTTCATATCACTCCTCACACAATCGATTCATCTTACATCCATCTTTTCTTTGGCCTCCCTCTACCACTCCGTCCATCCACATTTATATTCATGACTCTTTTAGTTACCTACATGTGTTTCATCCCTCCTCTTCACATGACCTTACTAAGATAAGCGGCTCCCTTTCAACTTTTCTATCACTGGCGCCACTTTTACACTAATACGCTAAAATAATAAACTAATTAATATTATGATAATTAATACAATTACGAGGACTCCAAATAGAATAATTATGACGAACACGACGAGGACCAAATGAAATAAGAGGGATGATGGTTTTTGTTATCTCTACCAGTAAATTTGAGTGCCAACCCTACACCCTACACAAAGAAATGTACCTAAAAGATTAGGTAAGCATTTAGTGCGAAATGTAAGTTAAATGAAAAAGCCCCGACAATAAACAAATAGGGTGCCGCTAATGGGGTCGAGCATCGACTAAAAGAAACTGTTACAGCTTGTTTAATGTCTATGCATTGAAAGTCCTACCAAAAATTTTTGATCAAGGGGTGCGGCGAAGCATAGACGAAAATACTCTCTATACTTTCACGATTTAGTAGACGTGTGGTTCACAAGCTCAAAAGACAAACTGTCAAGCATTCCTATTTCAAGACAGAAGAGTGCACAATTGAGTTGGTACGTAACTATAGAGACTTGTTTACTCTCTAACCCCCGACTTCTGAATTTAGAATTTGAAGTTAAGTTTTTGTCAAAACACTACTTTAGCCCGAAAATCTGTCAAAACTTTTGGCATTAAAGTGCTTAGTATTTGACACGTCTTAACTCCGAAAACTGAATTCACCAACCGGTTCAAAATACGTATAGGTATGTATCTACCTAAATAGTGTGTTTTCAGCGATATCACCGACATACTATGAAAGCTTGATTGCTAAACAAAAACAAAACCATAATTTAATGACCTAATTCTCCTAATAGTTCTACAACAGTAATACTAGCGGGGTGGTAGATATCTAATTAGGTATGTTATTTTGAGTGACTGGCAACGATACATGCCTCCAACATAAATATATAAGCCCTATATATAGGACCGTGCGTCTAGGGATGTTCATCAGATTAGTAAAAAAAATCGAACGTCAGAAATACTGACTAAGGTAAGTTAATTACTAGCTGAAAAGTGTACATTTACAAAATCTGACGATTTGAGCGTAGCGTAGGGGAGCCCCCGGGGTTACAGAGTTTCAAAAAAAAACAACGATATCTTGACATTCTCGAGCGCGGTAGATTTTATTTTATTTTGAATGAAATACTGTAAGAATCACGAAAAAAAAATATAATCTGCCGATTTCCACAAGCCGTAGTAATTAAAATCGTGGCAAGCAATTAAAATCGTCTATGAAGATAAGAGCGTGCAGCTGGAATAAAGTTTAGTACATAATTATATGGCAATGATTACCTGCGTTTGGCGTGAACGGTATCAGAAAAGTTATTTGTCTGGCTTGTTTATGCATTAAAATTAGTTTAAATTTAATATATAAAAAAACGATCTAGCTGTCAGATTAATAATACCGCTCAAAATAATCGTCAGATTTTAGGCTACCATGACTGGAACATCAAGCTGAACCTTCAATTTCCTGTGCAAATATTTCAACACAAATGTATTTTTGTGATGAAATAAATAACTCTCTCTCTCTCTTTTGTATAAAATCTGATACGCTCGAGTAATCCAATATGGCGCCTTTTTGCACTTTTAAAAATCGCTACAAGGCCTTGTCACTTTGAATGGTCAGTCTTTTGAATAAGAGCATTTTTAGGGTTCACGTAACATCCTCTCCAAATATCTGACGCGCTCGAAATTTTTTTGTCTTCTGTTTTCTGCCCTTCCGGATGGCTAACCTTACCACGCAAGTCAGCAGATGAACATACCTTTGATATCAGAGATACGTTGGGGCATCTAAACTATCAATATCTGACACGCTTATGTATTACCACGTAATTGTTTTTTTTTACATTTTTGAAAATCTGTAGACGCTTTCCCCACCAGTTCCACCACTGAAACAGGAAACTTGATATGACCTTTCATTCTTCCTATCATCTAATCTTCAAGGTCTCCACTAAGCTCGAGTAAATCCCCTTTTAGCATCATGGGTCCGGGGGACCTATGTAATTTTTTGAATTCAGTAGACCTATCATCATCATTCATCATTCTCCTGCCCTTATCCCAATTTATTAGGGGTCGGCGCAACATGTCTTTTTCTTCCATACTCCTCTATTAGTCGTCATCCCTGTAGTCACCCCCTTTTTACCCATATCCTCTTTCACACAGTCCAACCATCGTTTCTTTGGCCTTCCCCTACTTTTATAGCCAAAATTCAGTAGACCTATCATGAAAATAAATAAATACTTGCTGCTCAATTAGATTAGGTTGGTGTAAATAGCGGTTTTAAGACCTTGAAAAGAACGTGGTCCTATTCCTTGATTAAAATTTACTGACGCGGGTATATAACATTAACACTAGTTAACAAGGTTAACCCTTATGTGAAATTTGCACGTCAAGTTTTTTACCAGACTGCGCGACGCAAGGGAGGGTCATGTGTTTGTCTGTGTGTTTGTTCCTTTGTGACACTTTAGAGACCAAACGCGTGGGCCGGTTTTGATAATTCTTACGTCAATTGATTCGTCTTAATATTGGGCGTTCTACTAAAGACATGACAGTAATCAAAATACAATAGGGAGACAACCAGACGCCATAATATTGTGAAAATGAAAGTCGACGAACTTTATTAAGTGGGGTATCAAAATAAAGGTTTCGAGGAAAATATAACTTACTTAAATGTAGTTTTATTTTTTATTTATCTATAAAACCGACTGTAAGAAACAACTAAAAACTTCCAAACAAGTCACTTTTCAAGCAGTCTGATGCAGTTGATGGCATGAAATCAATAATTGAACTAAAATAACTGCCACCAACAGTATCAGACTGCTTGAAAGTGACTTCTTTGGAACTTTTTAGTAGTTTTACAGTCAGGGTTTTTTTAAATATTTGCTATTTTTAACCGACGAAAAAAAAAGGAGGAGGTTCTCAATTCCACCACACACACACACACAGCCACAACCACAGAACACAACCACAGAGCGAAACTGAGATTAGAGCATATTTTTTTTGGAGTTTGGGAAATCATACAATGACTTCTCCCGTTCTGGGTGGAGAGCTAGGTCGTTTCAGCCTCTTACTGACCCTTGTTCCTTCAGTTGCCCATGCCAAAATCCGCGGTAACTCTATTTTGAATTTATCCGCGACCCCAGGCAGAAGATTAGACCCCTGGCACAGGATATGCCGCATCTTCCCGTCGTGCAGAACTATCTGCACCCTCTAGAACTTAAATGAGGCAAATGGCAGCTCTGTCCAGTGGCTACGTACTAGTCTAAAGTTTGAGAGTATTGTAGACCAATATATGAATTTTCATGCTCTGCTCTACCGCTTGTATCAGAGTTGACTCGCAATGGCCGACCCTAACGCCGGGGCGAAACTCCGCTGCCGCGACAACTCGCGGCTCGGCGGACAGAGCTCCGGCAGGATCTCATGGCGACATGGAGACAGCGATTGTCACAACCCCGCGCTGGGCACGCCACCATTGCGGCGGTGGTGCCCCTCTTTGAGGCTTGGCTGGAGAGACCTCACGGCGCCCTCACCTTCCGCCTGACGCAGGTCCTCACCGGACACGGTTGTTTCGGGAGGTTCCTGTTTCGGATCAAGCGGGAGGTGACGCCCGGGTGTTTCCATTGCACGGATCGCCCCGAGGACACGGTGGAGCATACGGTGGAGGTCTGCCCCGCTTGGGCGGAGCAACGCCGTGTCCTCGTGGATGCGATAGGCGGCAGCGACCTCTCGCGCCCTGCCCTGGTTCAGGCCATGGTACGGAGCGAGAGGGAATGGGAAGCCGTCTCCTCCTTCTGCGAAGCAGTAATGCTCGCGAAGGCGGAGGCGGGACGCGTGAGAGAGCACCAACAACGGAGTCGCCCTCACGCCCTCAGCAGCAGCCGCCTCAGGAGACGCCGGGGACTTCCGGCGCCGCGAGACGATCTCCGGCCACCGTAGACCCGGGCCTGCGGACGGCGAGTAGTGGGTAACTCGCCGTCCGATCAGCACCAGGCCCGAGAGTCGACGGCGCGTAGTGTTCCACGCGCGCCTCAAAGAGTTGTCAGCAAGAGACGGGGCCCGTCATGGCCGATGCCTGCCCGGGGGTTGAGGATAAATTCGAAACAGAGTTACCTCGCCCCTGGGCACTCAAAGGCAGGAAGGAACAGGGGTGGGTTTTAGTCAGTAAGAGTCTGACACGCCCTCCCGCTCCGCCCAGAGCGGGAGAAGTCATAGGATGATTTCCCACCCCACAAAAAAAAAAAAAAAAAAAAATGGCCGACCCTTCTTTTCTTAGAAAAAACATTCCTAATCTCTTGCTGTTTGCTGGTTTACTATCTGCTGGTTTGGTGTTTGCTGGTTTACTATCTGCTGGTTTGCTGTTTGCTGGTTTACTGTTTGCTGGTTTAATGTTTGCTGGTTTACAGTTTACTGGTTTACTGCTTACTGGTTTACTGTTTACTGTTTAACTGTATGCTGTTTGGCTGCTAACTTTCATTTCGAAAACACTGCAAGAACAATGCTAACATTACTACGTATATTATTTTACAATATTGAAATACTACTTCCTTTATTAGGTATATGTAATAAACAAAGGTCAAATAGTAGATTATTAACCAAGGGGATAAAGCAGTGTCTTCTGTCGCGGGAGACGATTTAAATCGCGAGCGTAACGAAGGACTCGTGGTTTACTCCCGAGCGTAGCGAGGGTGTTAAAAACTTAAATCACGAGCGAAGCGAGGGATTTAAGACGAGTCCTGAGTGTAGCGAGGGATTTAAGACGAGTCCTGAGTGTAGCGAGGGATTTAAGTTCACCCAAGACTAAGACAGCTTTATCACCGAGGAAATACTCTACTTTTCGTACCATTTGCGAAAAAATTAACACAATAATAATATGAGATAAGCATTTATTAAAAATAATGACAATTAAAAGTAAAAGTTAACATTCGAAACATTGGTCCAATTATTGATAGAGAGAGTTACATTTTTGTTTGTTACATTTATTGTTGATGAGTTGATTTGAGTATTTCTCTGTTCTTGCGTCTGAGGAACTTGCGTTTCATTGTAGATAGTATACATCGGAGATAGTGGTGGTGGTGCATCGTGAGTTACGGACGAAGATACGATGCCGGCAGTTGATGGTTGTGGCTCTGATGGATTAAGTTTTATATTTTTGTTAATTTGACTGCTCAATATGGTTTTATTCGCCATTGAACTTTCGATATAACCCTCAGCTACTGTATCAGAGCTCCAACCACCGTGTCTTTTTATTGACGTAATATCCGCCCCTGAATCCGCCAAGAAAGTCGCCGAAGTTCTTTTAAAGCAGTGACCGGTGTAGAGTTCAACATCTTTAAGTTTTAAATATTTAGCAATTTCCTTTGGCATATTGCTAATTTTATTTTTGCCGATGGCTTGTCGAGTACATTTCCCATTCCGATAGTTTATAAAAAATCTATTGTTTTCCATGTTGGTGGGACGTAATGCTTGGTATTTATGAATGATTTTAGTATATTGTCCTTGTAGTGAATGACCGATTTTTCTTTGTCTTTGTTTCTTTTACATTAATCAGCAGCAACTCATTGGAATGATTTTCAACGTCCTCCACCTCTCGTGTCACGTGTGTCACGTCCTCTTCGTTTACAAGTTCACATCCACGGCAAGCACCCTTGAGTCCAAAAATTAAGGCCACCTATAACAAAGATAAAAAACAGGTAAATATATAGAATAATTACCATTACTAAGATACGAAATATTCATAGTTAAATCATGTATACTTACTTTTGTGGCCAGAAAAATTTCGTCAGGAGCTTCATTAAGAATTTTCCACATTTTGAGTCGTAAAAATTTTAGACTTCTTTGCGCAATGCCCTTCTGATTTTCTTTTTAAAAAAGCCAGTAATTTCGTGAATCTATTTATTTCAATGCTGTGTTTGATGCTTATTGTAGCTTTCAGTTTTGAGTATATGCACCAAAGTGTATTCGGATTCTTTGTTTTGGATAAATAATCAAAATAGACAAGAAGTACTGTTTCTGAAATTGATAGGCCTTTCGCACTTCTCCACGTTGAAAATTCTTCATAAGTTTTTAAATAATTTTCCTTGGATTTTGTTGGAAGCAAATTATTTATAATTGCGGCAGCATTTACACTGATGGAATCCGACAATTAACTGTTACTGTCGCTTTGATTTAACAGCGTAACGTATTTTTAGAACATTTACTTATTTATAAAAATAAATTAAAATAAACTCAACGTTTATGTATTTGAAGAAAACAAAAACGCGGCAAATTCCTAGACTAATATTTTATTGTCGGAAAAGCAAAGGCATCAAGCTCATACGGCCTCGTCGGTTTTCGTAATTTTATTTAATAATCATAACTGCATAATAAATGCGTATTCCTTTTTCAAAAAGATGTATAATACTTTATATACAAACTCAATGGTGTAAACACAGATGTAGTTCAGTATAAATTTCGGTAAGTATTCCAAATTTAAATCACATTCTCGCCCTAGAGGATGAATGAAATTCAGTACCATTTTCTTTCCCTGTTTTTAACAGATTAAAAATGACTATTGTTATGTTCGCTTTTTGTGGCATAGAATATCACTTTTTTGAGCAAGTGTTACGAAAAATCTATTAGGTACCTACATGCATAAAATTAGCAATATATGTGATCTAAAAAATGGTAAAATATGTACTGTACGATTTATTTACTGACAGACCGTGCTTAGAAAAATAAAAAAACTTGAGAGGTGTCAAGGGACACCCGGATGGAACGAAGTTCCTTTCGATTAATTAGTGAAGTAATTGTAATATTTTTTTTTTGTTATAATAATATTTACATGCGACGCCGCACAGCTTACAATAGCTTACTATAGCAAAAAGTGTCGTGACAACTTTTCGTAAGAATTTTTTCCGTCTAGGCCCCTTACACAACGCGCGATAAGGAACTTCGTTACGGGTGTCACAGGAAAATTGACGTTCGAATTTTAAATCCGTCCTGCTGCTGTAGACGAATGGGGGCAAAGGGCGGGAAAAGGTTTTATAGGAAAAAAAAATATCTCTGCTATACCC
Source organism: Polia nebulosa (assembly GCA_951329385.1). Classification (NCBI taxonomy): domain Eukaryota; kingdom Metazoa; phylum Arthropoda; class Insecta; order Lepidoptera; family Noctuidae; genus Polia; species Polia nebulosa. The sequence goes on along the minus strand of OX589595.1, from coordinate 15,960,002 downwards.
ATCCTACTGATCGTACAGACATCCACATTTAGAAAGCTATTTAGTATTTATGGGTTAGAGACTCCAGATTAGATTCGAAGTTAGATTGTTCCAAGCTCCGCTAGATTTAACACACGAAATTGGTTAGATAATGCTTGATCTGCTTGCAAACTTTGTACCTACCCACCAAAAATACAAGAAGTTTTTATTAGATTGTTTTTCCAACACAATCTTTTTGGATGGACAGCCTCATTAGTGTCGTGACAACTTTCGTAAGAATTTTTTTTATTAGATTGTTTTTGCAACACAATCTTTTTGGATGGACAGCCTCATTAGTGTCGTGACAACTTTTCGTAAGAATTTTTTCCGTCTAGCCCCCTTTCACAACGCGCGATAAGGAACTTCGTTCCAACAAGCAGTTATTTAATAACAGATAGGTAATGACATCTTTTATTATTGCGTTACAGTCTGTTATAACATTATAACACCTAGAACCCAAGTCTAATAAAGAGTCTTTTTTAAATTTCAAATATGGACCACACCACGTCACCGCTGTGGGTCGTCCCCTCTGGTCGTCCCGGTATTATATATATGTAGGTATTTTTTTTAATTCAGACTGGCTGTGTAGACACTCACAACACCGCAGCATTTTTTTTATCGATATTGGAACGAAGTTCCTTATCGCGCGTTGTGAAAGGGGGCTAGACGGAAAAAAATCTTACGAAAAGTTGTCACGACACTAATGAGGCTGTCCATCCAAAAAGATTGTGTTGGAAAAACAATCTAATAAAAACTTCTTGTATTTTTGGTGGGTAGGTACAAAGTTTGCAAGCAGATCAAGCATTGGTGTTGATTCTGTTATGCACAAACTAAACTTAATTTAGGCTATTGCTATCTTTTTCTCTCTAATAAAACAAGAAAGAGACGAACGTAATTTAGAGCTGTCAAATTTAGTTTGAACTAATATTTCCATACAAATTAAGGGTACACGTAAAAACATGTCGTCTAAAAACACGGCGAAGCGCAAGGCGTAAACTAGTTTGACATCTCTAACTTAGTGCATAGCTATAGCCGTCCTTTTCTCGCACTGCCTTTTAGTAAAAGATAGCAATTCTCTAATTTTAGTTTAGATATTGAACAAGAGAATCCGTACCATTATCTAACCAATTTCGTGTGTTAAATCTAGCGGAGCTTGGAACAATCTAACTTCGAATCTAATCTGGAGTCTCTAACCCATAAATACTAAATAGCTTTCTAAATCTGGATGTCTGTACGATCAGTAGGACGGGTATAGCGGAGATATTTTTTGGAACGAAGTTCCTTATCGCGCGTTGTGAAAGGGGGCTAGACGGAAAAAATTCTTACGAAAAAAGTTGTCACGACACTTTTTGCTACAGTATGCTATTGTAAGCTGTGCGGCGTCGCATGTTTCTCTGTCTGTCTCTCTCTCTCTTATAGGAAGCAAGCCAGATATTGCTAAAGAGTTGAGTTGAGTTGAGCTGAGCTGAGCTGAGCTGAGCTGAGCTGAACTGAGCTGAGCTGAGCTGAGCTGGGCTGAGCTGGGCTGAGCTGAGCTGAGCTGAGCTGAGCTGAGCTGAGCTGAGAAGAGCTGAGCTGAGCTTAACTGATCTGAGCTGAGCTGAGCTGAGCTGCGATGAGATGAGATGAGATGATGAAGTATAACTTCTTACGTGCGTGCGTGTGTGCGTAGTTAATAATAAAAAAAATATTATAATCTTAGCAGAACAGAAGTAAATAAAATAAAAAAGACAACGACTCTCGAAAACAACGGTTTATTTCTTATGATTTAAATTCACAAATTCAAAAATTAAACGGACTCTTTATCACAAAAAAAAATTAATAAAGGCAGAATTGGCTATCCAAATGGGCAGAGGTTTCCCTTATTCAAGCTCACTTCACAAAAAAGTTGCTCCTAATGAGCGTGCAGCGACTTATATAGGCGCGCCGCGTCAAATGTCTGCCATCCCCTCCTGTCGATGGATGTGACGTCACTTTTCTACTAGAACTGCTAACACGGCCTCTCCTGACTGGAGGACGTCCTCGTGCTCCTGTGTCTGAGGCTATGCTGCGCTGGAAGTGCTTGGTACAGGTTCTGGTGTCATCACATCAGAAGGCACATTGTTGCGTCTGACAGCTTGCTCAGGCGTAGACCCCATGTCGTCATCATTACAGTCTGCACCTGAGAACATAGTAGAAACAGCATGTTTACCTTTAGAGTCTCAAAAACGACACGCAATTTCCGGAAATGGATTTTCTAGAAATTACGTCCAATGTAATAATACAACTGAACCGCTGCAGTCACTTCAGCTGCATTATCACTGTTACTTATCAAATTTTACAGTAAGGTCGGGTCTCCGGCTCCACCAGAGACACATCGACCCACTGTGAATCACATTCACGCAAAACAACCAGTAAGAAACATAGGCACGACGTTAGCATATTTCTTATAAATACATGGCATAGGCACGACGTTAGCATACCACGTTTACACAAAACAACCGTAAGAAACATAGGCACGACGTTAGCGTGTTTCTTACAACTACATGGCATAGGCACGACGTTAGCATACCACGTTTACACAAAACAACCGTAAGAAACATAGGCACGACGTTAGCGTGTTTCTTACAACTACATGGCATAGGCACGACGTTAGCATACCACATAGTCTCTACACTTGCATGACATAGGCACGACGTTCGCATATCAGCAAGTGTAGCACAAGTTACCTTCGCAAAAAGTACAAACGTCTCAGGAGTACATTCCGCTCGCCACGGCACCGTAAACTCTGCCGTAGCCTGGGTCGCTTTAGCTGCCTCTACCTCTGCCTGCCAGCAGTTGCAGCTCGTATCGACCATGGGGAGGTGCCTGGACCACCCGAGTCGAGCTTGCCATGCAGTCACTTGTGCCTGTTTTTTAACAAAAACAAATGGATTTACTTCAAATAACCGAGAAGTTCTGCTATCAGCTATAGCAGTTGCATCTTGCTGATTAGCCTTTATTGTATTACAGTCAGTGGTTACTATGAAATGAACACCAACCAGACAGTGTCTATAATGTTAAAAGACATTAACGACGGCCAAGGTCTCGAGCTCGTAGGAAGTATACCTCGGCGCGGCACCTTTACTTCGCTTACTCAAATAGCTAACTGCCCCATTTATATCCTTTTTCATGAGTCTGAAGAAGCACAGCACCATGACAAATCGAACTTGCATCTGTGTGAACCTCGATGGGCAAATCAGGGTCGTAAATGGCTAACATAGGTTAATCGTAAGCTGTGAAATTTAATCACCTCAGAAAAAAGTTGCAGTAGGTGTTGTTCGTTAATTTTGAAATAGCAGCAGATTTAGTTGCTAAACTTGGAATGACGGAATTATTTGACGGTTTTTAGAATAGGTGCCTCAACAAAAGCTTGAACCTTCCCTTCGCTCGGCTGTACCTGACCTTGACTTATGGTACGTCCCAAGTATTCTATCTTAGTCGATAGGAAAGAACATTTCTTAAGGTTAAGAGAAAAACCTGAATTTGTCAGAGTCTGGAGAACCCCTCATCTACAAGAACCGCTGGTAATAAGGATATCAACATGAACCGCCTGTATAACCGCTACTATCATATCTTTGTTCTTAGTTACAATTAGGGCTTTCCTAGCAAAAATTAACAGTATTGGTACTGCGAGAACTGGATTTTAGCTTAGCAAAACAAGTTTCGATTTTATGACCAGGTTTCTTAAAAAAACTACACTGTTCAGATTTATGCGAAGTATGGATAGGTGATATTTTTGGTCATTGTCATCACTATTAGCGTTACTCGAATTAGGTTTAGGCTTCTTAGTGCAACTAGATTGTGCCCCCCCTTTGGCCACACGTAAAACATTTACCATCATCAAATTGCCGCTTGCGGGTACTTGTAGGATTTGATTTTGATAAATTATAATCGTTAGGTGAGGTATCGTTAGATTTTTTACTTTCAATTGGCGTATTTGATTTAACATAAATCGAAAAGAATTCTAGTAATTGATTTGGCATTAATTTCGCGTTAGTAGCTGAAGCACGGATTTACGGGTCGGTAACACTTATTACTATTGATGAAATTAGCTCATCGCTCAACCCTTTGACTATGCGTAATCTTAGCAACGACCGGCGAGCATAATCAGCGTATGTGAGGTATTTGTCAGAATTAGTATTCACGACTTCATATAAAATGTTTGCAATGTCCGGCTTCCTAGGGTACAAAGGTTTAAACTCCTTCTTAAAATTGCTCCAACTACGGTCATTAGTGACCCACTCATTGAGCCAAGTCCTAGCATCACCTTTCAGACAATTCCCAATACGAGATAGACACTCGTTATCATTGCAGTAATTTAACACCTTAGCACGGTCTACTTCCTCGCACCAGTTATCTATATCATTGATGCTTGGATCGAAATTGGAAATATAATAAGATTGGTTAGATCTCACCGTCGTGTTGAGTGACTGAATAGCCTCAATTATGCGATCGGCCACGCCGACATCACGATCAGCTGCAGCGCTTACGGAAGGACCCGGTGGGGATGGAGCCGCAGTTTCTCGACGCTCTGCCGTGGTCGCAGCTGATTACAGCGGCTGCGGCGTAGTCCTTGGAGATGCACCAGTACTCTGTGCACGTGGTCGTGAACTCGTGACGAAAAAGGCATGCGGCTCCGCTCCTCCAATGATATCAATCGATTCAGTATTTGTTGCATCTGTGCGGTTAATACATTGTTAGAAGACCTACGTAGTTTGTGGGTATGTCTAGAACGCGAGATGCGTCGGCTGGGGCTCGCATCACCATTACCAGAATGTGAATCACGGTTCTTAGAACGACTTCTACTTTTATGGCTATTGTTATATAGGCATATTTATACTTTCACCAATGTACAAGGGTAATAAGAAGTACTTTAATAGCTCGCTGAACTAAACAATGGGAGAGATAGCCAAATAACTTTAAGGTAGGTAAAAATAAAAATAAGAAATGATAAAGCAAGTTGCAAAGCTAGATTACAAATGCGTAGAAACACACGACTGTCTTCAACAGTAAACAAATTGGAACGTACTCACCACATTTTACCGATGTATACTTTACCACATAAAATTACCACTTACACACCCGTAGTACTTATAATTAGAGGCTTTTAACGTTTCGTTAGCCAAATAAGAAACCGTTTTTGTTTTCAAATTTGAATAGCCAACCGCCTTAATTTGGAGAGCAGAACGGGTCAGGCACATAAAAGCCGTATCCCACTTCTGATCTTAGCAGAACAGAAGTAAATAAAATAAAAAAGACAACGACTCTCGAAAACAACGGTTTATTTCTTATGATTTAAATTCACAAATTCAAAAATTAAACGGACTCTTTATCACAAAAAAAAATTAATAAAGGCAGAATTGGCTATCCAAATGGGCAGAGGTTTCCCTTATTCAAGCTCACTTCACAAAAAAGTTGCTCCTAATGAGCGTGCAGCGACTTATATAGGCGCGCCGCGTCAAATGTCTGCCATCCCCTCCTGTCGATGGATGTGACGTCACTTTTCTACTAGAACTGCTAACAATAAATTAAAAAAAATAAAATTATATTACAATTCCTTCACTAATTAATCGAAAGGAACTTCGTTCCATCCGGGTGTCCCTTGACACCTCTCAAGTTTTTTTTTTTTTTTTCGTAGCCGACTACCTAAACAAAAGTTCTATTTTTAAAATTCATTTCGGCCCTAGGGAGGGAACCAATTACTATGAGTCTTTCCCGCCCAAGGGTGGGAAGCAACGTTTTTCACCCGCTACTCGGATCAAACAAACACCACTCTTCGAGTAGGTATGAGAAATGAAAATCAAATTGTTTTTTTTCGGCATTTTCAATGCTACGGGTGGCATTAACGGGTAACCTCTTTTTATTTTATAGACGATTTGAACGTTTACGTAAACGCGTTCGAGTGCATAAAAAAACTCACACTAGTCCCTCAGATGTGGTCAGCTAACACATTTTTATACCAATAATCTTGGTACCTCTCTTGATAAGTCTTTAAAACTTGATGAAAACGTTCACCATGGTCATCACTTGCCAAATTGCAAGTTAATTTTTCCATACAGCCCAGGTCAAAATATACTTCTACAATTTTCACATGCTAGTCCAGAAACCCAGTTTTATCAAGATTTGCTAATACAAATTGAAAGTAGGCTCGTTTTACAGCTTCTACTGAAGTAACTGGGCTCTTCTTATTTTTTGATAGGATAATTTCACCACAATCATAACAGAAGTGGGTTTAATTTACACTGCCTTGACTACGTTTTAAAACAATTGAAATGTTAAAAAAATTTCTTAGCACAATATCAGCAAATGATACGAGCTACTCGTAACCTGGACACGACTGTCAAGATAACCTAATAATTTAAATGTCGGTACAATAATAGTAGATTATACAACAAGTGAAAAAAAGGGAATCTAATTCGAGGGACTAAGTTGGGCCCCGAGAGCAGCGAAGGATTCTAGAGTGGAATCCCAAGCGTAGAGAGGTATTCTAGATTAGAATCCTGAGCGGAGCGAGGGATACCTACAAGGACCGTGATTAATTATTTTTTTCACGAGTTGTCTACTCTACTTTTTACCATTGACTGCGAGAAAATAAATATTAGTATAGTATTTAGCACATTTTATTTTATAATCGGTAATTAGAGTACAAAGGATTAAAAACATTAAAAATTAATAATGAAAAGAGAACAGATTTCGAAATTCAGTGTAATGTTCTTGTTTGGTTTTGAAACGGTCGTATTAGTTAAGACTTGGGTGTTTGGCAAAATCGCCATATTTTGTGGTTGCTGTTGCTGACAAAGCTGTAATGTAGTCGTAGTTCCACAAGGTTGCCCTTTCGATGTTGAAGGGCGCGCCGGAGATAGTGGCGCTCAAGGGTCAACAGTAGACGGTTTTATATTTATATTGTCAACTATTCGGCTGCATTTTTTTGACTTTGTTTTCAATTGAATCCTCGATATAGCTTTCTGCTACTGTGCTGGACCTCCACCCTTCGTGGCGTTTCAGTTCTGTAAGACCAGCACCAGAATTTGCTAAAAGGGTGTCAGGGAAGCAATGTCCTGTGTACTGTTCGGGATTTGATAGATTCAAGAATGTCGTAATCTCTTTTGGCATCGCACCTATTTTAATGATTGCGATAGGTTGTCCAGTACATTTTCCGCCATGGTATTGTATGAAAAACCTGTCGGTATTTCGTCCTTCCTTTAGTGAAAGAGGACTTATACCATAAGGCACTCTCTATTACTGCTGACTTCGTTCAACTGCATCAGCTGCATTCTCGGCCGAGGGTCAAGTTCTTGTATGCTCTTGCGAATTATGATGCCATAATTGAGGAAATGTTGGCAAGGGACTGGTCATTAGAGCTAAACTGTAGGACTCTTGAAGAGGCTGTCAATTTCTTTTACGATACCATTAACTTGCTTCACATTAGGTATATACCTACTAAAATTATTGCACCGCGGGGCAAGTATCCTCCTTGGTATAAAATCCCTCTTATTAAAATACTTAGGGAAAAGGCTAAATTTCACTCAAAATTTAAAAAGTATGGAAATCTTTCTGATCATCAATCTTTCATAACTTTACGTCAGCGGGCTAATGATCTGGAGAAGGAAATGTTTGATAATTACATTGCAAATATTGAATTATCCATTTCTAAAAATCCAAGGGCTTTCTGGCGATATGCCTGTGAAGCCCCACGGCAAAATCAAACAAACTTTTTTTGAATTGTTAACAAAGTATAATGTGAAACCACAACTAAAAAGTGAAAAATAAAAAACTTTTTTACAAAAAATAGAACCGACTTCCAAAAAAAGTGCAAAATAACTTTAATTTCGGAAGTCGGTGTTCCTGTTTTGTGTTTTCGTTTTTTGACACCGACTTCCGAAATTAAAGTTATTTTGCACTTTTTTTGGAAGTCGGTTCTATTTTTTGTAAAAAAGTTTTTTATTTTTCACTTTTTAGTTGTGGTTTCACATTATACTTTGTTAACAATTCATAGACATACGATAGCAGCAGTCGCGGTTGATTTGCTGTCAATTTTTGAAGAGTTCCGTTGTCTGTCTCCGGAACCCATCATCAGATCTTTTTGAAATTTATATGGGACCATTTCGGAATAAACCCCTTTCGAACAAAAAAAGAATTTTGCAAATCCGTCAATATATGACGGAGTTATGCCCGAACATACATAAAAAAAAAAAAAAAAAAAAAAAAAAAAAAAAAAAAAAATACAAACATCCGAATTCATAACCTCCTCCTTTTTCAAAGTCGGTTAAAAAGTATGGAAATCTTTCTGATCATCAATCTTTCATAACTTTACGTCAGCGGGCTAATGATCTGGAGAAGGAAATGTTTGATAATTACATTGCAAATATTGAATTATCCATTTCTAAAAATCCAAGGGCTTTCTGGCGATATGCCTGTGAAGCCCCACGGCAAAATCCGGGTTGTCAAATTGAACCCCGACGACAACCCGGGTTGACAGCCGATTTTTTTTTTTTTTTTTTTCTCTTTAATTTTTTTTTTTTTGGTCCGACTCACCAGTGAGTTGCGGGGCTTCACAGGTTAAATCAAAACAACAAACCAATTGTTACCCGTCTGTCCTTAACTTTGGTCAAAGTTCATCTAGTAATGGGGAGGAAATTTGTAATATGTTCGGCGACTATTTCTATTCTAATTTCCAGGAACGAAGCGACGACGATTTGAACACTGTGGTAATGGATGAACCTGGAAGTCAGACTGCTGGTTGCGTATCGGACATAAGCTCTATTGATGTAAGGGAGGAGGAAGTATTTCGGTTGCTAAAACAAGTGGACCTAAATAAAACCGCGGGTCCTGATAACATTTCGCCAATTTTTATATCTAAATGTGCCAAGTGTCTATCAGGTCCGTTAACAATTTTATTTAAACGGTCATTTGAATTAGGTGTAGTGCCTCTTATCTGGAAGTCAGCGTATATAACGCCGATTCATAAAAAAGGTGCTAAGGACAGTATAGACAACTATAGACCGATTTCTAAACTTTGTGTGTTCGCTAAAATTATGGAGAAAATTGTACACAGACAACTTTCTGCTTCATGCGCTTCTTATGCGCAAACTCTTGTTGGTTGGTGTGAGGGGCAATTTGTTTAGATGGTTCTCGTCATACGTGGAGAATAGGAGCCAGACGGTGGTTCTCAATGGTTATACTTCGAGAGCGATGTACATTCCATCAGGGGTTCCCCAGGGATCCTTGTTAGGACCTCTGTTATTTAATATTTTTATTAATGACATTGCCTCTTGTTTCCTTCATTCTAAAGTCCTATTGTATGCAGATGATATGAAGATTTTGGGTCAAATCTCAACTGTTGAGGACGCACGCCTATTACAGGATGATCTGGACCGGTTCCACGAGTACTGCATTAAAAATAGGTTAGATTTAAATGTTTCCAAATGCTTTATATGTACATTTACACGTAAGCCAAATCCTATAAAATTTGATTATAAGCTATCGAACACCTTTATAGCGAGAGTCAGTGTCATCAGGGATCTTTGAGTTATTTTTGACTCTAAGCTTTTGTTTGATGCACATATAAATAACATATTTAACAAGGCTTCTAAAGCCTTGGGTTTTATTTTTAGGGTCTCTTCAGATTTTAAAAATGTTAAGACAATGAAAATCCTTTATTGTGCGTTTGTCCGTAGCCACCTTGAATATGGTTCTCAAATTTGGAATCCCAATTATAAAGTATACATTAATCGGCTTGAAAGTATACAAAAGCGATTTTTGAGGTACACTCAATATCGCTCTAATACCTATCTACCGAACTATGAAAGTCGGTGTAAAAAATTTCATATTCTGCCGCTACACGAGCGAAGGAAAATTGCAGATCTTGCTTTTTTGTTTGGTATTGCGAACGGATCTACTGATGTCCCTGAGCTGGTGGGCAAGATCGGATTACGTGTGCCAAGTGTTTTTCTTCGCAAGCCACGTCTTCTCCATGTGCCTCAAGTTAGTTCCAACTACAGACAGAACTCGTTCATCATTAGAGCTTGTCGTACATTCAATATGGTGTGTCAGGATGTCGACCTAGACCTATTCACTAGTAGTATTAAAGAAATGAAGAAAAGGTTGAGTAATTGCTTTTTCGAAGTGTAACTTTGTATTCTTAATTCTTTATTGTTCATCAAAATTTCACATATTACTTAGTATTTTTTTTTTTTTTAATTTTAAATTATTATTAATGTTTTTTGTTTTTTTTTTGAGCATGTGATGTATATGCAGCATTATTTGTGTAATTCATGCGTCGCTGTTTTCGTGTATTTATTTATATAGTTCACATTATTTATCAGTGGAAGCTTGTAATTGGCCATCTTCTACATACTATTACAAGATATTGAAATGTATTAGCTGTAAGCTTTCCTAAAATTAATAAAATAAAATAAAATAAAATAAAATTTGTATTAGTGGGCTGTAAAGCGCTGTAAAGCACTGTAAAGCACGATTTTTACGTACTCTTGCCGTATCACGAACGTTCTATCAATTTTTGTTTTCGTATCAGTAAAACGATCAGTAATAAATTTGCCGAGTGTCAAAAATTAACACAACGTGTGAAAAATAATTAAAAAAAAATGTATTTACAGGAAAAATTTTAAAGTAAGTACAGAAGGTTTGTAGATAAATAGGTACTATAAGTACTTACTTTTACGGCCAAAAAACTGTGGTCAGGCGCTTCATTTAAAAAACGTTCAATGTTTTGGGAGGTTATCACTCTAAATTTCTTTGGCTTATTATATTACCCTCGGATAGTCGCTTTAAGTATGTTACTAACTTTGAGTAGTTTGAAATATCAATGTTTTGTTTAATTCTCACTGTGGCTTTTAGCATAGGATACATTTATATGCTCCAAAGTGTCGACGACTTCTTAGTCTTGGTTAATTCGTTGAAATAGTTAAGAAATACGGACTCTGAAAAGGAATTGGCACCATTCGTGGTTTTCCAGTCACAGAACAAATTGTATGTTTTCAGGTACAAATCCCGAGATTTTGGCGGCACCAAATTATCTACTATAATTGCTGCTTTATTTCGAAATGATTCCGGAGTCAGTGTCTCATTTTCGCCACTGGAAGAACTCATTTTATTATAATTTATGTTATTAGATTTTCCAATGACTTGAAAACAACCACGATACCAGATAGAAAAGAACCTAAATTGGCGGGATACTTTTTTTTTAAATTTAATTTTATAGCTCTATGGAATAGCTCCATTTAGCCAGCCAGTACGTACTTTCAGCATCTTTTATTTATTTTTGTGCTTAAATCGTATATCGTGCTTGTTCCAAACTCAAAATGTTTTTATTCACTCAGTGACTAAAAGAGAGTTTTCATCCCATCTATTCGAAAAGGACGACTTGGTTCGCCTTTAAGTGCACCCAAAGTTGGTGTTTTCTATAAGAATCTTTTAGCGGGCAGTAATGAGTTTTTAATCCTCTTTATAAGTGCGACGCAATTATCTTTATACTACACCTGCTTGGAAAGTACCTTGATACTTTATCAAATTTACGGTAGAAAGTACGTCATTGCATATCGAACAAATATGCGAGGACAAAACGCATCTGAGCGGGAGAGAAAGGTGTATGAAAATCCATTTCTTACGTGGTTTTTCTTTTTCATTTTTGGGTAAGACTATGCGCCGGTAACCTAAATATCAAAAGCCAAAAAGTTTTTACAGTGAGTTTTTATCTCTAAGTTCGCAAAATGTCACTGGCCACTAGCTGTGTGTTGGATGGTGTCGGGCTGGCAGTGCGACCCTGCGGCGGCAGGATAAACAATTTGAAAAAAGAACATGTGAAAATTGCAGACGCCATTGGGGCCATTTTCGATTTGTTTGTTGTTTGAGGATTCAGTTTTCGTAGAAAGTAAAATAAAACTATCAAAATGATAAGTAGTGATAGTGATGATGAAGATTTTTTAACTTCGCCGCAGTTGAAGGAAACAGCAAAAATAGTGATTGATAACCTTACTTAACCACAGAAATCAATTAAAAAATATAATAAAACTTATGACGATTTTTTGCAATGGAAAAGTGAAAAAAATGCGGGATCTTTTTCTGGAACTGTTTTGCTAGCTTATTTCAGTGAAAAAGCGCAAAAATACAAACCAAGTACGTTATGGTCTATGTACTCAATGTTGAAAAGTACTATATTGACAAGAAACGACATAAATATTCAAGAATACAAGAAACTTACAGCATTTCTGAAAAGAAAGTCGGAGGGATTCCGTAGTAAGAAATCAAAAGTGCTTACTACAAAGGATGTTTATTCCTTTTTGCAGAATGCTTCAGATGACAGATATTTGTTGATGAAGGTAAGTTTATGAACAAAATGCACTGGTTTATGATTTATTACGTACCTATTTATGAGTAGAAATCTACTAGGTTTTCATGTTTGATATTTTTGTTTACAGGTTACTTTGATTTTAGGAGTAAATGGGGCCTGTCGTTCGCAAGAACTTGTGGATATGACAACAGACGATATCAAATCCTCGAAAATGGAATAATTGTCAATATTCCTAACAAAAAAACCAAAATTCAGCGATCATTTGTTATATCGGGCTTATTTTATGAGATAATGAAGAAATATAACGAAATTCGCCCCAGTGACCCCAAAACCAATCGGTTTTTACTACAATGTAAAAACAAAAAATGTACGAAACAAGTAATTGGGAAAAACAAAATAAGTACTGTGCCAAGAGAAATAGCTTCCTACCTTAATTTACTCAATCCACTAGAATACACTGGCCACTGCTTTCGCAGAACTTCAGCGACTATTCTTGCCGATACTGGTGCTGATTTAACCACAATAAAACGCCACGGTGGTTGGAAATCGTCCGCTGTTGCAGAAGGTTACATAGAGAATTCCGTAGAAAACAAAACACGAATAAATAACCAAATATCGGCATCGATTAATGTGCATCAAGACTCATCTCCTCAACCATCAACGAGCGCGGCGATGCCAAATGCCCCTCAGCAGCCAGTTGCCCCTTTGGCACCACAGCCTTCTACGAGCGCAGTGCCAACAGCACAGCCAGTTATTCCTCCTACATTGTCGCAAACATCTCAAACAAACATTAATGGAAAAAGTGTTACATTAAGCTTCACTAACTGCAACAATTTCAATATAAATTTCAATTAGTAAAGATTTAGTTTTTTATTTTCCTCGTAGGTGTGTTTATTACGTACCTATTTATGAGTAGAAATCTACTAGGTTTTCATGTTTGATATTTTTGTTTACAGGTTACTTTGATTTTAGGAGTAAATGGGGCCTGTCGTTCGCAAGAACTTGTGAATATGACAACAGACGATATCAAATCCTCGAAAATGGAATAATTGTCAATATTCCTAACAAAAAAACCAAAATTCAGCGATCATTTGTTATATCGGGCTTATTTTATGAGATAATGAAGAAATATAACGAAATTCGCCCCAGTGACCCCAAAACCAATCGGTTTTTACTACAATGTAAAAACAAAAAATGTACGAAACAAGTAATTGGGAAAAACAAAATAAGTACTGTGCCAAGAGAAATAGCTTCCTACCTTAATTTACTCAATCCACTAGAATACACTGGCCACTGCTTTCGCAGAACTTCAGCGACTATTCTTGCCGATACTGGTGCTGATTTAACCACAATAAAACGCCACGGTGGTTGGAAATCGTCCGCTGTTGCAGAAGGTTACATAGAGAATTCCGTAGAAAACAAAACACGAATAAATAACCAAATATCGGGATCGATTAATGTGCATCAAGACTCATCTCCTCAACCATCAACGAGCGCGGCGATGCCAAATGCCCCTCAGCAGCCAGTTGCCCCTTTGGCACCACAGCCTTCTACGAGCGCAGTGCCAACAGCACAGCCAGTTATTCCTCCTACATTGTCGCAAACATCTCAAACAAACATTAATGGAAAAAGTGTTACATTAAGCTTCACTAACTGCAACAATTTCAATATAAATTTCAATTAGTAAAGATTTAGTTTTTTATTTTCCTCGTAGGTGTAGTACAAAGCACTATGTATCACTCGAGAGAAAGTGCGATTCCCGATCTCGGGTGTTTTCAAACGACGCCCTCGACGGTAATCGGTCACTTTCTCCTCTCGGTGAACAATGTACTATTTCCGCGCACTTTTTGAGTTTGGAACATCTTAGTGTTCAGCGCCAAAGAAATCGAACGCAAATATTGTTTGAATAAAGACTGGTTGGTATGACGCACCGCCGGCTGAATAAAAAAAAGAAATCAAATTAAAAACGCGCGAACTACAGCCCGCGTTTTCGTCAATTTTCACGGATTGTTAGAAATTAATGGCTTTGTTTTGAAAAATGAGTTCTTCAAGTGACAGTGAAAGTATAGAATTAACTCCGGAAAAAATTAGAACTGACGCAAGAAATACGATGGATAATCACCTGCAAAATCCCGGGAGAAATATATGAAAGCCTATGGTAATTTTATTGAATGGAGAAATGCAAGAGGCGCCAAGAATTTTTCAGAATCTGTGTTTTTGGCCTACTTCCAGTACTTAGCCAAAACTAAACAACCTTCCACTCTTTGGAGTACCTACTCAATGCTAAAATAACAGTCAGTTCTAATAACGACGTAAAACTGGACACATATTCGAAATTAATAGCGTATCTGAAGAGGATGTCTGATGGATTTAAACCTAAAAAATCCAAAGTGTTCTCAGTCAAAAACGTGGAGACTTTCCTTAATGAGGCACCCGACAAAGTCTTTCTTGCCGTAAAAGTAAGTAACTATGCATATGGTAAAGTATAACCATAGTGTTTTAAAAAGCTCATTTTATTGTAACCTGTACTTCGATAGATACGTCTTGTCTTATTCACAGTCGGTTTTGTTACAGGTGGCTTTAATTTTCGGAGTACATGGAGCTTGTCGTGGCAATGAACTTTTAAAAATAACTGTTGATGATGTCGAAAATCACTCGGATGATTTACTGTTAGTAAAGCTGACAGACACAAAAACAAAAATTGACCAATCCTTCGTAATCCGTGGAGAATCCAAAACTATTGTACAGAAATACCTGGACCTGCGTCCTGCTGATATGAAGACCAATCGGTTTTTCATCCGTTATCAAAATGGCAAGTGCTTCAAACAAGTTATGGGAAAAAATAAAATTACTAACATGCCACAAGAAATCGCTACTTATTTGCAGTTACTAGATATCAAGCTGTATACAGGACATTGTTTTCGTCGTACTTCTGCTACCCTTTTGGCAGATTCTGGAGCGGACTGTTCGTAACTGTTCTCAAGCGACATGGAGGATGGAAGACGAGTGCTGTAGCAGAGGGGTATATAGAAGATTCCATTGAGAACAAGGCGAAAACATGTGAACGCATCGTGCAAAACATTAAATTGCAACCTTCAGTTAACTCATCCATGCCACTGTCGCCGCGCCCATCTACATCCAAACAAAGAGATTCACCGTCACATTTTACTCAAAATGAGCCGGATTCGGACATTATTTCAAACACGCAGAATATAAAATCTACAACAATCTCTAATCCTAATAAAACTGTAACAATAAATTTTCATAATTGCGAAAATGTCTCAAATATAAATATAAGTTTTTAGTTGTTTTAAGTATTATTAGATACTATTTAATTTCAATATAATTGTTACTCTATGTTTTATTAAATAATAATATTACAATAAAATATGAGGCGCCTTTTATTTTCTCATAGTGGGTGATGAAAAGTAGAGTGTATCACTCGGGCGCAGTTTATATATTTTTGGCTCGGGCGACGTACTTTGAATCCCTCGCTACGTTCAGGATTCTACTAAAGAATCCCTCGCTACGCTCGGGATTCTACTCTAGAATCCCTCACTTCGCTCTGGATTCAAAAAAGCGCCCTCGCCGTAAAAATATTATTTTGCTCCCTTGTGATACAATCTACTATTTATTCACTGTTAACGATGAATAAAATGCCCTTTTTCGAGTGGTAATGGTAAAAAAAAACTTGACGTGATATAAATATGAGACATGTACATATTTTAGTAGTAAGGTAGGTAGGTATAAAACGTATTAAATATTAATTATATTTGGTAAAAGATTTTTTTTTTGTAAACTAGTTTAAAGTTATCTGCTGCTCTATATATAGATATATATCTAATTAAATTTTGATTTAGTTATTGGAAAGTATTATTTTCTAAAACTGTATTAGTATGTCATCATTAACTAAATCGAGTCAATAATAGCAATAACGATAATGACCAGTTTTATGACTACAATTGTGTACTATAATAATAATTCTATTTACTTATTTCTCGTTATCATTCGTACTTGAGAGACGCTTTGACCTCTCTATCAGTACACTACTGTCGCTTTCGTAAGTCGGACAATACAATGGTTAATACATGTTAGTTGCACATTTGCTAACAGTTAAAAATGTACAGATTTATAAAAAGTGGTTTAGTTCCTAAAAAAGCATTTGATAGTCTCCATAAAGACTTTTCAGACGGAAAATTATGGAGAAATGGTGTTCGTTGTATTACTCAAAGCGCGAAATCAGATAGCTTGTTTCCTGAACGTGTAGACTTTCCAAGCAGGCATATTGGACCCAGAGATCAAGATGTAGTGACTATGTTGGATTTGCTTGGTTATAAGGTAAGCCAATCACATCATTTGGACATTGTGCTTTTTGAAATGTGATATTTTATCATTCATAATGTACTTGTACTAAATCTATCCATTCATCTATCTTATAAATTTATTTCTAGAGCCTAGATCAATTAACGGACGATGCGGTCCCAAAGAAAATTCAACTTCAAGGTCTCATGAATATCAGTGACCCTATGAGTAAGTAACCAGATACCCATCCACATTTACATAAAATTATCTAAATTTTGAATATAAGCGTACTTCATTGCTTGCAGTTGGTTAACTGAAAAATAAATGTTTCAGGTGAACATGATCTCATTAAAACAGTACAAAAAATATCGGAGAAGAATGAAATATGGCGATCATACATAGGTATGGGGTATCACAACTGCTGTGTCCCACATTCCATTATGCGCAATTTGTTCGAGAACCCAGGATGGTAAGTTTTTAACCTTTTTATTAATATTATTAAAGTAATAAGTTGAATAATCCAAACCTACTTTTCCTCATCATACTAATTTTATAGGCGAAAGTTTGTGAGTTTGTGTTTGTATGTTTGTTACTTCTTCACGCTCAAACGGCTGGACCGAGTTGGATGAAATTTGGTTTGTAGATAACTTATAGCCTGGATTAACACATAGGCTACATTTTATCCCGGTCTAAGCGGGTGAAACCGCGTGGCGCAGCTATTCTACTAGGTCGCCCCGCGGTTTCACCCGCGGTATAATTCTAATCCTACTTAGATAATAAACGACAATTTCGTGCCGGATCTATTTCTCTTTTTAGGGTTCTGTACCCAAAGGGTCCAAACTATTGTTGTCACTCACGTGTCCGTCTGTCTGTCTGTCTGTTCGTCCGTCGTCTGTTACAAAATTTTGTCACGAAGAATTTCTTAACTTCCCATTGACTTATGAACTTGAAAGGTTAATTACAGGAAGAATGTTTATTATTACGTATACTTTACTAACAAATACCAATAATTGGTACGGAACCCTTAATCTGCGAAATTCAACACGCACTAGGCCAGTTTTTTATGGTTTCGTAGATCCGAATTAAAAATGGAACCTTTATTATAATTTCTACTAACTTACTTTTTTATTTAGCGGTTCTTTTGATAAATTTTCAGGACAACACAATACACGCCATACCAACCTGAAATAGCTCAAGGAAGATTAGAGAGTCTTCTAAACTATCAGACGATGGTCAGTGATCTTACGGGACTGGATGTCGCCAACGCGTCGTTGTTGGATGAAGGCACTGCTGCTGCCGAAGCGTTGTCGCTATGCCATAGGTACGACCTCTCACGTTGTAGTTAATAAATGATGTTTATTCAGTAAATAGGTTACAAGGAACACTTTTACACGTCAATGTTTTAGTCAGTTTAAGCTAGATGAGGCCGGTGTTTCCTAGCTGACTACCCTGAGAAGAAACACCGAAACAAACTCAGAGGTCAAAGTCTCTTTTAAAGTGTTCAAATCCATACAATATGTACTGGTTAAATCATATGAGAACCATGCACGTTTATGTCTGGGATGAGATTTTTGAAGAAAGCAACACACAAATTCGAGTGGACGAGTAGAATAATCAGTTACTACCCAAGTGATAAAATATTTACAGTGATAAAAGGTTAAGGTATTTATTAATAAGACAGAATATGGAACTTTGAGCTGTATTCACACCTACTATACCAAACTGCCGCGAAACGCGATTCTTTTTCGACATTTTCTTTAACGCTATTTCGTGGTTCGTAATCACATCTCAATCGACACGCAAAGTGTTCAAAAAGCTTCAGAATAAACTAAGAATTTTAAAAAAACATACACTTTTATTTCACAGACTCAATAAGAGAATGAAGTTCGTGGTATCAGAGAGGCTGCACCCGCAAACTTTAGCTGTAGTCCAAACACGCTTGGACGCTCTGGGCTTAGAGGTTGACGTCGTGCCAGATGTTCGACAAGTCGACTTTGCTCAGAGGGACATATCTGCGGTGCTACTTCAGTGCCCAGACACCAGGGGCTTGGTGTATGATTATTCTGGCCTTGCGGCAGCCGCCCATGAACATGGCGTAAGTTTTATAGATATTTTTATAGTCTGTCGCCTTTTGTAGCCACAGCTAAGCTACGTATGTGTATTATTTTCGTGTTCGCTGTGGCTCACGACCACGCTTCGTACGAATGCGTGTCTGACAAATAAATTAACTACTCAGTTAAGGTGGCAAACTTCTTTGTCCACATCCTATGCAGCAGTGGTCGGTCGACTTTAATAAAATGTTAAAATGATAAAGTTACAAATGTGCCCATGTTCACAGACTTTAGTGGTAGTGGCTACGGACCTGCTCGCCCTCGCTCTTCTGCGTCCACCAGCAGAATGTGGAGCTGCCCTGGCGGTAGGCACTTCGCAACGTCTTGGAGTACCTCTTGGCTATGGAGGACCTCATGCTGGTTTCTTTGCAGCTGAACACCAGCTAGTGCGCCTGATGCCTGGTCGTATGGTTGGTGTTACTAGGGATGCTACGGGGAGAGATGCTTACAGGTACACTGAATGTTCCATATTACCGTTATCATCTACAGCCAAATTTTATTGTTAGATCTGATAATCCAGTAAAATCTCATTCTTAAAGTTAAAATACGTATGCACATTATTACAGGTTAGCTCTTCAGACAAGAGAGCAGCATATACGAAGAGACAAAGCGACATCAAATATTTGTACAGCACAAGCGCTGTTGGCCAACATGTCTGCTATGTACGCAGTGTACCATGGTCCTCAAGGTCTGAGGGACATTGCGAACAGAGTTCACAACGCCACACTTGTACTTGATCATGGTAAGGCCACACTTAGGTATTTATGGAAAAAATCTGGCAAGAATTCGTCATAACATAATGATGGCGTAAAATAGCTAACAGTAATAGAAGATACTGCCATTCTTATTTCTTATGACAGTTATAGCTCAAAATCGGCGCAGTAAGAGGATACATCAGACCACTTAGGAATTGCAATTGTTTTAATTTGTCTTCATGTTAAAATGTAAGTGTTGCGACAGTACTGTCAATAAATAATTAATTGTTTCAGGCATAAGACAACGTGGACACAAACAGTCCAACGACGTCTATTTTGACACACTTCATGTAGTCCCCGTTTCTGAGCATGACGCGACTGAGATCAAAGTACGCGCGCAGCAGAAGAAGATTAACCTGAGGTACTTCGATGACGGGGCTGTGGGAGTGGCCTTAGACGAGACTACGACCATGGAGGATGTTAATGATCTACTGTGGATATTTGATTGCAAGCCAGTTGAAGAGGTAATACTTATTTATGCCATAGGTCCACAATAACTGTTGACTATTCAGACTGTTGAAAATTAAAATCTAATTATATACCAAGCTCATGGCTAAATTCTAAGAGTCTGTTACACGATGTCCGAATGATCACTACTTTCTGAATAAATTCAATAATGAAACAGATTTTTTAAGAAATTATCTGCTTAGTAAGTTAGCGGGAACTTAATCATAAGCGGTTCTTGTTTAGTACTCATATCATAGATTTTGTATTCCAGGTAACAAAAACTGGAGACGTGAGATCTAGAAGTGTGCAGCAAGGTCCATTCAGGAGAACATCTCCGTTCCTCACGCATCCCGTGTTCAATATGCACCACTCTGAGACCAGAATAGTTCGCTACATGAAGCGTCTTGAAAACAAAGATGTGTCTCTTGTACATTCTATGATACCTTTGGTAAGATTTTTAAAAAAAATATTTTTATGGGCAATCGTTTGACCACTATCGCACCTCGTAAGTGATGATGTTGATGCATGGTTAACTCTTGACTTAAAGGTCCTCCGAGTGTGGGGTTATACCGCGAGGTTGGTTATACCGCGTTATATATTCAATATTTTTTAAAATAAACACTATGTAGAAATGTTGTGATTAACTTCAAGAGAAAAATCTTTATCTACTGACCTTTAGTTATAAAAAACACGGATCACTTGTTACTAAGAGGTTTAAGAAAACGTGGCCAGTTCGGGGGGTCTTTATCATCAGTTTATTTGCACGTGATTATCTTGCTATTAACAAAATGACTTGTTTACTTCAGGGTTCTTGTACGATGAAGCTGAACTCTACTACGGAGATGATGCCGTGTTCATTCAAGCATTTCACTGAAATCCATCCGTTTGCACCTCTTGACCAGTGCAAGGGCTACCATCAGCTGTTTGAGGAGCTAGCCAACGATTTGTGCGCAGTTACGGGATACGACCGTGTCTCTTTCCAACCTAACAGGCAAGTCGAAGTCAACTAAGGCGATATTTAAGGAGATAAAACTTTTTAAGCATGACTGATTCAACTGTCCCTATTTTTAAGAAGGAAAGGAAAACATGGAAACGTGGACATAGTCATCTGAAATTACCATCACACAATCAGCAGGCATGATAATCAAAGTAACGGGCATACCGAGCTTTATTTATTTATTTTTTTCTTCTGCATATAAAAAGACACTTGGTCCTAGAATTGGCCCATAAATGGCCTGTAAAATAATACTTGTATGTGTTTTTACAGTGGTGCTCAAGGAGAGTATGCTGGCTTGCGTACAATAAAGCGCTACCACGAATTCCGCGGTGACACGAAGCGTAACATCTGCTTGATTCCGGTGAGCGCACACGGTACTAACCCTGCGTCCGCGCACATGGCTGGTATGCTGGTCTGCGCCATTCGAGTCACGCCCTCTGGCGACATAGATATGGCGCATCTTAAAGAAAAGGTAAGAAATCTTTGTTTTTAAGTCAAAACTGAATAGAGAATTCTTGGGTCTTTTTAGAAGTTACTTGTAATACTAATAAAACAACCTCATGGAAAAACATCACGAAGTTCGTCGTTTCGTTGCTAAGCCGCATTGACGTCCCGTTGCTACGATTTTTTTTTGTGTGGTTGGGAAATCATCCAATGACATCTTCCGCTCTGGGTGGAGCGGGAGGGCGTGTCAGACTCTTACTGACTAAAACCCACCCCTGTTCCTTCCCTGCCCTGACTGCCTAGGGGCGCGGTAACTCTACTTCGAATTTATCCACAACCCCTGGGCAGGCATCGGCCATGATGGGCCCCGTCATGATTGCTGACAACTCTTTGAGGCGGGCGTGGAACACTATACGCGCCGTCGACTCTCGGTCCCGTTGCTACGTCAGGTAGAAGTTTCGTATTTTGCTACGCCGCGTAGCCGCTTTGTAGCAGCCGCTTTAAGAGGGAACAGGGGCTGCGATTCTCCATACAAATGTATTCCCCTTTTTTCTTCCTGAATAATGCCTCTAGAGCAATATTTTTTTTTTTTAAATTACAAAAAAGTACCCTATTTTTACCACCGTTCTTAGAAGACTACCAGACAAATTCAAAAAGCATTAACATAAAACATTTAATAGGGACCTAGACATACTCTTTCTTAAAAATTTGGTGCCAAAAATAATTGAATCGGCTCAGTTTTCGAGGAGAAAAAAGGGGACTACAAAACGTCGATCTCGTCAAAAATTTCGTGATAAAATCGGTCTGAGTTGCAGCCAGGTTGCAGCTGTCCTTATCGCACTCTACAGGGGCAGGGTTGAGGTAGCACGACGACAATAATTTCTTCAAATACCTATTTTGTAAATTCCTCGCAGGCCCTGTTCCCTCTTAACGTCTTGTTGCTACGCTACGTAGGCTCTTCGCAGACATGAAGGATCGATTTGATGCTACGGTGCGTAGCCAATTCGCTAATGCGGCTAGCATTAATTAGCGTCCAGTTTTTACGCTGCGTAGTTTTAGGCAGCCACATCGAATCCGACGCCAGATTTTTCGCAATTAATAATAAAATTGATTTTAATCACATGTTACAGGTGGAGGAGCACAGCGACAAAATTTCTTGTCTGATGTTGACGTACCCGAGTACATTCGGCGTGTTCGAGGAGCGTGCCGCGGACGTGTGTGCGTTGGTGCACAAACATGGCGGCCAAGTGTACTTGGATGGTGCCAATATGAACGCACAGGTTTGTTGGACTTCAGTATAATTTTCAATTAATTTCAGTTGCGTATTGTATCCTACAAAACGAAGCTATGTAAGCCACAAATAAACAAACCATTCCATTGCTATAACTAATTGCTTACGTCTAACAGGGCTGTTTATGGAGACATTAAGTTTCTGCTGTCCATTGAAAACCATATTTTTTTTTAATAATAGTAACTTTATTTCGGGTGGCATATACCCATAGAAACCTTATTCTAGTACATATCTCTTTAAATTTTTATTTGCCATGACTGGCCACAAGACTTGACCCACCGGTTTTGAAAGGGAACCATATTTAGATTTTGATACACATGCGAAATTGGTGTTTTTAACCAATAACAGGCATTACGGTAAGTCCAGAATGCCTATCCACCAACTTGTGATTTTGTAATTAAATTTTATGCTAAGGATTAACTATGTATTTGCTATTTTAGGTAGGTCTTTGCCGTCCCGGAGACTACGGTAGCGATGTATCACATTTGAACTTACACAAAACGTTCTGCATACCTCACGGTGGAGGAGGTCCGGGCATGGGGCCTATAGGAGTGTGAGTACATTTGAAATATGTGCTCGTATATTTATATATTTTTTCATCAAGGTGTCCAACTGCTGGGCAAAGGTTTCCTTTATATTTTGGACAAATGTCCATAATATCATACGAAGAAATGTCATGGCTGGCTTTGGATTTGAAACTAGGGTGAAAATGGCTCTCTCTGGCTATGTGATTTCAAAGTTGAATTAAACACAAAATAAATGAACTAAGTGTAGACCTTGATGGTAGTAAATTAAGTATGTATTGATCGATATTATCTTTCAAAGTTTTAATTAGATTCACATCATTTGATATAAAATTGAATACCGAATTCTTGAAATAATTCCCGGTACATTGCTTAGATTCAATTCGTTATGATATGATTGATGATGACATTTTCTCTTGTTCAGGAAAGCTCATCTGGCACCATTCTTGCCGTCACATCCAGTAATCGATCCACTAGCAGACCTGGGTGACGCAGCGCATAGTTTCGGCTCAGTGAGCGCTGCTCCGTATGGCTCATCAGCTATTCTCCCCATTTCTTGGGCTTATATCAAGGTAAGTTTAAGTTTTTATTCTGGATTGAAGAATATTGATTGTTCTTGATTGTTAGAAGTGAAAACTTTGGTTTGTTGTCACTAGTACCATTAACAGTTCCATGATGGATCTGCTGACGTTTTTTTTAAATCACAAGTTCCATTTTAAAAGAATCTGAAAATAATAGAACTAATGTTGAATTTTGCTATAACTAATCCCAAAGTATTATTTACACACTTGTGATTACAATATATGTAAAAACACTTCGTTTTTATAATAATTATCTATACTAATGTTATAAAGAGGTAAAGTTTGTGAGATTGTGAAGTTGTAGGGGGGGTTTTTTTTTTGGGGGATGACATCTTCCGTACGGCTCTCGTTGCTCTGGGTGGAGCGGGAGGGCGTGTCAGACTCTTACTGACTACAACCCACCCCTGTTCCTTCCCTGCCCTGAATGCTCAGGGGCGCGGTAACTCTGTTTCGTATTTATCCATAACCCCTGGGCAGGTTGTAAGGGGATCTACTGAACCGATTTTGAAAATTATTTTACCAATAGAAAGCCTCGTTATTTGTGAGTCTCATAGGCTTATTGAAATCCACGCGGAAGTAGTCGCGGGCGAAGTGCTGGTACTCAATAAAATCAACAATTTTTTTTTTACCTTTACTTTGTTTTATAATAGGTGATAGTGATCGAATAGCAAACATTTATTTTTTGGGAATGAATTACTTTACATGTTTACATGGCGATACTTGATGAAACAGCCAGTGACATCTATCGGTCGTTTATTGTAATATCGATTTGTTTTTTCCTTATCTAGAGGTAGTTTAAAAACTTAAGGATATGTGTGCAAGTCTACACTAAGCCCTTTATGATATTTTACCTTTTGTCTATGCTTTCGCTAGCTATTGGTTATGATTTTGATGAACTGAATTAAATTTTTTGTTTTTACTACCAAGAACCAGCGCCTTTGGATTTCTATAATTGATATTTGGTAGGACCAAATATTAATTATAGAAATCTACGGCATAATGGTAGAAACACGTTCTAAACGTGCAAAAGTGGACGCGCTGTGTGCAGGAGACGTCACCCAAGTTGCCCGGTGTCCCATACTGGGCTGTTTCGTCGTACCTGAAATGTGGGTTGGCACTTAAAAAATCTCGGTCATCGGGATTAGGCACTAAATTTTTTTACCCAATCTTGAGAGTTCAAGATTGGGTAAAAAATGTAGTAGCCGGCCTGCGTAGCGCACGCTGCGCTCTGATGCGCGGGCGGGGCAGGATCCCTCGCCGCAACTTGGGTATCGTCTCCTGCACACAGCGCGTCCACTTTTCTACGTTTAGAACGTGTTTCTACCATTGTTCCGTAGATAGAACCACATATTAATTATATAAATAAAAAGACGCTGGTTCTTAATAGTAAAAACAAAAGTATAATTCAGTCCATCAAAATCATAACCTATAGAAAGCATAGACAAAATGTATAAAAAGGTAAAATATTATAAAGCTAGGCGCTTTATATATATTATACCTTTTTGCACACATATCCTTCAGTTTTTCTAACTACCTCCCGATAAGGAAAAAACAAATCGATATTACAATAAACGACCGATAGATGTTACTGGCTGTCTCATCAAGTAACGCCATGTAAACATGTAAAGTAATTAATTCGCAAAAATTAAATGTTTGCTGACTTTATTCGACCACTATCACTTCATACCTAATATAAAACAAAGTTATGGTAGAATAAATAAATATTTATGATTTTATCGAATATAATTATTATAAAAATTAAGGGTTAAAAACCCTTCGTTAAAAACTTTAAAAACTCTATTGTTTTTACACCCTTAAAAAAATTCACAAGTGTTTTTACCTCTACTGTTTTTACAGCCTTCTAAAATTTCCCAAGTGCCTAAAATAACCGTACCGTGAAACTAGTGATAAGAAAATTCAACATTAGTTCCATTATTTTCAGATTATTTTAAGATGTAAGTAGTGTTTAAATAAGAACATCAGTAGTTCCATCATGGTACTGATAATGGTAGTAGTGGCAACGAACCAAAACTTTTACATAAACTAAACAAACTAGACCATAAAATATGAAAACTTTGATATTACGTTCCAGATGATGGGTCCCAAAGGATTAAGACGTGCGACCCAAGTGGCTATTCTTAATGCCAACTACATGTCTAAAAGACTAGAAGGTCATTACAAAACTTTGTACAAAGGCGAGAGAGGTCTTGTGGCGCACGAATTTATTATTGACGTAAGAGACTTGAAGAAGACCGCCAACATAGAACCTGGAGATATTGCTAAAAGACTTATGGACTTTGGTAAGTTTAGAAGTCATGACACATATAACACAGTAAACAAACAAAAACATTGCAGGTCACCGACTCTGACTGTCTCTTCAATTTTGTATATTGTTATGGATATTACGAGTATCCATAACATGTCTTTAAAATCCAGAAAAATAAGACATGTGATTTTATGGTCAAGGTTTCCATGCCCCCACGATGTCGTGGCCAGTAGCCGGTACACTGATGATAGAACCCACCGAGTCTGAAGATCTTCAGGAGATGGACCGCTTCTGTGAAGCTCTCATCGCGATCAGGAAAGAAATTAAAGACATCGAAGATGGAACTATGGACAAACGGCTAAATCCTTTGAAGGTAATTAAGACAATTTTAGAAGTACAATATTTGCAAATGTTAATGCAATTTATATGAATGGTTTTATTTCAGATGGCACCACATACGCAAGCGGAAGTAATCTCAGAAGATTGGAACCGCCCATACAGTCGAGAACAAGCTGCTTTCCCTGCAGTAAGTGAAAAGTTTTACTTCTTTTTTCAGTATGTCAGTTTTCTATAAGTGTTTTACTAAATTATTTTGTTTCAGCCATTCGTAAAAGGAGAGACGAAAATCTGGCCAACTGTCGGTCGCATCGATGATATGTACGGAGATAAACATCTCGTTTGCACTTGCCCACCGGTGCTCGACGACTTCTAAGTAATTTATAAGATCTGTTCAATTTAAGGGGTGATCAAAATGTTAAGGGTTCTCATCTCCCTCTGTTTTGTATTATTACTGTGTAAATCAGGATTGTGACAGTGAATAATAAACAACTGACCGTCTGTCGCATTATGTATATTTTCTCAATACTGTTGTAGAATAAAATATTGTCTTCTAACAACATAATCTTCTTCAATTTGCATATTAATCTATAGCAGTACAAATAAGTAATTGCCGTAAATTATATTGACTTCAAACAGTAATCTATCTACCTTATCATTGTACAAATATTTTAATATTGCGAAGGATTATTATTTATTTATTACGCATAACATTTAAATTGGATTCAAGGCAACGTGTTTGTTTTGTAACTAGCTCAAATAACTATCTGAAATACCAAAGGCTTCACATTACATAACAATATTATTAATTTGTAAACTTCCCGCGTGCATTTTATTTTTAGTGAAACATTCTGTATTTCAAATGTAGGTATAATATTTCTAAACTGTAATATTAATAGAAAAAAAACATTTTCAGCTTCAAAGCTTTTACACAAAATAAAGTGTTAAATATGTAAACTAGTAGCAGACAAGTTAAATAAAAAAAATAGACTATAACATAATTAATTAAACATAAAACTAGACTCAAACAATAAAACTCTAAAAATCTGTTTTTAAGTTATCTAGATTTTCATTCAAGCAGAAAATATCAATAAAAAATCATTTTCACGTAATAAAATTGACCTTGAATGTTCAAGACCCAAAACGACCTTAGAAATAGTGTCTTTACCTACATATCTGTAACTTATTTAATTATTCTTATTTTGGTGGGGAATTGATCACATCTTTAGGGTACATACCCAATCTCACTCCTAACTCTTTAGGCATGCGAAGCGCGGGGCGCGTGGGGAAGGGGTGGTACGAGCCTGTTGACGGACTGCGCGGGTACGACAGGGAGGACAACGTGTCCGTCTCGATGAGCGAAGTGATAGCACTGCAAGTATCGTCTGACTCTACTTTCGTTCTATCACTCTTTTCTGTGTAGTCTTTAGGAATAGTGGGAGTTTCTCTGGCTGGAAATATCTTAGGCGATATCGGCGTAGAAACTTGATCTAACGACGTGATTTGACACAGAGTATCACTGGAGTTGCTCTTCGCGCCGGTCGGCGAGTCGTCCTCCGCTGACGGTTCGTACGTGAAACTAATAGAGGAAGTCACAACATGAGCAAAGTCACTAACTTGGCTGTTATCAGTCTTAGATACATTTTCGCAAACTTTCGGTCCTTGGTTAACCGTTTTGCTACAAATATCACTAGCTTTAGACAACACAAAGTCGTTATATTTGCTTGAGAAGGGGTAATTGTAGTCATCGGATGTGAAACGTTTTTCATATGTTGAGGTATCTTTTTGTTCCGAAGACGGTAAAGTAACTGATGGTTTGGACTCGCCCGAAAAAGAATGTCGAGTCCAGTCCGACGCAGTTGGAGGTTTGAGTTCTTTATTTGACAAGTCACCGTAACTTGATAGATCACTGGTTTTTCTTTGGTAATCGAAATCATAATTTTCAGTTTTATCTAAAAAACTTTTGTGATCACATTTGGCTAGAAACCCTTTATTTTCCCAGCCATATAAGTCGGTCTTATTACCTAAACATTCGCTACTTGGACTTTTTGTGTTTTTAATGGAGAATTCCTCTTCTCTAGTGGTTGAATTTCGAACTTCCAAGGAAAAAGGGTCATCGATAGAAATAGGTCGTATTCGCACAAAATCATTATTTTCATTTGTCCCTGTATTGGGATTTCTTTTCCTATATCCTATTAACGAATCAGATGTTGACTCTTTTAGTAAAGGCGATTCAATTAGTTTACTCTCAACGGTTTTTTCAGGAACCTTTTTGGAGTAAATGTTTCGTTGTTTTTCGAGCACATTTTCATCACTTTTCGTGACTTGATATTTACTAGGACTCTTTACCTCAGTTATGTTTTGTTTTGTTAAGATCCTACTCAAAATTTTAGAATTTTCTTGAATAATTTGTAAAGCTCTTTCACTATTTTTCCTCCCTGTTTGTAAAATGAAATCTTTTGGAGAAAATATATCTTTTAATTCTTTACTTTTTTCAGGTGTCTCTTGTTTTTGAATGGAAAAGAAATCTTTGGTTTCTTTGTAGTCGTCGATTATTTTCTTTGCAAAACTATGACTTTGCGGCAATGATGATGCTCGCTCGGCTTCTTCTTTGATAAGTTTATCATTGTGGTTACTTTGCAATGTTAATGAATCCGGTTTTTTTGGAAGTCGCGAGAGTCTTTTCGTGGAACGCCGGTTCGGAATATCTACGCTATTGGGATCTGTTACTCGTGCACCAAAGAACTCTGGACTGTGTTCAAAATATTTATCAATTTTTAAAGGTATCGGAGGTTCGTCTTCACTTACTATAATACTTTCAGCACCGGGACTTCCCGGTGGACTTTCAAAGTCAGAAACATTTTTATCAGATAAATCTATGTCAGGCACAAAATTTGGATACATCGTAAAGCTATCGATGATGTCTGGGGGTCTCGATATAGACTCATTTACAGAGGGTCGTTTGAAGTTAGTTTCAAAATCATACTCATACGGGGACTTATGACCTATGCCACAATTACAGGGAGATAAATCAATGGGACTGAGTTCAGTAAAAATATTCGGCGATTTTGTAAAACTCGTAGGCCTTGTTATTTCTCTGCTTGTAGAGTTTTCTTCATATTTGGTTCTATTGAGTCTTTGCAAGACTTCATTTCTTTCAGAAGTCATGCGTGGTGAGCTAGGTGATAGGCTGGTAGGATTAAAAACAGTAATCTCACTAGTAATATTCAGGCTGTCTTTCAATTTACTTTCGAATCCATCGATATAAGTACGTAACGGTTCTCCTGCTGCAGAATCTAAATAGTCTGAAATGCTTTTGATAGGTTTATCAATGAAGTTTATTTCTGCTTCCTTTTCTGGAGTGTGTATTTTAACAGTTTCTTTTTTGGTATGTGAGTGGCTTATTTTGGTTTGTTTTATAGTTGGGGAGGAGGAAATCTTCTTATTCTTAATATTCAAATTATATTTTTCTTTTTCATCTTCTGGAATTTCTGGCTCAGACTCACTACCACGTTCATTTTCATCACAAAGACTTGTGTCTGTACTTGAAGCACTGTGTGATGAATAAGAAGATTCTTCACTAGAACTGCGAGATCTTACTGTAGCAATCATTCGATTAGCTTCAATTTCAGAAACTATGATGCCGTCACCAGCCTCATCTAAGTCAATGGACGCTTTCCTTTCCTTTTTTTTAGTTTTATCCTTCTTAATATCTTTCCATTTAACAGAATTTCGCCTGCTGAGTGTCTTACGACTTTTTTCTTCATTCCAACTGATGGTTTCACTGGATGGTCCACGTGAGCGGTGCTCCATTTTATCTAGTGTTGACGTTTGCCGCGAGGGTGGTACAGCTCCAGGAGGCGGACCAAGTCTTCGTCCTCTAGAACTTACCAGTGCACTTTTGCCCAATAGTAGATTGTTAACTGTAAGTGATGTTGGAGAGGTAGGTACGCCAACTGAAAATAAATGGTATTTCATGTAGAAAACATAATATGTCCATTAGGGTGCTTCTTAATTTTCAACTTTTGAAAAATGGCCGCGGCACCGCGTCGTTCATTTTATATCCCCTAAATAAAGAACCTGTGATTTTTTTGAAATTGAGTTTTAGTAGTCGCTACCGCATGTCAAAGTTTGAAAAAAAAAGATAACCTACATTCATACAACGGAGAACATAAAAATTAAATATATTATTCAATTATTAGCAACTTATCGCTCGCAACGTTTCGTTACTAGTGCTTGACAAATGGGTTCAAGTGGGCCAGAAATACATACTTTTCAAACGTTTTAGAACTGCTTGGCCTAAAATTGATCAGAACAAGTTCAGCACAATTTCTTCAGAGCCTAGCAATTTATTGCTAGCTATTCATGTTTAGAAACCAGTTTAAATTGACTAAACGGGAACTGAAAGCCGTCACTGACATTGGTATCTTTGTTGTTGTAGTCTATGTCAGATACTGCTTTTAAGCTCCTGCTGCAAGTTCGGCACCAAGAAACGACCGGTGGCTTTGAAAAAAGCTTAAAAGCAATGAAAATATAAATGCTTATTTTCAAGAAACATTATTACTATTAGTCGATTTTCAAGAAAGCCCTAACCTCCTTCTTACGCTATTCGTGATGTCCTTTCGGAAGAACTTGTTGTGATCGTATTTTTAAAGTACTTATCTTACTATAAGTAGGCGGTATTAGTATGATTTTTATATCATATCAGTTTTAAACTAATACAATAACAATGTTCAAAAAAAAATAATATAATTACTATTTTTTCATTTCATGGTAGCGACCCCTAAATATCAGTTTAAAAATGCGAAAAAAAATTAAGTGTCACTTTTTTATATCATAGAACAGAATAAAAAAACTTTTTTACAAAAAACGGTGTTCCTGTTTTGTGTCTTTGTTTTTTGACACCGACTTCCGAAATTAAAGTTATTTTGCACTTTTTTTGGAAGTCGGTTCTATTTTTTTGTAAAAAAGTTTTTTATTTTTCACTTTTTAGTTGTGGCTCCCCATTAAACTGTGTTAATAATTCATAGACATACGATAGCAGCAATCGCGGTTGATTTGCTGTCAATTTTTGAAGAGTTCCGTTGTCTGTCTCCGAAACCCATCATTAGATCTTTTTGAAATTTAAATGGGACCATTTCGGAATAAATCCCTTTCGATCAAAAAAAGAATTTTGCAAATCGGTCAATATATGAGGGAGTTATGCCCGAACATACATAAAAAAAAAAAAAAAAATACAAACATCCGAATTGATAACCTCCTCCTTTTTCGAAGTCGGTTAAAGAGTGATACAAGTAAAAATTAAGAAAAAAATTGGGTCCAATAATAAGTTCATCTAAAGTCAAGCAAAAGTGTTGTTATTTGATACCTGCAGCATGGCGAGCACAAGCCGCAGCTAAGATCACATGAGCTTGTCGCTGCCTTTCTCGGAGGCGAGCGTATTGGCGTTTCAAGGCCCCAATGTCCAAAGAAAGTCTATCTCCTGCTGCCAAACGGTCTTCACGTCGAGGCACAAACTAAAACAAGCCACAGTATTTTAAATATCATGTTTATACATGATAAAAGCTATTTTTCCTTTTTAAATTTTAATAAACTCACCGTAGCTAAAGCCATTTTATTGCCATCGTCACTGGAATCTCCTTCATCTTCTGAATAAAAGAGTCGTAGTCCGCGTTTTGTCATTGACTGCATCTGAAATGCAGCAACCTCTTGTTAAAATCTCATACGACTCATATACATAGCTGTTGAATTAGATATCTAAGAATTTGAACGAAGATGAACGGCATGTCCTAGAACCAAAAATTCGAAGACATATGACATCCGAAACGAAAATTGGATGATGGCGAAAGTTGCGGAATTACCTTCTTAACAAGTAAAGGAGTCGTCTCAAAATCCTTATCTCTAACTTTATATATTATTATTATACTCGTATATGTAGGTATATTATATTAAATATATATGTATGTTTATTTTAACTATATACATTTACTTTCGTAACTATTTTCGTCTTAGTATTATTGTTTTTTTCAGTTTATACACCTGCCATGTTATCTCTCCACCACCCTTGGTTGACTGGTAGAGAATGCCTAAGGCATTAAGTCCGCCTTTGTACATTTGTGTTGCATGAAGTTTTAAGAAATAAATAATCTACCAACCCGCATTAGGCCCGCGTGGTGGATTATGGCCCACACCCTCTCACAGAGAGGAAGCTTGTGCCCCAGTAGTGGGGACATCAAAACTCTGATGATGATGATGATTAACGATAGAGCAGTCCATGTCACTGCTCATTGGTTGGACATAATTTCAGTTGGTTTATTGGCACAAGAAGAGGAAGTAACGACTACGTACAGCAGAATGTAAAGGCGGGTGATAAATGGGTGCTGATGTGGGCGGTGCTGGTGGTGCTACGCGGTATCTGTGGAGGCTGCGCAGTCGGGGCAGTTCGGGTGCCGAGCCGAAGGCCACGACCCTCGCCACGAGCGAGTCGCCTGCCTCCCACACGGCGCCAGCGCCTCCGCCCATACAGCTGTAGAACTCGTCTGCTGAACGAGCCGACAGGATACGACTGGAAACAAAATATTTTCTATAATTGCCAGTTTCATAGAAGGCATTTAAAGAGGAATTTTATTTTCATGATAGTCATCATCATAATTTCTATCGTTTATATCCACTAATGGGTATTAAATTAAACTTCTCTGTCTTGTAAACATCCTCTTTATTCTGTGTCAAGATGTGATGGTTGCCATGATACAGGACACTTTTGCATTTTTCATTATAAAGCTTGACTTAGGCAAATTTGTTTTTCAAGAGTGCTAAATATTGACACCATTTTTCAATATTTGCAATATGTTAGAAACAATCCATCCTTTGACTAAAACAAGAATGAGCCTTACAAACTTTTATCGCTTATCGCCTTATCGGTCACATTCGGACATAGATAACATTGTTATCAGGAAAGCGGGGGTCTCCTATGCGATTATGCGCTTCATATCAGTTTCAATCATAATTATCATTAAGAGTTGCATGAAGTTATATTTTAATAAAAAAATTAGGTTATTTCTTGGTAGTAGGTATGTGGTATACCTACATAGCTAGATAAAAATAGCAGTCAGCTGTTATATTTGATTTTTGCGGAATTAATACAGAAAATACGGTTTGTTGATCCAGTTTTCAAAGCGTTGAAAAGCCATTTCTTCCTACTAACCTTGTCTGCTCTCTAATCGAGCGGTCTAACCTTGACATGTGTGGAAATACACAGTAAAAATGTAAAACAGGAACGCATATCAATTCGAGATTCTCGGGCCGCTGATGTCATTCATTCGAAGAGTAGAATTTTCCTCATACTTTACAGTCACTAGATCATAAATGATCTAAGTCTTTCTAGCTTGAATGAAAGTCATACATTAGTCAGCTATTCAAGTCAGTCAATGAGGAAAATTTCATGTTTAGAGTATAATTTGGATGGCTTTAAGAGTAGGGGAAGACCAAAGAAACGACGGATGAATTGTTTGAAGAAAGATAAATGTCTAGAAAGGGTCACCCCCCTTTCTTTTCTCTATTGATATGAACCATCAGTATGTCTAGCTTTTTCTCAACAATTTTGGGCTTGGCTTCCAGTTTAAACGAATGCAGGTAAATACGAGTATTTTACATGGAGCGACTGCCTATCAGAGGGACTTGTTTGAGTTTTTAAGGCGCTATTAACTGCCAACAACCTTGACTGGTTAGCTTGCGTGTTCTGCTCGTGTGGTGAGCTCAAGTAACGCGTGGTACGTCCACCCAGTAATAGGACTCGCCCATCAAGTAGCGCTGTCCGAAATTAGACGCACTATTAATTTATTATACATAATAAGACAGGTATTAAGCATAATACCTGTTTTATACTTAAAACCTGCCAAACACGCAAAGACACGTATACTAAAAGATAAATAATTGAATGATCTTTAAAATGATGATAGTTTCATAAAAATACGCTTTATAGTTTTTGCGTGATTCTCCATTTTTATCCGCGTTAGACATAACTTTACAAATTAATTTAAAAATATATTTTCAAATATTCACATACCAAAATTACAAAGGAAATTGTCTAGGAGGTTACCCGTTATTGTCACCATGCAACGCTTATACAGTTTTAGTACAAATTGACGTTTACTTTAACATGATCGAGCACATAAAAAAAGAGCTGTTGCCTACATTTATGTTCGCAAAACTCGTCAAAATGTACGGAACAGCTGATTTTTTTTCGCGATTTCAAAGTTTGTCCCATAGTAAAAGTTATTCAGTTCGATGGTCCAAAGCACTCCTTAAAGTTTCGAGGGTTAATTTTTTAACACCTTATACATTATCATAATTTACATTGGCTTAACGAAATTGAGCATAAAGATATATACGCATAAATGTTTTGGCATAATGTTTATTGCCATAAATACAGTTGGCATTATAATAATGAAGCATAATTTTATAAAGCATAATGTTATAAAGCATAACGTTATAAACGCATAATGATATTTACACATAATGATCTTCGGAATAAAAATAATAAACCCTAATTATCCTAACGGTAGTCTATATCACATTGTTGATTATTGCTCTGATGTACTAGTTTGTGTGAGTGTGTGTGTGTATTCCGCAAATGTTTTATTTTACAAACACTTGCGTTAGAAACATTTATTTGGCAAATCCTTCTCTTTACAAATGTTTCTTCTGATGATATTTAATCATTAATACATTATTCATTTAATAATATTAAACTGTTTTGGAAAAACCACGTTTATACAAAATATCATTTGTTTAGTGGTTTAGAAAATGTATTATTTACTAAACAACTTTTTCTATCTAATTTAGTAGTTTCTAGCGACACAGTTTTAACCTAACCTAACCCAACAATTTTTTTAAATTATTTAACCTAATCTAACTATTTGAGAGCAGTGGTGGCCTAGTGGTATTAGCCGCGACTTACAAGTTGCAGGTCGTGAGTTCAAACCCAGGCAGGCGCTTTACTTTGTGTAAATTATTTTATCACCACTGCTATTACAACGGTAAAGGAAAACATCGTGAGGAAACCGGCATGTCCTAGGACCACAAATTCCAGGACATGTGACATCCACCAATCCGCATTGGGCCCGCGTGGTGGATTACGGCCCACACCCTCTCATAGAGAGGAGGCCTGTGCCCCAGCAGTGGGGACATTAAAAGGCTGGTGATATGGTATGTAAGTATTTCAGTTCTGGGTAGCCTACTAAACATAAAATCTAGTTAGTAATTGAAAAGCGGTGAAGTTCGTGGCTAAAGTAATAACAGCCGCACGGGTTGGTCCCGGCTATCATTCGTGGATCTTTGACAGCCATTAAGGGTCGTCGGAAGCCCCAAAGGGTGACAACCAGTCTTACCCAGTTACTCGGTTGTGGAGGTCAGATAGGCAGTCGCTCCATGTAAAATACTGGTATTCAGCTGCCTCTGGTTAGACTGGAAACCGACCCCAAGATAGTTGGGAAAAGGCTAGGCAGATTGATTGAATTGAAAAGTGGAGCTATTTTTTCAGCCAGAAATGTGCTAACGACAGTCGTGAGAAAGGTAAGTTGACGAAGCTCCGCTACGCAGGGTTTCTATTTCTGTCTGCAAGAATTAAAGGAACCTAACACGAAGGGGATGACGGGGGCTGCATCCGTTTGCTTTGCTCGCTCACTGTAGCCCCCGACATCCCCTTCGAACCTAACGTGTCCGTGTCGGGGTGCCCTAATTTCTCATTCAACATAAAATTATTGGCTACTTACATCCAATCACCCAATTATGACTTTTTATATTTATGGCTCATGATTAATATATATAAATATTATGCGTCAAAAATTTATGGAACTCCAAATTATGCCGAAACAATTAGACCAAATCACAGTATGCTAACCATTGCATTATCCCAAAGTGTTACTAAGCCACAGTATTATTATGCTAATAAAAATTATGAGAAAACGATATTATGCCTTAAAATTTTATGCCAAGAAAGGGATTGCCAGGAGAAAATCGATATATACCTAATGGATGATCACCCATCCCCTAACCCACCTCGGCAAGCGTAGCTTATCCTCGAAGTTCGACCCGTGCGGCTGTTATTACGTTATTATTTAGCCACTAGCTCCTCACTCCTACTGATATGACCACTATTAGATAAATACGAAAGCAGAAGACATGTAGCGCCAATAAATTGGAATCAGGGCAAGATAATGATGATCTAATGTTTTCTATGTAACAGAATTCCGAGGATTTCAGAAGCAAAAATAGTTACTAGAAACAGGTGGCGAGAGTTGATTACTGTACATGCATTAAAAACTTACTCTTGAAGCATATCCCAAATAGCCAGCGCAGTCAGAAGCAGCACTTCATTTCCATCCAGAAGGACAAGGTCCCATATCCTCAAAAGAAACTCTCTTGGTAACCATGTCGCGTACAGTGTTAGGAACCATTGCATGGTAAACACATCGGGCAAAGGAGGTTCCACGCCTCCACCTGAAATAATAAAAAGAAGACAAAACAGTTTTTTAAAGTCCATTGTTATAACTTATAGTTTTTGCTTTTATTGTTTACAATTTGTGACTACGGAATCTGTGTCAAAAATACATACATGTATGAATGAAAACGTTGTTACCATCAGATACCCTTTGCAAATGGTCCATGTGTTGGGCTAGGCGGGGTAGGCGTAGTCGCAGCAGGTCTCTAAACGCTGCCATGTCTGCTGATAAGCCACGAAGGTCGTCTGCGAAGTAACCCTCTGGTAGAACGGCCTCCACTAAGTATATCATTACCTACAAATCAATAACATGAATGAGAAGTTGTAAAAATTAATGTCACTCATCATCATTAGGCAATTTTTTTTATTGTTTTTTTTTTATACTTAATCGTTTTTCTTTATTATTTTCCTCAAAGGAAAGACACGTCCTGTGTAGGTACCTATTTAGTACTGAAATCTATTTACTTTGGTATTGGTATCTTGTTCGCTGCTCTAGTTAGCTTTAGTACCTATTGAAAATAATATTTACCTTCAGTGAATCCGACTCAGATTTGTCCATAACTTCTAGTATGATGGCAGCTAACATATTAAAACCTTGGCAGTAACCCACGTCTTTGTTCCATCTAAAATTATACAATATCTGTTTATCAATATATAAATATTTTCTAATAAAATCTATTTATAAATACAAACGACTATTGTAAGTAACTTGTACGTAACGTAGGCATACAAACTTCGGGACTATGGAATCTCAGGTGCTCAGGGTGGGGACTCTGATTGCCCACCTAGTGATTCCAGGAAATACGGCGGCACTGTGATCTCGTGCTGCCGTGCACAGCGAGGCTCAGGTGAGACCCCTTTACAGTCCCCTCAGGGATGTGCCCTAACAGGCGTTGCACAGAGGGGGTTCCGGAGTTGTTTTTGAAGAGGTAACGGGGCGCTTCCTTGTACTGAGGTAAGAATCCCACACTCCTTGGTCTTTTCCCCAAAAGTCCAAGCGCCTTTTGAAGGTTTGTCCCCAAAACAAAAAAAGGCATAGAAACTTCGTATTCTCTTAAATTGGAG
The DNA here is from genome assembly GCA_951329385.1 of Polia nebulosa. Lineage (NCBI taxonomy): Eukaryota > Metazoa > Arthropoda > Insecta > Lepidoptera > Noctuidae > Polia > Polia nebulosa. The sequence continues at coordinate 15,922,033 of OX589595.1, read as the reverse complement.
ATAATCTTTGTACGTTTTGTCCGCATCTACAGAATTAGATCAAGTTTATCACCTGTTAACTTCTGTCCGACGCGACGCTTCAACCGTGTCAAAAGTGTTTACAGTCCCAAGTGATCCAAATTCCGGTATAAAATCGCGAGCCTTTCTACCTTTGTACCAAGTTTTACCAGCCGTTCAGCCGTTGAGGCGTGATTGATTAAAAACATCTAGACTTTCACTTTTAAAATATGAGTAGGAATATGTCACAGACGTATAAAACCAAAAAAATATGTAGGAATAAGTTATAAATACCTTGCGTAAGCCAAGAGCACTCGTCGAAGCATTGCTTGATTTTCCCGCCCTTCTGCCCCGCAGAACAGAGAGCACCCGGTTCGGTGTAAATCCTTGGAAAATATCAAGTTTCCGTGAGAAAAATTAATCAGCAATCTCTTCTAATTTCGCAAAGAATATCTTGTTTCTAACTACAGTATTATTTTCTAACAAGGCACTTGCCTTTCGACGACCTTCACTAAACTTCAACATAAATTCACATTTCTTTCATAGACTAGGCTAGACAGACCAACATTTAATTTTCTCATATGAGAAATTTATGTCTATGATTGGCATATCAGATAAGCAATATAAAATATTCAGATCTAATGATGGTTGTGTCGTGTCTGTTATTTTATACTATAAAATGTTTCCATTTACCCTAAGAATAATTAAAAACTACAACCGCAGTGTTAATAAGAGTTCCTCGTAGCGCAAGACCATCCGTGGCTTCAAGCTTAGCGCGTTGTGTCCACCTCGCCGTCCGAGAGAACTCACGAAGTGCTTGGGAGCAACTACTCACCTTCGCATTTAGAATTCTTCACGTACAAAAAAATTTGGCTACAAAAAAAAACGCTAACAGCACAAATTAAAGATAACTGTAATATTTCGGCCCAAAGTTTCAAACATAAATTAACATCCAACCTCCCACAAAGAGGCTTATTGCACCACGTGGAGTCTAAACTAGGCTAGGGTGATATCAGAGGGGCAGCTAGGCTCATTTTTAGTAGCGATGTGGTTGCGCCGTACTCTCCAGAGACCCTTAAGACTCTGGAGAGTAAACACCCCGCCCCGGCAGATGATCTCACCATCCCCGACACCCCCGTTCCAGAAACCAACTCTCTTCAAATTACAGCCCAACAAGTATGTGCAGCCGTGTGCTCCTTCCGGAGTGGCTCCGCGGGCGGCCTCGACGGCCTGCCACCTCAACACCTTAAGGACCTGATGTGCGCAGGCCGGGGAAGTTGGTGAGTCTCTTTTGAAGGAGCTGACGGCCCTCATAAGCCTCATGCTCTCCGGCAATGTGAACGAAGTCGTCATTGATATTTTGTACGGGGCAAACCTACGTGCCCAGCGCAAAAAGGATGGCGGCATTCGTCCCATTGCCGTAGGATCCACCTTCCGACGTATCGCAGCCAAAATTTGCTGTGCCTTTTACAGTGAATCGCTGGCCAGCAAATTCCAGCCCATACAGCTTGGCTTCGGTTCCAGAGGGGGCTGTGAGGCTGCGGTACATGCTCTTTCGACCTACCTCAACAGCAACGGAGGTGAGGTCATTCATAAAGAATGCCTTCAATTCCGTTAACACTAACAGGGACACCCTGTTGACAGAAGTTCAAAAAGAAATACCCCAAATTTACAGTTTTCTCTACCGGTGTTACAGGCACCCTTCAAAATTACTCTATAAGGAAAACCTTTTGGAATCAGCCGTCGACTGTCAACAGGGCGATCCTCTTGGGCCAGTCATTTTCAGTTTAGCAATAAATCCAATATTCGGCAGCTAAATTCTAAATTTAATGTTTGGTATTTGGATGACGGAACCCTAGGAGGTGATGTGGACACAGTACTTAAAGATTTAAATCTTTTAAAAGATAAATTTAGTTCCATTGGTCTAGAACTCAACCTTTCGAAATGCGAAATTTACCTCCCTCCAACGACTGACAGACAGAGACTCTAGCAAAATTTAGCACAATAGCACCAAATATCCAAATCACTAATAAAAATACTCTTCACCTCCTGGGATACCCAATTTTTGATGATTCCTTCCCAACATTCATTGAGCAGAAAATACAAAATTTTATTGATGTCAGGGAACGGCTTTTCAAAATTAACATACATTCGGGCTTTACTCTTATCCGATACTGTTGCTTTGGGCCAAAATTTACGTATAGCCTTCGCTGCTCCCATCTGTAGAAACACCAGAATGTGGCATTGGACGACCGAGCATGGCAGCAAGCCACTCTTCCCATTCGCCTGGGTGGCCTCGGCGTCCGCAAGATTTCTAGTATAAGTTTACCGACCTTCCTCTCCTCGGTCCACAGTACTGAAAAGTTAACCAGGAAAATCTTATCTTCCTCACTGGTTGATTTTGAAATACCGTGTTTGACCGATGCATTGAACGCCTGGAAAATGGCTTGTCCAAATACGGATTTGCCCGAAAACCTGTCCTCCCAGAGACGTTGAGATGTGCCGCTCTGCAGTATTATACGGAACAACTTGGTTAACACGTCTTCGAATACTGTTGGGTGTACGCGTCTGCTGGCTGTGGGGGAGTGAGAGTCGGGTTTGTGGCTTCAGGCACTTCCGTCATCCACCATAGGCACTATGATGGATGACGCATCTTTTCGGCACGCCACCTGTCTACGCTTAGGTGCACCTTGGGTTGCTCCATATCGCTGCCACTGTGGTGAAGCTGTCAACAGCCTCGGACACCATGGCCTTTCCTGCTGCAAGAGCGCAGGCCGCATAGCACGGCACGCCAGCATCAACGATATTATTCGTCGTGCTCTTGTCACCGCCGGCATACCTGCCGTATTAGAACCAAGCGGCTTGGTACGTGACGATGGGAAGAGACCAGATGGCATGACGTTGGTGCCTTGGAAGGTGGGTAGGCCTCTAGTGTGGGACGCAACCTGTGTCGACACCCTTGCGCCATCTCATGTTCTAAGTACGGCGGGCTATGCCAGTGCTGCCGCTGCGGCTGCTGAGACCCTCAAGCGGCGCAAATACTGTATAACCTTATTGGTAATTACAGTTTTGAGCCGTTTGGGGTCGAAACGCTTGGGTCATGGGGTCCGAGTGCACGTCATCTTTTTAAAGATATTTCTCACCGACTGGTTGACACTTTGCGCTGCTCGTTTGCGAGCTCGGCTGGCTCGTTCTTCGCCCAAAGAATTAGCATTGCCGTTCAACGTGGCAATGCTGCCAATCTTCTGGGCACGTTTCCGGCTTGCCCAGATAACAGTGATGTGGTACTTCGACGCCTAAGTATATTCTGTTTTTTTTTTTTAAATATATATTATTTTATTGTATGTAGTTAGGTTATAAATAGTTAGTTATTAGATAATATTTATTGTAAACTATGTACCTACTTCAATAAAACCTCAACCCTTAAAAGATGAACGAGTATTTAGAATTGATATAGAAGACAATCGGCACGACAGGACATTCTTGGTTAGCTACTATAACTTCATCGTTTTATGAAGACTATGAAGAAGTAGCTTCTCTCTTTCAGTGGCTTGGCCAGTATTGATGTCGGAAATTACGTATATCCCAACGCAACGGAACTTATTCTTATTCTTATCTCCTATCCCAGGCTACCCATGCGCCAAGCTTCGCTGTTGAGGCAAGATCAACAAACAGTAAATGATGCGAAGATTTTTGGATATAGGCCTCCGGGTTCGGGAACAGGGTCCAAGCTACAGGGCTCCAGATGGCAACCTCCTTATAATACAAACCATGTCAGGCTGTACCGGTTTCTGAATCTAACCGCCTAATGAGAGTCTCTTAGGTCGAGCCATTTATAAAATTACTAGAAAAGTAAGATAGGATAGGGGATGGGCTTACTTTGAGTATCTGTGCGCCAAGCTCGGTGTCATCGGGTTGCGCGGTGCCGCGGAAACAGCCGCGCTCCGCAGACGGCCAGTCGATGCTCCTCGCCGTCAGGTGCCGCTCCGCCAGGGTCAGCCATAGCTGCGATTATGATTAGGAAAGCTTATCAAAGAGGCCAACATCACACATTATTGTCATCATCATGATCATTCAACCGACAGAGGTCCACTTCGGGACACAGGCCCCCCAACATTATTATTTCACGTTATGGTGCATTTTTAAACTACAAACAAAAAGTGCATCTACACACTAAGTACTGAATATCATTTCAGTTGTAAACAAAAACAGCAAAAATAGAGGATATTTTCTTATTCAAAGTCCTATGTTAAGGCCCTACTACCAGCCAAGTGGCGCCCTCATTGAATAAAAAAGTAGCATAGCATAGAAAATAAATATTAGAGAATCCAACGTCACGTTTGTTACAAAGAGTATAAAAGTGTCAAAAACGGCCGTTTTTGGTACTTTTGCCTGCTACTTTGGATACAACAACAAACGACAAACACACAAACGTCACGCGCGTACGTTGGATTCTTTAATATTAATTTTCTACGCTATGCTACGATTTTTTATTCAATGAGGGCACCACTTGGCGGGTAGTAGACCCTTAAGTACCTAGCGAAACTAATTTAGCTGTCTCTTCAAAACAAGTGGGTGTCAGAATCACTATATTTTTAGAGTGATTAGCGGCGTTTGTTGTGGCGAGCCTTCTAATTTTCTTGAGTCAAATCCTTGGCAAAAAGACGTTAAAATTGGCTTGGCATAATGTCAATTCCAAATCTAAGTGAACACTGTGAGCAGGGTACAAACCACCAAACCAAAATCACCCGAGATAAATCTTATACTCACAACTAGTAATATAGATACCATAAATTAATGTGGAAATGACCGTAGTATTCTCACTTTGTTCGACCGTAATGCCCTTAAGTGTGTATTGGAGTCGCGGATGAAAGCCACAATGGACTCCATCGTTAGTTGTTACGGACTGTTAAAAAGAGCTCATAGATCATTATCTTTTAACTAAGTCTGAACAACAACGTAGAGGCAATCTTTTGATTTGTTGCTATTCAAGTATTCACTCGTTTGTTATGTTATCTTACCTACTAAAATTCAAGGATACACGACGTGATTTTTAAAGAGATTTGAATAGAAATGACGTCAAAAGTAACTTATTTACGTAAGGTTGTTCTACGCGAGTGAGCACTTCGAACTTTCGTAGCTCGTAAGTACGATTTATAGAAAAAGATTTGTAGATACTGATACTTGGTGCCCGTATATTATGATAACTTCGTTTCATTACGCCGAAACGAATTTTATAAGCGAACTTATCTACTATATATTGACTATTTGGATTGTATATGTTTAGATTTTTTACATAAGTATTCTCGGTATAAAGATACCGAGAATACTTATGTAAAAAATGATAGAGCTCTAAACCGTAAAACCTTCCTAAAGAGGAAGGTTTTACGGTTTAGAGCTCTATCACAAACTCCTAAATGTTATTTGATTAGCACCAAATGTATTGAAAATGAATGAAAATCATTTTCAGTAGATTAGGCCGATCGATAAACGGGTAAACGGTGTCCGGAGCTATATTTATTAAAAATCTATAGCGCGTACGAAACCGTTAAGAATGAGGATACTTGAATTGGTGGCTAATCAGCGGGAAAGATACCGAACACGAGCTTTGCGCGGTTTTAGGTTCTTGAAAGTTATGGTTGAAAAATATTAAAGACTTTAATGACAAACAATCACAAAGAACTAGTGACAATACTGACGAGATTTTATATCACAGCTCATTGACAAACCATGCACCTTACTGTTGACCACGAGAAGCAGTTTTGACATAATGAGTGCCTACATAACATGGGAGTATATTCAACTATAGGTACTTTGTATACCTATAGGTAATTCAAACTACAAATTCAATGCCGATGCCGTTGCCAAACACCGTTTGGTACTCTACATTATCTTTGTGAGTAGTAGAAGTTGTTTCCAAAACCATTGTATTTGCCTATTTGTTGATAAATGTCGTACCTTTCTGCGGAAGTGTTGGGGTACGCCGGCGGGCAGGCGCGCGACCAGGCGCATCGCATGCAGCCACTCCGCGTACCCGCCCTCGCCCGGGCCTTCGCCCCCGCCCGGCGTTACGCCGAAACGAGCACCACTTTCGCCCGCTACACATCAAAAGCCGCTATAATCAAACTCATTATCCTTAGGCCTTTGAGAACAGAGCACTGTAAAACTTAATGGATTCTTACATTAAAAGCTTCCCGGGTCCTTTGACTATGTAGATATACAGCAAATAAAAAAATTGTTTGTGGACTACTTCAGTTAGTGAAATAGGAATATATAATAGGAGAAAAACAATCAGTGAAAAAAACTGCAAGTGGCATTTAAAAATATACTGAAGGGAAGGGAAGATAATTTTATAATCTAAAAACAAGAAATCCATCAGTTTAATAGAATGAGGATTGAAACATTAATCAAACTTTATATTTATGTTTTTGATACCACACACAACTTTACATTACAACTCCGGATAAAACGCTCCGCGAATATCTGTCTAGAGAAATACCTATATTTGGTTAACAATGATGCCATACATACCTCCTAGAGTATAGGTTAGTTTTGTGTGTGTACTGTGCATATATATTACTTAACTATGTATAGAAAACTGTTCCGATAACCGCGTTATTGTTTTCATGGAAACACACACATGTACAATCAGGATTATTTCATAAGAGTCGCCGATGACGGAACTACACCAACATTTACATAATAAAGTAATTTCGTTCAGACAATAGAGAAGGAGCGTCTGGCGCTAGGATTAGGATTTATATATCAAAGAAACTAAATACTAAAATAACATTGACGTGGAAATTAACATTTAAACGTAGAAACGAATCGTCAATCATAGACATGTAACAAAGATCACAAACACGGTACTTCAAAGGTTTCCTAAGGATAATTTCGTGATCAGCGCATACATTTGAAGTAAGTAAATTGACGTACCTGAGCCGGCCTTCGATGCACCTGCCAAGCTCCTCAGGGAGTTTAGGAGTGCACTCATCTGTCTTGTAAGTGGCACGCATTTGACAATAAACGCATATCTTTACAACTACACTAAGCACTAAGTTAACGACCTGACGGTTTAAGTCTATGCAGTGGCACTGCAGGCGGGTACGGACACGACATCCTGGCGCTAAGAACCAACAATACCAGCTACTTTAGGGTTAGACACCGTCGGTTTATAACAGAATTGTGAAAAAATATGAGCCATATCTCGAGAGCATTTGAGACTGCGTAGTCGACCAGCTGATGTGATGTTTACTGGGAAAGTCGTGAAACGAAGCGGCGGGGCTTCCAACCTCCTACCACAATACTGAATCAGTCTTTAGTTAAAGGTAGTACAAACTGCTTGTATGGTCAGAACGAAAATACACTCTTGTCATGTTGTTTTGTGACAGTGTTTCGTGGTACACGCCAGGGAGCATGCGCATTCGGACCCCGGGCGGTTGTCTGTGTGCGTTATGTATCGATTGAGCGCCGCTGTGTACGTCAGTTTCGGAAACAGATAGACGGGAAAAGCACCCTATACCCAGTCAAGCTAGCTTTGATATGCGTAAATCTATTTTAAGCTCCTATGAATGAAACTGTCGTGATATTAGCAAGCCATGAATAAGGTTCATAAATGTTTCATTGGAAATTGTAATCCAGAAACGATTCAGCTATTGAGTTGTATGAAGAGCTTTATAAACTTTATAACGCACCGCTGCCTGTTGTTATGATACAATTTGCTAATGAAAATGCACTAGCCATTAGCCGTAATACAGAAATTAGATTAATGCGAGTTACGAAGCCAGAGGCCTTTACGGGCTTTAAGTGGTAATTAATTTCCAGGAATTGACAATATTTGATCCTTTTCATATTGGTCGTTATGCTATTGATGATGATATTTTAATACCCATCGTATCAATCAGTGAATTTTGAAAGATAATGTGATGGTTTTAGAAGTCTCTTGAACGACTATAAAAAATTGTATCATAATTTGTGGAGTCGTTCTCAGGTATTTTATATCAAATTCGCACTACCAATAACGCTGTTTTCAAATGAAAATAACATTTGAAATCTGGATGAGGATTTTGTGAAAGCTCTGTTTTTCAAAATACGATATTAGGATTAGATGTAATATACTGTATACCTTTAGTAGTAGTTCGGAACTCCATGGTGTCATTTTAGAACTTACTGATATGTTTGAGAAGCACAGTCATGGCTGCGCAGAGCCGGTTCTGTTGCCTCCTCAGTCGGTCCCGGATTCGAACTTTCTTCGCCAGCCGCTCTCCCGTTATTTGAAGTTTCTCTTCCCATTCGACTTTTTGTTCCCAAAGTTCGGTGATGTCTTTGAAATAACGAAAATTCATTACAGTCTATGAACACAGAATTGTTATGACTATATATGTAAAGTAAGTTATTAATTCTCCTGCCCTTATCCCAATTTATTTGGGGTCGGGGCAACATGCTTTTTCTTTCTTTCTATTAGTCGTCATCTCTGTAGTCACCCCCTTTTTATCCATATCCTCTTTCACACGGTCCATCCATCATTTCTTTGGCTTTTCCCTACTCTTATAGCCATCCACATCCATACAGAAGACTTTCCTCACGACATTTTCTTCATTCCTTCGCATCACATGCTCATACCATGATAACCTATTTCCACACAATTTTTCAGTCAGCGGTGCCACTTTCAGACTTCCTTTTATACAGGGTGTAACAGAAAGGTGTGGTCATTTTTTAAGAGCCGGTTCTGCTCATGGTAATGAACAACTTTCATAAGAAAAAAACAAAAAAATTGGACTTTCCGTACAAAGTTATCATCAGCTGATCCGCTGTTTGTAAGGTAAAATTTTTTTTAGAATTTCCTCAGATTTTCTTGAAGAAAGTTGTTCATATCGATGGGCAGATGCAGTTCTTAAAATATGACCACACCTTTCCGTTACACTCTGTATACTTATTTCCTTTGTAGGTCTTGGCCTCCTCAACAATCTTCTTCCATTTCGCTCTGTCTCTTGCCTCCTTTCGCCAAATGTTTTCCTCACTATTTTCCTTAGATCTTCCTCGACAAAATTCTTCCACCGCTTCCTGGGTCTTCCTCTTGGTCTTTTCTGTTGCGGAGTCCAGTCAGACATGATTTTAACCGCTCTGGTGTCTCTCAACCTTTCCAGGTGACCTGCTCATTGGAGCCTTTGCGACTTGCAGAATCTTACAATTGTTTCTTTATGTATCAGGTTATCTAGTTCATGGTTAATCCTTACCCAATACTTGCCGCCGTCTTCTCGTATTGGTCCGAAAACTATCCTCAGGACTTTCCTCACCGTCATGGGATCTGGAGGTCCTCGCGCTCCTCTGGGAGTGGCGCGAGGAGGTGAAGCTCCGCTGCCGCGACACCTCGTGGCTAGGCGGGCGGAGCTCCGGCAGGATCTCATGGCGACATGGAGACAGCGACTGTCGCAACCCAGCGCTGGGCACGCCACCATTGCGGTGGTAGTGCCCCTCTTTGAGGAGTGGCTGGAGAGGCGTCACGGCGTCCTCACCTTCCGCCTGACGCAGGTCCTCACCGGACACGGTTGTTTCGGGAGGTTCCTGTGTCGGATAAGGCGGGAGAAAACGCCCGGGTGTCCCACTGCGCGGATCGCCCAGAGGACACGGTGGAGCATACGGTGGAGGTCTGCCCCGCTTGGGCGGAGCACCGCCGTGTCCTCGTGGATGCGATAGGCGGCAGCGACCTCTCGCGCCCGGCCCTGGTTCAGGCCATGGCGCAGAGCGAGAGGGAATGGGAAGCAGTCTCCTCCTTCTGCGAAGCAATAATGCTCGCGAAGGAGGAGGCGAACGGGTGAGGGAAGCTCAACGGAGTGGCCATCACGCCCCCAGCCGCAGCTGCCGCAGGAGACACTCTGGGCGTAGGACGTCGCGAGACGATAACCGGCCACCGTAGGCGCGGGACTGTGGACGACTAGTAATGGGTAGCTCGCCGTCCAATCAGCACTAGGCCCGTGAGTCGTCGGTGCGTAGTGTTGCACGCGCGTCTCAAAGAGATGATTGTCAGCCACCACTGACGGTGCCCATCATGGCCGGTGCCTGCATGCTCAGGGGTAGCGGATAAAATCGTAACATAGTTACCGCTTCCCTGGGCACTCAGACAAGGAAGGATCAGGGTGGGTTTTAGTCAGTAAGAGTCTGACACGCCCTCCCGCTCCAGCCAGAGTGGGAGACGTCATTGGATGATATCCAACTCCCAAAAAAAAAACAAAAAAAGGTCTTTCCTCTCGAACAATGTCAGTTTAAGTCCGCGTCCAGGTCTCACATGAATATGTTACGACTGGGCGCATTATAGTCGTTTTGTATGAGTGCAGTATTGTGCGAGAAGTACAGATGTGTGCATAAAAACCAACTCTACACACTTCCCCGGCAAACCTTTCTCTATCAAGGCCCACCACAACACATCCAGTGGTACCCTATCATACGCTATCTCAAGATCAATGAACACCATGTGCAAGTTTTTATGCACACGTCTGTACTTCTCGCACAATTGACGGAGAGCAAAGGTGGCGTCCATTGTCCCTGGACCTGACTGAACCTAAACTGGTTCGGGGTAATCTCACTCTCCTCTCGCAATCTTTCTCTATCACTTGCTCCAATACTTTCGTGCTATGTGTTATGAGCTTTCTCCCTCGATAGTTGTTGCAGTCCTGTACATCCCCTTTATTCTTGAAGATGGGCACTAGTGAACTATTGCACTATTCTTGTGGGATCACTTCTTTATACAACAACTTATTGAAGAATAAAGTCAGCCACATACATACATCCTCTTTTACACACTTCCACACTTCTACTGGCTCATGACATCAGGGCCCATGGTCTTTCCATTTTTCATACATTGAACTGCCTTTATTACTTCATCCATGCTAATTTCTTTCACCAATCCCATATTTACTTCTACCTCTTTGAGCACACCATTCCATTAATTCTCTTCGTTCATCAACTTTTCAAAATAAACCTTCCATCGCTCTTTTATTTCGTCATCTTTCGACAAGACTTTACCGATTTCATCTTTCGTACATTTTATATGCATTATATCCCTCGTTCTCCTTTCTCTTAATTTTGTAATCCTGTAGAGCTCCTTTCGGCCTCTAGGGCTATCCAGTAAATCATATAACTTTTCCTGCGCCTCAGCCCTGGAAACGGCAACCCGCTTTTTTGCCTTTCTCTTCCATTCTTTATAAATTTTCTTCTTATTTTCTTTCAAATTATAATTTCCGGTTTCTACGTTCTGCTATACTTTAAACGCTATTTTCTTTTCTTTCAGCATCTTTTGCACATCTTCATTCCACCACCATGTATCCTTTTCTTTCCCTTGCGATTCTCCAAACACATCTCTCCGCCATCTCTTACCAACATTCATTCACATATTTGCCTTCCATATCATTTAAGACTTTACCGAATCTAAAGTAAGTAATATCATAAAATTGCCTGATAGTAATCGCTACTGACAATCTAATGGGCATGGTCTATTGTTTCTCTACATAGTCAACTTTCACATTATGTCTAACAAAATAATGTTTCATCTAAATGATCTTATCGATTTTAGAACTTAATATTGCCTGTCGCAGGTCAGTGTTGGAATTCTATGGACTGACATGATTACCTTCCCGAGGTCTTCGGTTTTAAATAGAAAATTAGTAATTTTTATAAGGAATAGGAGGTAGCTATTTCTCAAAGGCCTTGCTCCTTTATTGTATTTAGTATTCAGTAAGAGCCAAACATAGAATAAGTGATGTAAGGAGATCGGCAGAAAAAATGTAAGAACATGAAGATCACATTTCATACTACAAAAATGAAATACCAGGAGTATACGGCGTGGGCATTATAGGGGGGTATTATATATTTTTTAAATACTTCTTAATTAAGAATAGTTAAGAAGTATTTAAAAAAGAATATATAAGAATTTAAAGGAGTGTCATCATACATCCTGATCACAAACATCCGACTTCAATAGTTCAGATAAATGCTCCTATTGAGGTTGCAAAAAAATAAGTTAAAAATAGTTTTTAGAAAACCTGAATAGAACTATGGAGATTCTATATAACACCGTTATTGTGATGGAAGACTTTAACAGCTAAATTGGCCAAAGAGAAAAGAACGAGGACAAAATACTTGGACCCTATACAACTGGAAAAAGGAACGATAACGGACAAAGATTAAACTACGCGTTAGAAAATAACTTACATATTATGAATAGTTTTTATAAAAGAAATCATAAACGATAATGAACGAGGGTATCTCCTACACAAAGCTTTTCTTAAACGTCGAAGTTTTTAACAACTTTAATTATAATTCTGATCACAGATTACTCCGAGGTTTTTTACACATACCATACCTACATACATACCATAAGCCAAGAAAATATATCTAAAATACAAAACAATCAATTACACTACCACTACCAAATCAAATATTAGAATCTTTAAAAATCAAAATAATACCAATAAATGAAGTTAAAACGGTCCAGGAAAAACACGATACCTTTGAAGAAGAAATAAAACAAACCAATAAAAAAATAGAAAGAGATAAACCATTAAACTTGACGACACGGTTGGCGCAGTGGTTGAGCGTTCGGCTGCTGCGCTGCGTGTCGCGGGTTCGATCCCCGCACGGAACAAATATTTGTATGACCTACAGATAGTTGTTCCGGGTCTGGGTGTCTTGTGTATGTGAGTATACATGTTTGTGAACGCACCCACGATACAGGAGTAATTCCTAGTGTGGGGCAACGTTTTTTTTTTTTTTTAAGAAAAAAAAAAAAAAAAAAAAAAATTAAAAGATAGATTGGGATCATAAGCAAGAAAATTTATTCAACAAAGAGCACTCTTATTTAAAAACAGGAAAAATAATAAACAACATAATTATAACTATACTAAGTAAAAAAAACTAAAGTAGAAATAAGAAAGTACAGACATAAATTGAGAAAAGAATTAATACAATTTCATAAAACATAATCAGGCGGAATTAAGAGGGCATGGAAAGAACTTCAAGAAACTACAGATTGGATTATTAACGTAACACATCATAAAACTAAAAAAAATAAATCTAAAAGGAATGAAATACTAGGAACAGCGACCGATTTCTACCGTGAACTTTATAATGACGACCAAAGTACATCAACTACAAACAACAAGACAGTCATTGAGGAACCAATTCCAAACATATTAAGGGACGAAGTTATCAAAGCTATAAAATCGACCACATCATCGCTTACCATCAGGTAAGATAGTGGTCAAACGCGTGCCTATCAACAATAAAAAAAAAATTACAGAAGTCAAATTACCAGGTGAGGATAACATCTCTAATAAGTTTTAATTGGAACATCAGAAGTTATTATAAACACACAGACGAACCTATTTAAATAAATTATAACAACTGAATATACCTCATCAATGGACCACATCTATCATAATTCTACTTCACAAAAAAGGGAGAACAGATGATATTTTGAACTATAGACCTATCTCGCTAATGCCAAATGTATATAAAATATTCTCCAATACAAACTAGAGTGACTAACAAAGACGTCGACGAAAATCAGCCAAAAGAACATGCAGGCTTTCAAAGTGGCTTCTTAACTATCGACCACATACCATCAAACAAATTATTCAGAAATGCAACGAATCACTACATATTATAAAGCAAAGTCCCGCGCCGTGTCTGTACGAGATAAACTCAAAAACTACTGAACGGATTTTCATCCGGTTTTCTCTAATAGACAGAGTGGTTCATGAGGAAGGTTATAGTGTATAATTTGTAACCGAGAAAAGCTGGGACGGGTCGCTAGTAAGGAATAAACTATTTAAACTATTACTTAGCATTCACACATTACAATAAAGCATTTGACTCTTGTATAATTAAGAACATATATGGATATATGAAAGCTAAAATTCGCACTGAAAAGGTAGGAGAATGTTTCCCCATTAGACGAGGAGTTCGACTGGGAGACCCTTTATCACCCAAACTTTTCTCGGCAACCCTACACATATGTCGACAGCTCAAAAACAACATCAGAGCTCAACGGCAATACATATTTCGACAGCTCGAATGGACTGAATATGGTGTAAATGTTAATGGAGTTTTACTAAACCATTTGAGATTTGCCGACGACCATATACTAACATGCCAAGATCCAAAGACCCTACATGTTATGATAGAACAACTGGTACATAAACGCGAAAAGGTAGGACTATCGATGAACACCAGTAAAACAAAATTGATGACAAACTACTCTAAAATTCCTATTAAACCCAACAACGTTACGGAATTGGAATACGTAAACGAATATACATAATTATCTTGGTCAAATAATATCTCCCACAGACCTCACAACAAAGGAAGTCAAATATAGGATTACCATAGGATGGAAGAGATACTGGGCTCTAAAAGACATCATGAAAAACTCGGTTATACCAATCGAAAGTAAAAAGAAAATATTTAACACGTCATATATTCTACCAAGCATAACCTACGGATGTCAGACATGGAGTTGTACAAAGAAAAATATTAAATCACTTGAACTTTGTCAACACAGAATGGAAAGAAGTATACTCAACATAAAATTAAAAGACAAAGTTCGACTAAAAGTAATAAGAAAACAAACCAAGGTTATTGATATAAAATACCGAATCAAACAACTGAAATAGAAATGGTCGGGACATCTAATAAGAAGTAAGACAGAAAAGTGGGCCAAAGAAGTGACGGAATGGTGCCCTAGATATAAAAAGAGGAGTGAAGGTAGACAGTATCGAAGATGAGAAGATGATATTAAAAAGTCGTTATGATATTAGAAGGCGAGAGACAGATCGTTGTGGAGAACACTTGGGGAGGCCTATGCTGGCAAGCAAGATAATTTAGAAACCGGTGTCTGTTGATAAAGATTAATATTTACATTCACCTGCATAAACCATTTTGTAATTCATAATAATGAAATCCTAAACTACGCTTATCTTGATACCTTTTAACGAGACTGTTCCACATAACGTTGTATGTATCTCCTGTAGGAACAATGCCTGCGGTTAGTTTTAAGGCATCATGAGTCAATTTACTGATCAAGTACTGGACACGCTGCGAGTCAACCAGATCGGTATTTAAATGAACATTGCTGCGAAACATTTCATAAAATATGGGCCAATTTTCCGCTTTACCATCAAACGATGGCAAATCTATGGGCGGTAATTTTATCCGAGTACCCACTTTGTGTTCCGATGTTTCGTTTTTCGAAAGTATGAGATTACGTTTATATTTAATATTAGAATATAAGTCTTCAATAGAATATAGACTCGAATAATCTGGTGCGGTTTGGTCAATCTCGAATTGCAATTCATTCATTTGTTCTACTATTTCCTCAAATTTGTTGTATTGCTCAGTAATTGTTTCTGACTGCGCTAAGAATGTCTCATTTGAACGTGAATCAAAGTTCGAGATATTTCTGGAATCATTATATATGCGATTAACTCGCTCGAAAATCATTTGTTTTTTAGCGGTAAGCTGAGCCAATTTAGCTTCTTGCTTGCGGGACGCCATTTTGGGGCACTAATAAAGTTATGTGCCTACCTACTGTAATGACTTGTACTTAATTTGTACTGAATTTTACTGATGCCTATCCAGGCTCGAAAGGACCATCTAGTGGAGATGGTCAAGCGTATAAATAGCCGTGGTTCTCTGCAGGATGCAGGACATTAATTACGGCCAAACACTTGGATTGAATGCTGGCCCAAAATTGCCTATATTTGTCTGTATAACTTCAAGTTAGGAGTGGTTGGCAGTAGACGGCGCATGTGGCCTTACTCTAAGCTATCAAGAACAAGCGTTACCTGACTTTCCTTTGGGCTGCCACGCTGGAACCCGTCGACTTGACGAGTGGCCACTCGTTTCTTCACACCAACACTCTTGATTATTCTTGTTCACTAGTTACACGGACGCGGTAAATATGGGTTATTTACGGGATATTACTCGGGATTTTAGTGTATTTGCGGGGACGATATTAATAAGACATTAATTTAGTCTGCGGTGAGATGCGCTCTGCGTCGCGGCGATAGGCACACTGACTTGACGTCGATTGCTGCTTTCTCAGATTGCCTATGGCCCCGTAAAGCCGGTTACACACTTGACTCACAAGTTAGAGCAAGGCACACACGTCGCGATACCACCCCCATCCAACTTGCAGAGTGGCGGCAACTCGCCACACCATTGTTAATAAAGGCTATTATTATTTCGTTTATTCACTTTCTATACATATCAATTACATTATTATTTATATACAAAATAAAAAAAACATTTAAAATTATAATAAATAGTAGTCTGCCTGTGTAGGGAGCAGGGTGCAAGCTACTGGTGGTTAGGGCTCCAGAAACAGGAACCTCCTCACAAAGCGTGCGGTATCGAGGATTACTATCTTCTGTATCAGGCCCTTGATCCAACCGCGCAGCGACAGCTTCGACAGGTGGTCGTCTTGGTTATATTATTATTCCATTTATTTCTATGTTTAATCTTACAAATAACATTTTTAAATATTAAAATATTAAATATTAAAACATTTAAAAATATAAAAAATAGTATCCCACCGGTATCGGGATAGGGTCCAAGCTACCGGTGGTCAGGGCTCCTGTGAGAGGAAGCTCTTAACTATGCGCGCCGTGTCAAGGAATACTACCTTCTGGATCAAGCCCTTGATCCAGCTGCCCAACGAGAGCCTCCTTAGGTGTTCGTCGAGGCTCTTGGCTATTAAACCATTGGCCGTCACAACTATCGGCACAATGACTGCTGTATCCACCTCCCACATGTCGACAACGTTGCGAGCTAGATCAAGATACTTTGTTTGTTTATCTTTTTCAGCTTTCAGGTGGTTCTCGTCATGAGGGACAGCTATATCAACAATCATTGTGCGACGCTCTTGTCGATCTATCACCACTATGTCAGGCTTATTGGCAACAATAGTCCTGTCAGTGATGATAGATCGATCCCAATACAACGTGATATTGCCATTTTCGAGAACTGGGTCGGGCTCATACCTATAGTACGGTACTTCAGATTCCACAAGATTGTATTTAAGAGCAAGTTGCTGGTGGATAATCCTGGCTACAAGGTTGTGTCTATGCAAATAATCTCCGTTAGCTAGACGAGAAAAACCAGAAATAATGTGTCGGATTGATTCCCCGGGCCGGTGACATGCCCGACAGATGTCAACCGTACCGTCCTTCACAATGTGTTTCCGGTAGTTATTCGTCATCATAACTTCGTCCATAATCACACAGACAAAACCTTTGGTTTCCCCGAAGAGGTCACCAAAACGCAGCCAGGATACGGACGCTAAAAGATCTACATCGGGCCCATGTAGGACCCGGTAAAAGCGTCCGTGAGGCTCCTTGCTCTGCCATACTTCCCTGCGGTCATTAGTATTCAGTACCATAGGTTTGCGCCAGTTCTCGTTTGCCAAGGAGAGCGGGGTGAGGCCCTTGTCCACAGCGACCACATCTCGATGCATATCGACGTCGGCTTTGAGGAAGTATTCCCTAAGGCTGCATACCCCGCGGTTGTGTAGGGTCTTAGCGTTTAAGAAGCCACGACCCCTTATTATTATTATTATTTATTATTATTATTCCATTTATTTTATAGTTTAAACATACAATTTACATTTTTAAATATTAAAATATCAAAATATAAAAACATTTAAAAATATAAAAAATAGTATCCCACCGGTATCGGGATAGGGTCCAAGCTACCGGTGGTCAGGGCTCCTGAGAGAGGAACCTCCTAACTATGCGCGCCGTGTCCAGGAGTACTGCCTTCTGAATCAAGCCCTTGATCCAGCTGCCCAACGAGAGCCTCCTTAGGTGTTCGTCGAGGCTCTTGGCTATTAAGCCATTGGCCGTCACGACTATTGGCACAATGACTGCTGTATCCACCTCCCACATGTCGACAACCTCGCGAGCCAGATCAAGATACTTTGTTTTTTTTATGTTTCTCAGCCTTCACGAGGTTCTCGTCATGAGGGACAGCTATATCAACAATCATTGTGCGACGCTCTTGTCGATCTATCACCACTATGTCAGGCTTATTGGCAACAATAGTCCTATCAGTGATGATAGATCGATCCCAATACAACGTGATATTGCCATTTTCGAGAACTGGGTCGGGCTCATACCTATAGTACGGTACTTCAGATTCCACAAGATTGTATTTAAGAGCAAGTTGCTGATGGATAATCCTGGCTACAAGGTTGTGTCTATGCAAATAGTCTCCGTTAGCTAGACGAGAACAACCAGAAATAATGTGTCGGATTGATTCCCCGGGTCGGTGGCATGCCCGACAGATGTCAACCGTACCGTCCTTCACAATATATTTCCGGTAGTTATTCGTCATCATAACTTCGTCCATAATCGCACAGACAAAACCTTCGGTTTCCCCGAATAGGTCACCAAAGCGCAGCCAGGATACGGACGCTAAGAGGTCTACATCAGGTCCATGTAGGACCCGGTAAAAGCGTCCGTGAAGCTCCTTGCTCTGCCATACTTCCCTGCGGTCATTAGTATCCAGTACTTTAAGTTTGCGCCAGTTCTCGTTTGCCAAGGAGAGCGGGGTGAGGCCCTTGTCCACAGCGACCACATCTCGATGCATACCCACGTCGGTTTCTAGGAAATATTCCCTAAGGCTGCATACCTCGCGGTTGTGTAGGGTCTTAGCATTTAAGAAGCCACGACCCCCACATTTCCGCGGGATATACAGCCTCATCACCGATGATCGTGGGTGATGCATCCGATTTGCGGTCAGCAGTGTGCGGACCCTCCTATCCAGGGCGTCAAGTTCCGTCTGAGTCCATTTGAGTATGCCGAAAGAGTACATCAACACCGGCATGACCCAACCGTTGAAGGCGCGCACCTTGTTCCCGCCTGATAAAAGACTATTTAGTACTTTATTCAGGCGGCCAAAGAAGCGCTCCTTCAGCGACTGTTTCACGTCAGCAGTATTGATGCCTAACGCTTCCGACATACCCAAATACTTGTCGGTTTCGGTTGAGCAGAGGGATCTAAGGTGTATGGAATCCGAGAGTTGAGTTCCCACGGATTCCATAATCTCCCTTCGCTTTACATGCATGACTGCACATTTGTCCACACCAAATTCCATCCTGATGGCGCTACTGAAGGTTTCTGTTACCTTCAGTGGCTTCGTCAGTTGCAAGTTGTTGGGGGCAAAGAGTTTCAGATCATCCATGTAAAGGAGGTGTGATATGACCTGACCACCTCTTCTCAACCGATAGCCTTGTCCCGAACCCTCCAGTAATGTACTGAGAGGGTTGAGGGCCAGACAAAACCACAGTGGACTCAAACTGTCGCCCTGGAATATGCCACGCTGGATCCTTATCGGTCCGCTGTTCTCCTATATCTGCCGACATCCTGGATAGTGAAGGACTGTACTCCACTGCCCCATACACGACATCAGGAAGGTGCGCAGAGTTGCATCAACTTTGTACAACTCCAGCACCCTCATGAGCCATGTATGTGGCACCGAGTCATAGGCCTTCTTGTAATCTATCCAACATGTCGACAGATCTCTTCGAGAACGACGAACCTGTTGGCTAATAGCAATATCGATGAGGAGCAGCTCCTTAGTACCACGGGACCCATTCCTACATCCATTCTGGGAGGCTGATATGATACGATTTTTATCAATATGGATGTTAATTTTAGCTCTCAGAATGGATGTAAGAACTTTATAGACCGTCGGTAAACACGTGATCGGTCTATAATTCTTAGGTTCCGCAGTACTCCCTGATTTATGGAGCAGGTGGGTTATTCCTGTCGTAAGAAACTGGGGCAGCGACCCTGACTCTAAGGCAGACTGGAACTGAGTTGCCAAGCGAGCGTGCGACCTTTGGAACCATTTAATCCAGAAATTGTGCAGCCCGTCCGGCCCTGGAGATTTCCAGTTAGGCAACGGACGGACTGCACGAGCTACATCTTGGGGGCTGATGGTAATTGCCCCCATTTCTGGTATAAGGTCGCACGCACGCTCGACCTCTCGAGTCCAATCACCCTCGGTGTGCCTGACAGGCACCGACCAGATGCTGCGCCAGAATGAACTCATAGCGTCATCATCCGGTAGATGCCTATCAGATACACCTTGGTCCGGTCGCTCCCAAGCCCTATAAACCCACCTTTCGTTGCTTTGGAAAGTGCGATTCTGAGTGTACCGTTCCACTCGCCGCTTGTACCGACGAATACGATTTGCCCATGCATAGACCTTCTGCTTCAGGAAGTCAATACGCTCTGTGACGCGGGTCAGATAATCTCGGGAACTAATATCAGTCCCCGAGAACGCCCGCCTCACGAAACGCATCACCCTAGGACGAGTGTTGCCCTCCCTGAAGCAGATAAGCTTGCCGATGAGTGCTCTAGCCTCACCGATACGACGCTCAATTCTACACTACCAAGCTGGCACAACAGGTCGTGTAGCTCTGTCACAATTGGTGAACTTGACGTGAGCTACACGACATTCCACTGCAGCTGCGCAGTATAAGATTGAGTGGGTATCGGCAAGGTCTTTGCTGTTATCAAAACAATTTGATAGCTGCGAATCTAGAGCACACACCAGCTCCTTATTTTTCTTATGCATGGGCAAACGAGGTAGACGAGGTCTAAGCCCAGGTGGTGTGGAGCGGTACTCCCGGAATGCATCCTCCAAAGCGCTCCTCAATCGTTCATTGCATTGAGTACTCACGGATATAGCCGCGTCATCATCATCTTCACCAACGTTGTCGGGTCGCGGTGAAGCACTGGGTTGCAGTTGCACCGCGGCCGGTGGCAAAACAGGTGAGACACGGCTACTCCGTGATTCGAGGCGTAGTCGATCAAGTACGGCGTCATCCAGCATACGGTTACGCTGGATGACCCGCACCTGATCCGACAGTCGTTGGGCCGAAACGTTGACAGCTGGCTCAAGCACCTGAAACAGAGAGAGCATCCGACCACGGTACGCAGTCAGGTTACTTCCCCCCTCTGTAGCCCCAAAGTATGAGCGCATGACGTTTTCGTTAATACTTTGCGTCCATCGCATGCGCTGCACACTTCCACTGGCAGCGGGAAACCTATCAGAGGCCGGCGGGCCTCGAGGTTCCAAACTGGCTGGTGGTCGGCCTCTTCCACGTCGACGCGCAGGTGGTGGTGTCGTCGGCGGAGTGGTGTATTCGTCGCTCGAGCTCGACGCAACTGCAGCGGCCGGAATCACTGGACTTACGGCAGGCGCAGGTCCGGCGGCTGCGAGGCGGAGCTGAGCGACGGTCCCGAAGATGTTGGTTGTGCTTTTTGTAAACGTGCCCGGCTTATTGTCAGCATTTTCGGTCGATTACATTTTTATTTCCATGTTATTTCAATTTTGTTTCCGTATTGTTGTGGTGATTTATTATGATTATTTTTTCCTGGTTTTTTTTTGTTGATTGGACATGTTTCTTGATTTAAATATAAGTAAATTAAATAAAAATATCAGTGAGAAATTTTTCTTCGTCAGTCAAATTGACAGCCGGGCCACAGATTCTATTATTATTATAAGAGCCAAACAACAGTAACTAATACTAAAATAACTACGTACCTAATATAAAAATAGAATAAATAAAATCAAAGTTGGACCGCAAAAGCCAATGTTACTTTCAAAATGAGCTTCGTAAACAGTTTCCATTCAAAGAGTTAATTATAATATAAAATTGAAAATTCAGCGAATCTGTGAAAGGTCTCGTACCTAAGGATTCCAAAAAGGCTCGTTCAATGGCTTCTGTCTTCTCCCCATAGTTGGATTGACACGATGTAAAGGATGCGGACGTGGATCTAGACAGTAGACATGTAAATTATAAATGATTCCTGCATAATTATTGACGTGTCTGCAACAAAAACTGTCAATTTTTTCTTTGTTACTGCCTAAAGCACTTTGCCTTAATCTACATAGGGTTAATATGCTTTTGCACTAAGCTTGTTTACGTATTTAGGATATTTTTCGGGTTCCATACCCGAAGGGTCCAACCAAACGGAGCCCTATTGCTATCAGTCACGTGTCCGTCTGTCCATCTGTCCGCCTTTCCGTCTGTCCATCTGTCCATCTCTACGTCTGTTCGTCTGTCCGTTTGTCTATCTGTCCGTCTGTACGTCTGTCCGTCTGTCCGTCTGTCCGTCTGTCCGTCTTTCCGTCTTTTCGTCTCTCCGTCTGTTCGTCTATTCTTCTGTCCGTCTGCCCGTCTGTCCGTCTCTCCGTCTGTCCGTCTGTCCTTCTGTCCGTCTGTCAGTCTGTCCGTCGGTCCATCTTTTCCTCTGTCCATCTGTCCATCTATCTGTTTGTCTATCTGTCCATCTGTCCGTCTGTCCGTCTGTACGCCTGTCTGTCTGTCCGTCGTCTGTCACACAGATTTAACAACCAAACTGTTGGAGCTACAGTCTTCAAATTTTCACAGTATAACCATCTTGCTGACCCAAAGCCATACAAATAGTAAAAATAGATTTGTTACGGAATCCTAAATGTGCTTAGTCTAGCACTTGGCCGGTTTTTTAAATAATGATGAATGTTTCGACGTCAAAAAAGAGTGCTGTGTGGGAGTTAACTGGAAAAGTAGATAGGTACACTACAATTTATAAATAAGCGACACTTTTTGAGAGCTTTGTTAGTAATTTTTTTTTAGTGAATACTCGTAAGTAGGTGCATCTTCTCTTCTTACATTTTTAATAGCAGCCTGTATTGTGTCGACCTAGAACTTAACTAACGAGTTTGGCTCCATAGGTGGCGTCCATCAGTTTAACGAGCAAGCATGAGGGTTGTGGTACTGTGGTACAGAGCTACGTTTGTACTTCCAGGCTAGACTACATGGTCGCGGATAAATTTGAAATAGAGTTACCGCGGCCTTTGGCACAGGCAACTGTAGGAATAAGGGTGGATTTTAGTCGGTAAAAGTCTGACACACCCTCCCGCTCCACCCAGAGTGCGAGAAGTCATTGGATGATTTCCCAACCTCCAAAAAAAAACTAGACTATGCAGCCTGCGGTAAAAAACCAGCTTGGAAATTTCTCCACCTAAGCAGGTTTTCCTTGTTTTGGTTCCACTTCCAGGACTTCCAGGTTAGCCAAGGTAACTCGCCACCAGAGGAAGTAACATAAGCACTAATTAGTTTTACTCACACACGACTACAGTCGACTCCACTATGGCCGGCCCAGTCTCGCTGCTCTGAATACAGTTCGTCGAGTAAATCTTCTATCAGATCTTTTGCAACTCGTTTCTGCGTTTTGAAATAAAACATCAATGATTTATAACTAGTAATTTTACTGTCTGGTAGAGGGTTTCGTGTTACTCAGTAACTGGGTTGTAAAGGTTAAATAGGCAGTCGATTCTAGTAAAATACTGGTATTCAGCTGCATCCGGTTAGACTGGACGACCCCAACATAGTTGGGAAAAGACTAGGCAAATGCGGGTTACAACGGCAAATGCGGATTATAACCTAGGTAAATACGGGTTACAACCTAGGCAAATACGGGTTATATCGAGGCAACTGCGAGTTAAAACCTAGGCAAATGTGGGTTTTAACCTAGGTAAATGCGGGCTACAACAAATCGAAGCAACCAAACCACACTATATCCATGCAGAATCTGTCTTATAACCAAGCGTGATTTACAAAATCCTTCTACGAAAAATTACGTAGGTAAATAAATATTTTGCAATATTTTCGCTGTCCTTTCCAAGCCTTCGATGTATTATTTTATATTACCTTTGAATAGCAATATTGCCTACCTGTGGAGAGTTCTTTATGAATGGCGGGGGCGGAATCAAAGATTGCTTTTTGTTGTTGATCTTCGGTATCCTAATTTTCTTGGCTTTTTTCTCTGACATCGGCTTTTCATTTACCAGATCTGAGAAGTCTAACTCAAACCTCACGACTTTTAGATTAATTGGTTGCTGCACACTTATCGTTTCCATTTTATGTTTTTGATTTATGACTTGGTAATGATTTGTTTATCTGCGGTTTGTTGATGGTTATTAGCTGTTTGACTTTGTTAAAATGACAGTAATAATTCCACATAAACAAATCTTTGGCTCTTCAAATATATTTTTAATCGTTTCTGGGGTTTTGTAAACTGCACTTTTTGATCACACTCAAGTAGTTTTTAGTAACTGATCTGTTTGGTAATTAAAGTTTAAACTGTGAGCAGTTATTAGCAGTCAAAGAGTGAGTGACACAGCGGGGCGGGACGAGACACGATAGTCACCCACTCGTTTGTGTCGGTTGGCTCCTGATAGTGTTGATAACGACTAATATATTCATTCGAATGCATGCCCAATGAGCTTGAGGTCGGCGGGCACTGGATTTTGTAATTAAAATGGGGATTTTCCATGATCTAATAGCTGGAAAATGTTTAGAGTGGAAAAATGAATAGATGAGCTACAGTAACGATTGGAAATAGTTTCACATCTAGTATAACATAGTAGGTATAATTAACTAAGGATATAGAGTTCAGTTTACGAATGACCAAGTGTGGGGACATAACCTACAGGTACCAAAAGAGCAACAGTATGTGTGGTTATAAGAATTTGTCATAGAGCAATTTGTTACTCTTTGTTTCTTATTTTGATGTAATGATGTTGTAAAATACTAAGTACTCCATATAGCTTTGGAAAACGGGGTCTGCTGTCCATTGTCCTGGTGTACCTACTCAAAAGTGTTCCGTGGTTCTAAAGATGGTCTAGCAGTAGCAATTCTGTAATTTTGGAGAAAGAGAAAGTTACTAATTAATTTTATATATTGCTAGGTTATGAAATACGAATATAAATAGTATAAATAACTTCAAAGTCGACCACATCATCGCTTACCATCAGACGAGAAAGTGATAAAACAAAACAAAACCGGCCAAGTGCGTGTCGGGCCACGCGCAGTGTAGGGTTCCGTAGTCACGCAGACAGCAGACTTAGAAAGGCTTTATGTTTATTACTATGAACACGTTTAAATTAAAAACGAAAAAAAAGGTTTATTTTTTTATTTTACAGGTTTTAAATATTAAATATAGCTTCATATAACTTCATTTAAGTATTTTGTTTCGAAGAATTTTGTGTTTTGTACGATTTTTTTCCAAGTAGGTACATTTTATAAGTTGTGCGACTATTACTCTTTAACTAACAGAGCTAACTTAGCCATCACGATTTTTTTCAGATTTTTAAAGCCTTTTAGCTTTTAGTGGGGCGGGGGGATGCTCGACTCGAACAAAAACCCGGCAAAGTGTGTGTCAGACTTCGCACATTTAGGGTTCCGTACCAATTGAGGAAATTATCAAGGAAAAAATCTGATGTACCAATATATTGGTATTTGTTAGTAAAATATAAGTAATAATCAAAATTATCACCCAATTTCTAGTTCATAGATTAATGGGAAGCTATAAAATTCTTCGAAACAAAATTTTGTAATAGATGACGAATAGACAGACAGACAGACGGATAGACGGACAGATAGACAGACGGACACGTGTGTGACAGCAATAGGCCTCCGTTTGGACCCTTCGGGTAAGGAACCCTAAAAATATCACTTTAATGTTTCTTATTTCGAAAAATAGTCTGCAATTTTTTGTTTCGTTATCGTCGCGTTATTATATGCACCCATGCTTTCTAGTACTAACAGTCTTTGCGTTATGCCTCGGACGGACAGACGAACAGACCGAAACTACAAGTGTTCCTTGTCCTTGTTTTGACTACGGAACTCTAAAAAAATAGATAATTAGTCATAGTAACTTTCTCCTCCCCTATACAATATGACAGTAGTAGCTAGTTCGACGTGTGTGCGTTCGGCTTTATATTTTAAGTATTGAGTTCCGATAAAGCTACTTGCTTCGTAAAGCCCAAATTAATTATTGCTCACTAAACCTTGAATTTCAATATCTTATAACTCTTTGCCACTGCCCGTTGAACCTTTACATACAATGGATCACCATTACCTATTTATAACTAGTAACTTAATAAAACTGTGAATTTCATAATAGAGACTTATATAAAAATAACAAAGAAAACAAAACATCGTTACCAAGGAAAACAAATCTGTCAAGTTGTCACGACAACCAACGAAAACGTCTTTGTTTGCGGATCAATCGCCTTCTCCTGCTATATTTTACTAAAATAGATATTTCCCACTGCATCATTTGAGTTCTAAAGACACGATGAGTGGGGAGCAGCCTCAGGGTCAACCATCAGCTCAGGATCATGGTCCTCTAGCCGCGCCCGAGCCCGGTTTCTGCTCAGCAACGTGCACCGACAAGCCGGCTGGTAAAGCAGAAATTGCAAAGCCTGACCTGAAGACTACAGATCTATTCGTTACCTGCAACCTCCCGAAGAGATTCGAGCATCCCCGTGAGTTGAGAATCTTTAATTGCAAACAAATGTATCCTTTTATAAATTGACTTTTAATTTTTAGACGAAACAAGTTATTTAGCAAACACGTGATCGAAAACGCGGGTCTTCGCTCACGTGTTTGTCAAGACGTAATTAAGAGAAAGGTATCGAGGGTATCGAGTACAAAATCAGTTGATGTTCAATGTTGACTAAAACTTTGTATTTTGTCTCTATGCGAATTCATCTGAATTTCTTAGGAAGACACAAATAGCTTACAGAGATTGTTATTAGGCCAAAAAAATCTTACAACTTTCCTCAAATATGACCTATCAAAAATAATTTTTACTTCGTCCCTTTCCTTTGAATAAGTTTTAATTAATTCATCAAAATGTTTCAGAAAACAGGGTTTATCAAATCAAATTTCGTTCAGCACTCGATCCGAGTTGGCAAAGTTAATTTCAGTATCGTGGTAACTGATAGGTATAAATAAAAATAATAAGCACGAAAACTTTTCTAAAAAGGTTTTTTTAAATGGGCAGAACGAAGAATATACGTTCACAAGAGTTTATTTTAAGACTTCTGTGTAAAATTGAAATATAGGGATTGATAATAATTGGTGTTAACCTGAGACCGTATGTCGCCTACTGCTACAATGTGTCAGAATTACCTTAGTCTGTGTTTTCTGATAGCTACAACCTGAAAGTCTTTAAGTCAAGAGTGAATAGGTTACTTATAGGCAAGCGTACTCTAACATCGACCACATTATCGCTTGCCATCAAGCGAGATGATGGTTAAGTATGAAAAATCTTAAGTCTTTCACGTTCCTTTTATAGTCAGAAAACGACTATCTACACTGCTAAAACTTTTGTTCAGCTTCAACCCTCCAGGGGTTTTGTAACTAACTTGTTCCATTAATTTTTCTGTCAGCATTTCACTACTCTTCTTATTATTGCGTTCTGATCTAAGCCAAGTATGTTGTATTGTTATCGATGGCGTGATACCTACATTTTCTACGAAACACCCAGTCTCATTTCAGCCTGGATCCTTTCCACAATTTCTGCTTTAGATAGAGTCGCTCTCTCTGGGCATATAAAATCTTTACCGAGTCGGCCTTTGACTAACCTTGAGTTCGCAATGTTCACATTTTTGGGACTCGGTCAGGGACGAAACGAGCACTGACAGTTTCAAACAATATCATAAATGCTTATCATAACGACAACGGGCTGGTTTCTGAGTCGAGAATTTGGATTACAGAATGTGTCTTACATAACAGTTTACCAAAGTCGAGTTTGATGAATACTCATTTTTTTAAATTTAGGACTCTGGGCAATTAACTCAACATAGTAACCACGCACAATGATCCACCGTGGACCGATTGCGGAAACCATAGTATCAGATGTATAGGTATCATGCACTATTTGTTTGAAATAATGCTAAATTCTGCCAATTGTAATGATTAGTCGTATAGTTATTTTTTACTATACTGCGCATAGGAATTCTGCACAGTCACGGTGATATTACGTCTCACTTCAGTTTAACAATATGGTTTTCATAAGACCGACAGCGCCAGCATTCGATTGATGATGCGTTTTGTGGTAACTCTGTCCTACATAACCTTACGCACTACCTACTTTAGTTTTGTTACGTCCAAGTTTCACTCGATTTCAATATGAAAATCTTTTGCGAAACTGTTTACTTTATATTTTTCAAACAGCTTTTTACTGTTATTATTAAAAAAAAAATTACACCCACTAGTTTTTTCAAACTGCTCTTTATTATTATTGTTTCAGAACATCAGAATTGTTTTCTCTATTCTTATTTTATCCTATTTTTTTACCTGGTTATACGTTGCTGTGGTCTCCTATAACTTAAAAAACTCGGACTTCCCACATTTATGGTTCCGTATCAAATTTATTTTTGACTATTTATGTAGCTTTGGGTTAACAAGATGCTTATACTGTGAAAGAAGACTCTGTAGCTCCAACCGTTTGGCTGTAAAGCCTTTGTGACAGACGATGGACAGACAGACAGACGAACACGTGAGTGAAAGTAATAGGGCTCCGTTTGGACCCTTCGGGTACGAAACCCTGAAAAAAGAACTAACAAAAGCAAAAAATAAATAAACCTTGTAAGTCTTTAGTAATGTACATACAACCATCATAAATAAACTTATTTTGATTCGGCGCCAAACAACAAACTGGTTAAATATCTAAATTTTATTTCTACGTAGAAATGGAGAAGGCTCTACGTAGGTAATTTAATCATTTTATTATTTGGCGCCGACTCAAAATTTCAAAGCTCAATACTCAAGAATTACAAGGTTTATTTAATTTTTGCTTTATTTAGTTTTTTTTCGTCGCTTTAATTTTTTGTTAAAAAGTTTATTCTTTTATGATTTTTTGTGGCTTTAGTGTGTGTGTATGGTTTCCATCATCAGCTCAGCTTCATGATGTGATGATTCCTAAACGCAACCTGAATTTGTTTCTTCTCAGGGTAGTCAGCTAGGAAACACCGGCCTCATCCAGCTAAATGTTGACGTGTAAAAGTGTTGTTAAAACCTACTTACAAAAAATAAAATCATTTACGAGTATCATCATCAAATAGCTGATTAAGTTAAGAAAAGTAAACAGAAATACTATTCGTGCCCACAATTTTCGTGGGGTTCTCTCAACTTTATCAGGATTCCATCCATCAGACCCTGACTTCCTGCGAGCACCCTGGAGGTATATATCTAACAAAAAAGAAATATATATATATATATATATATATATATATATATAGGGTCGAATTGAGAACCTCGTCCTTTTTTTCGTCGGTTAAAAAGCACACGTAAAGAAACCCTATGATTGGGATTTTTATTGTATCTTTTTTATTTTTATTAGGGATGGGTTAGCTCTTGACTCTGCTCTAGGTCAGAGGTGACAGAGACAGAGTCAGAAGAAGCCTGTTCACTCCTACTTTGAAGAGATTAGGGTTGTATGCGTTCGGAAACACAGAGCAGGCAGCAGCAGGTAGAGAGTTCCACTCCTTTGCTGTGCGCATTATGAAAGACGTTTGGAAACGCTTAGTGTGAATTGGTGGTAGGGATGGTAACTTGCTGTGCGTCTAGAAGTTCGATGGTAGAAAGGGTCCGGGTTTTTTTTTTTTTTTGGGGGGTGGGAAATCATCTTATGACTTCTTCCGCTCTAGGGTGGAGCGGAAGGGCGTGTCAGGCTCTTACTGACTAAAACCCACCCCGGTTCCTCCCTGCCTTACGCGCCCAGGGGCGAGGTAACTCTTTCGAATTTATCCTCAACCCCCGGGCAGGCATTGGCCGTGGCAGGCCCCGTCCTTTTGCTGACAACTCTTTGAGGCGCGCGTGGAACACTACGCGCCGTCGACTCTCGGGCCTGGTGCTGATCGGACGGCGAGTTACCCACTACTCGCCGTCCGCAGGCCCGGGTCTACGGTGGCCGGAGATCGTCTCGCAGCCCCTGGCGTCTCCTGCGGCGGCTGCGGCTGAGGGCGCTAGGGCGACTCTGCCGCTGTTGAGTCTCCCTAACGTGTGCCGCCTCCCTCTTCGCGAGCATTACTGCTTCGCAGAAGGAGGAGACGGCCCCCCATTCCCTCTCGCTCCGTACCATGGCCTGAACCAGGGCACGGTGCGAGAGGTCGCTGCCGCCTATCGCATCCACGAGGACACGGCGGTAGAAAGGGTCCGGTAGGAGGTGGTCGTGGAGTTCTTGGGCACACTCTCCGAAGTACGTTCTGTAGACGACCGACAAGCAGGCATCTTGCGGCGATGAGCCAAGCTGTGAAGCTTGGCATGCACCAGTTTTACCTCACCAATAAGCCTCTTAGCTCTGCGTTCCACCGAGTCAAGCGCAGCAAGTTGGTATTTAGCTGAACTATCCCAAAGTTTGTGCTTTGTAAAGGGTTAAAAGCTGTCCTATCTATTTATCCTTTGTTGGATATCCAAATAAATAACGAATTTACGTTAGCCTAACATTGTACCTAATAGTTATGTACAACAGAAAAACTTAATAGTGTCATTGATCCCATACTCGTTATACGGCATGCGGGCTTTTACTTATAATCAATACAATCGAAAAAGTAGCTGCAGTTCCACTCTATATCTTGTAGGATTACGAACGAAGAATATTTTATTAACGTATTACTTTCGGCTCTCATTTTAACGCAATGAAAATATATCTATCCTCATCTCGCTGGGGAAGTATTTTCCAAATCGTAGCGCGTGCTAAGTTACATAATAGAGGGAAAATGCTCTTTAAATTTCGTATTTTTATACACGAGAGAACAGTTTCAATCGTTCGATTTGACTGACAAATAATTTTTATTCTGAAATTATTTTTTAAATTATAGTTGTTCTTTTATTTACCACCCATTTGATCCTACTATCCTATTCATGTGCGTGTGGTGTAAGGGGCCACTTTGTTAAAACTCTTTGAAAATGTGCTTAGGATTTGAAAGTCAAATAAACAAGTTACGGACTGTAAAGTTGGGCCCTCAATTCTCACATAGAGGATTGAGAACCCATCTGTACCGGATAAACTATGGACGCTACAGAAAAAGTCTTTGTACCAAAATCTAAGCTAATGCCAAACAAAATTTGTGAAAACGCAATTAGATAAAAAAAGAAAGATATTATCGCAAAACACTGTCTCCTAACACAGGCATCATCATGCTTAAAAGGAGGCTCCAATCATAAACTAATGTATACACTAGTTGGTACAGAAATAAATATTTTGTATTTTGTACTGTCCTACTTTGTATATCTTCGTTAAAAATGGGCCCCTTAATTCTCATACACGTTTAGAGGCAGGCGTAAAGTCCCGCAAACCTCCATTGAAATGGGAGGATCCTCCGACCAAACGGGTGTTGTGTCTGGTCCGGGCAACCGCCCAATGGATGATTTCGGACAGTTGTATATGTTCAAATCACGCAGAGAACTCTGCTTGCGCGATGTAGGATGCTGTTTTTAGTTCGTTTGTGGCGTCATAGATTTCGCTACATCACTCCCCTCCGGAGATCGGAGATCGATGTTTCTTGATGAGTCGTCCATACATCTTGTGATGCTTGCCAGGCCAGTGAGAAGGTTGGGTCCTGTGAGTCGGAACCGAAAGAGCCGCATAGTTCACGGTGAGTCGGAACTGTCTGCGGTGATGCCTCAGTGAGTCAGGGTGATGATGTCCCAGTGAGTCGGGATGATGCTGGAGGCTTTAGTGAGTCGGAGAAGAGCTGCGGGCTCCAGTGGGTCGGAGCTTTGCTGTGCAACGTAGTGCTTGACTTATGGCGTCGACCAGGAGAGGTTCTTCGACTGGCCGAAGGTGCTATTCGCTGCGCCAAGATCGCTGATGAGGTTAAGGGTGATGAAAGAGGCTGAGGATGCTGACCAGAAATGCGCGTCCGCTGCATGCTGGTGGTCAGGATACCCGTAGAAGTCGTTGGTACTGGCTTACTGTTTGTCTCGTTGCTCAAGAGCTTGAAGGAAGTGATGATGATGACGTCACGCTGGAGTAGCTGCACGAAGGCTGCGCTGACGTTCATGCTCGAGGGTCACCAGTTTAGAGGCATGCGGAATAGGGTGTAAAGTCCCGCAAACTTCTATTGAAAAGGGAGGATCCTCCGACCAGACGGGTGTTACGTATGGTCCGAGCAACAACAAATGGTTGATTTCGGACAGTTGTATATGTTCAAATCGCGCGGAGAACTGCTTGGGCGATGTAGGATTTGCTGTTTTTAGTTCCTTTATGACGTCATAGATGTCGTTACACACGTAAAAGTTTATTACGCATATAAAATGAAACCATTAAGTTACAGCTGCTGTTTGAAATCCTCTAAGCTACTAAATAAATTGCGAAATTTTGTGAAAGCAAGAACAGGTCACCACTTCTTGTTGTTTGGAACTTGGCCCTCAGCCCTCCATTTTTTTTTCGTTTTGTTACGCTTAACGTATGAAAGATAAGACAAACACAATATTTTATTTTTTTGTGAAAACAATTGTTTTCTTTGTTTTTATGTTGCGCTGTTTTTAATTTACATTAATGACCTCTGCAACATGAGGATTAATAATGCCAAAGTATTTTCTTACGCCGATGATACAGCTGTCATCTTCACAGGAAAAACATGGGATGATGTTAAAAATAGTGCAGAAGCTCTTAGTGCAACTTGGTTAAAAATAGACCTCTTCTCACCCTGAACACTAGCAAAACTAATTTCATTCGTTTTAACATATGTAATAAGTTTCAAGCAGATAAAGAATTTAATTTAAGAATCCACCGTGCGATACATACACACAGCATCACACACACACATACACACACCATCACACACACATACACACACCATCACACACACACCACATACAATTATAATATGTACTTTTTTTTCCTTTATAACTTCTTCTTCTTCTTCTTATTCTCCTTCGGTTCCTCGACATGTATTGTAAGCCAAATATAATTTGTAAATGAATAAATAAATAAAAAAATAAATAAAATGTTTTATTGTGTGTGTGGCTAAAGTAATAACAGCCGCACGAGTCGATCCATCAGGTTAAGCTACGCTTGCCGGGGTTGGACCATCGATGGGTGACCATTTTTACATACCGAGACTCCTCCGTGCCTCGGAAAGCACGTTAAGCCGTTGGTCCTGGCTGTCAATCGTAATTCGTGGATCTTTGACAGTCGTTACGGGTCGTCAGAAGCCCGAAAGTCTGGCAACCAGTCTTACCAAGGGGTATCGTATTACCCAGTAACTGGGTTGTGGAGGTTCGATAGGCAGTCGCTCCATGTAAAATACTGGTATTCAGCTGCATCCGGTTATACTGGAAGCCGAGCCTAAAATAGTTGAGAAAAGGCTAGACAGATTGATTGTGTGGCATTAGCTTAGATTTTGGCATAAATCCTTTTTTGTAGTGTCCATAGTTTATCCGGTACAGGTGGACCCTCAATCCTCTATGTGAGAATTGAGGGCCCAACTTTACAGTCCATAAATCGTTTATTTGAATTTCACAAAATCTGATTCCAACTTTTCACAACTCTTTGGGAATGTTCACTAGAGATTGTTACAATAATTCATAATTATCTAGAAAAAAAAGAAATACTCTACGTGGACGAAGTAAAATAAAATAGTACGTAACGAAGTCAAACCTTACATTGAGTTTGATGCCGAAAACATAGTTTTTTATAATTTTGGTCAGTTTGTTCGGATGTATGTTCCGGTTTTCACAAAAACGGCTGAACAGATTTGTATGAAATTGGCACCCAGATAGAGTATAACCTGGATTATACTATAGGTTACTTTTTAATTCCGGCAGTAAGTGCCCGTCGGATATTTTTTGACATTCACGCAGGTGAAGCCGCAGGCAAAAGCTAGTATACAATATATAATGGGAGAAGTACTATTTCCTCGCGGGTGAATCCGTTGGCAGAAGCTAGTCAGTCAAAAAGCATTTATTATTTGCCATCAACCGGGCACAAATCCAGACTGGGCTGTTACTAAGAAATTCAAAATGAATTAGAAGATTATTGATACAGAATTGAGTTTTCTACCATTCATTTGTATGTTAAAATTTTGCAGAAACATAAAATGATGGTCGTTTCAGATTGGTTCAACGGCTACGGGTGTCAGGTGAGCAAGCAGCACCCGTTCTACAGAACATCTGCCAGCGAGTACGGCTGGTACCCCCCAGGTAAACACAGATTACATTCTAACTACATTTACAAATTACACAATTTCATTTAAATTATCCCTCCTACGTCCTACAGGAACGATTTAGGGACGGTATCCATGCATAAAAATGGAAAAAGACGCAATATTTGGTAGATGCCGTAAAAACCAAAACCATATTTTATTTTATTTCGTTGTTGTATATGCAAACATATTCTGTGTTTGTGCCATTCTGTCAATCGAGAATTTTGTAAAAGAGTTGTGTAACCATTTTGGTGAACAATATAGTTTATTCTATCTATCAATCTACATTAGGTAAACGCGCTGTTGGCATCCGAGCTTTTCGCTGTGAAAGTTTTAATAACAACGTTGTTTGTCTAATAAATATTTACAAGCGTATGTCTATTTATCGTTAAGTAGTTAGTATAGAGAAAAGCTGATAAATATTGATGTTTCGTACTGAAAGGTGCAAGCGGAACACTATCATCAGTCTGTCCTAAAATATCCTAATTTGTCAGTCACAGCTTTCTTAAAGCTAGGTATTTTGCTATCTCTTTCAATGATTTCAACAAAGGTTCTTAGTACTGATTTTCCATTTTATGACCTTATTAAACAAAAGTTTCCAGATGTCTCATCATTTTCCTGTTGTGTTCTTCTATTCCCCTGTCACGATTCGGTTAAAATAGTAAATTATTCCCCACATATCCACTTTTTCTTTTGTCCTCTTCTGCCCCTCTATCCATTCATAACATCATCCATAACACTTTTATATTTAAGTCAGTCTTCGCGGCATCAGTTTCTGGGTTCATACAAAGGTTCTTGAAGTATCTACCGTTAACTTCGAATTAAATTAATTCATTTATGAGAAACTAAAATGTTTAAAATGAGCTATCCTAGTAGCGTTTATGCTGTAACTGAATAATTACTTATAACATTTTGTTACACCCAGAAGCAAATTTTTTATATGAAATTTTCTTATTTCTGTTTCACTTTTTTAGGTTGGTACACGGTTCCTAACGTTTATTTCCCTAAAAGACAGAAATTCTCTTCGGAATTGGCTCAAGCTGGCATGTATCGGAACTATTCTCTTAACACTGGTTCCGATCATAAGATTTACTAAAGACGGGTAAAATGTATTGAACCGTATTATTTTAAGCTTGTTTTTGTGTCACTTGCACGATTACACGGTATGGGTCGTGGGGCTTTTGGGACCGGGACCGCGGTCCCAGATTCCACCTATATAATTTTTGAGTTGTACTTCGGGACCACAAGAAAAAAGAAGTTAAAGTACAGTTAACGAAACCGCTGATATAATATTTTGATCACCGGTACAAAATAAAAGGTAATAATATTTTCAACACACTTGCTTGTAAAGTGTTGAAGAACTTCGGCTACATTTGTCTGATTCGGTTGTTTGAGTTCAAACCCAGGTAGGCGTTTTACTTTGTGTAAATTATTTCATCACCACTGCTCTCAAAACAGTGAAGGAAAACATCGTGAGGAAACCGGCATGCCCTAGAACCAAAAATTCGAAAACATATTGTAGTATTTCATACTACGTTTTAATATTTTCTGTATTAAGGCGTATATAGCCGCCAAGTGGCGCCCTCATTGAATAAAAAATCGTAGCAAAGCGTAGAAAATAAAGATAATAGAATCCCATGTTGCGTTTGTTACAAACGGGATAAGGTATTTTTACCTTGTGGAAGCATAAAAAAAGTACCAAATACGGCCGTTTTTTGACACTTTTGCTTACTACGGATACGAAACATTTTGAGTCTTGTTTTAACAACGTAAAAATACCTTATCCTCTTTGTAACAAACGCAACATAGGATTCTTTAATCTGTATTTTCTACGCTTTGCTAAGATTTTTTATTCAATGAGGGCGCCACTTGGCGGATATATACGCCGTAAAAAGGCTGCTGATGATTTGAATGATATACAATAATTGCAATGATTATGACCGCTGCCTTATGCTTGTTATGAAAGTTAAGTTTTTTAATAAACTTTTTGACGTTTCACATGAAGAGGTGACTTACTCGTATGTGCAATTGTGTAGATTTAAGGGAATAAAAGCAGAAATGTTTTCAATTTAACTGTTGTAATTTAATTTTTAAATACTCAAGATTAAAGTTATTATGTTTAGTAATGAGTTTTTTTTTTCGTTTAATTTTAAACAAGGCTGTGGTTGCGCCAGAAAACGAACTTCTAGTTTAACAATATTGTTTTGGTTGGCAAACTGAATTAATTGTTGGATAGGTTGGTGGTATTGAAACCTCTCCTATCCTTTTCCTGGACAAAAACCTTTGCTTGTGTGTGAGCGAAACGTCTACAACTATCGTTATCCTCGCTCGATCTAGTGGTGACATGAGCTATTGATGACAGCTCGTGTAGCATCGTATTTAGGTAATTCATCGAATTGTCGTTGGAGTGACTTCCCGGCGAAATCCCTGCGTTCCAGTTCGAAGGAGCACATTTCGGGAACAATCTTCATCTCACCACCAAGATCCTACCAGAAATCGTAAGTTATGTGTTCCTGACCTATGTATTTCCTTTTTCCTATAACTTATATCCTATTCCATCCATATCCCATAACTTCATCGGTCGTCTTTCATTAATTTTCGCCTTTTATTTGTGTAACTTCTGAATTTGAGTGACTGTACTTTCCCAATACAAACTTTGTTTGTTTTATTTGTGGTCCCAAAATACCACTCAAAAATAAAGACAGGTGGAATCCGGGACCGCGGTCCCGGTCCCGAAAGCCCCCCGACCCGTATGAGAATGCACGTTATTTTTGAGTTTTTATTTAAAAAAAAAGGAAAAGCGTTAGTCGCTGCATTCAAGTGCATTCGTGAAAGTTAGCACTGCGCATCGGGTGCTACTGGTGCTATCTCGATGTCTGCAGTGGCTTGCTTTTAATGCCTTTTTTTTGTGGGTGTGGGAAATCATTCAATGATTTCACCCGCTCTGGGTGCAGCGGGCGGGCGTGTCAGACTTTTACTGACTAAAACCTACCGGGGTTCCTTCAGTTGCCTGAGTTCCCAGGGGCGCGGTAACTCTTGTTTCTAATTTATCCGCTACCCTGCTTTTATATGCCTATGGTGGCATATAATGCAAGTTCTTCTTCTGAGATGAGGGTCGCCACAAACCGCGCACTGGCGATGATAAACCGGCATTGATAAACAAATTTATAATGCGTTTACAGAACTAGCTTAGTTGCTAGGCTAATAAGCTGCTGAGACAGCTTAGAAGCTAGGATATTATAGTAGGAATAGGATGGTGTTCTATTTTTTGAGCTAGTAGCAGCCCCCTCAATGAGTTTACTATCCTGGCGGCTGTACAAGCTTCAAGTGGCCGGCGAAGCTAGTACTGGATTAGGGTTTTTTTTACGAAAACAGCAGCATATTCCTTGCCAGGACATCTCTTCAGTTGTGCACTCTTAACAGAGTGGTCGTGACTTATGATGATGTCGGACTGTTACGGTTATCCTCTGCATGTACAGCAGCCCTCGCAATGCGTTTCCAACGGCTTCTGTTGTAAGCGTCGCGAGAGCATTGCACAATGGAGCATTTTGTGGAGCTTTTAATATGGTCGGTCCAGCGTGTAGGTGATCTGCCGCGTGAACGTCTCACTTCTACATGGCCTTGGACGATGAGGCGCTCCATGGAGTCTTCATTGCGGATTACGTGTCCGAAAACTTAAAGTAATCTTTGATATTGAGCTCTTTTAAGATGGAAACGTTGGTACGGCGTGCTGTCCACGGTATTCGGAGATTTCGACTCCAGCACCACATCTCTAGAGCATCTATTTTTCGGCGCTCCTGTGGAGGAATCGTCAGCAAGCCAAGACAGTATAGTACAATAATCTAGCTTGCTATTCTAGCGTAAAAACTATCCTCCTGCAAACCCACCATAAGTTAACATTTTTTTTTAATATTTCGATTTTGTTTTGCATAAGTAAACATCTTCCGCATAACTCTCACACACGCCTTCACTCTTGCACCCTACTCTGTATGATGCCTTTTATGGAAGTTGACTCGATTTATTAGGTCGATGAACCTCTAAATTTATCAGCTACTTGCTTTATTTTAACACATTCACAACTGCATAATAAGCCAGTATTGTCCAACTGCTGGGACACAGGTCTAGCTACTTTGGTAAGAAGAGGGATAGTTCTTTGCCTTTTTATTATTTACTAGCGACCCGCTCCGGCTTCGCACACATGCAAATTTTTTTTCGTATTTCCCAAAGTTTTCTTTCATACAAACCTTGTCCTAACAATTACGAACACAAAAAAAATATTGCCAAATAGGTGCAGCCCATAAGTGTTATGCTCGCATACATTAGACAATTTATTTTTATTTATATAAATTACCTATAGTTTTCGTAATACTTATAGATAGAGTGGTGACAAAACCCTCTAGTTTGAAAACAGCACCTCATTGGGAATCTCTCACGAAGTGAGTCAGCTTACCGCTCACGTTTGTTGTTACAATGTAGTTTTACTGTAGGTATATGACAGATGACGTTTTAATCTGTTATTCGATGAATCTTAATTTACCTACCTTCTAAAAACCCACACAATCGAGCTGATTTATTTAATCAATAAAGGTACTTTAGTTGTTAAAAATCCCGGTTGAAAAAAGGTTGCTATCGGTAGTTATTGAAATATAAAATAAGACTTGCATGGTAGCTGTTTCTACAGTTCGTTTGCTCGGAGAAACTTATTCTTTTGTCTGGCTTTCCAACAGATGTAAATATATCCCGAGGAAAAATCCTCCAATAGAATTGTTTCATAATCAAACTGAAGCGATTCTATTGGTGGAATTTTTCCGCGCTTATGACTTGTGGGAAGCCAGCCAAGTACCTCAAAATAAACTAGTTGATAATTGGTGTTTGATGATAATTGCAGGATATTATTCGGTGCCGACAGTGTTCTTCCCCGCCGGACAGAGGTTCACGAATGCACTGTCAGCTGCCGGGATGTACCGCAACTACAGCCTCAATACCGGCATGGACCAAGTAGGGTACCAGTAGAGAGCTAAACTACGCAGCTTCAGCTGTTAGTATGGCATATCGAGTAAGGCCCTCCTTAGAAGAACTGCTTAGAGCAGTCGTGTTCTCCTTGTGCAGTTGTTTGACCACAACACGACTGCTCCAATGCCGCTGTTCATTTAGTTGCTGGCTGGGCTGGGCGGGGCGGGGAGAGAGGAAGCAGCTAGCAGTCGGAGCAAACTGCTTGAAGCGGTCCGTTTATGGCACGCTCTTTGATTCCAGCAGCACGGCGAAACTCGCCGCCGACTCGCCGACGCCGACTGCTATTTTAGCTGCGACTGCAAATGAACTGCTTGAGTAGTCCGTGTATTGCGAATGTCAATTTTGTATTGAAACTGCAGATCGCCCAACAGTGATTGCTTGAAGCTGTTGGCACTGACTGCTCCAAGCAGTCCGTCTATGGAGGCCCTTAGAGAAAACGCTGCTGTCTTTTGTAGAGCATCGTCTGTGAATTATTCCTGTGTGATCTGTCCAAAACTCGATGTGCTGTAATCAACCCTGACAACTTTAATTAGTCATATTAACAATATTAATTTATCTAATTATTCATAAGACGAGATAGTGCAAAATTTGTTGTGATGTACAATTTGTTACGTAACTTTAAAGAATGTATTGTATGGAGAGATCTAATAGAGAAACCGATGCCAGATCAGTCTGAAGAGCGGTCAGATTTTAAGGAACAACTGGCTATGTATTTTAGGCCGAGATTACATTATATTAGAATAGAATAGCTAGGTATTTTACCAGCATCTTGTAATTCATAATGTAAACAAAATATCATCGGTTTTTGAGGCGAGGGAAGAGCCAAATTTTAGATCATCAATAGGTATTTCTATTGCCTTATCTTTACTTCACTTTAGTGCTTTTACATAGATTTTCTAGGGTGTATTTTTCGCTTCATGATATTTTTGACGTAAACTTTTATAATAGGTTTAGCTGTGAAGATGTTGATTTGTTCGCGTTCAAATGTAATTATGTACTAAAATAGAAGGTAAAATAAACTTTAACAACCTTCTCAAATATCAGTCTTCAAACATAAAAAGGTAATATAAGTCAACGACTTCGTTCACTTGGGCAATCATCAATTTTATCATGATTTTAGTATTGAAGTTAACCTACTAGTAGCTCGTCCCACAAAAAAAAAGCTTGGTTGAAGCGCTGTAGACAGCATGCATAGTTTAATGAGAGCTCAAATTGATTCTATTGCAGTATAGTCATATTATATTGAAAGATTTGATAGCTAGAAAGGTAACAGTTTTTCTTAGTAATATACTTAGTAAAATCTTTTTTTTCT
The DNA here is from genome assembly GCA_951329385.1 of Polia nebulosa. Classification (NCBI taxonomy): domain Eukaryota; kingdom Metazoa; phylum Arthropoda; class Insecta; order Lepidoptera; family Noctuidae; genus Polia; species Polia nebulosa. The sequence continues at coordinate 15,881,655 of OX589595.1, read as the reverse complement.
CATGTATTAACATTATTTGTCTTCTTATTTATCTCTGTACCATCTGTTTATAATAAATAACTTTTTAATCATTTGTTGCTTTCTTAAACGATATTGTTAAATGTTGAATGGAAGTAGTTCCCAAAGTACCAAAAATATGTGGCAGCAAAACGTACAAAACATTGCCACTAAAATATCACAAAAAAGGCTATAGACGTGTACGCGTACACTGAAAAAAATAAGTAGTAAAGCATAATGAAAAAGCATTAATCTGAACTGCTTGAACAGCTCAGATTAATGCTTTAACAGTTCAGATTAATGCTTTAACAGTTCAGATTAATGCTTTTTCATTATGCTTTACTACTTATTTTTTTCAGTGTAGTCTGCGTGACGTTAACCCGGCGCGGGCCTATGTTGGGTCTACGCTGGCCCTGTTGGGTCTACGCTGGCCCTGTTGGGTCTACGCTGGCCCTGTTGGGTCTACGCTGGCCTATGTTGGGTCTAGGCTGGCCCTGTTGGGTCTACGCTGGCCCTGTTGGGTCTACGCTGGCCCTGTTGGGTCTACGCTGGCCTATGTTGGGTCTAGGCTGGCCCTGTTGGGTCTACGCTGGCCCTGTTGGGTCTACGCTGGCCTATGTTGGGTCTAGGCTGGCCTACGCTGGGTTTTCGCAAGCCAAAGTGGGGTAGACCTAGGAGGGCCTAAGCGCGCCTCCGCAGGGTTTACGCGAGACTACGTGGTGGCCACGCAGGCTTATGCGGCAAGTTAGTTCCATTTTCTGCATTTAGTTAATGTTCTTCATGTTCATCAGCTTGAATGGCATGACAGTTAAACAAAATAAAAGAAAGTAATAATAATAATGTGTATTTTTATTGTATGTCGGAAGCGTTAGGATGTCGGAAGCGTTAGGTATCAATGTTACTGACATGAAGCAATCGTTGAAGGAGCGCTTCTTTGGCCGCCTGAAGAAGGTATTTAATAGTCTTCTATCGGGCGGAAACAAGGTGCGCGCCTTCAACGGTTGGGTCATGCCGGTATTGATGTACTCTTTCGGCGTACTCAAATGGACTCAAACAGAACTTGGCGCCCTGGATAGGCGTGTCCGTACACTGCTGACTGCATTTCGAATGCATCACCCACGTTCTTCAGTGATGAGACTGTATATCCCGCGGACGTGTGGAGGCCGAGGCTTTTTAAATGCTAAAACCCTCCACAACCGCGAGGTATGCAGTCTAAGGGAATATTTTCTAGCTGCTGACGTGGGTATGCATCGAGATGTAGTGGCGGTGGACAAGGGCCTTACTCCACTCTCCTTGGCTAACGAGAACTGGCGCAAACCTCTAGTGCTTGACACTAATGATCGCAGAGAAGTATGGCAGAGTAAGGAACTTCACGGACGCTTTTTCCGGGCCCTACATGGGCCCGATGTAGACCAACTAGCGTCCGTAGCCTGGCTGCGTGTCGGTGACCTCTTTGGGGAAACCGAAGGTTTTGTCTGTGCAATTATGGACGAAGTTATCATGACGAAAAACTACCGAAGATTTATTGTGAAGGACGGCACGGTTGACATATGTCGGGCATGTCATCGTCCGGGAGAATCAATCCGCCACATAATCTCTGGTTGTTCTCGTCTGGCTAACGGTGAGTACTTGCATAGGCACAACCTTGTAGCCAGGATTATCCATCAACAACTTGCTCTGAAATACTCTCTTGTGGAATCGGAAGTGCCTGTAGTACGGCACTAATTATTATATATTTCAATAAAAAAAAGTAAAAAAAACATTTAAAAATGGTCAGGGCTCCAGAGAGAGGAACCGCCTGACAATGCGAGCCGTGTCCAGAAGTACTGCTTTCTGAATCAAGCCCTTGATCCAGCCGCCTAACGAGAGCCTCCTGAGGTGTTGGTCGAGGCTCGTGGCTATTAAGTCATTGGCTGACACGACTATCGGTACAATGATCGCTGAGTCCACATCCCACATGTCGACAACCTCGCGAGCCAAGTCAATATACTTGATTTGTTTATCTTTCTCGGCTTTCACGAGGTTCTCGTCATGTGGGACGGTAATGTCATGTCAACAATCCTCTCGATTCGGTCCACCACCACTATATCAGGCTTATTGGCTACAATAGTCTGTCAGTGATAATGGACCGATCCCAGTACAATGAGATACTCGTACGACCATTATCGAGAACTGGGTCGGGCGCATATCTGTAGTACGTCACTTCCGATTCCACAAGAGAGTATTTCAGAGCAAGTTGCTGATGGATAATCCTGGCTACAAGATTGTGCCTATGAAAGTACTCACCGTTAGCCAGACGAGAACAACCAGAGATTACGTGGCGGATTGATTCTCCCGGACGATGAGATGCCCGACAGATGTCAACCGTGCCGTCCTTCACAATAAATCTCCGGTAGTTTTTCGTCATGATAACTTCGTCCATAATTGCACAGACAAAACCTTCGGTTTCCCCATATAGGTCACCGACACGTAGCCAGGCTACGGACGCTAGTTGGTCTACATTGGGCCCCTGTAGGGCCCGGAAAAAGCGTCCGTGAAGTTCCTTACTCTGCCATACTTCTCTGCGATCGTTAGTGTCAAGCACTAGAGGTTTGCGCCAGTTTTCGTTAGCCAAGGAGAGTGGAGTAAGGCCCTTGTCCACCGCCACTACATCTCGATGCATACCCACGTCAGCAACTAGGAAATATTCCCTTAGACTGCATACCTCGCGGTTGTGGAGGGTCTTAGCATTTAAAAAGCCTCGGCCTCCACACTTCCGCGGGATATACAGTCTCATCACTGACGAGCGTGGGTGATGCATTCGAAATGCAGTCAGCAGTGTACGGACACGCCTATCCAGGGCGTCAAGTTATGTTTGAGTCCATTTGAGTACGCTGAAGGAGTACATCAATACCGGGATGACCCAACCGTTGAAGGCGCGCACCTTGTTTCCGCCCGATAGAAGGCTATTAAATACCTTCTTCAGGTGGCCAAAGAAGCGCTCCTTCAACGATTGCTTCATGTCAGTACCTAACATTGATACCTAACGCTTCCGACATACCCAAATACTTATAGGTTTCGGTTGGAGAGAGGGATCTCAGGTTTATGGAATCCGAGAGTTGAGTTCCCACGGATTCCACAATCTCCCCTCGCTTTACATGCATGACTGCACATTTATCCACACCAAACTCCATCCTGATGGCACTACTGAAGGTTTCAGTTACCTTCAGTAGCTCCATCAGTTGCAGATTGTTGGGGGCAAAAAGTTTCAAGTCATCCATGTAAAGGAGGTGAGATATAACCTGACCACCTCTCTTCAACCGATAACCTAGTCCTGAATTCTCCAGCAGTGTGCTTAGAGGATTCAAGGCTAGGCAAAACCAAAGCGGACTCAACCTGTCACCCTGGAATATACCCCACTCGATCATTATCGGTTGGCTATTCCTCTGGATTTGTCGACATCCTGGATAGCGAAGGACCGTCCTCCATTGCCCCATACATGACATCAGGAATGTGCGTAGCATTGCATCAACTTTATACAATTCTAGCATCATGAGCCATGTATGAGGAACTGAGTCAACGGCCTTCTTATAGTCTATCCAACATGTCGACAGATCCTTTCGGGAACGCCGAACCTGTTGGCTAATGGTCATATCTATGAGGAGAAGCTCCTCAGTACCGCAGGACCCATTCCTACATCCATTTTGAGAGGCAGACATGATACAGTTACTATCTATATGTGTGTTAATCTTAACTCTCAAAATGGATGTAAGAACCTTATAGACCGTCGGTAAGCACGTGATCGGTCTATAATTTTTAGGTTCCGCAGTACTACCTGATTTATGGAGCAGGTGGGTTATTCCTGTAGTCAGAAATTGGGGCAGCGACCCTGACTCTAAGGCAGACTGGATCTGAGATGCCAAGCGGGCATGCGACCTTGTAAACCATTTTATCCAGAAGTTGTGCAGCCCGTCCGGCCCTGGAGATTTCCAATTAGCTAACGAACGTACTGCACGAGCTATATCTTGGGGGCTGATGATAATTGCCCCCATTTCTGGTATTAGATCGCACGCGCGCTCAACATCCCGAATCCAATCGCCCTCGGTATGACAGACAGGCACTGACCAGATGCTGCGCCAGAACGAGTATATGGCGTCATCATCCGGCAGGTGCGTATTAGTCACACCTTGGTCCGGTCACTCCCAATCCCTGTACACCCACCTTTCATTACTTCGGAATGTGCGATTCTGGGTGTACCGTTCCACTCACCGCTTATACCTGCGAATACGGTTTGCCCATGCATATACTTTCTGCTTCAGGAAGTCGATACGCTCTGTGACACGGGACATATAGTCACGGGAGCTGACATCAGTCCCCGAAAACGCCCGTCTCACAAAGCGCATCACTCTTAGGCGAGTGTTGCCCTCCCTGAAGCAGATTAGTTTGCCTATGAGTGCTCTGGCCCCACCAATACGACGCTCGATCCTGCACTGCCAAGCCGGCATGGCTGGCTTCGGTCGTGTAGCTCTGTCATTAGAAATTTGACGTGAGCTACACGACATGCCGCTACAGCCGCGCAGTACAGTATCGAATGTGTATCGGTGAGGTCTTAGCAGTCATCAAAATAATTTGACAACTGCGAATCCAGAGCAGCCACCAGCGCCCTATTCTTATTATGCATGGGCAAACGAGGTAAGCGTGGCCTAAGCTCGAGCGGCATGCTGCGATATTCCCGAATAGCATACTCCAAAGCACTCCTCAATTCATCATTGCAGTGGGTACTTACGTTTGTAACCATGACACTACACTCCTCGTCAGCGTGGTTGGGAGCATGGTTGGACGGTGGTACCACAACTGGTACCACAGTTAGTTATTATTCCGTTTATTCATTTTTATAGACATATTAATTACATTTTTAAATATTTAAATATAAAGGATAAAAAAAAACATTTAAAAATATAAAAAATAGTATCCCACCGGTATCGGGAATAGGGTCCAAGCTACCGGCGGTCAGGGCTCTAGAGAGAGGAACCGCCTGACAATGCGAGCCGTGTCCAGAAGTACTGCTTTCTGAATCAAGCCCTTGATCCAGCCGCCTAACGAGAGCCTCCTGAGGTGTTTGTCGAGGCTCGTGGCTATTAAGCCATTGGCTGACACGACTATCGGTACAATGATCGCTGAGTCCACATCCCACATGTCGACAACCTCGCGAGCCAAGTCAATATACTTGATTTATTAATACAAAGTTAAGTGGGACTGCAAACCGTAACTCACCATAAATTGAATATGACGGAAAATAACTATTTTTAGATAGACTTTTAAATACATTAGTATTTTTAATAGCATTTTTAATGGTGCTTTAATGCGTTACATAACTTGTAACGCATTAAAGCACCATTAAAATGCTTCTAAATAATTTAATTAAACACGTTTTTATCCTTTTCTGCTGGTTTTCTTATGTGGTTCATGGAAGGGATAATTGAAATGAAATCACCAGTATTGGTATTGACTTACCAAAAGAGGTATTTATTATTATTCATATTATATAGATTAACATGCATTCAAATTCCATTAACATATTCCATCCGAACTAGGACATGGATGCCACATTCGATAAAAATATCATTTTATTGCAAACTTCTACAAAAAACCTCTCAGGGTTTAATAACTTCAATTATAACTAGGATCTTATGGAAGTTTCATAAACCCTTTGGTTTCATTTTAAATCTGTCAAAGCAGATTTTATTAACTAATATTGTGACACGCCATGCCCTTTAATATTACTTATAGAAGATTAAGTCACGATAAAACGGTTAACAGGTAAGAGGACTCGTGACGGAGAGCGCGTCCCTTACCGTGACCATCTTAAAATGATTATCCATCACTTCCGAATTGAGTACACATTGTATAACTTGTTAGCAACAACAACAACAGCATTTATATTAATTTGAGTGTTAATATTATATTCTTAACAATTAACAAATATCGAAGTCTTCAAAAGATATAAATAAAATAAAATTATACCTAAATTACAAGTGTTGTACTAAATGAAAGACATAACACTCACTAAATATAATTCAATTAATATTTTAATTAATATGTATGAAAAAGTCGTAATAATTACCTAATTGCGCATTTTATAGACACGTAATAATTAGTTACACGTACCTACTTCGTGGCTATCGATACTAAGGATTCGTGTCAAAATCTAACTACCGGTGCATACTTAGACGAGTAAATTATATGTAGATTTTACCTAAAAGTAGGTACGTAACCGAGGTACTGCACACGTATGCCTGTACCGCGGCGCCGACAACGTAGGATAGTTGTAAAACATTAGAAACGAATATAATTATTATTTTGACAACTAAACGCAGGTACCTATTGTTTTGCTCAAACTTAACGCTTGCTCCTGAGACCACTGCCTTAACGTAATGAGTTATTTAACTTACATTTGTATACGTATATAACTATTTTCGTTGTAAAATCTACGATAACAAGTGGGCTTGGTTATAATATTATCTGTTTGTTATATAAAAACGCTTAAAATTTATTAGTATTTAATTTATGAATGTTCTACGAAAGTGTGATTACGTAAATTAATATTTAACTACACATTGAAATGTCTACGTTTGATTCGCAATAGCTAAAAAATAGTATAACATTGCTATATAATAGTATAAAGTTTTAAACTTGAATAGTTATGATAGCACAATGCACTAGCCAAGATGCACATCAAGTCATTCTGATATGACGTATCATCACACTTCGTTGACATCACTCCCATAATCTCTCCACAAACCCAGAAACTGACTTAACATGTAGTTATAAAAAGGGACTTATACCTAAAGTCCCCATAGTATATGCTCAATACAATAGTTCATGAAGAAGTAGCATTAAATAATATTGTTTTGTAGATTTCTACGTGTTAAACGAAGCGTGATTCACACAATACGAAGACGTACATAATATAACAATATATTCTTAATACTATGAAATACAACTAGTAATAAGGTATAATATATATATATATATATATAAAATGTGGATCAATTCTTGCATTTAACAATATTGTCTTCAATAGCATTGCTCATATCCCAATTGCCAACAATTATTATAGATCTAACAGGACGACAGCGTAACATGATTTTTCCTTTTCAACGTTTACAAAATGCGTCATTTCCAGAATATCTGATATCATGATTCTTCGAAATGATTGAGAGTATCGACATCGATGTCGGAAATTGAACAACTTAATTGAAAACATTATATGATATGTTTTCAATTAAGTATTGTTCAATTTCCTTCATCGATATCGATACTCTCAATCATTTCGAAGAATCATTACACGTCGTCTTTACATCCCAATCCTAGTATTGCTTTGAATTATTTGTCTTCCATAACAACTATTAATAGAGAATTATAGTGTTCAGTATAAAATGCCCATTTTATACTGGTCTCGTACGAAGGTGCAGCAAGTGTAGAAGGGAGTCAGAGACAGAGAGAAACACTACTACTCGCGAGGCACGAGGCGACGCGCCTCGCGGATACCGAACGGGTTCGATCACAATGCAGCTCAGTTGATTCGTATTTTCATATTTATAATAAACTTATTGTAAAAATCTATAGTTATCATACATTAAACTATGCTTAACATTCTGTTTCTTACCAGGATGCGTTCAACACTCAATTTGAGGGATGTTTCAATCAAATAGGTGCAGCTGGCTGAGATTTCCGGTGTTTTAAATCGGCATATACACATTTGGGTTACAACTTCAGATGCAAATTCTGGACCGGTTGTTTAGTTCGTATATCTTTGGTTTATGTATGTTTGTTTCACTAAATATCGTACTGAACGGATTAGTGCAGCGGCCAACAGACGTGTATTGAATGCATTATGTTGCCGTAGCCAAATAAATGCATGCTTTAATTTGGCTCTTGATCGCCATTTTGTAAATGCAATCGGATTTTTGTGTAAGTAAACGTTGTCTTTTGTTCGTAAATTTTTCAGTACATCGTCTATTGTCCCATTGTTTGGTTGAGTGTTTACATGTCGCCGAATATTCCGGCGAATGTCTTGCGTAGATTCTTCATGGTGTCCTCGGCGTCTTCTGTGAGGGCGGCGCTGAGGGAGCCCTGTCGCGCGAAGCCTCCGCGCCCGGGGGTGGAGCCCGCGGGGGGCGCAGCCGCTGTGGGCGCAGTGCTGCTCGTGGTGCTGGGTGCAGCTGATACCGACGACACCGTTGAAGACTGAGATGCTGTTGACATAAAATAATACTGACTTGTATTAGTCTAAGAGGGTTTAGAGTGAGCTTCATCTACCGACAACGTTAATTCTTGGGGTGCACTTGTTGGCAGTTCAATAGTTGCCAATAGGTTTGGTATAAGAATTTACAAAGAATAGGTCTGTGCCCCAGCAGTGGGGACATTAAAAGGCTGATGATGATAAGAATATAAATTGAAGCCGTTGACTGTAATAGCGTTGCCGATGCGTAGTGGATACCAGTCTGTATGTTCAGAATCCGTGATATTCTATCAATGCCCATGTCTACAATCCAGTAACATTTGTCATTATAATTAAATCCCGGAGAACTCCCATAATCATACAATGGCAAATATGGGTAAGTATCTTACCCTGTGAGTCACGCCGGGTGAGAGGCGGCGGTGGCGGCTGGGTCGGCTCGGCGGGTATCGGCGGCAGCGGGCGGTCGATGCTAGCGGCGGATGCCAGGGGCGCCGGGGGAGGCCCGCTGGGCGGCCCCGGGGCCCCCACCGGCGGAGCGCGCTCTTCGGTCGGGGACCCGGCCGCAGAGCTGCCCGATACGGAGCTCCGGGATTGTGTCTTCGTTATACCGGGACGGCAGACCGCCTGGAAATTGATTTAATTATTTTAGGTAGGTACATACACGTACGATAACATTAAACCATCTGAAGGATGACTAGTTTTTCTAGGAAAAGTTAACATAAGAATTTATTACTCTGATATCATATTGTGCCTGGGAAGTACCATTCCTAATTTTGGTGACATCCAGTGTTAGTGTGCTACGGTTTGATGGGTCTCATACCCATCGTGACTCATTTGTAACGTGTGATAGACACTTTAGGCACATGAGAAATGATATCAGCTTTATTTTTGGGATGACAAAAACTCTGCAATGCCTATGTTATTGCAAATTTCGTCGACTTCGTGGCTACTCCAAGCCACAAAACACTGGTAACACGGTATTCCCAACAAACGATCCTCACCTGCATACGCTGTAACACCAGCTCGGCAAGATGGCGCCGGTCTTCCTCCTGCGAGTCACCCATGAAGGACGTGGCCGAGTCGTTGAGCTCGATGATGTGCTCGCGACCGTCCTTGCCCACGACCAGCTCCAGCGCGCATACTTCTAAACCGCCGAAGATCTCGCTCACCTGTAACGGAAACACACGAAATCATTTAGAAAGATCCAGTTCTTCTTTTCGTGTCGTGGTACATTTATTAAAGTTATGCTGTTTGGGCTCAGGTAAGTAGCCACGTTGATAGCGGCGTCTGAGGCTTTGTTCAGATCATCGAGACTGCAGGTGAAAACCAATTTGGGACACTTCAGTAGATGAGACATAGTTTCTTCAGGAGCACCGCACTCTCACTGTGTATGCGATGGATCGGTGATCCCCTCTTTCGCGAAATTATACTTGCAAGGGGTAGCAGATACTGCGTGAATCGCCCAGAGGAGGAGGTCTGCCCCACTTGGGCGGAGCACCGCCGTGTCCTCGTGGACGCGATAGGTGGCGGCGACCTCTCACGCCCGGCCCTGTTTCAGGCCACGGTACGGAGCGAGAGGGAATGAGAAGCAGTCTCTGCCTTCTGCGAAGCAGTAATGCTCGCGAAGGCGGAGGTGGGAAGCGTGAGGGAAGCTCAATGGAGTGGCCCTCACGGCCCCGGCGAGACGTTCTCCGGCCACCATAGACCCGGGCTTGTGGGCGGCGAGCAGTGGGTAGCTCGCCGTCCGATCAGCACCAGGCCGTGAGTCGACGGCGCGTAGTGTTCCACGCGCGCCTCAAGGAGATGAGTATCAGCCACCACTGACGGGGCCCATCGTGGCCGGTGCCTGCATGCCTAGGGGTAGCGGATAAATTCTGAAAATCAGTTACCGCACCCCTGGGCACTCAGGGAGGGAAGGAACAGGGGTGGGTTTTAGTCAGTAAGAGTCTGACACGCCCTCCAGAGCTGGAGAAGTCATTGGATGATTTCCGAAAGCACAAAAAAAGGGTTATTAGATAAATTCGTAAGAAAGTTACCGCTCCCCTGGGCACTCAGGCAAGGATGGAACAGGGGTAGGTTTTAGTCAGTAAGAGTCTGATACGCCCTTCCGCTCCACCCAGAGCTCAGAACTCATTGCATGATTAATACATTATATGATTTCCCAAACCTCGGAAAAAAAAGGGCTTCAACGGCAAGTTTAGGTATGAATTTCAGTCGCATGTTAAAAGCAGTGGCATTAAGATCATTATCTATCGGTAAATAGGGATGCAGGGGTGAATCGGGACGAAACTTTAAAAGGGATTTTAACGTTGAAATAATATGGTTTGTCGCCAACATGGATACTAAATTATAAATTACAATTCAATTAAAATATTCAAGTCCTTGTTGGCAATAAACTATATTATTTCAGCGTTAAAATCCCTTTTGAAGTTTCGTCCCAATTCATCTTTGCATCCCTATTCACCACGTTTTACTTACACAACAGTCTTTAAGTCTTAGCAGTTAGCCATATAAATAAGTTCCTTCTTCTCAGTCAGTTTACCATCTACAGGTGCAAGAAACTGTACACCTGGCATGTTTTCTATTGACCCCTAGATAAGCGTGACACTAGAGTGCTAAATTAATTTAAATCATGTGCTAATATTATGCAGTGTTTCTTGCCAGGGGATTTATGTTAAATAAATACCAATTAATCAATAAATAGCTTAACAAGGAATAAATAAAATAAAGTAGTATTTGCGCGTGCGAATGTATATAAATTGAAAGTCCATTCCCGACTGGTTTACAAACGATTCTTATTTAAATTAATGGCTAGTACACTCTTGACAATTCTCAAGTAAAATAAAAAATAAAATATTTTTTATTCCTTTTTCTTTTATAAAAGCTAGATACGAACCTCGTCAATCCACATCTTGTATCGATCGTTCATGCCGATAGCTTCCAGCATCGCGGATCCTTGATTGGTTTTCCAATTTCCCGATATAGATTTGCGCCTGCAAAATATTTCAGTATTAGTTGTAGCCGCTATTCTGGACACCAAGTGTGATATCACAGTTCACACGTCCATTCTTAAATATATTTTACGTAATTGTGTGTTTGCCAACATTGAGAACGCCTGCGACATTTTGTTTGTAATCAGTATTGCAGACTACTTTGATCTTTCTCGTAGGCGCCAGACTATTGCCGATTAAAAATAGTGTAATGATACTTACATGAACGCTTTGTAGTTAGTGCCGATTTTTTGTATATGGATGTCGTATTTCGCATCGATGTAAGGCTCCACCGTGCAGTAGGTGCCCAGCATGGCCACGACCCCGGCGATGTCCTAGAACAGCAAATAACATGAGCTTCTTACCACAGTGAATCACTACAATGTTACTCTTAAATTGTGTTACTCATCCCTAAAATATTTTACCTTATAGTACTTTTCTTAGTAAACCAGGACGAGGTTCGTGAGATGACTTACAATTCATTACGCCATTATTTAACTGAAAGAGTGATGAGCATCGTTACCTGGAAGTCAGCCACCGCGTCCACTTTCACCTTGGCGACGCCGCTGTGCGCGTGCCCTATCTTGATCACCACCGGGAACTTGGGCGCCGTGACCTGCGACAATCATATGCGGCCGTTACGTCATTATCATGATCACTGAGCACAGCCGACAACTCGCCTGATCTCACGAGACCTTTATGTTGTTTCATTGTTTCAAAAAGTATCCAAGCATAAAATCGTTTGTCTATATTTTCTCTTGCAGCATTACCTTTACCGTGCAAGATACAAATCTTGGAAATATTCAAATAATCAATAAGTTACGAAGTATTATTTATATCAATTCCGAGGTTGCTAGATTACTCAACTAACGCGCAAATCTCTCAGGGATCGTTAATTTGATTTATATAATGATTATTTTATGTTGACATGAATTATTGTTCGATTTGGTTTGCAATGAAGCACACTTCATTTGGATTTGGCGAATTTCCCGAATTACGAAAAGCGAATTTAGGAAATTTCCGCGCAGCGTGAACACAAAGCTCTATTTAGGGCGTATTGTGTAAGTCATGAATGTAATTATAGGTTTGTTATGAGTAAATCATATGCAACGTGTGCCGTTAACGTTTCATAACCTTCAGTTAATTTTATGGAACCGATAATAATCTTAATGGCTTCGAAGCACGGAACGATCACCTATGTATTGTCACCGGTTAGATCATATCGTGTCTGTTAATCCGCAGTCGTTATTACGGTGAAAGCCAGCTCTTCGAACGGAGGCAAACAAAATGAAAACAAAAATATTGTGTCCCCAGACGGTCTCGGTGGAAAAATAATTTCCTTTTCAACGATACACTATTATCATGTTACGGCGTCCAATATAGTGCTCGAAGGATAAATCGAAATTTACTTTATTGCTGACACTAACTGGCCATGTGTAAATTCTAGTAATTTTGCTGCCTGTTTATCAAAAAAATAAGAAATTAATGTGTCTACTTCTATTACCAGTTTACATTTTCTATCGAGGGCTTTAGAAATAGAGCTAAAATAAATTAATAATTGAAATTATTGTTACATTTGAGACATAACTTAACAATATTGGATTGGATTGCAATTGTGTACTAAGTAGGTTGGTGGCACGGTCGTATACGCAGACCATTAATTTGTTTCCCTCTTAGTGATCGAACGTGAAGGTACCCAATGGTTTCCTTCAAAGAATCGAATTTGTCGATCGAGATACCTCCCATTTCGTTAATTCATAATAATTGTTATGATCGCACTGTGCTGTTGACAACCAATCATCTAAAGGTCCATTCATGAATGATTGGTTTAATTGTTTTAAAAAATAATAAAATAACATCAAGAGCAGTTACCATTTAGATTAAATAAATTAAATGTAATAACTCTGTCCACCCCAGCAGTATACTGACAGATTGGAATAAATTGGCGCTTGGCACTGCATATATAATCGTTTCCTATTTCCGTGCAATTTTGATAAAAGGCAATTCATTTTTCCTATTCTTTCATCATTTTTGCTGGTTGACGCCACGTAGTTAGCATTAGGAGAACAAGTAATTTGATCTCTTGATGGATTGTGTACGATATGAGTCTGAAAGAAATGATCTCTTTGAGGTCTTGAGGTTGAACTAACTTGATGTAGGCACACTCCATAGAATTCTGTCTCAACCAAATGGTGATCCTGCCCGGGGGTTGAGGATAAATTCGAAAGAGTTACCTCGCCCCTGGGCATGTAGGGCAGGGAGGAACAGGGGTGGGTTTTAGTCAGTAAGAGTCTGACACGCCCTTCCGCTCCACCCTAGAGCGGAAGAAGTCATAAGATGATTTCACACCCCCCCAAAAAAAAAAAAAACCATCTACTTCTAAGACTCCCCCCCCAAAAAAAAAAAAACAACCAAATGGTGATGATGCGAGGAGTCTTTTCAGGTTCATGGCTCAAATGTAATTGACTGATTAAGTGTAATTATTTAGGGTATGATGGGACTGTCATACGCATTGCGTTTATAAAAGTCCCTAATTTATAGTAGAATAGAAAAAAAAAGGAATTCGATCTCAGCAAATACGTTTGTTCGGCAATAGTGCTGATAACTAGAGACCAAATTATTGTGGTCAGTTACCTAGAAATGGTGTTTATTACTTAGTATCAGCAAACCACATATAGGTATGGAGTTATGGAAAATTATATTAGGTATATCGCTAGCATACTCATAACTATATCCACTTATAACTTCAGTTTTTGCTTAGGTATCAGAGTTTGTGTCGATATGGCCCACAGCAGTTTTCCACTAATTGAAAGACAACAATGACGCGAGCCACTCATTAAAAGTGGACGGCAAATATTTGATATCGATTATAGCCTAGAAGTCAGTAAATTCGTCCATTTTTCGATGTTCTTTTCGAGTAATATAAATAGGCTCTATTATTGCGTCAAACGCTGCTTGTTTGATTATGACGTAGTCTATAATTGTTTCATGTTCTATCTCTATCATGAGAAAGGTCTGCATTTCATCTCGGGATAGTATTAATGTGGTGTCAATCACAGAGTGCAGGCGGGATGGCTGATGTGGCTGAGGCGTCGCCGTGGGCGGCGGACGGCTCCGCATCAAGTGTTTGACTGTTCGCTGTTCGACAACACGCACTTCCTTCTCCGTACCGATGACGCACGCCTCCTTCGTAAAGAATTCTCGTATAACACTATTTATGGACCGTCACCAACATAGCCACGCATAGTTTAGGGATTTCACGTTTTGATTGTATATCCGCTCGCTTTATTTGCGTCCCTTAGTCAGAGTATTGTGCGCTATATGCAAATATGGTAAAGAAAACATGCGCTGTTGTTACAGATTTGTTCTGAAAGACATATTTGCTTGATGATAGTGGCAAATGACTCGGTATAGCTCTATGACGATCTATGAGCAGTCTTTTTAGTTAAGGGAAATATGTGTGTATAATCTTCTGAATATATCCGTTTGTTCTATTTACATAATTATTTCCCTAGTCAGGATATTGCGGTTATAGAATATGAATGCTAGTATGGTAATTAAAACAAGATTATAAAGATTTTTCGTAAAAGGTATGTTTGTTTGATGATAGTGTAAATATTACTATTATGGGGTTCATTCTATGAGCAATCTTCCTAGTACAGGGATATATATCGTGATGTTGCAGTTCCGTTCGTTACATTCGCGTCGTTCCATTATATTTTAGTCAGGGTATTGTGGCTTTATGCAAATATGGTAAAAAATCCAAGCATTGTTTGATACAGATGAGTTTTTCTGAAAGACATATTTTCTTGATGTAAATAAATATTTATTAATTATTGTTCTTTGATGTTCTTTCAGTGTCCCATTGCAAATTACCTTGTAATGTACGAGTATCTTAGTCTTGAATTCCTTGGCGCTACAGCTGTCGAATGACATTCATTTAAGCGGCATCACTTTATCTGTGGGTTATCTGCTGATCAATCTAGCTGATAGTGGAGTGGCGACTGTGGAAGCATTCAATTCAAATATCGGTATATGCTCGCTGACAATAGTTCTTAATGATCATAAACAGGCGAGAAATAATATCGCACGCTCGCTCCTCGATGGTGTATTTATTGTGCGCAAAGGACAAGACAATAATAATTGTCATTTATCACTGTAATTGCCGACTTTGAAGTTTGATGTTATCTTGCCGCCTTGTATGAATGCGATCATAAATCAGTTCTATGTGATCGGCGCTACATCAACGAAATTGAATGGCCGGCTCTGTCATCTGTACCTGTATTCCTGTAATAAATCCGGTGATGGTATCATCGAGATCAATCCGGCAGGACAAGCTTTAAAATCTGAACCGACTCAAAGACAATCGAAGTTGTTGGCAACCACGCCTTCAGTTTATTTATGAAATTAGTTCGTTTTATCCTGTAAATAATAACTGGAGATGTTAAAATCCGCGTTTGCTTCACCTGGAGTTAAATAGTGTGACGTTTTATATAAATGATCGTTCTTAAACTTGGCAATTTACACAATAATTATATGATTTTGATCTCTTTTGCCGTAGTTGACCACACTCAAGGTGAGGGATGTGTTCATCGACTGTATTACCTACGTCGGCAATCATTATCACTTCAGTGCAGCTTACATTTTATAATGAAAACATTGTAATAGGTGCTAATTACACAAAAAACACTCGGCGCCAGTCTCTGCTTTAAATGTGTGTGCTTTTTACGATCATCGTGCATCACATTGTTACGATCATTCAGGATCTGAGTTCATAGGTTAGTGCTTAGTGAGGTCATGAAACTGTTTTCATCTTAGTGTTTGTTTTCTTAAAAATAGGATTGCAAGTTATTGCGTGGAAAGAAATAAGAAGTTAAGAGGACTACTTTGTTTTCAATGATATTGATGCAATGGTTTTGCTAGGCTTCCCCTAGCCCGTAAGGCTAGTAGAAATAAATAGTTAGTGTAATGTTAGTGTTTAATCATTTTAAATTGAGAAGTTCAACTTGTTTCCTTATTTTTTACTTGTAACTTTGTTTGCAATTTTATTGCTAATACTTAGAAGGTATTTCATGCCTCTTGTTTTCCGTGAAATCTTTGAACAGACATTAATTGAAATTAATTTATTCTATAATGGACCTTCACTAACAACAGCAACTGATACATTTAGGTATAAGGAAGTTTCTAAACTGTTATTATAGCAAATTCCAACGTATGCAATTAAGTTGTTAAACATTATAGCTTTTAATATTACGCACTTGATTGTCAACCATGTATTCAATAATGACTATTGTTCAATAATATTTAATGAATAAAAGTATAATGAGGAGCTTGTGGCTAATTAATGGATGTCGCACGGGTGGATTTACAAGGTTAAGCAACTCTTGCCGAGGTCGGATCGTAGATGGGTCTACATCCGTTGCATTCCGAGACTCCTCCGTTCCTCGGAAAGCTCGGTAAGCCATTGGTCCTAGCTTTCATTTGTAGATATTTTATAGTCGTTACGGGTGGTTAGAAGCCGGAAAATTAGTCCCCAGCTCTGCCAAGAGGTATCGTAAGTACCCAGTTATTGAGAAGTGGAGGTCAATTAAGCAGTAGCGCCATGAAAAGTACTGGTATTCAGTTGCATCTAGTTACACTGGAAGCCGACCCCAACATGTTGGGAAAAAGGCGCGGCTGTCCATTACACTGGACAGTTTTTTTTTTTTGGGGTGGGACATCATCCAATGACTTCTCCTGCTCTGGGTGGAGCGGGAGGACATGTCAGACTCTTACTGATTAAAATCCACCCCTGTTCCTTCCCTGCCAGAGTGCCCAGGGGTGCGGTAACTCATTTTCAGAATTTATCCGCTACCCCTAGGCATGCAGTCACCGGCCACGATGGGCCCCGTCAGTGGTGGCTGACAATCATCTCTTTGAGGCGCGCGTGGAACACTACGCGCCGTCGACTCACGGGCCTGGTGCTGATCGGACGGCTAGCTACCCACTGCTCGCCGTCCGCAGGCCCGGGTCTACGGTGGCCGGAGATCGTCTCGCGACGTCCTACGCCCAGTACCTCTCCTGCGGCGATAGCGGCCGGGGCCGTGAGGGCCACTCCGTTGAGCTTCCCTCACGCGTCCCGCCTCCGCCTTAGCAAGCATTACTGATTCGCAGAAGGCGGAGACTGCTTCCCATTCTCACTCGCTCCGTACCATGGCCTGAACCAAGGCCGGGAGCGAGAGGTCGCCGCCACCTATCGCATCCACGAGGACACGGCGGTGCTCCGCCCAACCGGGGCAGACATTACACTGGACAGTATCCTTACAATTAAAGAATATCGTATTATTTGAGTTGGTAATAGGTATCTCAACACTCATCGAAACCAATGAGTTTTTAACTTTGTAGTCTTAATAAAATTGCACTTAATATTAAGTCAACAGGAAATCCTAATAGCAATATTAATAGGACATAGTTCAATTAAACTAAGTATCATTTTCCTGACCTGCCTAGTGCCTACATTATTTATTCATTACGCATTTTATTAACTGGAAAACTAAGTTTCTAGGCATGGCCTACAATGTGGTGAGAGATAGGCTCTATATTGAATATAAGGACTTGTGTCAGGGAATTATGAAGATGATAGTAATAACCACAATGTTTTCAATGACTTACTGACAATATCATTATGAATTCTAATTAGTGATGAATTGATGATAGATGACTAGCTTAGATCCCAACAAGCGTGATCCTTGAACATGCAGCCTTCTAAAGCATTAATAAGGTCTTCTGATATCGTGTTACTTAATACCTACATCAGTTTTACGTAGGTACGATTTAAAGATTAATAAAATGTAGGAAATAAAATATGTAATTGAAAATTTTAAACCACCCGAATCCCGACTGAAAAAAAGAATTAAAAATTTTCAAACAAGTTTTTGTTAGTATTGTTTATTTCCTATATTTCAGTGAGTAATATTTTTGAAATCGCCTCCTCATACCATTTATTTTGTTAACCCACATGACACCGTCACAAAAAAAAAACGACCACACTACCAAAACCAAATGGCGGCCGCCATTTGTTTTTTTTTTTTTTTACATTCATTATAGTCTTTGTTACTTCGGCTTTCAAGACTAATCTAATGATACCACATTTGTTGAAAGTCGGTCAGTCCTTTAGGCTACAGGGCGTGCCTAAGAAATACACAAAAATACATATTCTCGAAAAACATTACCCTCTTTCTAGGGCACTCGGGTAAAAAGAATGGCACTACGGCCTTGTCCTGGAATCCCCTCAAATATGTGGGTAACAAAAATCTAAAATTGACGTAATAGTCAATCATAAAATCTTGATGAGTCATAACACATAACGTGTTCTGATAGTGACGCGAAAGCTATCGAAACGGAAACGAGCCGAACGGGAACGATTGAAGTACCAATGGCGACGGTAATCGACTTATATCCCAGATTAATAGGCGCCCGTCACCTGCCCGATGCGTCATAGATGCTATAAAAGTGCCTTAACGTTGCTGAAATAAAACGCAAATAATAAACGCAAACTGTAGTTTATAGCATTTCTAGCTGCGGCTTCGCCCTCATGAAACTCAAAATGTATCTCAAGGTAACGTGCTCCCGGGATGAAAAATACCATATGACCTTCTTAAGGGGCGGGCTGTTAATCAGTGTTGACCAGTGATGTAGCTATGCCGCATACCGCTCAACATTTACTGAGGTCGCTTCTTTTGCCACACTGAAGTCATCTATACATTGTAATGAGTCTTTTGTGTTGTTGTTATGATTGTTTAGTATCTACCTATTACCATAATTCATCAAAATTGGTTCAGCGGCTTAGGTTACAGAGAGAGAGAGTGTTACTTTAGCATACATTTTTATAGTAGAAACAAGTTGCTAGTGCAAAACTAAAACGCATTATATAAGTTTACTATAACGACCCCTATTCAGTTGGCTAATTTCTGATAATGTCGTAAAACAAACATATATACGGAAGATTTTATAATGTATGGCAGTAGTCACAAATTGGTTTGAATCTTATATGAGAGGCTTAAATCTCACTACTTATATAAGAATATCTCTTCACGATTACTTGCCTTCCTTACGACCCAAAACATTAACTAGGTGCACTAATAAAGGATTCATATTGTTCTTGATACACATACAGATACCCAAATATATCGGGTGTAAAAAGACAGTTTCCGAAGCCGAAAGCCACATATTCTACCCATTATTTCGATAATTTTTTTCCACTAGACCATACCTGGGAATCCACTGGTTCTAGGGATATTGAAGGTCAAAGTCGCAATTTTTTTTTTACTTTTTTACGAAAATGAATTATGCCAAGTGTTATTATTAAACTTTTTTCCAAACAAACATTACCTGAATTTTCGATTTTTTTTTTCGAAATTTCAAAATTACGCAGTTACATAAACGCAATGAATATCAAACGAATCCGACAAGTACCTACGTGACTTAGAGCAAGGGTCGAGGGGATTTCGGGACCGGGACCGCGGTCCCGGATTCCACCTGTATTTATTTTTGAGTGGTATTTTGGGACCACAAATAAAACAAACGAAGTTTGTATTGGGAAAGTACAGTCACCCAAATTCGGAAGTTACACGAATAAAAGGCGAAAATTAATGGAAGATGTCCGATGAAGTTATGGCATATGGATAGGATAGGATATCGGTTATAGGAAAAAGGAAATACATAGGTCAGGAGTACATATCTTACGATTTCTGGTAGGATCCTGGTGGTGGCATGAAGATTGTTCTCGAAATGCGCTCCTTCGAACTGGAACGGAGGGACTTCACCGGGAAGTCACTCCAACGACAATTCGATGAACTACCTAAATACGATGCTACACGAGCTGTCAATAGCTCATGTCACCAATAGATCGAGCGAGGGTAACGATAGTTGTAGACGTCTCGCTCACACACAAGCAAAGGTTTTTGTCCAGGAAAAGGATAGGAGAGGTTTCAATACCACCAACCTATCCAATAATTAATTCTGTTTGCCAACCAAAAAAATATTGTTAAACTAGAAGTTCGTTTTCTGGCGCAACCACAGCCTTGTATTAAAATTAAACCCAAAAAAATAAAATAAAAAATACTCATTACGAAACATGATAACTTTAATCTTGAGTATTTAAAAATTAAATTAAAACAGTTAAATTGAAAACATTTCTGCTTTTATTCCCTTAAATCTACACAATTGCACATAAAAGTCACCTCTTCATGTGAAACGTCAACAATAAACTTAAAAAACTTAACTTTCTTAACAAGCATAAGGCAGCGGTCATAATTATTGCAATTATTGAATATCATTCATTATTATCATCATCAGCAGCCCTTTTAAGGCGTATATATCCGCCAAGTGGCACCCTCATTGAATAAAAAATCCTAGCAAAGCGTAGAAAATAAAGATTAAAGATTCATAAGTTGCGTTTGTTACACAAAAGATAAGGTATTTTTACGTTGTTAAAACAGGAATCGAAAGTGTTTCGTATCCAAAGTAGTAAGCAAAAGTGTCAAAAACGACCGTTCTTGGTACTTTTTTTTTATGCTTCCTCAACGTAAAAATATCTTATCCCATTTGTAACAAACGCAACATAGGATTCTTTTATCTTTATTTTCTACGCTTTGCTGCGAATTTTTATTCAATGAGGGTGCCACTTGGCGGCTGTTTACGCCTTAATACAGAAAATATTAAAACGTAGTATGAAATACTACAATATGTTTTCGAATTTTTGGTTCTAGGACATGCCGGTTTCCTCACGATGTTTTCCTTCACTGTTTTGAGAGCAGTGGTGATGAAATAATTAACACAAAGTAAAACGCCTACCTGGGTTTGAACTCACGACCTACTTGTAAGTCGCGGCCGTTACCACTGGGCCACCACTGGTGCAATTTCTGTACGATGTATACAAATCGCGAAAGTTTAAAAAGAAACATTTTTATGCTTGGTAACTATAAAATGTATGATCGAATTTATTACAAAGCATATTTTAATTTAACCTGATACAGAAAAAGAATTGAATAAAGTAAAAAGAAAATAATTATTCTTACCTTTTTATGTAAAACACTGTCACTGTCATTCTCACGCTTTCTCTTCAAGATGCATCGCAAATACTTAAAACCTTTACGTTTCTAAGTGGGCATTCCTTCAAGCAATGGTATTAGATAAAGCTATCAACATAATGTGTACACATATGTTACAATATAAACTTAGCTTTCAGAATAGTAACAATGGGAGGGCGTAATTCAGCCGAGTGTGTAATGAGCAGAGCTAACGAGTTTCACACGACGTTTTTCAACACATTACAAGCAAGTGTGTTGAAAATAATATTACCTTTTATTTTCTACCGGTGATCAAAATATTATATCAGCGGTTTCGTTAACTGTACTTTAACTTCTTTTTTCTTGTGGTCCCAAAGTACCACTCAAATATTATATAGGTGGAATCTGGGACCGCGGTCCCGGTCCCAAAAGCCCCACGACCCTAGAGCAAAGGGGCGGGGTTTAATTTCACTTGCCTGAGTTCGCGTTACATTACACATAATATTTTTTTTTTCATACCTAAAAATAAAAGTCGTTTCCCAACAATAATTTTTGCGCAAAACTATTTTGTTAAACGAACAGTATGCGTAGTTGACGGCTATGAGATGTGTCTTTTTACACCCTGTATTTTACACGACAGTCATACCCTCATCTTTGAGTAGTTTAAGCATTCTGAAAAGATCGTCTTCCATTCGAAAGACCCAGAGTTCTTAAACTGTCCTACTTACTTGAGTCCTTTTGTTTCCAAGACACAAGGATCCACGGAGGTACACATGGAGAATGAAACATTGCGGCAACTTGTCTCGACCCACTTTGATAAGAGATAGCCCGTGTCTGTAAACACACGTACTACACGCATCGAGAATTATTGAGCCCTTTGATAAATTGCACGTAGTTAACTAGCTAAGTGATGCAAGGTGTTAAGTAGAACTCCGTATGTAACCAGATGACCTGTTTTAGTCTTCTTTCCGGTGTAGTATAAAACAAAAAGGTTTTAGACGGTCTCACATGGGACGAAGCTGACGATATATTCCATTGCCGAAAACGTACGCCTGACATTCTGAATCCCTAATAAATAACGCTATCCCAAATAACTCCAGCCAGAAATAACGCTAACCCAAATCACTTTATGCTTAATGAACGTCATACGCAACTGTGTGGAGAATTTACAGGATTTTTATACAAGTTTAGACATTCAAGTCGGATTACTGCTGCCCTTTTTATGTAACTATGATACGATGCCGATGATTTGATTGCACCTGACTTTATCTAACAAAATCTTTTCGCCTGATTTTTGAATTTAAATTCTCGTGAAAGGTGTATGTAGCTCAAAAATATATGTGGTTCTTTACATTTGATAGAATTTATTATTCATACAAGTGTAATCACTACGGCTCGACGGCTCTACGAACACCTAGCCACTACGGCTCGACGAACACCTAGCGCAGCTAGAAAAAGAGCTCGGAAGAATAAGGTGGCACATTCTTGGGTTGAGTGAAGTCCAAAGAGAGGGGGAGGACACAATAACCCTTGAATCGGGCCACCTTTTATATTTTCGAGAGGGAGACCAGCTATCCCAAGGCGGAGTCGGGTTCCTGGTAAATAAATCTCTTTGTGATAACGTTGTGGAAGTCTCCAGTGTCTCGAACAGGGTAGCGTACCTCTTAGTGAAGTTAACCGAGAGGTATAACCTCAAGGTTATTCAGGTTTACACACCGACCTCGTCACACTCGGATGATGAAGTGGAGGTAATGTTCGAGGACATCTCCAGGGCCTTGCATTGTACTACTAAGGCCCACCATGCCAGCCATGGCCACCAGGCCATAGATTTTAACGCTAAAGTGGGAGTACAAAATTGCAGTGTATCGATAGTAGGATCCTACGGGTTTGGCAGCAGAAATTATAGGGGCAAATGCTTGTCAACTTCCTTGAGAAAGAGGGGCTTTTCTTAATGAACTCATTCTTTAAGAAACAGCCCCAAAGGAAGTGGACGTGGCGAAGCCCCGATACTATGACAAAAAATGAGATAGATTTCATCATAACAGATAAAAAGCATATATTCAGAGATGTCTCAGTGGTCAACAGGTTCAACACCGGTAGTGATCACAGACTTGTCCGAGGCTCTCTGAATATTAAGCTTCAAGCTTGAACGGACTCGTTTGATGAAGTCTAGGCTCCGTCCAAACATACTGCAAACAATGTCTCCATCCATCTGTCATTTGTCTGAATCCATCGAATAGCACCAAAGATCACTTCGATAGCTTTTTAACTAGTCTGAACAATATTTATGATGATTTACCCAACTCAACCAATATTACAACTGTGGGTGATTTCAATATTGACATCAAGCTGGGCAGTAGAAATGAACGTGCACTAGATTATCTTCTTCTAAACGCATCCTATGGACTACTACCATCCCACCTTCTGCCCACTAGAATGGAAAATTGCCTCGAACACATCCTGTTAAAAACAAAATTAAATGCAACCACACTAGTATTGGAATCACACATAACAGACCACAAACCAATTTGTTCTTATTATCTCAAGTACAAACCGGACACGAAACAAATATTCCACTATATCTCGACCTAATCATGAAGCCATTAGGGCAGAAATAGAAAACACAGATTTTAATAATATTTACAAAATTGAAGACGCCAATATAGCTATGACTAAACTAACTGCATTACTATCATCAATTATAGCTAAACATACAAAACAAATCAAAGTACCTAGAAAACAAAGAATCATAAAACCGTGGATAACCCCAGGCCTCCTAAAATGTATCAAGCACCGAGATAAACTACACACAATATCTAAAAAATCACCAGACAATCTACTACTACAGGTAACCTACAAGCGATATCGAAACTACTGCAATATGCTACTGCGTAAACTGAAGAGAACTTATGAGAAGAGTGAGATAGAAAAGTCAAAGAATAATCCTAAAGCATTATGGAGAACAATTAAAGAGATAACTAATACAGGTAAAGTATGCTCTAGCCCTGTTGAACTACTAGAAATATGCGACAATCCTAAGTCTTCCCTAAACTACGTGTGTTCTTTTTTCAGTAATATAGGTAAAAAAATGGCAGTAAAAATTCTAAATGACCCAAATAAAATGCCACTAAACCGTAACATGCTTCGTGCTGGCGAAAATAACACATTAAAGTCACCTGTCAATTCACTCGTTATTCAAAAAGTCGACGAATGTGACGTGGAATCGATTATAGTACAGTTACGTAATGACTGTGCCGTGGGCTGGGATGGAATATCAGCCTCGCTCCTTAAGACATGTCGTCACATCTTGGTACCACCGATAACATATATCTGCAATCTTTGCATACAGACGGGAGTCTTTCCGGATTCTCTGAAGAAGGCTATAGTCCACCCAATTTTTAAGGGAGGGAAAAGAAACTGTGTTGAAAATTATAGACCTATATCAGTGCTGTCTACGCTTTCAAAGATTCTTGAGAAGATTCTTAACAAAAATCTAAGAAGTTTTCTCAATAAGTATAAAATTATAGCTGAAAATCAGTACGGGTTTCGCTCAGGAGTCTCCACCGAAGACGCTGTATTGGATTTAACGCAATCTATTGCTAAATCACTGGACAGCAGAACAAAGTGCCTTGGTATATTTCTGGACCTGTCGAAGGCCTTCCACACAGTTTCTGTTCCCAAACTAATATCTAAGCTAGAGTATTTGGGTGTACGTGGTGTAGCACTAGAGATCTTCAAAGATTACCTGAGAAATCGCAGCCAGCGAGTTAAAATAGGTTCCAGCTATAGCGATGAAGAAGTTGTGTCTTACGGTGTACCCCAAGGAAGCATACTGGGTCCCACACTTTTTCAAGTCTACATGAACGACCTCTGTAGTATGTCAATCCCAGCTTGTAAGATTTATGCATATGCCGATGACACAGCGATTCTAGTTCAAGGGCGTACGTGGGAAGATGTGAAAACAAAGGCGGAATTTGCACTGTCTGCAATAATGAACTGGCTTGACCTAAACTTGCTGACACTAAATCTTAATAAAACCTATTATATACCCTTTGCAATCCGACGTAACACCAAACCCACAAATACCTTCGCGATAACAGCTCACTCATGCCAGAATCAGTTGATATTGTGCTCATGTCCTACCATTGTTAGAGCTGATAGTGTAAAATACCTGGGTATCCATATAGATGATGGGTTAAGATGGGACAAGCAACTTGATACACTGACTAATCGAACGCTTCGTCTTATTCACATTTTTAAATCTCTCCGAGAATCTGCCGGTTTCGACACCCTCAAAATGGTGTACTTCGCGTTGTGCCAATCAATAATTGGATATTGCATAACTGCATGGGGTGGATCAGCGAAGACTTGTTTTCTGAGAGCGGAGAGGGCACAGAGGGCGGTACTTAAAGTCATGACAAGGAAACCATATAGACACCCAACAAAGCAACTTTACACAGACTGCAAAGTGTTAACAGTTCGACAGCTCTTTGTTCTTCATTCTGCTCTCAAGATACATGGCTGCTTGCCACCGTCTGACCCTGGGAAGCGAACATATGTTCCCTCAGGTGTACAACACAATACCTCGTTCGCAGGGCATCAATACTATGTCCTGAGCATTCATGTATACAGAAAACTGCAGAAGGAACTAGACATAATAGACTTAAATAAATTTAATGTTAAATCCAAAACTACAGATTGGCTCATGCAGCAAGACTATATAAAAAAACAGAATCCTTACTAGCATACATCACTTGACATGTCCCTAATATAATATAATTTATGTAATAAACATTCACATACCATTGTTATTATATCCACCTACAAACACACATACACATACATTTTCCTTACGTCCCCTACTTACACTCACGCAAGCACACTCTAGCCAACACACTCACCATCACACTCACACACACACGTCTACCCACCTTAGACCACCACCCACCGCCACCCCCACCTTGCACTAACACAAACCTCATTCAACTGCAACTTCAATTACCTACTCATTATACACTCACATGAAATCTTAGTATTGCATATGTTAATTTTCATTTTGTATTTCACTTTTATTCTTATAAGAACAATATTTAATTAGTTTAACCTAAACGGAAGAAGTCACTGGCTCTTGAAATACAGGTTTTGTAACCTAGCTCAAGAGTCAGGGTCTCACTATTTGTAAACTTGTATTGCGCAAATAAAGAATTTATTATTATTATTATTAATGTTAGGATCTGAAGCGTTCCAGTCAGACCTGAAGAACCGATTTGCTACCGTGGAAACCACAAATGACGTTAAACGGGCGCTCGACCAAATGGTGGAAATCCTCAGGGAGGAAGGTATGCGCTTATGCAAAATGCGGCGTTCGGGCAAGAGGTCGAAACTTTCGGAAGAGACTCTGGAGCTTATGATGGAGTGACGTGAAAACTCACCTGTCACTTCGTCAGAACAACGGGCACTCAACAGAAATATTAGGATACTGGTTCGGCGCGACCTCCGACGCTCCAATACACACTTTATAGAAAAAGCCACTTGGGAGGAGCCAATTGACGAAGTTGACCAAATCCAATGGGGATATCGTCGCTTCGAAGCCGGAGATCCTTTCGGAAGTCGAAAACTTCTACGGCCAATTATACGCATAGCACGCATCGTGACCTGATCCCGAAAATGAGGATTCCAGAGCAACCTTAACCCGCTGAAGACCTGCCAGAAATCAGCCAAGACGAAATGGAAGCGGCTCTTAAACAGCTTAAAAACGGAAAAGCCCCTGGTGGGGACGGGATTACGACCGAAATCCTGAAAGCGGGAGGAAGCCCTGTGCTGAAAGAGCTTCGGGAGCTTTTCAACTCTGTCCTGTTCTCTGGAAGAACTCCAGAAGCGTGGCGAAGGAGCGTGGTCGTTCTCTTCTTCAAAAAGGGTGATAAGACCCTTTTGAAGAATTACGGACCCATTTCACTCCTTAGCCACGTATATAAGCTGTCTTCAAGAGTCGTTATGAATCGTCTAGCGCGAAGACTCGACGAGTATCAGCCACCGGAGCAGGCCGGGTTTCGAGGAGGATACAGCACCATGGACCACATCCACACAGTGAGGCAAATTATACAGAAGTCAGAAGAGTTTAATCGGCCCTATGTCTTGCGTTTGTGGACTATGAGAAGGAATTTGACTCTATCGAGACCTGGTCTGGTTTGGAGTCTCTGCAGCGATGCGAAGTCGACTGGCGATACATCCAAGTATTGAGATGTCTTTATGAAAACGCGACAATGGCGTCCAAATTCAGGATCGACGAACTGAACATATCCTCCTGCATCGAGGTGTGAGATAAGGGGACGTGATTTCCCCGAAATTGTTCTCTAACGCATTGGAGGATGTGTCCAAAACGCTGAACTGGGAAGGACGCGGCATTAACATCAACGGCGAATACACCTCACACTTGAGATTTGTAGATGACATCGTCATACTGGCTGAATCGCTGCATGATCTGCAGCAGATGTTGGACGGCCTAGTTGATTCTTCTAGACGCATTGGTCTCCAGATGAACTTGGACTAAACCCAGGTTATGTTCAACGAACACGTCACTCCGGGACCGATTGTTGTCAATGGCGGTGCTCCCAAGGTTGTTCGAAAATATGTTTACCTCGGGCAAACTCTGCAGTTTGGTAAAAACAACTTTGAGAGGGAGGTCAACAGAAGGATCTAGCTGGGCTGGGCAGCGTTTGGGAAGCTTCGACGAATCTTCGCGTCGCGTATTCCACAAAGCCTAAAGACCAAGGTCTTTAATCAGTGCGTCTTGCCTGTTATGACTTACGGAGCGGAAACGTGGACACTCACGGTACGACTGGTCCATAAATTCAAGGTCGCTCAGCGAGCTATGGAACGGCCTATGCTTGGAGTCCCATTGAGGGATCGAATACGGAACGAGGTGATCCGGCTGAGAACCAAGGTTGTCGACATAGCTCACAGAATAAGCAAGCTGAAGTGGCAATGAGCCGGCCATATTAGCCGTAGAACCGATGATCGTTGGGGTAGACGTGTTCTCAAGTGGAGACTGCGAATTGGCAAACGTAAGGTAGGACGCCCTCAGGCTAGGTGGAGCGATGATCTTCGCAGGGTGGCTGGTAGCAGCTGGATGAGAGTTGCCGAGAACCGAGCTGAATGGCGTGCAACTGGAGAGGCCTATGTCCAGCAGTGGACTGCTATAGGCTGATGATGATGATGACGACAAGTGTAGTCAGAAATGTTCGCGATGTAGCCTATGGTTAGCTTTTGTAACTTTCCACTAATAACTCAATTTTCATGGTAAAATGTTTCCAAGTAATAAAAAATTGACAATTTTATTTTCTTCTTTTATCGACGCTCAAAATAATTTTGTTCCATTTTCACAATTTGATTTAGCCCGTATATTATTTAGTTACGTCGTAAATTACAAAACCCCTGAACAATGATCCTGTTTGTTCTATTGTCTTGAGCACGTTTATCTAAGCATTTCATCAACCGACCTGTGACAATCGGTCTTATTATCTATATTCTAAAGCCTGACCTTACCTAATCTACCCATATAAGTGTTTGCAGCATCGATATTGGCACTAATACACTAGCACGATGTTGGGCTTACAAACATAAATAGTATCGCATTGTGTTCTGAGATCACGACAGATTGGTATTCGATCACAATTACGTACTTCCTATGTCCATCCTTCACGGGAAAGCAAACAATTGCAATTCATGTGTTTCTAAAAATGATCTATCTAGACAATTTAGAAATACATGAAAGAATCAATGTTTTGTTCAGTTTGCCACCAGAATCTTCCGCCCGAGAATGTGGCACACCAACCGATATTTAAAGCATTGCTTTGCTAATGATATGAATAGCGAAAGCGCAGGTGTCGTTAACACTGCACCTTTTTTTTTGGTGGTTGGAAATCATTCTATGACTTCTCCCGCTCTGGGTGGAGCGGGAGGGCGTGTCAGACTCTTATTGACTAAAACCCACCCCTGTTCCTTCCCTGCCCTGAGAGCCCAGGGGCGCGGTAACTCTGTTTCCAATTTATCCACAACCCCTGGGCAGAACACTGCACCTTAGTCTTACCTTTTTACGGAGGACGGTAGATAAGTGCCGCTGTTTTTTTTTAATGATGTAGACACAATTTTAAGTTATGTGCATTACAATCTTAAAACCCAGCGGAGCAGTCTGCAAATCTACTTATTTAGCAGACGTCTGCGAGATCAAAGTACACTCGCGAAGTTTGCAGAGCTGACAACTGAATTTGTTTGCTCGCCTTCCTACAACTTGCAAGCGCTGTTACTTGATTTTAATTTCATTCGGGATCAAGTTTACTTTTCTTCTTTCCTAAGGATTTCGCGAAAGGCGTCTACGAAACAAAAATAGCTGAGAACTGTTTGTTCTTTCGTTTATTCTAAGAGTTTTGTTATAAAGTACCTATTGTTCAATATATTTATGTATATTATTTTCACTGCTTTACCTTGTAACTTATAATACATTATTTCTAGCTATAGAAACTAAATGAAGAGGAAAGCTTTTAGAGCCCGCTACAGCCTGCTTATACTTTCAAAAACGCCCACGCCTCGCACGTTCGTGTGATAAGAGCCTTAATCGTCAGTTACATTATTTCATTAAGTGTTGTCAAAGAAGGGACAGCCGAATAAATCTTTATTAGAGCTGACTCAACCCGTACTAAAGCTACCTGTGCCTCCTTTTACGGGCATACACATTAACACAGCTGTTAAAATAATGGCTATCTTAATCATTTATTTATTGATTCTGTGTACTACAATTATATAATTTCAATATAATGACATAATCATCACGCCCATATTAAATTTATGGCACCGAGCCGGAGGGTCTACATCAAACAACTTCATTTTTGCGTTAATAGCATGAATTATGTTTCTTGTTAGAATATTACGCTTATCGATATCTACTCAAATAGAGGTCTATCGTATAAGGGAGGTTCACCAACTATATATGGAAAATATGGACAGAGTAATAGAACAACTTTCTATAAGCAACTTTTTAATTAAGCTTGTTTCCTTCCTACTCCGCCCAAACTTATTAGTACAATCATTTACTCTGTTTATGTAGAGTCGAGAAAATGTACTCGCCATTACCAGTAAATAGTCTTAATATCGAGAGAAACTTATGCAATGCTATCTCTTCCAGCAATTTCGGCTCGAGTTTAAATTCTAACGATATTATTACTAAGAAGTATGTCAGGAATTCTGCGTTTCCAAGTAATGATTTTCACACATGGCTCGGCAGAGACAAATATTTACAAGTTACAACGGTGATTATAACGCATACAGTTCTACAAGACACGTTAGCGGAGCGCACAGTGCGCGCAGAACACGAACCTGCTGAAGCGGATCGGCACTCGAGCCCATATTGTTTACATTACTCGCATAGCACGGTGATGTCACGAGCGAAACCTAATTCTGATGAATCATGAGCTTTTTACAGGCGATGCACCGATAAGCATTACCGTGCATGTGTGATACTGCGCCGTGTCGGCCGACGTACCGGACCCACGTGTTGGTGAAGTTATTGATGGCATCAGTGGGCGCATAATAACTGGTCCGACTCAGCCAAACGTTCAGTTACTGATTGTCCGTTACGGGGAGCGCGTGTCGCCTGCGAGTCGAACCGGTGCGCGAGAGCATACACGACACATCCATATTTATTGACACTTACCAATTTGTTTGAACATCGATTTGACAGGGACCAGTGTGTCTTTGGCAGTGTATGTGCTTCCTCATTGGATGAGTTGACCTGATCAGCTGAATTGAAAACCCTACGAGTGCAGGTGCATTTGTTTACATATTTAATATTGCTGATTTGTTTTTGCTTTCTTCAAGGAATATGTGCTGTATTGTTATACAACAAACGTTTGTCTCAAGGTACAAGATGCAAGAATACTAGGTCAGACGTGTCTTGCTGCATTTTATGTTTCATTGTAGCAATAACATTTAACAATCTTGTTTTAAATGAAATGCTATATGAGCACCTAATAATTACCTTTAGATAATCACTGTGTATTACGAGTATGATGTAAAGATAAACTTTATGTTTAGTGGTGTAGGTGTACCAATGCAGAATGCACGACGCTACGTGTACATAAGAGTTAACAAGCCCTATATAATGTATATCGTTCGTGGCAACAATCCCTGCGAGTGTCGAAATTCGTAGCACATCTATAATTACCATATCACTATCTAATGTGTCATACATCAGAAAGTCGTTGCACAACAGAAAGGAATGTTTAATTTTAAAATATGCGGTACATATAAACAATCTGTCCCTAATTACACAATTGAATGTATATGCATTTGAGAGTTGGCACTGTTTCGCGTCTACAACCTATCATAAAATCATAACATTAGTTTATATATAAATTAGATATTTACAAGACAAAATGTTAGAGCATAGGTTTATGTCGCGAGCTACATTTATAATCAGCTGCTTGTTCGAATGTTTCAAGGTTTGTTTACATCCGTAGTTTTAAGACTTCAAAAAAATAAGACATAGAGATTTAATTTCCCCGTAAATTATAATTAATCGTTACTAAACTAATTAAGTATGTAACTTTATCAATGTTGTACAGTGTTTGCTCAGTTGTAGTTACTATAATATGTTACTTGTGAAGTACGTGATCCATTTTGTAAACATCGTTAGCGTTTGGTTAGCGTCCTCGACTACTGGACTGAAGTAGGTACTGAGGACTGTAGCACAGGTTAACTACTCGACACATGTTTAGAAACACTATTCTATACAAACAGGTGATATTCTTGGAATCTGTGTTACATGCTATTATGCGCACTCGTTCTTAATACCTTACTACGTCATCAATACAAAGCCTTAAAGATTTATATCTTGCTAGTTTTATTACTCAGAATAATATATATCCTAAAGCTGTTTTTTTATGGTAACGCATAAAAAAAATGTTTTTTATAAAACAATATGCGCAGCTGACTCAATATGAGTCAAACATATTTATATATTTCAAAAATATTATCTTAAACATTTGCAACTTAGCAAAATCCATAAAATTCATTCAAAAATATTGTTTCACCTTATTTAACATCATGATGTAATTCAAGGGAAACATCGTCTTAAACTTTATAGAGTTTCAACTTCTGAATAGCATCATTATGTTATGAAAGGACTAGTTAACTTCCATATATAGAATACTGTCAACAGTAAAACGTAATATTGACATTGATTTCTATGTTAGCATAATTTATAAGCATTGTGAGAAGCCGAAGTTCTATTTATAGCACTATTAAGTATATAGTACTCAATTGCAACAATAAGCGGGTTGGGTGCAGAACCAGGGAGATGAGATGGAGTGCCACGTACTGGAGGAAGTGCGTCGTTAGTCGACTGTAGTGCCAGGACCCACTCTGCTCTATTGATTAATTCAAATGATTTTATTGCATAATGGCCATTTGAAGCGAATTGCTCGACTAGGCGTTTATATCATCGTACTCTGTTTCGGTCCGTTGTATTCACAATGTTGTGTTTCTTTTCCTGGTGCCCTTATTTGAAAAGGTACTACAGAAACCAGTTCACATTAATACGCCTCCATAAACAACATAGTTTCTGTTACATAAGTTTCGATAAATTCATATCGCATTTTATGAGTACCGTAACGTAGCAGCGCGTATAATCCATTGCCACAAATCATGTTTTATTAGAAACTTCCAGAAGATCTAGTCGCAGGCTCGGGCTGTCAGACGTAACCCCTGCACGTTGACCCTGCCACGGAAGATGTTAATCATGAGCCCCGCTTCAGGATGTAACGTAATATAACTCTCTACGACTATTACTATGATGGTACGTATCACATTTTATTCCCATAACAATATTAAGGATGTCTCTATGCATAATTAGTCATTAAAACCAGTATTTCATTGAGTATTGTTCAACATTATTCATTCACGGTCAAAAGACGGACAATTAATTGGGATTAAATAAAGCTACGTTTACCTACTGTTAGTGTTTAATTATTCAAATTAGTTTAAAATTTTTGCGGTTATGTGACTAAGACATATTTTCAGCGGAATATAACTAAAATAAACAAGAGCAGAAAAAGTATCTTACTTGGCAGGCTCAAAGGTCTTGGTTGAGTGGCTCAAGCCGTTAGTGAGATCAAGTTCAATCATAGCGGCATAAGAGTAAACAGTAGCAACTATAAACTAGGTATGTATGTATTTTGTTTTCTTCAATTGTAGTTAATAATTTTAATCAAAAGCGGCTGTTTCAGTTGAAGCTAAATTCTTGCCTATAAATAATCTCGTAGTTGACGATAAAGCAAGGTTAATTGCGTTTAATATTGTGCCGCGTACCCACATGCCGCCTGCGCTTATTGCATAGTGCACTATATTAATTGTCGCGCTGGATAGAACGTACTTATAGCAATGCGCCGCGCAATATCCAGCCCTGCCTCATTGACCCAGTGTTGCAGCTCACGGGCCAAGTTCAAA
This sequence comes from Polia nebulosa, assembly GCA_951329385.1. Lineage (NCBI taxonomy): Eukaryota > Metazoa > Arthropoda > Insecta > Lepidoptera > Noctuidae > Polia > Polia nebulosa. The sequence continues at coordinate 15,847,894 of OX589595.1, read as the reverse complement.
CACGACTCGTGATTGAGAACCAGCCGACGATTCTTGTATATGCAATGTTGCAACTATCGTGAAAGCTAGTAAGAGCTTTAAGTGGAAACGATAAGAAAAATGCGCCACGAGTTGAATTAGAAGTCAATAAAACTGTTATCTTAATTTAAAATGCCGCGAGCCGTTCCCCTTTATTGATCGAGTTCACTAACGTAAGCCCACTAGAAGAAATATATAAATTAAACAGAAAACGCCAAATGAATATTCTTGTACCTAATGTAAATATTTTACGGGACCTGTTTTAGGAATCGTCAAGATAGTGTAGGAAATGTGAACAGTGTAGTATAGAGCGTGAGCGCGCGTAGGTCGGCGCGACCGCAAGTGAGCTGTAAGCTCACGTTACATTGCGAAGGAATGAAAACAATGAGCCCATCTATTGAATGCAGTTGACAAAAGCGGTTGTGTAGCTAGCTTTTGAACGGTGGACCAGCTATACAAACACCTAATAATAAGTATGCGCGGCACAACCCACAGCAAACTGCGACACATAAGTACCATAGCAAGGACAGCAGAAGATTAATGACTGAAGAAACCCAGGAAGAGTTACGTAATGCAAAAGATTGCGAGCGAGTGAAAGCCAAGGCGAATGTGAAAATGATTGAAGGTTTATTTACAGATAAATCTTTCGTTGATCTATCCGTAGGACTTTTATAAATATTCGATCAGACACTTCACACTCTCATCTAAACATTTGTTATCCATAGCAATCACGCAAAATGATTAAAAAATTAAGTGATTGCGTCAGAATTGACAATTTGCACACACCGACTAAAGAGTGTCCATTAGTCTATTACGTGTTGCTAACTGGGACATGCGCCATTTCAGCAAATTATAATTGCGAATGCTGGTAAATGTCGTCCACATTTCACTGACATCGGTATAACTGCACGTTACATGTGTCATTTTCGTAGAAACATGAGGAATATATTCATTGCTTTCGGATTTCTTTTATGTGAGGTACTTTCTCACGATAACGTTTCTCCCGGGGGCGCGGGTCATCTCTAGCGTTTATCAGTAAAGACCGACAATTGTCCCCGCCCACGTAAGCCGACGATTTATATGTAATCCTGAACGTGAGGCGCCAGCAAATGCACGCTAGACACTTAATTTTTCCGATTTCTCATTCCTTTATTAATCTAATACCGGGGTATATATTACACTGAGTCGGATTTCATTCATCCATACTTCGAAGTTTCAATTCCCTCAGATTCCATCAGTTTTGGATTTGAGCAAAGCGTTTAACTGTGTAAATCACTTATCCAGACTGAGTTGCTTCAAATGAGATTCTAAAACTTATAAAGCCCAGTAGGAAGACACAAAGTTAGAAAACTAGCTAGAGTGTAGGTATTGCTCGTAAATACAGGTAAGCAGCATGTATGCTGTTCAGATCGTGGTAAGTATTCAATTTATAATATTGTGATATGGCGTACTGTGTGCACACCCGCTACGCCCCGTGGTTGGCGCCTCGTCGCGGTAACGGTAATACAAGATGCCTAGCTTAAGCTCACTCCAGACCCACTCTGACACTTCCCTTATATTCGGATCATCTGATAGTAACGATACAACTCGCATTTACCGGGTGGTCTGTTAATCAGTATCTGACAGATCAAAAAACATTTAAATGCAGGATATGAGGAATTATAGATGAATAAGTCGACGAGATAGATCATAATCAAATGACACTAAGGAGCGTGAGTAATATTGATTCAATAATATCAGTTACCTTATAAAGCTTAAAATATAATTTCTACCGCAGGTAACAGTTATAATTTGCCTTGAGTAACTTTGTTGAATGTCTGGAATTAAGTTTAGTATCAGTGAAACCACTTTTCATATAATGATTTAACGAGCTGCTGTTTCGAGATCAACTGTATCTATTTCACCCAAACTTTAATGAAAAGAAAATGAATTCATTTATAAATAAAGTACCTTCATTTAATTAAAAAATATCCGAGTACATGTGTACGTTGAGAAGTGGTGTGAAACTGAATTAGTTTAACGTCGCAGTCGGAAACGCGCGGTATTTAGGCGTCGACGACGCACTTGTGCACGATCTGTGTTGCACGACTTTATTTTTATTTTTTTTTATGAAAGTACATACGAGTTCTTCTGACCTTATAATATTGTAATAAGGATAAAATAAAATAGAGAGTTCTATAATCATAAAGAAAGAAATGGCGGGATGAACTAGACTTCTTCTCAAAGAACTGGCTCAAAATTGCCGAAGACTAGACAAAGTGGAAAGAGGGAAGGGAGGCCTTTTCCCTGCAGCGGGACAACACAGGTTCATAATAATAATGAATAAAAATAATCATAAAAACTGCATTTCTCCAGTGTTACTAGCAAAAGTGTCGATTCAATGTACATCTAATACCTTTAAACGAGCAATTCTTGTATATATATATAATCTGAATCTGGGAAACGGCTCCAACGATTTTCATGAAATTGATTGATAAATCGATCTAGCTAGGTTTCATTTTTAGAAAACGTCGTTTTATCCGTGTAAAAACCGATCAAAGCTCGGTCATCCAGGTATTATTATTAATACGTACCTAACTAAAAGAACTTCTAACTTTCAATTTTATGTCTCCCGAAGGAACCGTTTTTATGAAATACGGCCCAGTGAGATAATAAATAGCATGCCTAGGTATAAATAAATAGGAACTAGTCGCTGGCCTTTAGCAAATGACGTCTCGACTTCCGTTTCGTTCATTTTAAAAGTAATTTAAGCATGAAGATTACAATAATAAAAACAGTATTCAGCATTACACAAACAATGTTTCCTTTAATTTATAAGATAGCGAACAATGCACTGTGAGAATAAATAAAACTTACAAAGAATTTAATGAAGCCGTCAAGGGAATCAGTTTAGTAATAAAACGTCAGCATGTTTCTCTGTAGTAATAACAAATTCAGGGCAATGAAACTCACGGCACCGAAACTAAAGTTATTATAACGAATATTACTTTTATCAACGTATAACAGAACACCAAATTTAGTATAACTATTGGTTTTACGATCACCAAACGCAATATCCGAGGCTCCACTAATGAGAAGTTAAATAAATGAGAAAATTTCGTGAAAAGCGTTTTTTACAAGTTGTATATACACTGAAAACGTAATGAGTACCTACATAGTTACGAGAACTCGAAAGTTTTAGCAGCAAATAATGAATCCGCAAATACTTGATGTGCAAATGAGTATGAATAGTGCGCATTAGAAACCAAACTCAAATACATAATATTACATGAAAAGCTGTCTTAACTGCTCTTAGAAAATATCAACATTATGTCGCAATGCTGACATCCTTCGTTAGAATATGAGTATTCTTGTCGAGATTATTTGATATAACATGAGTGTTAAGGCACTATTAACTGCCAATGACCTTGAATTGTTAGCTTGCGTGTTCTGTGTTGAGCTCACGTAACACGTCGTACGTCCACCCAGTAATAGGACTCGCCCATCAAGGAGCGCTGTCCGAATTTAGACGCATTATTCATTTATTACACATAAAACAACAAGTATTTCACTAAAACACTGAGACTAAATTATAAATTATTAAATGATCTTTAAAATGGTGAAGATTTCATAAAAATACGTTTTATAGCTTTTGCGTGATTTTCAATTTTTTATCCGCGTTAGACATAACTTTACAAATTAATTACACTGTTATAAACATATAATTTAAAATATTCTAAGATCAAATTACGACGCAAATTGTCTAAAGTAACATATATTTTTTTCAAAGAAATAAAACTAGTCGTTTAGACGTGATGTTCAATTAAAAACCATTAAAAGTCGTATAACTGCGCCTTAATATCTGCAAGCATCTAGTAACGTCGCAATTTGTCGCCGGCTAGAGGTTTAAGTGTTTACATTTGACATTTGCATATTCCTGATGTATGACGGCGTATTCTAACTAGTTAATTATATCTCTATTGTAATTATGTTATTATAAAGCAAGATTCGACTGATAAACTTAAAACTCAGTGACATTATTATGTGACCCGGTTCTGCTCAGTACCCATATGTAAGGCAGTCCGGTACTCCGCTGAAGTAAAGCCTAGCGTGCACTTGCAACATCGCTGATAAAGTCAGGAACACGATTCTGAATTTTAAATTATTTAAATGCCTTAAAATATATTTAATTAATTTCTGTTATCAGTGGAGCAAGACTGTTAAAAATAATAATTTGAAATTCAAATTTCATGAAAAAGCGGTGGTAATAAGCGGGTATCAGTTACATTGTTGGTTTTTTATACACAGTAAAGAATTTTCTTCAAAATTAATTACTACTAGGGTCCGGGTACCTACTTACCTAGTTTTTGCAAGAGAAGCGTTTTAGACCCGTTAATGGCGAACATGGCGTTTTGGGAAATCATTAATAATAATAACTCAAACAATTTCCCTTTCTGCCTAATAGCCTAGCTTTGTTCTGTCTCCTACTTGATTAGGATAGAAGTGGAAATTATGTTTTTTTTACTCCTCCGCTGTTCTTTTCTGATAAATTTTGTTGCGGGACCCAAGACTGTTTAATTCGGGACTTGCCGAGCTTCATTGCCTCGGCGTTTTTTCTGGTGATCGCCACTGTTGATTCTGGCTTTCAGGAACTGCAGTGGTTTGGGAAAAAGGTGGTAGGCTTGTCCCAAAAAATCTCTCAAACAAACAAACAAATAATTCCAGTTAGATCATCGTAGATGATGAGATTAATGAGATACTAGTACAGTCAGTGATAATAGTGATATTTAATCTGATCATAAATAGCTATGACAGCAAATCATCTCTGGAGAAAATGAAATTATCTTCTTAAAAGCCATAACCTCATAATTTTCCTTGTCAAATCCGGATATTAAATTAAATGCACATGCTTACGTAACATGGAACATTTCCACGTACTGTGTGTGAGACTAAGATCTCAGCGATGTTCAATCAAGTGTTTAATTGTAATAGTGCGAGTTGTTAGAACTATGCGCGTCAATTATAGTTTCGAATACGGCGAGGTGCATCGGTCACGCTGGTCGATGCGTGTAACACGTAGGTAGGTAGGTCCCCACTACCTACAACTCGGCAATGTTTGTGCCTCCCAAAATAAATATGACCGATGACGATTTCGGGAAAGGCGTCATCCCAGCCGATAATGTGAGTGCAGCCACATAAATAAACAGTAGCTGTATTAATGACAGATATTTTTCACAGTTAAACACGATTACTACGGTTCATTAGCTGAATGAATTGAACCTAAGCCGATACAAGTGCGTAACGCATGACTCACATGCTAATTTTTTGAATGCGTAAGCAACGTTTTGTCCGTACTCTTTATTCAAGGATTTTACTAAATATTAAATAATATGTATTATGAATATTTCCGTCTCGAGCGTCTCTTTAAAACCACTAATGCTTATTTACATTATGCTAGCACAACAGGAGCGATGAGCTCTTGTATCATAAGGCGTAGTTTATGTAGCTACAAACGAAAACAAATCAAATACATAATTTGACTAAAGACAACATCGTTAATGTAAAAACGTATGAAACGATGTTCTCTTTGATGTCGACGTTGAATCACGGCATTTTTGAAATACCGGATGGAAAATGTTGAAGTCTAGACGTATAACAGACGAAGTCGATGGCGTGGATAGTGGCAGCGCGACTTCTTTAAAAAATGCACCGTGACGTCATCACTATAAGCAGATTGACAATAAACTCAAGAGAGGCGATACTTTATGATATTTTATGTGTTTGTACTCCAAGAGACATTCGTTACAAGTAATCGCCAAGGCCAACTGGTCATCAACCATCATTTACATTAATATTGAGTGTACCTGTAAAGTTCTTCGCACTTCGCAGTCAGGACTTTGACGACGGTTTTTAAGCTACAAGTAGTCATAATGTGATGGATGGCTTACATAACCATTATTTATTCAATCACATCGCCCACACGAAGGGGTATTTTGTTTCAAGCAATTTTTTTCTTTGGTGTCAGACAAAAATCAGCTGCATCCGGTTAGACTGGAAGCCGACCACAAAATAGTTGGGAAAAGGCTAGGCAGGCCGATTGGTGTCAGAAAAAAAACGTGTCTACATTCCGTTGTAATATTGCCAGCTCAAAAATAAATGTTCATCAAATCGGAACCATTACTTAAAGTTTACTTTTAAAATTATATTTAATGTAAACATCCTGCGAATTCACGGACTGCGAATAACATGGTCCAGGTAGTGTAGTCGGTCAAGGTTGAGCTCAGTTTTAGAAACACTCTGTTTATCTACATTGCTACTTTGTAGTTTGCTTGCGCCTTACCTCTGCCTAAACTAAGGCATTAATCAGATAAGGGGGAGTAAACATCCAGCGCGCTCGTGTTACATCTTTGGTATTCAAAATTCTTCAGTCCATACGCGAACAAAATATTTACTCTACGGCTAACGCAAACGCATACCACTCGGTACAGAGTAAGAATTCACAGCGTTGTCTTGTAAAATTTTATAGATGTCGTCATCTGATGGTCATTGCTCTAAGTTGAATCACAAATGGAATCGTAACGTATTACGAAACATGTTCAGGGGAACATCGGTGATTCGGTAGGAACATACCGGGCTTGATGTGAGGTTCCGATACGTCGCGCTATTAATCATACGTTAATATAAACCTGTTGGATTATAGCCAGAGTTAGCGCCGCGGAGCTTTACTATCTCCGGGAAAAGCGAAGAACTTCTTAGTTCTACGTAAATATTCCGCATTTTACGAGTATATAAACTGCAGTCATGAAATCTCTTTACACTACGCGCCATTGTGAAAGTACATACTGTAATCCGGAGAATGCAGACTTATGTGGGTGTACTTGAGTTATATGCACATTTTATTAAACTTGAGTGACAGACGCTACAATAAAATAAATAGATTTAAATAGTGCATAATACAGGGAAGTGTTATCAAAGATAATTATTAGCTAGCCTTTGAGTGTTTTTCTTGTAACTGCTTGTCTAAGTGTCTATTGTTATTCAATGAACTGTAGTCATTATCTTGATGCCTACACGATTGAAGATACTATAAAATGTATTTTATTATAAATTATTAACTGTCACGGTGATGCATTAATGTAATGGATATAAATTGTAATTATCTTTGAGTTTATTCAAAGGAGTGAGCTATAATATTATAATACAAAATAGAAAATAATTAAAACACTCCTTTGAGAGTTTGACTAAAGGAATCTGCCAATTATCCCGTATCATACCATGACCGTGCGAGGAACGTATAAAGCACGTAAAGAAATACAACGCGGACATGTATGCTCACTAGAACGTATCAACAGCGTGTCTACCGTGCATAGCGGTCATCATACGTGGTTATAACCCGTATGCTCACCGTTTCGCCACCTGCTTGGACCGGTTTGGAATGCATGTTTATTTTGCCGGTGCCGTACACTCCTTGCATGGCACGAGATGGTGTTGGTCTCACACCATCTCGTGTCTCATACTTTTTTATACAAAGAATATCTTTTTGCCTGGCACATTCTTAGCACGACTAGCTACGGTGTAATGGGCAGACTTAATACAATACATTATAAAGAATGCGGCTAGCCACTTACCAACTTACCTAGTCAATTATCACCTATATTTGTAACCTTGACCTTTAAGGTGAACTAAAAATCCGGGTAAGGCAAAAAGTTGATACAGAACAGCTGTTGGCATGCAGCCAAAACTTTCTAAAACGGGTTAGCTGCAATGTTTCAATTAAGACCGACTGCCGCGATGAATACTTGCAATAAACGATTTTTAAAAGCTTGTTACTCATTTGTTATCGTTAAGCATCATGTACTCGTACAATTAGCGAGCATTACTTTTGGTGTTACGTTACGTGTAATTTATTTTTGGCTCACTTTCAACTGCACGAACTTTAGTGCCTTTTCACACGTGCCGGTTACCGAGTAGCCGGTGCCGGGTATCGGGTAGCCGGCGCCGGGTACTCGGTGGTGAAGTGAATAGCCATGTACGTTAGCTTTCACACATACCAGCGTAATTTACTTTTCATTTTTACCAGACAGTCGGCACCGGCTATCCGGCAACCGGCACGTGTGAAAAGGCACTTGCTGTCATTTTTAAAGAGATTAAAAACGGAAGATATTCAATATGTTGACAACTTTACTTTTTAATAAAGTATCAGTGCAACATTGTGCAATTCACTAATTGCACAATGTTGCTTATATTAATTAAGTAATCAGCTTACTAAGTACTCCAAATATTAAAACGTCGTCATTCACAAGATTATTGTCTCCATAAAGGTAATGTTTCATAGAACTCTATGCCTAATCAATGTGTAAAGGTTATGAAACATTTAACTGCGGTTCCTTACTAACGCGTAGTGTGGCGTAGCCGCACGTAGCATTGCGTAGCGTAGACCTACGAAAAGTGTAGCATTTCCTATACCTACGGATATTTTGCCGACACATTTTTTGTCATTATTTTTTTTTTTGATAAAGCTACGTTTTATGCCTAACGTAATATTTATGCGAACATTGCGCCAAATATTTTTAAACGCGCATCTCATTTTAATGACCTCTTCATCACGTGCTGGCTCAGCTTTTCAGCGAAAATGTTTTCTGTCCAAAAATGTGAACACATAATTTTTCCTCAAAGTAACTTTTTTTGCGCGAAATAATGTTGGAATCTGATATGTTTGTTATATGATATTGAATTTGTATTTGAAGCAGAAATGATTACAGAAGTTTTGTTTACATACGTTCGAGGGCTTCGCTACGTTATTCACGCGACGGGAAAGAATTCCCATTCATCCTGACACAGAATATTCATATTATGTGAGGTACCACGAATATGTTGGTACGTCACTATTCAAAAGTATCATGATGACTTTCGACATTTAAGCGAAACATAAAATATTCTTGGGTTACGTAGGTATAGAATAAACACAATACATAGTCATCAAGCCTTAATGACTCTGCTGCAAAGGGCAGACACTAAAAATATCTCTAACCCCTTTCAAATATGACACGGTTATGAATGAATATACATAATAATATATGGGTACTGTCAGAGGTTTTTTATTATAAAACGGAAAATGTATTTCCCGCAAAATATATAATGGATAACTATTACAACACATGTAAATGTGTAAGTATTTGTTTTATTCATGTATAGTTGTTGTAAATGTCGAGTATATATTTTTCATCGGGCGTCAGGTATCGCGAGTATCACGACAAGCTGTGGAGCGCTATAATTAGACCGCGACTCAGATAGCTTATATGCGCATCGACGATGCAAATTCTTGGCCCATTTATTCTGACCAATACACGTGGTTATTATGCCCCGTTTGTAGCACAAGTGGAACACACTTCATAATTATTTTATGCACGTCACCAACATACCGACGGCGTTAAACAAATACCTCTTTTTATTATATTAATATTGTTCTGACGTTCTTTCCGGCATTAACGTCATTATGTTTATTTATAAATGGCAAAATTAAGATAATTCAGCGAAATTAAAATATTAATAGTTACAATAACATTGGTGACGTTCAATGAGCTATTTACTCATGTTGTTAGTGATTTCTGCGAACTCTAATATCAGTTTATTTACGTATTGTTGTCAGTCGGTTGCTTCCAAATTGACAGCGCGTCAATATTTCAGGTGGGCGAGAACGTTAGTGACGCGGAATGTCAGTAGCTGTGCGAAGCCACCTGCCCAAAATATTTTTGAAATGCTTGTGTTAAACAGTAAAATTCTGATTTTATTATCCAATAGAAGATAAATGGCATTTTTCGAACACCCACATAAACCATACTCCTAGGTGGGTATGAAGATAAAGAACATGTTGCGTGGCGAGCGCGTCGGCCGATCCCACCCAAGCGCCGACACAAAACGATTGAAAATGCACATTTGACGGCACAGTTTTATGACTTATTCAATTGGAAGTTCCGAGTAGAAGTGAGAAACTATATGCAATCATTTGTTTAGATAATGCAATGGACCATAATCACTACGTAGGAGTAAAGAGCTTGTCTGCATCAATTCATCTGGCGGCAATCTTTAGTGCATTGCAGAATGTATTTGGGGAACTTTTAGCGGATAATTTAAAGTTCTTTGTAAAGCATGGCCGAAACGATAAAGTATTCGTGGGAAGCCGCCGGGCATGACCCAACTTGGTTACATTAGAATTTTTAACCAACGTAATCGATTGAACAAAAACGAAATGGAGGGAGTGTGCCAAGCAATAACGTATCCTAAAGTTGGGCGGTTTCTGGTTCAAACTAAAGGTGGGCAGTAATGGTGGTGTTCCGAGCTAATCACCGTGATTACAATGTGGGCCACCGACGGCGATACCGGCCATTCTCGGTCCCGCCGTACCCGCTGGCCGGCCAGTCCGCCTGCCGACAGTATGTAATTGCACTCTCTCCTTCTAACTTACAATTAAAAACCCCCATCGAAACTTTAACAGGAATGAGGAAAAAGCTTTAAGATTTTTACATCAAAATTATATTTTTTCATACTTACATTGAAACATTTCGATCTAAATATTCTAGAAAATATTTTGAGGAACAAAAATAGTAGATAACGACTTTACTATGACATAATTGCCGTGCAAACAAGCTGACGAGGATGAACACTGAAAGTATTATGTGCCTACAACGTGGGAATTACAGGTGATGATTAATTTAAATACTGATTCAAAACAAACATTACTGAGATAAGGTCCACTAGAGCGAATTATTGCGTTTTGTTCTAAGACTCGACCTTGGCCAGACACTTGCGGCTGCGATAAGAGAGGCATGCAGTATGTGATTGTGTCACCGAGTCACCGGTGCATAAGATTAACATGATAACGAGCCCGCCCTGACACGCTAATCACTGTTAATTATATTCATAATGACACTGTGATGCTATCGCATGATAATCTGGTTTTAAATATGCCTAACAAAGTGTAAAAGTTAAATAGTTGCATCCACAACTTTGTTTTTGTGACCTTTCCGGATGAAAACATGTTGCCAATACTTAATTAATAAATGTTAGGTGATTAAATTACGTTATCGAGGCCAGCCAGAATATGATGCTGTTTCATCGAAAAATAAACAACTTTTTATAATACATTTAAGTTGATATCAGCGCGGTTTCCATTATGTCTACGAAACGCTTCTATATAAGGGATCTACAGAATCTGGGGTAATTGGCCAGCGTTCGAGGACGCTGGACTCAATGATGCTATAAATTGAAATGCTTTATCAAATCGCTAATCGAGAAATAACAAACGGCTTTATTGTGTTCGATAATCATGCACACGATGCCTACGAGTTCTATTACTGCGCAGCCGCCGGTCAATCGAGTCATTGCCAGAACTATTTATGTGATAAATGGACCTTTTGTCAATAAAGGATATTTAATCTTTTTGACTTTCAAGCGTGTAACTATTTAGATGTAGACCGTATATTATACGTAACTCTAATGAACAGATATAAAACTAAATAGTTTTGTATGCAAATATCGTACAACAAAGTTATTTCCAGATGTTCTGGCACAATTTCTAAGAGACATGACATGGTATCTGATACGACCAGTCAAAGAGCTGTCACAATAATGTTTCTACATCTCTCGTCTCGTCCGCATGTCCATACATAAATAACAGTCAGTCTTCCAGATGTACAGACGTCGTCCTTCGATGAACAACTTTTTAAACGAACACCAATTATTAGCAAAAACAGAAGATTAATAAAACAAAAATTGGAACAGACAGGCGATATTTGTTTTTATTATACACAAGATAATGGATTGTGGTCTAAAGTGAACAGGAATGTATACGTCGGGTGAATAAAAACGGCCATCACTCAATGTAGGCAAAGCTTATTGAATTAAATATGAGATTATATTTAGTTATTTACGTGCTTCACCGTCTACCATATCATCGCTTACCATCTCCATCCATCAGGTAAGACAGTGGTCAAACGCGGTAAGCTCGCGTTTGACCACTGCCTTACTTTTTAATAATTTTCAAAAAATACGTTAATTAAATATTCTACATCATAATAAGTAGAATAGCATTTAAGATTGCCATTTCTAGATCAGTTTTCCTTCAAGTTATTTACCTTGCTATTGTTGACATTTCTCTATGTATGTACGCACGTGGTTTTATCAGTGTAAAGCAAGTGTTATTAGCCATTGTTAGAATTTCGCGTGATTCACATTGCAATCAGCTTCAGTTTTCTAGGAATTGTAAATATCGTATGAACGAAACTTGTCCCGCAGATTACTTAGGTAGATGTCGAGAAATCCCAGTAAACTTAGTAATGCTGCTGAATCATAGATTAACCAATTTTATTGCTACGAGAAATAAAGCGGTTAAATTTTAAAAGTAAATAGGCAGAAAACAAATATTTTCCTCGTTAGTCAACTTTACGGGAAATTAGTTTAGTATCTAATTAATGATATGGAGATTATTGTTCCAAAATTAATGTCCTGAATTAATTACATTTAAAATTCCTAATTTACGAAAAAACTAGATATTCTGTGAAAGCGTCGACGAGATAAAACATATTTGCGAGCGGCTCTCGAGACGCGCTTGTCTGTCAAGAAGTCTTCAGATCTCTCAAAACTTTGTTACTTATTTTTACGTTGTCAAGTCTGAACGACTGTCGGATCTAGTGAATATAGAGTGCTCAATTTACTTGATACAACCCGTAAAGTATTTTACTTATAAATTCAGTAAAAGACATTACTTTCTCCGCAAAAGTCTTTCTGATTTACTGCTTTAATACCGAAGTCCGCTTCTGCTGTCGGCAAAGCTTTCGTTGCACATCAATATTAACTTCAAAATTTCAAATAAATAAAATTTTGACCACGTTATCGTATGCACCAACCGTAATATTGATAAATGCAAATTAATTTCATTCACACGGCGTGTTTATAATATTCTTGTTCATCGTTAAAAGCATCGTAATTAATCCAATTCACAATCAGCGCATATCTTATTAATTTAACATAAATCGGTTGCGTCTGATTTAATATTAAACAAATGGGATTTTGATTAACGACGTTACTGTTCCTTCTATTAATGAACTGTTTATTTCAAGGGCTCCGTCCCATGAATCATGGCAACTGATTCATTGAATGAAATTTAAATAAGTTTAGACGGTCCTATTAGAATTTATGTTTCAATCCCGGTTTCCTCAATGAGTGTTCGAATAACTGTTCTCAATAACTAAATTAGGTGTCATGCGACGACTAAATAGGTCGAGGCCGAGTCTATTGAGTGACCTAGACGGAGCCCAGTCTATGCAAATTACAGCACTTGATATAGAAACGCATATTGTTGAATGTTAGGAGTTAGAGCCGGGAGTGGAGTTATTCCGGGAATATAATTACGAGTACTAAAACGATCTAGCTATCGGAAATCCGACATTATGTTGCTTTGACATGGATTCCGTTACTCATGGCATTTTAGGAGTTTAATAAAGGAACTGTAAGTTTTAATGTAACGTTGGCTTCGCTGATTTTCTGTAATCCGTCATCCATCATCAACTAACATAACCATATTTTCATTAACTTATACTTGTAGCATTCGATTTGTTTAAAGCGAAACGAATAAACAGCAGGGAAACTGAAAGTATAAAATGAAATAATGAATTCGGTCAACGTATTTCCAAACATATTTACAATTTATTAACTTTCTCCTTTCCTATACGAAGGAACCCCAGGACCCCAGGGTTCCTTTTTCGAAGGTAGAGGAGGTCGTGGAGTATATCAAGATAAAGACCAAGTTCACCCTGAGAGTCGAAAGGTTGGAGTCACGCCACAAGATTAACTTCAAATCTTTTGTGGTGCGGGTACCGACTCACCATCTAGAGACTTTCTTGAAGGAAGAATTTTGGCCGACGGGTGTCGTGTTTCGGCGTTTTCGCGGACGGCTACATGACACCACGACTCAGCGCAATACGTCGCCGACCTAACGTAGTTTAGATTTTATGTTTTTATTAATATTATGTATTAGTTTATTATTTTTTAAGGTTACTAATGTTGTGTATTTTATCTATGGGCCTTAGATGCCTGAAAATAAAGAATTATTATTATTATTATTTCGTTTATTCATTTGTAAATACATATAAATTATATTTTTAAATATTTCAATGAAAAAATAAAAAAAAAACATTTAAAAATATAAAAAATAGTATCCCACCGGTATCGGGAACAGGGTCCAAGCTACCGGCGGTCAGGGCTCCAGAGAGAGGAACCGCCTGACAATGCGAGCCGTGTCCAGAAGTACTGCTTTCTGAATCAAGCCCTTGATCCAGCCGCCTAACGAGAGCCTCCTGAGGTGTTGGTCGAGGCTCGTGGCTATTAAGCCATTGGCTGACACGACTATCGGTACAATGATCGCTGAGTCCACATCCCACATGTCGACAACCTCGCGAGCCAAGTCAATATACTTGATTTGTTTATCTTTCTCGGCTTTCACGAGGTTCTCGTCATGTGGGACGGTAATGTCAACAATCATTGCACGCCTCTCGATTCGGTCCACCACCACTATATCAGGCTTATTGGCTATAATAGTCCTGTCAGTGATGATGGACCGATCCCAGTACAATGAGATATGACCATTATCGAGAACTGGGTCGGGCGCATATCTGTAGTACGGCACTTCCGATTCCACAAGAGAGTATTTCAGAGCAAGTTGCTGATGGATAATCCTGGCTACGAGGTTGTGCCTATGCAAGTACTCACCGTTAGCTAGACGAGAACAACCAGAGATTATGTGGCGGATTGATTCTCCCGGACGATGACATGCCCGACATATGTCAACCGTGCCGTCCTTCACAATAAATCTCCGGTAATTTTTCGTCATGATAACTTCGTCCATAATTGCACAGACAAAACCTTCGGTTTCCCCAAAGAGGTCACCGACACGCAGCCAGGCTACGGACGCTAGTTGGTCTACATCGGGCCCATGTAGGGCCCGGAAAAAGCGTCCGTGAAGTTCCTTACTCTGCCATACTTCTCTGCGATCGTTAGTGTCAAGCACTAGAGGTTTGCGCCAGTTCTCGTTAGCCAAGGAGAGTGGAGTAAGGCCCTTGTCCACTGCCACTACATCTCGATGCATACCCACGTCAGCAGCTAGGAAATATTCCCTTAGACTGCATACCTCGCGGTTGTGTAGGGTCTTAGCATTTAAAAAGCCTCGGCCTCCACACTTCCGCGGGATATACAGTCTCATCACCGACGAACGTGGGTGATGCATTCGAAATGCAGTCAGCAGCGTACGGATTCGCCTATCCAGGGCGTCAAGTTCTGTTTGAGTCCATTTGAGTACGCCGAAAGAGTACATCAATACCGGCATGACCCAACCGTTGAAGGCGCGCACCTTGTTTCCGCCCGAAAGAAAGCTATTAAATACCTTCTTCAGGCGGCCAAAGAAGCGCTCCTTCAACGATTGCTTCATGTCAGCAACATTGATACCTAACGCTTCCGACATACCCAAATACTTATAGGTTTCGGTTGGAGAGAGGGATCTCAGGTTTATGGAATCCGAGAGTTGTGTTCCCACGGATTCCACAATCTCCCCTCGCTTTACATGCATGACCGCACATTTATCCACACCAAACTCCATCCTGATGGCACTACTGAAGGTTTCAGTTACCTTCAGTAGCTCCATCAGTTGCAGATTGTTGGGGGCAAAAAGTTTCAAGTCATCCATGTAAAGGAGGTGAGATATAACCTGACCACCTCTCTTCAACCGATAGCCTAGCCCTGAATTCTCTAGCAGTGTGCTTAGAGGATTCAAAGCTAGGCAAAACCAAAGCGGACTCAAACTGTCACCCTGGAATATACCCCGCTCGATCCTTATCGGTTCGCTATTCCTCTGGATTTGTCGACATCCTGGATAGTGAAGGACCGTCCTCCATTGCCCCATACATGACATCAGGAAGGTGCGTAGCGTTGCATCAACTTTATACAATTCCAGCACCCTCATGAGCCATGTATGAGGAACTGAGTCATAGGCCTTCTTATAGTCTATCCAACATGTCGACAGATCCTTTCGGAAACGCCGAACCTGTTGGCTAATGGTCATATCTATGAGGAGAAGCTCTATTATTTTTATTATTATTATTATACCTACTCACACCACATGTTGTTAGTAAACTAAAGTTTCCAGTTGATCACATTAGCAATTAGTGTTAGGTAGGTACATTACACGCACCGTAACAGGCGGGTCCAACATTCTCACTCCATACCATACCCTGTTTGAGTCTAGGAGAAAGTACAGAATCGATTTTACTCGTGATACCGTTAGGCTAGACCAGACTGACTCATTGTTTACGTCTTGGATACACTTTATTTATAGTTCTGGTAATTGTAAGCAATTTTACGATTCAAGTTATCTGTTTTTAGATTCTACCACCAAGCTCTAAAGCATCTGATTTACCGCGAGAGTTAAAGGTTTCTGCGGTAAACACGTAGGTAATGAGTTTACGTTTAGAGTGTTGTTCCGCGTATGTGCCTTCGATGATTCCGTGTAAGTGGAGACTCTTGCCGTCTTGTTCAGCCAAGAATGTCGTGGAAATCGTGCGAAGTATGTCGTTAGAGTTAGGCGTCGCTGTGATGGCGGCGCGGGCGCCTGACATCTCCATATGAAGGGCAGCTAACTGCACCCGTGTCGAAAGTCGCGCTTCGTTTGTTTAGCACGCAACTAAACGAACATGTTGTAACATTCCAATGTGTACCTAAACCGTCACAAATTGGTGAAACCGAGTTGAGTAGGTTTTCAACAACAAAAGAACTGCAGAAGGGAAACTACCATTATTTACTTACCATTGCACCTGCTCTCCATTTAAATAGTTAAGTGCTACTTTCGACTATAATAAAAGCAGAATTAAATTTTATCTACTGGTGGGATTTTAAAACACTAACAAAACGAATTCGAATTGCCACCGCATTTGTAGCCATCACATTAAAGTAGGATAGCAATAAAAGGCTCGGCCAGTACTCGCAGGCACTCGCAGGCGGGTCTCGGGAACAAAGGGTAATAAGTCTTGAAATTGACTTTTTGAGAACAGGTGAGGTCGCGTCAATCCCAGGCCGAAAGCATTCACTTTCCTTCGCAACAGCCACAAGCATAAATAAATGACGAAGGCCGAACACTGTTTTTATATCCGAAGCCCACCTGGTTTTATGCGAATGTGTTTTCCCGATTGTTTTTGAGCATTCTTTCATAACCTAAACTTCATTTTAAAGACGTGAGCGATCGTAAATCTCAGTTTATGTCAGCACATTTGGAAACTGTTTGCCTCTAATATTAGAAATTATGCAACCAATTCCTGAAAATCAATATGAAATCTATTCATACAAGCTGAATGAGAATGGTAAAGTTTTATTTGGGTGAGGTAGACCGAGTTTATTTTAAGAATGATTTGTAGTTAGCATCTACAAGTAAAGTAATTCTTTTATTTGTAAATGAGTATACTTACATTGTATTTAATGTGCATGCGCACTTAAAATACAAGTTGCATTAAATTTAATGCAATACGGATAAGTGTAATGCTCACCAGGCTACATTATCAAGGAGTAAATAAAACAAAACAGTGGCCTAATGACAAGCCTGACATTTACGAGGGTTCACGATTTATCAAGTGTCATGACAATTAGCGTAGATGATCATAAAATTTTATCATTCTGTCACAAGTACGGCCCTAAAAGTATCAATATCCATTATGTCGTGAATAAATGTCATGTGCTCATGTTCTGGATTATCATGCTTCACATGGCCATATTTTATTTGGTGAAGCGTAAAGTACTTTAAGTATCAATACGACGCGAGTCCCTTTTCTAATAAAAGAGGTGATTTGCGACAAAAATGTACCTAACGCTTTCTTGACCCTCCAATTTAGGTGCTGCATGGCTTTCTTGACCCCATTTTGTTTCCTCAAAATGTTTTTCAAAACATTTCGTTCACAAACCGTGAAGAGTAATTACGGTCCTGTAGCCGTGTTACGAAACTAGTCAGAGATGAGTCGCGTCTACAGTACACTGCAGTGGCACACTTCGTCACCTCTAACTCAATTTGTCGCTCGCGATAATTTGTCGATGTCTCTCGTGCGACAACAGCTTTTTGTACAGCGCTCGTTAACGATCCGTGCCGTGTCAATCAAGACACGCCTTTCTCATTTTGATCAATAAATTGAATACTCATAAATTATTTTATGTTGCACGACCTACCTGTTAGTCTTATGGTTGTTGTTGGTATTTCGAGAGGTAATGAAAAATAAAATGTAAATGAAAAAGGAAGATAATTACGCCTTGAGCCATCTTGCCATTGAAACAATTTTTAAGGATCTCTTTTGAGATCAGTTTTCTTTTTTAAATCATTCTTTGTCGGTCAAATGGGAATTGAGATGTTACTGACTGATATTAAATAAATATAGGTATTTATATATATTTCCTACCTTTTAGTGTAAATCTGGTCTGTGACTATCCGAGTCTGCTAGTACGCTCATAAATTTGCTTTTTTACTATTTTGCGAAGACACTGCCTCCTAAGATACAGGATCCTCCTAGTTAAGGAGGCAGGGCTCAAATCTAGTATTGATTGTACCTACTTTACCCATTTTGAGTACCCTACTTTTCTTGTTTGGTTTTCTGTTTACTAGTAATTTTGTGTACTCTAACATATTGTGTCAAACTTGTATTTATGCTAATAAATTATTATTATATTAAGGTTACATCATTTTTATAAAAGCTAGATCATGGCAATTTTCTTTCCAAACTGAATTACATCACGTACCGACCGGTAGTATAAATATTTGTCCACGCCTGCTATACAAAACTGCAAATACGAAATATTAATACCTAAAGAACGTTATTTATCGGACTATAAATATAAAATGATAATGCTCTCCTTGGCACTAACTACACACGCATACTTCCCGGGTAACCTACAAAAGCGTAATAATTTGTAACACTTGTCCCCACTGAGCTTAACATGTTATTGGTTTGACAGCAACCGGTTTGTTAAATGTTTGATTTACGGCCGAAGACAAGCGACACAACACATGTATGTAGCTTTCTTTACGACTGTTTCAGTGACACTCAAGCATTTTTGTATTGAGTTTCACTAAGAGATAATTAAGTTCGCACAGAGGTTATTTCAAATCCATATTTGCAAAAGGTAGTCAATAAGTTGGTACATGGGAGTGATCTGCAATTATTTTAACTTTTGTGGTAGTCGAACGAATTAAATATTATTAAATTAAATTACAAAAAATTAAATTAAATTAAATTACAAAATCGTCTAGGAACGAATATGGTGTATTGTTTACTCACTAGCAGACCGACAAAATTTCATCAAAGGATATTCTTTTCCAAAAACGTTGAGATTAGGACTTTATCTTAAAAGCAAAAGTTATTAATTAGCCTCGAAGAGGGCACTGGAACCAAAATCAGATAACAAAATGGAAAGTAATGTTGGTAAAGAATATTCCATAGCCGATCGTTAAAAAAACTCAAAGTCATGCCAAGATTCACTTTTTGATCTATTTTTGGGATAAGGGCAAAGGTAACATACCAGAAAGTCATTTAATCTCTGCGTGATTGATCACCGATTTGGCCGATATTCAGCATTCCTTATCCTTGCAACACATTATTGATGACACTTCGTTTCTTGAACTCGCTTAATCCTATATCATTATTTCTATCGACGAATGAAATCTAATAAATATGATTCATGGTTACTTTGTTCCATGATTTAACATCACGCTAAAAGTTATTGTTATAATCATAGTGGATGCTTAACTTTATAATAATCAGTCATAGTTTCCTTGAAAATTTCGATGTAATAATTGAACACAAACAGCAGCCTAAGCCATTTTCCAATACCGAGGAAAATTGTCGTGAAATCCGCAGTAATACGATTTATGAATCGAAAATATAAAATTGATTTCTAAAAATATACATATCTTTGTTTATTGTTGTTTGTTTCATATTTTGAAATTGAGAATATGATATTGATATTTCCGCGGAGAAAGATCTGGAACCGTAAATTGTCGGGAAGTTATAACGGCGCCCGCCGTGTCTAACGCCCGAGGTCGATAAGGTTAGCCCAAAGTTTGTGCTTGTACAAATAAATGAGCACAATAAATCCCAATTTCGGAATGCCATAAACAAAGACCGTTGTTTGCTTATATAAGCAAACAACTAAACTATAAATATATAACAAAGCTATAAACAGGTTTATTTCTGAAAACTAAGTTATCTATTCCCACCGAAACAACAAATACCACGATGGTGCGTGTCGAATTGTTGACCGTTCAAAGTTATAAACTAAGTAATTATAAAGCAAACTTAGAGTTTTGCTTTACCTACTTCTAACCGTAATCAAACCCTGAATCTTTAACTATAAAATAAAATAAATAAAATGGCAAGCAGGCACTTCGTCTCTTTTCAAGAGTATAAAACAATTTCACTTTCCCAACAAGGGAAAAAGTTTTGGGTCTATATATTTCACTAGTACCTCGCGCGCGTCTTCGTCAGCGTGGATTTCAAAAATTTATAGCCTATGACATTCACAAATAACCTCGTGGCTTTCTATTGGTAAAAGAATTTTCAAAATCGGTTTAGTAGATCCAGAGATTACCCCCTACAACCTCACTAACTCACAAACCTCTTTATAATATTAGTATATAGAAGTATAGATTCCGTACGTCCCTCAATGTGAAAGATCCCCTTGCTCGTTGTATGCTTGTGCAGAAATTTCGTTCAGCACATTTTACATTTTCATTTACTCATATGAAATCCAGTAATCCCCCAACTTCAGAATATAATTAAAGTTAGAAACTAGGTAGGTACTTTCCTAAGTTTAATTATCCTTATGAGCAATACGTTGAGAGAGCATTAAGCTCATTGCTCATGCAAATAGTGAGTAATAAATACTAAAGATTAGGTATTAGTACCTACATTTTAAGCTATATCTATCCTCCACCAGGAAAATCGTAATTTGCAAACATACTCGTAGTACAAATAAATATAGGTAGGATCGAGTATGTAAAGTAAATGGTAAACATTGTGATACTATTACAAGTAACTATCATTTATTGGATGGCACAGATCGGAATAAATAATTCATATTTTTTTTTGGTTACATGGGAATTTCGCGAATCATAATAATTCTTTGAGCCAGAGAAGTCTGCATAAATAGATAACATTACCATAAACAGGTGACTGCGAACAAAGAATATATATTTTTACTTATTTCATATGGTCTGGGAACCGAAGCTCACCCTGAAATGCTTCGATTAAATAAAAATAAAATGGTAGTGTATCGCCGCCATACCCTTCGTCCGTTAGCAGTATCGCTGGTTTTTTGTACCAGCTCTATGTATTATTCATGGGGTTCTGCCTCACTTGTTCCTGCATTGTCTACGCGTCTGCAATTACGAAATTTATGCGTACAGCCTTTAGGCAGATCTGTATATTAATGTAGTGCGTGAGTCACCGGTGGCGAGGAATTAACCGAGGTTGTCCACTTGTTGAGCTGACTGATGCTGATTTATCGGTCTCACATCGATATTGATCGATGTGTCTGCGAATATGATTGTAGAGCTAGCAAAAAATATGAGCGAAATGTTGTGTTAAATTGCGGTTTTCTTTTATAGTATAATTATACTGAGCAACAACGTAAAACCAGTGAGGAGCTTTTTTGTTCATTCACCATCGCTTTTATGAACCGTCATTAAAGCTGCCTTTTTAACTAAGCGTAGTTATGTCTTGTATGAACAATATGAAAATAGTGGTTACGCATTTTCGCCATACTTAAATGTATCAATGAAGTTGTCACTGAGTGTCCAATTAAAAATATCAGTGGGCGTGAGAATCATCGTAGTTCGTAGTAAATAACGCAGCAATGTGCTAAAAATAATGTTGCGTGAATCATGGTCCATTCAGTGGTTATGTGGAGTGACGCAGCTTTATAGCTCTTATCGTCGCGATAAACGCAATTTCTACGAAATAATTATAATTGATGTACGGAATTTTGTAATATCATTAATTTTACTATGTTTACATTTGGTAACAGATGTACATTCATATTGAGGCGGGCAATATTAACATGCTCACAACAATGTTGACGACATCAAAGCGAGAATAACATTTACCACGTAACAAAATATCGAAATCTGTTTGTGTCTAAAAGCTTACAAAGTAGGGACTAAAAACATTATTAGGTTTAGTCGATACGTTAGCAATGAAGCATTACATTTGTGGTAGTAGGCAATATTCGGCGAATTCCCGCATAATGTAAAATTAGCATGACGGTATCGATCGACTGCTGCGGGGCGGTATTATGATAATGTGTGTCTGAGGACATACATATATTCTGCTTGTCAGTGAAAAATAACATTTTATTATTTTCGTAATAAACTTTAACTATCCTGCCAGCAAGGCGCCAGGGTCTACGGTGTGGGAAATATTAAAAAGTTACGTGACACAGTAGAAATCTTTAAAAACTATCATATGTTGTTCTATAGCTGCAGTCTAAGGGCTTCTGTTGGGTGCAGCTGATGAGTCAATCTGACAAACAACAAAGTTATAAGTCTAAGGTATACCTAATCGGTACGGTATGGTATGGTAGATAGGTAATAAGTTATCGTTTGTTTAAGCCGTATACATAGGTACATAGTGGTTGCAGTTATAAAGCTGCCATAAAAGTTTGATTAGTTGCAATATCAAGTACTTGAATCACTATTTTATGTATAGGTATTCTTTACTGCACAATAAAGCGATAGCCATGTATCTATTATATTATCCCCATTTTGAACAGTCTTCCTAAAGGACCTGCACAGGTACCTACTTTGTAGTAGCAAAGCATCAAGATATAGAAAGTTTGATGAAAAGTTTTGTTATTGTAATTTATTAGTCACCGGAAAAATTACAGAATTTCGAAGCTGGATTTTATGGAGATGTTTTTGAAATATTAGGTCTTCGACATTTCTGAATATGAAAATTATGAAGTGAATACTCTTCTATGCAAATCTGATCTTGTTTTCCCGGATAGGTGTTTAATGCAAGTATTGCATCGATTCTACGATAATGTGCGCGAACGGGGGCTGGCGCGAAAGTTAACCTTGAAGCTTTAGTGCAGCTTGAGATTAACGGTGCGCTCGCGCGGCTGCTTTCGCCGGCAAATAGCGATTATTATAAGAGTACATGCTCATAGCGCGACCCACCGCCTCCAACATAATGCAAACGTGAACATCACATTATTATAATGACTCACAAGTCACAACATTGTCATAAATATTTTTAGAATGCTTGTAAGCTCTTGACTATGTAGGTAAGAGGTAACCAATACCAATTAGTTGCATTTTAATTTAGATCCCTTTTATTCATACTAACTACCTTAACCTACAAACCAAACCGCAAACAAGTTCTGTTGAAATCCAATTAAAAATAAAATAAAATTGAATACGCCCCCTAAACAGCAGTGTGGCCAGATTGATAGATTGCGATCAAAGTAGCGTGGACATCCGATATATCTCACCCATATCGATTACGAGATAACAGTATCGGAACAAAAGGAAAAATATTCACACCGTTTTAACGTGGCGGTATTGTGATCCGACAAAATTGGCGAAAAGATTTATTACGTGTCGCCAACTGGAGATCTCGTTTCATAAATCGATGTAATGGTTCGATCAAAGCCGATAGGGTGTTATCGAGAGCCGCTATCGACGTACTTTGTCGGATAATGGTTGTGAAAGCTCTGAGGTGCGTCGAACTGCGACGAGCCCCAAATCAACTGTAGTGCGGTGAAAAGAGCGACAATGATTGATATTGACCGATAGAAACGTAAATCGTAACCGTAGTGGAACATCCGGAGCTGTGCTATGTTGATGCGTGTAGCAGATGCGTGTGATGCGGGGTACGAGCGGTGTGCTCTGTATCTAGGGCCAAGTGTTGTACGAGATGTGTGCATGTGGGCGGTCAAGTTCGCTTGTTCTGTTGTAATACGTGGTTAGAGTCGCGGGGTCAGCACTCACCGCCTCGTAGAATAGACGAGCCGCCCAACTGACTCACGCGGAAACTAATTTTGTTATTATAACAACAGGTTGTTTGCTCACATTTCGCAGTAATTGCCCGTATTGGTTAAAGTATGCGGTTTGAGTGCCGATACAAAAATAGTGAATGCTGTATAAATTAACTGTTCAAATGAATCGTCTTCAAACAATTGTAAACTGTAACAGCGTAAGGACGGCTTGAGAAAATTAAAAGCGTTGTGAAATCACGTAGGACGATATTATTTTAAAACCGTGAAGTGACGTAATAGCGAGTGAACATCAATAGAACATAAATAATTGTGATAAATACAGAGTTTAATGTTTTTAATTCATCAAAGGCTTTCCGTCACAGTTTGATTAACGTGTAGAATTTGCAAATATTAGTGTTTCCGGCAATAGCATAGACCATCAGTATAATGTGCGAGGTGGGTGCATGCGCGTGCGCTGGCGCCGTCCGCCATCTCCGCCGCAGAGAGTCCACATTGACCACATCACCGCTAAACGTGAGTTGGCCACACACCAAAAACACTCATATCCCTTATACGTGACATTGCCTCACTGTGAAACTTTGTAAAATTACAATGTTGTAACATTCGAAACCTATTTTAAATTCTAACTTCATACTGTTGATAAACCTCTAAAGTACATAAGATATTTTATTAGTTGCCATTTACAGGTATAATTTGTATTTACGATTGAATCAGATGTAGGTACAGAGAAATTCAATTAATAAACATACACGATACGGTCCAAACGACGCTGACGCGTGTATCATGCATCGTGTTAATACAAATTTAGGTCAGAAACTACCGAGCCAATTGCATTTTACTGCCACAGTACTAAACCCATATAACCCAATAACTATAATTGCACTGCTGTAAAACTTCCATGTGCTTTTAATGAAGAATATTAAGTTCTGTTCCTCCAACGTTATGACTTCGTCCCAAAGCTTTTGTTAAAAATATTGTTTTAATTTTATTTTTCTTGTTAAAATGCTGAAGTCATTAAGCTCGTTATGTTGAAAATTATTATTACGAGTATTTCAACTGGAGCGTTGATTAAGAGCAAGTGTTTGTTATGTAAACTTTCCCGAGCGGCGCCGCGGTACCTACATACTCGTATATGTCTTACTTCGCCGACTTCATTCACACTTCACGCTTTTACTGACCTCTGTGTGCTGTTTGTACAGTTTAAACGGTAGCTTACCCAAATCTAATTAAAAAATATCTAAAATTATCGTTAACACAATTAGCCTGCTTCTTATATTAGAATGGAATTATATCGGTCGTGTTGCGTTTGTAAGTATTTTTGATAAACAACAGCGTATTTTCCAAGCACGTTACTTACGTACACATTCTATTTTTATATTATTTATTGATACTTAACGAGTTTTAATAAGCGGCTCTAGAGGCCATAATCATGCAGATTTGACTTAAACACTTAACTAAATAGGTATCTGATTATAAAAAGAATAAAAGGCAACAATTTACCATCCAAATACACCTACGCCACAATTACAGGCCACTTACGGACAACGAACAGTTCATTTCAAAGAAAACGAGCTTTAGGCCATGTTAGCGGTACGCAGGCTTCAACCAAATGAGTTTACCTTCCAACCTCAGTATGTGGAATTGGCATGAAATTGGTGATAATAGCTATCAAAGTGATTACATTCAACCTTTTGTAGTAAGAATGTGCCCTTAACAAGGTGCCGCTTTCTAAATGAAAACACATTTCGCGTTTTATCGCATATTTCCAATCTCGTTTGATGTGGGAGTAATTATATGCGTAGTTATTAAGAATTTGTTATGACAATTTATAGTCAACAGTCAGCAGTTATTAATTTTATGTTCAGGCTGTTGTCGTTAGCATTTATTTCATTTGTAACTATGGGTCTACTACATGGAAATTAGTAATTAGGGACATTTACAATCACAACATACAAACGTTTATGAAAGTTTTCATGTTAAACAGCAATAATTGTGAATGGATTATAATTGAATTAACTAAATTGTAATTTAATGTTACATTGTTGCAAGTATGTAGTTCAAAGTGTGACTGACATATTTTGGTAATCTGCCCGGCCTACAATAGAATTGCCGTGAAAATAAGAACACTGAAGAAATATACGTATAGACGCGATGTCAACTGGCTGACTGAATGAGTAAGAGAAGACTTGTGTCTTTGACTTGAATTGTTGGCATAGCTACTTATGTACAGTGCAGGTAAATTGGTACATACCAAACCTACACTGTAACATCCGAATACCTCACACAGATCATCTCAATACTTTCGTTTGTTTAAGAATAAATAAGGGAAGTTGTTCGTCAAGTAATTCCAGTTTATGTGGGCTCGTGTGGGAAGACACAGGATCGCTTTCAACATTTTGATGAGAATACATCTTTTATGACGCGAACTAAAACTGTTTTCACATTTAAGGGTAGCGACAACGCGGCATATAAAATTGAGGCGAGGAGCATGTTGTGTCAAAGGATGCGCATGTGATCTCACTCACATTTCCCTTTACGAGATGCCCTTTTGAAAGGCGGCGCCGTCAAAAGGGCAACAAATAAAAACACAAAAGTGCAGCGCAACGCGGTCATGGTGATTTGTGTCAAATGATGTCAAACATGCTTGTGTGGCTCTGTCAGTGTGTCCTGACGTGGCTCGCATAATGCACACAATAGTCACTGCATGAATAAGTAACCTAGATTACTTGCCTGTAACGTCATAATAGGCGGTAATCAAAAGCTTAACGTTGGATTGTTTTCAGTGAGCGGTGCATGCCCAATGCAGGTGGTTTTATAATTAAGTTGGTGCCGAACAAATGTGAAAGCTTTGAATTCGCATAAAATGCACGAATTCAGCGTCTCATGACTTTATTATCTCCTTTCCTGACGGTCGTCCGGTTTTATAGCCTATATGTTACCGCACGTTTTCGGCTCCTTTTACTGTGCGAATGTCTTATTCTTACATTTTATTCAGTCGTATTAAGTCGGATTTAATGTTCGCTTCGAAATTGAAGAACTGAAATGAAATCCCCTGGTACTTTTATCCCACTTATAAAGAAGTATCTATTGTTAAATCTGTCTGACAGTTTCAATTGTTCTCGTTGCGATTACAAAGTGTAGCCGCAAAACCAATAGGCACTTGCAATTAATGACGCTTTCCAGTAATACATTATTTATAGCAATGTAAGTGGACACCTGGGCACCTGGGGTCCCAGCTAATTAGTGTTTCTGATGTACCTTTATTAACTGTGAAATGTGAATGTATTTTCAAATAGACTGTAGAGTACCTACCTACATTTCCAGGCAGGCAGGTAGCTGGTATTTCAAGTTACATGTGACTTTGACCAGAGCACAGACAGTTTTCTCATTTTGTCTTAATAGATGTATAATACCAAATTGTTCAATTTTCTTTCTTTGATGTGCACATTTATTTAAAACTTGGAGTAGTATTTTCGTGTACGAGTTTATCATTAAAGGTTCAAAGTTCTTTATATCGACAGGGTTAAAGTCACCACCAAAGCTTAGATAAGTATTTTTGAGTTAGAATTGGCAACAAACTTCAGTGCTATTACGTATGAAAGGCAAAGTTTACGATAATCAGACAACAAATACACGCAACACGTTTTTTAAAAACAAATTATGTAAATATTTTCTCACAAAACGTATGCATTTTTAAACGCGTCGAGAGGCGTGTTAACGTCAATCGAGCAAAAAATATTTACCTTTATATTCAACACTTAGCATTTAACACTTCTGTTTATGAACTTTTTTAAAGAATCTTTTTATTGTGCTTCATTTGTGGAAATGAGTATGCATATTGCACTTAAGTAGGTACTGTCAGCGTCAACACCTCCGACACAAAAATCTCGCTTACATTTCAGTGAAATATGATCGTTCGTAAATCAGCTTCGAGGTTTTGAACATGAAACTAGCTGTTCCAACTAAATTATTCATAGTCTTACATAAAACGGTTTTCTGTGTTGTTTTGAAAATACATTTGCTTCTTACTTACTCATCACTTTATGAACAATATTGCCGAAGGTTAAGTTAGCTATTTCCTCTTATTCTACATTGTTTGTACCTACTTAATTGATATGTTTTCCCTTACTTATAGAAAGGAATTGGCTCATCTTTGTGTAGCGTAAACCTTAAGAAACATACAATTTTGTTTCAACTTGTTTAAGTGCGTCGCTGCATGTGTAGGTACCATCATCTGTTGATACCATCACCCAATTGAAACGATATTCATCAGCATGATGTATCATTTACTAACATGGTCACCACGATAAGTGATGACTTGAGGATTCTTGTAACGAGATCATGAATGATACAGCCCTGCTTTAGTTTAGTTTACATTGAAACAAAACTAAATGTCACATGCAGATCGACCTTTGATAGGCTTTTGATGTAGCCCATTCCTGGCCAAAGATCGCTCGACCCAACATTTTGTGATTATAACTTTATGCATACTTGATACTTAAATGAAACCCATCGCGATGCTATCAAAAGCTAATCTATTCAAATGAACCCTTAATCTTTGCTTCTAGTTAACCTTTAAATATATCACGGAGATAGATCGTGTCTATCATTCACTCTTTCAGTCCGTTTTATAACTATAAGAGTCACGTTTCTCATCCATGATTTATCTGTAATAATGGTACTATATGTACCTACCTACATAGCGTTTTATATTTAATGTTATCGTGAGGATTAGATTTGGGCAGATACAGTCATTCTTTGATCAAATTACTTTATCGTGACAATACCCGTAATATAATTATTTCTACGGCGATGCTGTATTATATTTCTATTGAAACTGTTTATCTAAAATACTCATCTACCTTTACAAAAGATTCGTTCATGTTGTTCATAGTTCTCGTTAGTATGAATGAATGCGAGAAACTTTTTACGTGCAAGAAGAAAACGCATGAAGCTGTCAATAGTCCGCTCGACACTGACATACAGGTTGTACAGAATAAACCTAACATTCCTCCACTGTAACTAATGGGCGGACATAGAAACGACGAGCGAGCTTTTTCCATCAATTTCGCTGTCAAGGCGCCGACCATATAAAATATGTTCAGACTAATTATTACGTTGAGATTTCTTATCCTAATTATATTCATCCGATAAACCTACTTGCAATAAGCGGTGACTATGATGACTAATGGCCCATGGCTACTTGATTCAATATTATTTGTTGATCTCGACAGTTACTTACTTATTTATTTATGCACACACAAAAACACTTACAGAGAAAAACGAACAAATACAGATAGAAGAGTACAAAGGTGCTGCTTATTTCAAAAGAAATTTCTTCCAGCAGACCTGCGACTGGAAAGTTGGTTGAGAAATGTAGACACAGTGTGTATAAATAGATATAGAAACATAAAATAGACTAGAATACATAAATAATTCATACATAAAATATACCTACCTTTACAAAAAAAACAAAGTACATAATTAAATATAAAATAAATATCAAAAATAAATATACTCACGGAATGGTGGAGAGGTAATACTCTTTGACTTGCAAGAAGAGATTTTTTAACATCATCTTCAGAGACAGAACTAAGATAAAAAATTGGACAGTTCGGTAACGGCAATTTGGAGAGCTCAAGCAAAGTAGAAGTTTCGACACTTAGGTCCAGAGAGACAGGAGGAAGAGAAAAGTGCCTATTCAGAGCACTCAGGTCGACATCTTTACACGTGTTAGTAGGAGATTTGCCGATACCGACTGACTTCAGGAATTTCCAAACATGAGAGGACTTGCGATCAACAAGAGATTCGTGAAAATAGCGTCTCTTAGCATCACGACAAAGACGAGACAGTTCTACCATTCATAGGAGAATAAAGTTTTATAGGTATTTTATTCCATAAGTAGTTACTAGGTAGGTCGTTATATCAAAAACCCCGCATATCAAAGTAGATTTATCTTACATTTGGAACAAAGATTTATCCTCGTTAATTCGATATCTAGGTAGCTATTTCTGTGCACTTATCAGAACAAAAAACCCTCCCGATAACAGAAACGCCAATGTGGGAATTACAGATATGTAGGTATTTATTTTTCCTTGTTACCTAAAATATAAATATGTTACTGGATGTTGAGCATAATTATTCAGGTATAAAATTTAGGTACATGGTTGTATCTACCTGCTGCTAAAAAACAGATGGTTAGCCTCGTAATAGACAATAAATTAAAACGAATCGCGACCTCATTATTCCGCGACATATATAAATAAGTCAGTAAAGAAAATCTCAGTCATTTGAACATCAGGTAAACCGCAGTTATGAATAGATCACAGTGTGAAGATTGATTGACATGTTTACGGGTATAATTGAAGTGTCACGAGTCAGCCTAGGGATCGGCCGATGGATTTATGTGGTTTGTGTGTTCTTGTGACTGCTGACGACGGTGACGTCAAGGATGATCGTTATTCGGTTGATAATGAACCACGCGTTCTGCGGGACGGTTGACGACCGGCGCCGAGTTGCGTAACCCGCCGTATTGAGCCCTCGCAGCAAACGCATGTTATATTGTAAATCGTAATAGCATTTGCAGAAACGTTGGATGAGTTTTTATTTGTTTCATGAGGGATTTGATTATGATTAGGCTGGTTTGGGATGCTGTGATTTCGTAGAGAAAGATAGGATTTTGTGCAAACAGTTACTGCGATATGGTTTCTTGCAAATTATATAGTTTCAGGGTTTTAGGAAATCGTTTCAAAATAACGCATAGATACTCAACTACTTTGTTTTCTCTGGGGGCTAAGTTAGAGCCTCATTCATGCTATTTTACCTTTAAACGAAATAATGAATCACTATTAGGTACCAATTAATTCCCAGTAATAGTAATTAAGGTACTAGAGGTTCAATGACAGCGTTGACTGTGACTCCAAATAAACAACATTATTAAAGTATCAAAGTTGCACGTGGACATGAAACTTCAAGCTTATAAAGTATTCCACGTATTCCTCCAAAGAAAAAAACATATTTAATACTCTATTTAACTTGGGCAAACCGCAATTCAGATCACGCCTTGACCGAAAACCGCAGAATGTTGGTAACTCACAAGTCATAGCTACATGTAAACATAAAAGCAGGTAAATACATGAATGTATTACTGTTGAATGTCTCTCGGAATATGGTTTACCTTATATTTCATGGTAAATTGTGTGTAGATATGTACTTAATTTTATACACAGTTTCCTCACTGTTACCATGCGTTTTATAAAAAAGAATTTAGAATACGTAACGTGATTACCTACGTTACTGAGGAAATAAATTTTATGGCAGATACTTACTTAAGTAAAAATTCCAGAAAAATGATTTCCTCTATCGATCAATCTGATAAGCCTTTTCCACCAGTATTGTGGTTGGATCCATTGTAATGGGATGCAGCAGAGTACCAGTATTTTACATGGAGCGTCTACCTGACCTCCACAACCCAGCAACTGGGTAACACGGTATCCCTTGGCAAGACTAGTTGGTTGTCTAACAGATTTCCTGAGTGAAATAAAAAAAAGCTTTAACATTACTTAGACAGTGAAGCTACAACAAAATAATCGTTAAAGCTGTGTACGGAAACACAGAATGTTGGTACAGAAGCGATGTACAATTTGTACATTGTACGGTTGTACCCACTACCCAGCCACTTAGTCAGCCTCAGGTTCCGTGAAGGGACGTGTTCCAATTTATTTCAACAGATAGCTGCTGTTACCGTAACATTAGCTACCTATGTAAAAACACCTGTCAGTCATGTTCTCGTTTTTACACGCTACTAGTTGGCGTTTGGAGCAAAAAACCATACAAAAACTTGTTGATTGTTCTACTAACAATATTGTTAACAGCTATTTATGATACTAATATAATTAATTGACAGCACTGCGAGCTTGCATTAAACGAAGGTCGTATTAATATTATAAGCTTCTTAGAAAATACTCCGACATGGAGACGAGTTGCACAGTGTCCATTGTCCGAGTGTTTATATCCTCGCAAATAATGGATAGGGTCAATCGTTTGTTGCCCAAGCCTTAACAAAGCAATGGACATAAACATTATTGGCGTACCAACATTAGAAAACAGACGTTTTACTATGCAATAAACAGCTATGATATGTGATAAACACCAGTACTTAAAGGTTTCCCGCAAGATATGCGTACCAACAGCCCCAACAGGGAAACGCGTTCATGATAAACAAGTTAAAATATTTAAAAATTATAACTTAGATCCTGATCGCAGCATTGGCCTTTCTCAGAATATAATTGCAAGTTTCCGTTATGTAGATGATATCACAGCTACATGACAAAAAAAAATAAAGCAATTTAAAAAAAACCGGCCAAGTGTGTGTTGGGCCACGCGCAATGTAGGGTTCCGTAGTCGCCCGTTATAACATACGGAGTTAGTTGGGGGCTTTATGTTTATTACTATGAACATATTGAGTTCATGGTTTTACGGACAATAACGTTTAAATTAAAATCGAAAAAAAAACTTTTTTACAAAAAATACAACCGACTTTCAAAAAAAGAAAATACACTAAAAATTAAAAAATAACTTTAATTTCGGAAGTCGGTGTCAAAAAACGAAGAAATAAAAATCTTTTTTTGGAAGTCGGTTGTTTTTTTTTTGTAAAATAGTTTTTTATTTTTCACTTTTTAGTTGAGAAAACTAAAAACCCCAATAACATGGAACGTGGAATTTAAACATACTCGTACTCGTAATTGGAGAAAACCAAAACGTCATCTATACGTAATTTTCGTTTTTGTTCAGTTTTTCAAAAAGCGCTAAAGCAATTTCGATAAAATTTATATGGTACCACCTCGGGAGTATAATCTTTCGGATAAAAAAGGAATTTTGAAAATCGATCTACAACTGACAGAGAAATCGGTGGACATACATAAAAAAAAGACATACGTACAGTCAAACATAGAGTCCTCCTTTTTCGAAGTCGGTTAAAAAAAGGTTTTAATTTTCCAAAATTTTACATGTTTACTACCCATTTTAAATATTAAATAAGTAACAACTTCACAAGTATTTTTTTTCTAACGATTTAGTGTTTTGTAGGAAATTTTCCAAGTAGGTACTCTTTAAACTAACAAAACTAACTAATCCATGATAGTTTTCCAAAAAGTTCGCTATACCCTTTACTTTAAAAATCCTGAAAAGTAAAAGGAAAATAAAAAAATATATAAATTAATGGCGTTTAATTTAAAAAGGTTCAAAAACAATTAAACTAATTGTTCAAAATGGCCTCCGCAATTTTGCAAACAAGCGATTTCCCTTATTGCTAGATATGACAGATGCAATGACAGGGTCCTAATCAAATAGTAACAACTCCTAAACTATTTGACTCAGAGCTTAGGTCTTAGACATCAGTTTTTAGATAATATCTTAGTGCATCTAAAAGTTAACTAGTCTTGTTTTTTTTAAAAACATTTAACAATTATAAAAAACCGGGGTTCCCAATTCGACCGTATAATATGTTTTTTTTTTTTAATTTTTTATAATAGACGTAATAATAAACACTATCACCAAATTTCAAGTTCTTAAGTCAATGGGAAGTTAAAAAATTCTTCGCAACAAAATTTTGTGACAGACAGACGGACACGTGAGTGACAGCAATAGAGCGTTTGGACCCTTCGGGTATGGAACCCTAAAAATGATCAAATTTTTTCACACTTTTTACGTTTCAAGTATTTTTTTAAGGTTAATGGGAGTTTCTTGATATACCTTTTAGTATCAACTTATTGTTTACTTTTGTAGCTGTCGAACGAAACTTGTATGCCTGTAGGACTACATCGGTAGATATTGCAAAATAAATGAACCTATCCGTACTCAGTAAAAAAAAGGAATTACCGCCATTTCGAAACAGTAGGGGCAAAATGGCTTATTATGGTGGATTTGTCGATAAAATTGATCATATAGCATCGCCTTTTCTGCCCGGGGGTTGAGGATAAATTCGAAAGAGTTACGAGTACCTCGCCCTGGGCATTCAGGGCAGGGAGGAACAGGGGTGGGTTTTAGTCAGTAAGAGTCTGACACGCCCTTCCGCTCCACCCTAGAGCGGAAGAAGTCATTGGATGATTTCCCAACCCCCAAAAAAAAAAAATGCCATCGCCTTTACGGGTTGGATACCGGTGACCAAACAGGCTGTATAATTAGAGATTTTCCAAATGCAGATTTTGCAATCAGTCCGTCAGTTTAGCTTTTAGGGACGGTCCACTTGAACAAAAAATATCAGTTTAAAGTTATTTCGCAAACGAATCACTGAATCCAAAAATAGTCTTGACAGCCCCACAATGATTTTGAAAGACCTATCCCACGATACCTCACACTATAGGATAGACAAGAAAAGAAAAAAAAAAAGAAAAAGTCAATTTTACATGTACGGAAGCTACCATAAAGAAAACTTTTCCAAAATTGTATTGTTTCGTTTTCTTGGCGTGATTAATATACATACCCATGCAAGATTGCAGCTTTCTTAGTACTAACAGTCTCTAAGCTATGCCTCGGACGGACAGACTGAAACTATAGGGGTTCCTTATCCTTGTTAGGACTACGGAACCCTAAAAATACTTAAAAATGTAATTTAATCCCTAAATAGGGTGTTGTATTTTGTATTATCGTGCCACACAACACAATCGCAGTTTCTGGCACATGGGAACCAATATAATTTGATTGCAATGCTTAACAAACGTGCCCACAGCGCAGCGCGCTTTATGTTAGATGTCGGTAAACAAGTATAAACACATAATGTCAACATTCACCTCAGGTTTCTCGACGAACCCTGACAAACGAGGTATTGTTGCAACGGCCCGCGGTCGGAACCACGGGTGCGACTATGGGAATGCACCCATAAAATTTCCGCATTGTGATTTTTATCCGAAATCTGTATACAAGCTGGATTATGTCGCACTCATCGTAGGGGTACAAAAGGAACGAACGCCGCATAAAAACGCAATCGCAAGGATGCTGCCGACCGGAGTGCAGTGGCTTATGTGAATTTCATCTCGCGTCTGTGTAAGTAGACTAATTTCATTAAGAACAGTTCTATCCCGATTCCTTCTCTATCGTCAGTTGTGCTTGCCTGCATAGCGAAAAGTATTAAGGGCTTAAGTGAATTTGCATAATAATTGTAATTAACGAATTGATTGACAGGTGCAACCGGTACAGGAAAATATCCTGAGAAAATCCAGACGTTAATATTCTAAGCATGTATCGTAGACTTGCCTGTCACATAGAATCACTAATGATTAATTGAATGTTAACTAAGATGATTAGAATAACATTAATCATTTCTAAGAAGGCATTAATTAATTTTATATGGTTACGTCATAGGGAAACGTAGCGTTACTCGCGAAGTATCAATCGGAATCCAATAAATTTTAAAAGACATAAATTCTTTGAACCAATTATTCCAACATAACACACATAGTCCAGCGATTCAACCCATTTGTTCTAAAGCAATAAATTTAGTTCATAATCATACAGTGAAACTTGTATTTTTTATTAATCTTGTATTACTTTTATTGCCATGTAATTTTTATAACGAATAGCCTTTAGCATAATAAATAAAAGTTGTCATTTTTATTAGCCATTTAACGTTAATACATGGGTACGAATCAGTACGAATAGTTTAATTTGTTTCTTAATTTTGGTATTTTATGTTCAAGAAAAATTAATTATTTTTTATCAAGGTGGATTTAAAGGTTAGATTGCGTGATGTAAAGGCAATCAACTCTAGCGCATTTCCGTACTCTACCGGAGTACCGCCGAGTCAGCCTCCCACGCAGGCTCGTAATAGCTGCCTCATTGTTCCCGACTAAGCCTAATAACGCATGTACAACATTTAAGAATTATTATCTTAATCTTGAGCAAACGTTTTGAGCGCTTCAATACCCAACCTATCCTTGTTAGTATTTCAATTTCCAAATGTTTGAATAACATACACACGTGCCTTGCGTGAGACAATATTTAGTTTAAAATGCGTGTAGTAATCCTCTTACAAAAGAATCACAGGGCGTGAGTTAATGTGACCAAAACGGATTAACGTCAACAATTATAAAAGAACTTCTCGTGTAACAATATCCGTGGCGGCAGACACATCGCTCTCGTCAGTCAGCGTCGGATAAGCTTTAACAATCCTCGTACAAAGTAACAATGAACACGAGGTTATGACATGGCGGCGACCGAACGACGACGAGACGTTTTATTCTCGTGGATGCAAAAAATAGAGGTAGGTACGGTTATAAAAGTTTATCGCCACGTTATAGAACAACAAAGTATCAATGGAACAAAAACAAGGCTCGCTGGATGTGGGTCACGCGACTCACAAGCATCATCGCAGTAGCCCAGAGGTGGTTAAGCTAATAAATTATCCGTAACATGCTCTCGCTCTGCCGCGCCGCGCCCGTGGTACAAATTGATGGGCTCCTTCGCAAACGTAATTAATTTAAAGTGTGAAGTCTTAAATCACTTATAAGATTAGATTAGATGCTTTCATAAACAGCTTTCTATTTAATTTATTGGAATATCGATCAATAGAATGTAATGAGATGTCATAAGTTTGCTTTATCGAGAATCTATTGCTCGGACTTCGAACCTCGCTGTAATGAACTGATAGTTTCAGGTTTCATTGAAGGTAATGTATTTAAACATTCCTGAAGGTAATATAAACGCCACGTGAACGATTGTTGTGGACATGAAATTGAATACTTATTAAAACTACATAGACGTATGACATCACTATAACAAATGGTTTACAACATCGTGTTTTATGTAAACGTAGGTTTAGTCATCCTATCTATAGTCAGTTTATAAATACAAGAGAAAATAAAGTAAATAAAAGACAACTAAACAACGTCGGCAATATCGAACGCTTGCCAAAGGACAGTGAGGGTCAAACAGAACGACTGCAAAATATTTGAGACGAAAGAAAAGCCGAAAATTTTAAACAAAATTAAGGGTCACTTATTAAATTAAGATTCAATTATACTTTTTGAAGGTTGTAAGAGTTCTTTTACATATTGTTTTACGAGAGTGGCACGTTGACTACACAGATACGAGCTGCGCCAAACTTTGTGGAATTCGGATCGTTAGTTATTATCAGCAGTAGGCATCATATACTGTCGTATTGTGTTGTTACTGTCGATCTGATGGTATTTATCATTTAATTTGCGTGATAGATTGGTGCTGCGAAACAATGGGATTCTGTGTTCTCTGCATGTTATGTTATGAAGGTCGCCTACAATGCTGTCGTTTGTTTCAGATCATCAGATATAGCATGCTGACGAGGTGGTTGGCGCTGGCGCTGGTGGCCGCGAGCTATCGCGTCGCCGACGCCTGCACGTGCGCGCCTGCGCATCCTCAGACACACTTTTGTAACAGCGATTTTGGTAAGTTATCCTTAGTAACCGTATTTTATACATGTACAATCTGAAGAAAGAAAAAGATTAGAAGGCTTTTTTCAGACTGTATTGAAAAAGAAACCGTAACTCCGTTTTTTTTTTTTAATAATAATGATTTATTTCTTACACAAAAAGTAATATAAATTACAAATAAGTGCTATGAACAGTATTATGTAAACTAAAGTTTTAGCATCTGGACCCGAGCTAGGAGGAACCTGTATTTCTGCTTACAGCGCCATCCCCCTCGAGTTACTTCAGATCATCATCATCATTCTCCTGCCCTTATCCCAATTTATTTGGGGTCGGCGCAACTTGTCTTTTTCTTCCATACTCCTCTATTAGTCGTCATCTCTGTAGTCACCCCCTTTTTACCCATATCCTCTTTCACACAGTCTAACCATCGTTTCTTTGGCCTTCTTCTACTCTTCCTCGAGTTACTTCAGATAAGTTTTCTTAATTTTAATTTCATTCAAAAAATTTTAAGTTCATTTTACAATAAAATTGAATATTATGTACTCTTTTAAGGCTTTGTAAAAAAGGTCTGATCCTCTCTTTGTGTGTTATGTTAAGTGAATGATTGAGTGTGAGTGGGTGTGTCTATAGTTAGGTGTGAGTGTGATATGTGGCAGTTTATGAGTGGACATTTTAATGACTGAGCTACGGTTTTGTAAATATAATAATAATAATATGTGTATTATTGCTACCTATCTTGATCTTGACACAGCTAGAAGCTGCTCAGTCTTATCAAAAGTGAGACTATGTAGGTATTCCAATACTTTTCTCTTGCAACAATCTGTATTGAGAGGATATATGTTTAGGAGTTTATTAATTTTGTTATAAATATACGGGCCGAATGAATTAATAAATTTTGTGTTGGAAGAACTTTGTTGTGTATAAACTGTGTAATTTCTGCGTTTATTCAACATCTGCGGGTTGTAAATTATTTGTGAGTGTTGCATTATGATTATGTTTAGTATAAATAATTGTCTCACGGTTTTACTCCACATAACTGATAAAGTGAGGCAGTCGAGAAAAGTATTGGTTTAAAGGTTTAAAGGCTTACCTTTAATATTGCAAATTGGGCAACCTCAATTGATTTGAGCGTCGACTTTGACAAAGTATATCCGTTTGAAGATAGGAGGATCGGCGATGTGTCGTAAATTTTTAAAGATGTGATTATAATCGTATTAAATGTGTACACAAGCAGTAATCGATTTGAAGCAGATTAATTCCTCCATGATGGTCTGGTAGCTTTGTTATAATCTCGTGAAAACTAATCGTCCTAAAATAGACACAAGTAGGACAAAAGGACGTCCTTCAAATGTAAGCTAATATTAAAGGTTTAATTTTAAAGGATTCAATTAACTGTTTCGGGTAAACAGTGGTTAATTAATAGACTCTGTGGCGTTACTTGAGAAATAATTGGAGTTTTCTATTTTCAGTGATCGTTGGAAGAGTACAAAAAACATTTCGAGGCAAAGATTTTTACGACGCATACAAACTGAAGATTCGAAATACTTACAAAGTAAGTACGGAAACAATAGTTGGACTAGAATGGACACATACTTTTATACATATCTGGATTACAAAACTTATTTGAATACAATAGCTTGATTGTGGACCATCGTGTTTGGATCTAAATGAAAGTTTAGAAAACTTGTTCTATATGCTTGTGAGCTAAAGAAAATGTTACTATGTTGCAGGCGACGCCGAAA
Organism: Polia nebulosa; assembly: GCA_951329385.1. NCBI lineage: Eukaryota > Metazoa > Arthropoda > Insecta > Lepidoptera > Noctuidae > Polia > Polia nebulosa. The sequence continues at coordinate 15,808,677 of OX589595.1, read as the reverse complement.
GCGAGGGTGGCCCTACAATCCGGCCGTTTATTAACTCCGTCCCAGGAATCTCTGTGTGGGGTGAGCCTGCAGCCGAGGGAGACCTATGTTATTACAGGTGAATATCCTTTCTACGACATGTATCTAATACGATTTTGATGTTGCTGCGAGATTACGAATGTTCGAGTAAATTCAAAGGATAAATTCCGTTCTGCCGGTTTACCTCAACTAAGCTGCGAAGGATCGATATTGCTCCAACGCAAAATGCTGACAGGGCTTGAGAACGAAGCCCCAGCTCGCCAGGAAACATTCCGATTATTTATTGCTGTATTGCGTACGATATTCTAATTCAATGCGAACAAATAGAATTCCAAGCGGATGTTGCGTAAAAATACTTTTAGGAATTTTAAGCTGACAGTAATCGCATAAAAACGCAAACAAGGTTAAATTAGGCATTTAGTATAACGTCTAACACTTTTTTGCTTTATTAGTATTAGACTTAGTAAGGAGATAAGCATTGCTGGTATCTCTTAATTTAGACATTCAAGTTTTTCAGTACATTAAGCAATCGCATTAACAAACAAGCCGGTGCCTATTATTGACTGAACAATTCTAAATGGGAATGAGTGTATTCTTTGACTATCCCACAAAGTTTTAATTTCTCTTCTGTCAATTTCGGTCTCTGTAACGCAGTCCTATTTGTCCGGATAATTTATTCATTGAAAAATTGTTCTGATTCTAAATGAGCCTGCTCGATAGAGTTGGTAAGGATGAAATGGACCCTGATTAAAATAAATATAAAAGAGGGAAGTTCGTGTAAACTTCGAGGTACAATGTTCTAGAATAAAGAAAGTTCATTTATTATTTCGTTACGAGTAGTCAGCCGTGTTCCGTCTACGAGGAAGATTTATGAGGACGCGACGTTGACGTGTTATTACCGCACCTACACAATGAGGTACAAACTACAAATGTATCATAATTCCCCCTTTTCATGTTCCAGGTCGAGTAGTCCATTTAGAAGCTCACGTGCATTTGTGCGGTTTCGTTAGCAGATGGCGTGACGTCACTCCTCGTCAGAGGAAAGGATTCCGTCTCCTCTACAAACAGGGTTGTACTTGCAAAGTAAGTTATCACACTCATTTCTTGAAAAACGGAGAGTACTTAAAAGACGTTTTCGAGGAATAGATTATTGTACCTAAATTGCTTATGCAGAACTTATAAACCAATGCATAAACTATTAAACGTTTTGCAACGCAAAGATGCCCGACAAACTGAAAACCATGGAAGCTTTGCAAAGTTTCAGTTTGTACCTATAACTACTTGCAAACTAAACTATTAAAAGTTATTTTTAGTTTAAAACTGGAAGCAACGCCAAGAAAGTTTAGTTACAAACTAATTTTTGCCGATTGCCAAATCAATAAAAGCGCCAAAATATGCAGAAATATTCGTTTCTCCGTATGGCCATTTTCCTTATTTTCTTCTCAGCTCGTTTTCCGAACATATTATTCATGAGTAGAACGGATGAATATTTTTCTGAGCAAGGCGTGTTAGTGTGCCTACTGCATATTGATATTTCACGGTCACTTCGGTCAGCTGTATTATTAATTTATAAACGTACCTAACATAAACCTGCCTGATAAAATCAAATTGGTACAAAATATTCGATATTCCGTATATGGATAACGGAGGAGACAACACATTCAATCTGTGCAAAATATTGATAGATTGCTGTGTAGGTATGGTCATCGTACTACGAAGGTGCTATGATTTTTCGGCGTAGCTGAGAGATAGTCTTTTGTTTTGCCATCTGACGAGACTTGGTGATAATAAGTTGTGTGGTGTGTAGCCTGGTGGAATTCGTGGCTGAATAATAACAGTAGCACAGGTCGATCTATCAGCTTAAGCAACGCTTGCCAAGGTCGGTCCGTAGATGGCTGACTCTGACCACCTATCACACACCGGATCCTCCCTTCGTACCTCGCAATAGCACTTGGTTCCAGCTGTCATTTGAAGATCTTTGACAGTCGTTACGGGTAGACAGAAGCCAGAAAGTCTGGCAACCGCTTTTAACAAAGGGGTTTACCCATTTACAGGATTGTGGAGGTCAGACAGTCAGTTGTTCCATATACTTAGAATACTGGTATTAAGCTGTAGCAGGCAGATTGATATAAGTAGTGCAGTTTATTAAGGGGATTGCTTAATAATGTTGATGTAATGCCAGGTCCACATGAACCGGCGGCGGACCAAGTCACCGAACGCGTGCGTGACGGGCTACGACGAGTGCTTCGAACGACACGGCATCTGCCTGCACGACCGCGAACATCGGTGCCGCTGGACCAGGTAAATATTACAATCTTTTTCTAATAAGTTGCATTATAAACTAGCTGAAATGTTGCCCTGTCCAAACTAAACCAAATCCCAATGAAAAAAGCTACTTCACTTTTTCTAGTTTATATGGCAACTCTTCCAATTTTCATCCTTAGGAACCTTACTCTGACTATTACGAACTTAAAAAACCAAAGCCAGCCATTCTCTAGTGATGTGCTTACCAACGAACAACATTTAATGTTTATTTAGATGTACTCGTAGATAGATAGATAGATGAGATGATGAGAGATGTTTATTTAGAGGTAGATAGATGGATGATACGAGTATCATTATCGATGTCGGGCATAAAATGATGACAAAAAAAAACAACCAACAATAGAAAACTTTGGAAAACTCCGGTGAATCTTTTATGTAAGAAGTCTGCATGTGACAGCCTTCACGCACACACAATACTGAAATAGACGAAACACTCATAATGTTGCTCCCACAATAGGCACCTAAGTAGAACAAGGAAACAATAACAAATCCACATAATACCTACGACTCTTTAATTAGTACAGTAAACAATAAATTTCATAGGCAACCTTGGATCACATTCGCACTCGGTGTGCCAAGCCAGATTACTCATTCAACGAATGATTTTATACTTCCATTTAGAGCTATTTTATAAACACTCGAGAAATTCCATAATGTAAAGCAGTTAGGTTTCTCATTTCAAACAATATTAAAATCGAATAAACACCTACGTTGTCACTGTTCGTTTACAATATAGGGAACGAGTTACAGTCGTAAACAGCGAGCGTTTGATGTTCTACTGCCGCTGCTGCTAATTGTCACTCAACACTGATGTTTATGTTGCAGGGCCCCCGCTCTCACCAGGTGCCTGCAAGCCACGCGCTTCAATAGCACCATCATGACTTGATTCACCACTACGTGCACAAGCTTACTCTAAAATGTACCTTTTGAACATCGCATTACGACGTCCTCGTAAAAAAATTACAAATTCATTCACACTCATCACTAATCGTACGCGATAAAAGCAGCTGATACTAAACCAAACATCAACGTAACACTTGATTCATTCTCGACCTTAAGTTATTTAGTTGAATGTTGTGTGTATGAAGTTAAATTGGCTCTATTGGCAATGTGACGAATTTATTGGTTGCAAGTTTTCGAAAATTGTTATTCTTGTGATTTTTCTTTTGGACGCTTCTAAATTGTTGTTTTGTCTTCCCAGACAAAAATAGTTGTAACGTTATTTTTGTATTATTTATTTTTAAGTTAATGATTGTAAATTAACTAATGATAGTGATATTTAGGTTAAAATAAAGAAATTTAAACGGATCATGTGTAGTTTGTATATTTTAGTGCAAACCTTTCGCCTGGGGACTTGGTCCGTAGCATGTCCGAAGCCTAATAAAAATTGAACGGCAAACTTGCTCCGCTGTGACATGCTACATTATTCTTGATCATTATGCTACAGCGGTATGAAAAGGTACAATTTGTAAATACTTTAAGTATGTAACGAGTATCGAGAAAAAAAGTTATTTCTCGTTCAGTTGCATTAATAAATAAAACAAGTAGGTAAGTACCCAGTAACGTAAATACAATTGTTACTAAAAAGAAAGATAAAGTACCTGCACACAATACGTCAGGTACGCAATGAAATCTAAGTACTTACCATATCGGTGTGGTTATGATAGTAGGTCTGCTCGATGAGAGGGAAGTTCTCCCTGCCGAGACGTCGTTGTAACTGGAGGAGGTGACCGAACACCCAGGGCCGGTCCTAAACAAACGCAATTTATCATAAAAATGGACCATTTTATCTCGCACAAAGGAAAAATGTCTGAATATTACGTAGGACGTTGTTAAATTACCTGGAAGTGGTAGATTGAGTTGAGGCTGTTGATGGAGGGCACCCCTCCGAACTTGAGCCCAAGGAGCAAGGCCCGGTGGTCCGCCCCCGCGTCGCGCACGTTCTGTCTCACCAACACGAAGTCCGGCCTGGCAGAAGTTAGTCACGGTCATTTATCACCAGTTTTAAAAGGAATTAAATAAGAAATGCTATAGCTAAAAGTAAGGTAACAGACGGGAAACTATGAGCAAAACAGTATAACATTGAAAAGAAATTTAATTTATTCTTGAATATATCTATGGTCTCTGGGAATTCAACTTTAACATAAATATTTCCATATATGTATTATGTAGCATCAATATACAAGCGAAACAAAATGTTCTTTAAATATTTTTGCTATGCGTTTGGAGGAAGTAGTTTACAAAAGTTTGAACAAACTTAGGTTGTCTATTATTATGTAAATCACAAAGCGCGCCCACACTTCAATCATACTAAGACAACGCAAACAAAAGTTGTATTACAAACTTCCATTTTCATTTTATCGTTATAAACACAGTTTGAGTCACCACAGTTTTATCTATAAATAGGATTTTGTTAATGTGTTTGCTTAGCGCGGATTATCTCATCGGCCAACTTATACCTTTACAAGTCTACCGGAACTAATGAGATTATATCGCGAGATAATTAATCTAATTTACTAACTCACCATTAGAACTATAGTAACAGTCTTAATACTTCTTCTGCAAATTCCCTCTGGAATGTGTATTTCTCTTAGAATTTAAAATTAGCATAGAGCTTCTTGGGTAAGTAACTTAGTAGACTGAGCACCGAAGGCCGCCAGCCATTAGTTATTTTCTGAATAATAAAATGTGTGGGATTGAGTTGTGTTAGCATTTACTTTGAACAAACGCATACCTGCTAGTCGTCCCAAGCTATAGGTAATGTCTGGCGGCTTTGGGATTTTAGACTACAGCGAACATGGCGAGAAGTTACTTTTAGTATAAAAAGGAAGGTTTTACTTACTTGAAGCATCGAGTGACTTTGGTGCCGCTGCGATAAACAGCCATAGACACGTTGGATCCGTCAGAATTGGCCGTCACAGTCAACTCCTGCGCCGAGCAAACGGTACAAGTTATAAAACGAATTGCTAGAAACTTGAGTACCTAATAAAGGAACGGGTTCATTTGATTATCCCTTTTAACTTTAGCATCCAACCTTCATCCCAACCTGTTGACCCTGTAGTGTCCTCCAAGAATTACTTTATAAAGTAAGTAGTCGCTGTATAAAGAGCTTTTCTGAATACTTTATGTAAGTAGTCTCGTGGATCTAATTTGCAAGCTGCTTTGAACTTGGAATTATCTATTTAAGTAGTTTTGTAAGCCTATACAGTATCATTTTCAGTACTATGCCAACTTGCCATGTGGCTCTCAAACGATCGGTTGAAACATGTTATGTTTTGGGAGCCTTAACGACGTTATCAAAGTTGTCAAATGTCTATGAAATTTTGCTAAAATTGTAGTTACTGATCAGCGTACGTAGAACAAATTGGCCTCATCAACAGCGTCGAATAAAAACGGTTTAAGAAAGATTTCATGATTTTACGAGGGTAAGGTTAAACGTAGGTAATATTTAATAAGTCTCGGGGTAGCTGGGCACACAGTGACGTTGACATGGGCAGGGTGCTTGAATATTACAATAGTTTGTTCTACAACACCTCTTTGTGGTGAGGGTACATAATTGATTGGAATGTTATGTGCGTGCCGTCACTATCACGATTTCTATTACTGGTTAGATTTTATTTTTAATACTCCTGGCTACATTTTATCCATTTAATTGTCAGTAGTTTACGATCTGATAATTAATTTACAACACAATGTTACGTCGTTGTTCAAATAAATAATTAATTGGCCATCAGAAGCATTTAATTATTTATTTAGAATCCAATTAATTTTAACAGTCGTAGAACGCCTTTTGGTAGCACAATAACCCCCGAAAACGTACGAGGCAACCATCTGGCGCCGGCAGCCAATCAATAGTTCTAAATGGAGGCTGCGGATGACAAAAGTGGATGCGGAGAAATAAAATGAGGTTAACAGAGATATTCGTTGAGATGTGATGTGAGATAGATGTATCTGCAAGGTGTAATTGAAATAACTTAAAATTTTAGAATTGCATATCAAATAATTTGAAATAAATATTTGATATGGCAAGTAGTGTTTCATAAATTTTCATAAATTATTGAGAAGGCTATCGATATTTTTTTTGTTTGTGTTCTACTTGCTCTAATTTAAATATGTATCAAGAATATTTGTAGTATAAATAAACATGCGTGAAAATGGTCGATTAAGAACTATTTGTTTCGTGGAAGAACGTAGCAGGTGGCGCTCTGTAGTTTCTGCCAATTCTCATGAGAAGAAAGCCTGAGTTTACATCTGTGTGTTTTTTGTGTTTTGAGTTATTTCAACTACAGATTGTAAAATACTTACGTACATTGTATTTACTCACCCTAAACTCCGCTTGTTCGACGCGGATGTCCCACTCTCCAGGCAGACGGCGCCCTCGGAAGTACTTGGACCAGTCGGTGTTCTGGTCGTCCACCACCAGCAGCGTGACACACCGGTCCCGGTTGTACCCGCGACCCACTGACGCCACTGAAGTCACGCTCCCTAAGAAACCACTTATTGTTTGCTCCGTTGACCAACGAGGAACGAAGATCTTCCAATCGACACAGAATGGTACAACTCGAAAACCCTAAACTCCAGATCCAAGCCAGAACCGATACCAATAAAAATGCTGAAGTGGTCCAAAACTTCTTTCGATAGCTTAATTTTATTTTCAATTCTTCGTACAGAAAGGCGACACGCTAAATTGGTCGGAAACGATAGAACATTATAAACATAATAACAGCCATTCCTAGCTCTCTCTCTTCAAAATTTCCTAAAATCTACCTTTTAATTCCGAAGGCATGTATTATGAAGATAAACCCCGAATTTCGAGCCAGCCGACTGTAAAAGCGAGCACCCTTGGGACGGCTGTAAGCATACGTTACCTAATAAATTGGCGCCTTGATCTCTTGCCGCGCCAGTGAGGGATTGTACTCGTTGCAGGAGAGACTCGCGGGACTTGGCCGGGGAGGAAGGCGCGGAAGTCCCGCGCGATCCTCCCCGCAGGTTCAGCGACAGGTCTCCTCCGCTGTTCGCCGCGGCTGCTACGGACGCGGACGGCGCCGGGGGAGGACCCGATGCGCTGGTGATGCTGCCCCCGGTGGCTACGTCAAATTAAACACCACTTGGAACACGTCAAATATCTAATAAGTACCTACCACTAATGCATGGTAAGCCCGAGTTTGTAATACTAATCCCAAAAAATATATGTAAACTGTTTCGTAATCCGGATTAAAAGTTACGTTAAACACGCAAGGCCTAAATAAACAAACACTTTCTTGTTAATAAACTCAGTATAAGCTAATGATAAGCTATTGGTTTGTAGTTTCTACTTTGGTCTTACCCTGGGAGGTCGGCCTTTGATTCTGCGGTTTCGGCTGGCTGGTGGTGGCCGGGCGGCCGGTGTAGGGGTCCACCTCGCCCTCATCGCACTCGGACTGCAGGTCTCCCGAGCTGAATCTGCGCAACGCCTCCACTGAACTACTCGCCGCACGTCACCGCCACGCCACCGCCACGTCCGCCACGCCAACACACAGGGACACGCAGAGGAGGGACAAAACCGACACACACAATGTAGCCACTCATGGTCACCTATCCTTAACAACTTGCCAACCAACGTGAACTGCCATTAAAGCTGTCGGTACCAGAACTAGCTCCTACAGTGCGAACTGAGAAGCGTTCTATCTTATTCTGATTTGATTATTCGGAGAGAACATAATTGTTAAAAGAAATAAACGATATCCCAGCTGTAACAATGAATTGTTAAGCAGCAACATCGAATCACGACAATGACATCGAGAGGTAAGCGCCATGCACTGAATGCAGGTAATTCAGAACTGTTATTTGTTGTAGGACCAGGGTCCCAACAAGTAGCAGCAGTGATATGGTCACATACAATCACAGTCGAGGCTGATGAGTGGTGCTACACGGTAGTGGAGCCGGGGGAGGTAGGGGGCGAGCGGCGCGCGGGGAGAGGGGAGGGAGCGGGTGGGTCGAGTGCCGGCGGGGTGGAAGCAGCGCGGTGAAGCGGTTCGGGCTTTTTACGGTGTCATAAATTTTGTTTTATCCTTAAATTATAAAACTGAGCTTCATGTAAAAATGTGATTTTTACCCAACTTGTGTTAACAAAGTAAACTATCTATCTACACTAAGAAAAGAGGGGAAATAGAAAGTCAGTAGAAAAGATAGATAAAACTTTAAATTCACGTTACTAAAGCCATTCTAATTGTGGCAGGGCTGATGTTTGCTCATACTATTGCTGGATAAATCATTAAAAAATTTGACACTCGTTTCACAAAAGGTACATTTATTTCATTCATCACGAGGTAACTGAAAACACTGTAAAGCTTTAAAAATAAAGATTAATCATGCATTTAAATCAAGACAGAGTTGAGGTAGGGGACATATACCATGCGAACTAAGAACATACCTTCGTTTCAGGTAATTGACATTTGTGGTGAAGGAGTTGCGGAAGCTTGAGAAAGACAGGGTTGATGTGGTCGCGGCCTGCGGGCCACAGATCCCAGGGCACCCCGAACGGTCTATTTTGCCGCCTCCTTTCAGAAAAACAAAACAAAGTATGCTTCAAAAGTATCATCGCGTAGGTTTTTTTTGGGAAAAACTCGTCACACCTTTCCCAAACGCTCCTGAACATCAGAATCAATAGTGGCAGTAACCAGAAAATCGTTGAGGCCGTGAAGGTCGACGAGTCCAGGAGAAAGTTTTCAACTGTATGGATCCCACAACAGTAGAGGAGTAAGACAAAATATAAGTTCCACTTCAGTAGGAATGTAATCCTGAAAAAAGGAATGTAAAGATGTTTTCTCATTGTGTTTTCTCATTCAGACCTAATATATTAGTTTTCAATGTGTCGCAAGCAGCGTATACTGTAATGTTATCACACAAAGTACACCCCGCAATTCCAGTCCGTGACAATGACTATTTGGAGTTCCGACGAAAAAATCCTATCACTTTTTTACCCGAGCTAGTCCGGTGAAGTGTCGGTGAAGTGAAAATTATTTTACATTTTTAAACAAGAAAAATTGCTCTAAAAATCCGTGATCTTACAAGCTTTTATTTAACTTGAAACTTTTATTTATATATATATGTAACTATGTTTGTTCGGGTGGAATCTTGCATCTCAAATTAGACCCACTTCCCGATGTCCGCTCCATGTAAAATACTGGTATTCAGCTGCATCCGGTTAGACTGGAAGCCGACCCCAAGATAGTTGGGAAAAGGCTAGGCAGATGATGATGATGTATCTTCGGTGACAATACAATGATATGACACCATGTAGCTGGTCTGATTATGGAGACGGAAGATGGCCATTGGAACTTCTGAACTAAACAAGATAAACCCATCGATTCTGGGCTCGATTGATTTGTCTTGAGGAGCATTTGACACCTAGACAATATCCAGGGTCTTATGATGAAGCTGCAAGGTGGCCACTGCATCTCTGTGATAAAACAACATAACTCCACCGAGTTTGGGCTCGATAGATTCATCTTGGGCAGCAATTTACACCTAGATGATATCCAGGGTCAGATGATAAAGCTGGAAGGTGGCCACGGCATCTCTGTGATAAAACATAACCCCACCGAGTACATTCAATGTGAGATAGCCGGTATGAAAGCTTGTTTAAAAAATGTTTTTTTAAACATAAACTTATTTCCCTTGAAAATAATTATTATTTGTAGAATATTTTCCTTACTATCAACAGGAATATGGAATCACACTGCATATTCCTGTTGGTTTCAGCAAAGGAATTCTAATATGCCTGCATACCTTAGGCAGTGGAGGACATTTGTTACTGTAATAAAACACATTATACTAGTTTATTACTGCATAGATTGCGAATGTTCCGCGCTAAACATAATAGCTAGAATTAGCTAAAGTTTAGATGTTCGCGCGAAATAGAACATAAACGCGCAGTTTAGGTAGGACATTCTATTGCTTGGCGATAGAATTCACATTTTATCTCTCATGAATCTGAGAAAGCACTTTGATAGAATCTTTATTTTATATCTAATAGAGCAAACATCCATTCACTATGTAGGTATTGTAATGTTTGGAGGCGTGTGATTGATCTGGATTGATCTGGAAAATACTTATATTTTCAAACCGATTTTTTTACAAGCTCTTCCAAAAACTGACTGCTTAAAAACAAACAATCAACATCTTTTGTAAGTAAATTCAAATCCTAATCTAAAGGAGGCTGGCGAGAATGTATGTAGAATTGGACCCACTGTTAGGAGTAACGTGCAGTATGGAAACTTATAACTAGTGATAGAACTTTATAAAACTAGCAAAAAAGCCAATGGGCAGTAAGTTGTAGAAGATGGGAGAAAAAAGATACGCAAGCTAAAGCGTTATAACCTAAAACTAATCAAATAACGCTTATTAGTATCAAAAAGGTGTTCAATCGGAATAGAAAAACACTATAGTGGTTACTGCATCTGACTGGAGAATATATAGGTAGGAGGTACCTATCTAGACTTGCCTACTTAAAATAAAAAATACGTCTGGGAGCTAGGAACTAAAGTTAGAATATAGCATAGGTTGACTAATTTGAAGAACGAATGAAACTATAATAATTATTGGCTAAAAACTAAGATGAGACATAGTCTCTAGATGAGACGATGTCTCAGCTTAGTTAGAATTTATGTAGATTTAAGTTTAATTGACTCAACGTGTCTAGTTGCGACCAAGATCCCTTCTAAAGACTGGTTTTATTTATTATATTTTACATGTATTATATTTACTCGTAAAAAAAAGACAAGCGTAAACGTTGACAATAGTAACAACATAAATCATATTATGAGTAGGTTGGAATGTAATTCGAAACATGGTGCGTTTAGTAACTGCCACACAATAACATGGTGCGTTACCGTGCGTTTAGTGACTCATTTTTAAGTAAATAAAAATCTTTTCTAACTTTTGATCTCCATCTTCTAGTGACTCAATACTTTTTATATAATCCTCTTATAAACACTCATTTATAATAAATATACACTTACAAGTGAATGGCTCTTTGTTAATTTATAAATAATGTAGGGCCAAACACGCCATCCTTCTTTGTACCACCTTTTGAAGGTACATTCGATCAACCAGCCTGCATGCTAAAAAGTAAATTTCCCATGCGACCTATATAAAAATATGTCACAATTTTATTTTCTACCGAAATCACAGATTTAAAAAAAAGAATCACAGATGCGAAATCTGGGAAATTGTCTCATGCCTTCTTCAAACTTATCTCCACTCTGCTCGTTCCAAGCCCGAGTCTGTTTGTTTCAAAAGAAGTTAAGTATCATGTAAATGCTCTAAGAGTCTTTACTCTTTAGCATGACAAAAACACACAAGTGGTACAAAGGAGCCGAGTGGGACTTAAGTAGCTGCTACTCTACCCCTTTTTACTCGCACACCCCTCTCATGCAGCCGACGTGGAGTTTGCAGGCTGTTATGCTCAATGAAATAACCACTCGTTTCTTTTTTATGCTCCAAATGAATGAGCTCAGGTTGAATTTATAATAAAGGGTTCGGCAACGTTCGTGAAAGTGATAAAGTTTTTGTTACAAATGCCAAGCTTAACATTTTTGCAGTTAAATTTAATCCATGAAAATTCGCCGTTATTATTCCCATTTAGATAGTTGTTTTATCGCAAAATTTAAATCATTTATAACAAACATTGTAAAGAGCATAAAAGCACAAGCTTCTAAGTAAATACCGTAACCAGATTTACAATGAACCCAGAATACTTGATCTATGAAAACACGATTTTCATGGATCCAGAATAGCGGTAGGAACAAGCTTTGGGTAAATGTAAACTGAAGCATAAAGCCGCTTTTCTCTGCCGGTGAAAAAGCAAATACAACCTAACCTCCTTTGCAAAGAGATCAATTTCAATCTTGCGTACCTTAGATGTTTACGCGACGAATTCTTTTATACAACAAAGATTTCGTTGTGTGTAGGTACGATACAAGGTAAATATGTACATAAACTTACCTCGGGATATCTACAAGCAAGTGTCGCAGATGTCAACAGTGTTAATGGAATAGACGCGGCTAGGTTAACTGCTTGTGAGACGGGGACGGGGTCTACCTGCCGACAAAATGTTTGGAATTATTTCAATTACAATTTTTGTTTAGGTTCATTTGTTTGTTTGAAAGGTGTCAAAATGAGCAACGGCTTTCTTCATATAGAATTTTCATCTCAATCATTTCTACTAAAATAGTAGGGACTGAAAGATTTATCCAGGGACACCTGTGGTCCATAGCGAGCTGATAAGATGATAAATAATAACATGCTCTCATACATATAATCCTACTTAAAACGTACTGAAGAAAATTCTCTCAAGAAACCGTACCTGAAAGATTACGAAGCGGAAAAAAATAACTTCAGCTTCATACTTTATCCATAAAAAAGTCATTATTATTTCTTGTCGTCGTTATTCTTACATTTTCTCGTTACGCAACATGAAAAATAAAATCGTTAAGAAACGACATTCGGAAAATACCTTACGGATTTCGTAATAATAAAAGTCAAGTTAATACAGATAAAGTACAAAAGTCTAGCACTGAATTATATTTCACATTTCACATTACTATCTCAAGTCCAGAATTTCTGAAAATCAAAAGAAAAAATCTCACAATCTTACGTGATTCTCTGTAACCTACATTTCTACCGAAAACATGTGCGACTGAATAAGTTAGTGTAATTACAGTACCTCTAATAAGTAATTAGGTACCTAAACGTTCACGACCTAAAGGTAGAACATAGAACGTTGGATTAGTTGGAACTAACAAAAACTCTACAAAAAAAATGTCCTATCATTATTGTACAAGACATTAGCATGTCCTCCAATTTGTATTTCTCTCATGAACTTGGGTAATGTTACTCGTGGAATAATTTATTCGTTGGGTTCCGCTGAGGGCCGAAATGTCAACCGTTATCTCCAAGTTAACGTGTCCAATGTTTTGCGTATTCTGTGGCGGATTAAACCATCCCTTTGCGGCGTGCGTGTTAGTTACACGAAAAAGGTTATTAAAGTTTATGTTGTTATCAACACTCCACACTGCTAACGTGCTCAGATTTTGATAGTAACGGTTATGGGCTAAGTGGTCCTCTAGGCTCTGTGCAAAATCCATGCACTCGAGTACATGTATTTAATTAAAAAAGTTAAGGACGTGCATTTGAAGCGAATTTTGGGCCCGATTTATGCTGTATCACGTCTTCAGAGAACAATCGAATTAGTCGAATAACCATGGCTGAATTGAAATGAGTGATTTTGTGATTACGCCTGCTGGTAAAACCGAGTAACGTTAACAGTGGTTACATGATGCAATACTACAAAACTACGGCCTTATTTATAAAAAAGTTAGTCATGTGATTAGTTTAAGGCGCTATTAAGGCGTATATATCCGCCAAGTGGCGCCCTCATTGAATAAAAAATCGTAGAAAAGCGTAGAAAATAAAGATTAAAGAATCCTATGTTGCGTTTGTTACAAAGAGGATAAGGTATATTTAAGCAAAAGTACCAAAAACGGCCGTTTTTGACACTTCTGCCAAATTACGGCTAATTTACGGGGAGGTAGGCCCTTAAATGCCAACGACTTTGAGTAGTTAGCTTGCGTGCTCTGTGCTGAGCTCACGTAACGCGTCGTACGTCCACCCAGTAATAGGACTCGCCCATCAAGGAGCGCTGTCCGAAATTAGACGCATTATTAATTCATTATACATAAAAAAACAAGTGTTATACTAAAACACGTATACTAAAATATAAATAATCAAATGATCTTTAAAATGGTGAAAGTTTTATAAAAATACGCTTTATACTTTTTGCGTGATTCTCAATTTTTTATCCGCGTTAGACATAACTTTAAAAAATAATTACACTATGTTATAAAAGTATAACTTAAAATTTTATATTCACATATCAAATTACGAAAATAATTGTCTAGAGTAACATATATTTATATCAAAGAAATAAAACTAGTCGTTTAGACGTGATGTTCAATTAAAAATCATTAGAAGTCGTATAACTGCGCCTTAAACACTGATTAGCAGGTTCTAAATACAACATTTTCTACCCGGAAGAAGGATAGATGTGGGTAATAAACCAATGATTTGAAGATTACCTTGAATTTAGAAGCCGGTTATCACTATTTAAGGGCCTTCTCGCGGTCCAGTGGCGCCCTCATTGAATAAAAAATCGTAGCATAGCACAGAAAATAAATATTAAAAATCCAACTTCACGTTTATTACAAAGAGGATAAAGAATTTTTATGTTGTTAAAACAGGTCTCAAAATGCTTCGTATCCAAAGTAGTAGGCAAAAGTGTCAGAAACGGCCGTTTTTGGCACTTTTGCCTTAGCAAGCTTGAGCGTCTGCAAAACTTAGGTATTCGGTTTATTTTTGGTCTGCGTAAGTATGACCATGTCTCTCACCTTCGCAAGGAGCTCAAGTGGCTCCCAATCCGACTTCGCAGGAACACTCGGATTCTTTGTCTCCTTTTCAACATTCTACACAACCCGTCTTATGAGCGTAAGAAATTCGCTCACGCAGGTAGGAGGGCTACCTGCGTGAGCGAATTTCTTACGCTCGCCCTGGTGACGCGCCGTGCAGATCTCACCTTAGATCCCTCCTCAAAACCCATCCTCATAAATCCAGTTACTATTCCTACTCTTTCTCTGTCCATGCAGTAAGATTGTGGAACTCGCTTCCGCCTAGCATTCGAGACTTGAAGTCAATTTCTCTCTTCAAAAATCGTGTTAAAGAGCACTACCTTTCCTCTCTATTATAATATTTTTTTATATATTTGTATGTCATGTATCTATTTACAGGTTTAGGTATATATTTATGTAAGTATATATATATATATATATTTACAATATATGTGTAGGTTTATTTGATACCTTAGTATAGGACATCTTGTATTCTTTTTTTCTGTTTCTTACACACTTTTGTCTACATTTCTTTCTCACTTCTCCTATCGCAGGTCTGCTGGTAGAAATTTCTTAAGAAATAAGCAGTTCCTTTGTACTATATTTATAATTATGTTTATTGTTACTGTGTCTCTGTGTGTACATAAATGATTAAATAAATAAATACTTTTGCTGTGCTATGCTACGATTTTTTATTCAATGAGGGCGCCACTGGACCGCGAGAAGGGCCTTAAACTAAGCATAATTATGATTAGCAAGTTTTATAAATAAGGCTGCTAGTAGTCAGAAGGAAAAACAGACAGCATTGCGGGTCTGTCCTTCAGTAACAGCTATAACATTTTTACTAGAGCCTAATGTCACCCTGCATAGATAATACAAATCACGAATTTTCTATGTTTATTACACCTACGTTCGCATTTGACACGATATACGATCCGTAACGCGGATAATAGCCATAGCTCAAATAGGGTGGCAGCTTGATGGTATCATACTCAATGATATACTGACTGACATTGTGTTTTAATAGTTAGGTAAAATAGAGTTTCACTTTCAAGTTTTATTGATAACTTGAAAGTGAAATTGCCCGGGACTTTGTCCGTGTCAAGCTCGTAAAACTGGAGAAATAAAACTAATAACCTGTGCTTTCGATTCATTTCGAAAGGATCTTATTCATTTTTTTTTTTTAAATTTTACTTTTACATAAAACGGCTAAAAGCCAAAACACCAATTACATTTGGTTAATATGTATGTTTTTATATGTATTATGACCACATGTGTGAACGTCAACGAAGCAGAAGAAGTATGTAAGGATTGTAGCAACTGGTGTTCTGAGATTCTGCCTACTCCTTGTGAAAAAGCTTGAGTTTTTAACTGCCTCGTTGGTCTCGTGGCCGCAAGTGCAACTACTATGCGTAAGGTCCTGGGTTCGATCCCCGGGTGGGGCAAAAAATGCTATTGGGTTTTTCCATTAGGAATCAATCAGAAGTAGGCCGGAGTTTGGAAGTTGGTCGGACTATACAATATAGTTAATGTTGTCGGCCTACAATTTCATTGTTTTCAATTACACTAATTTCGCTGAAACTACTAATTGGGTGGTTGGGGTAAATGTTTGACAAGTTTTTGGCACAAAGTTGGTACTCTCACTTGACAGTCCGTGCTTGCGCAGTCACGTTTGGCGAGCACTGGCGGGCGGCCAACGACGCGATGCCAACGTTCATCCTCCGGCAACCGCCGCGTCCCCATTACGCAACGAACCCCGTAACCTATTATTGGATCATTCACTTACCTATATTTGGATTCGGACGTTTCGCTTTCCCCTACATGGAATTCGGACATTTACAGTTCCATATTTTGTTCTCACGGGTTTGTTACGCCGTAGCCGCGTAGTTCTTTCCTTTTAGTCTGGTTTTCTAAGTATGTTAGTTATAGAGTGTTTTTTTCGTGTATTGTTAAAGAATAGAAAATTCTTAGGAACAAAATGCAAGGAATTAGCAGTTACTTTTTTATAGGGTTTAGTGGGCCTACTACGCGCAACGTAGTAACGTAGACCTAAAAATGTACGTCAAAAACTTATTCATTTGTCAAGAAGACAGGTATTCTGGTCTCCAAGATACAAAATTTGAACGGTTAATGATGTTATAGGGTAAGTCCTCAAAGTTTTGCTACTACGTAGCTGCGTAGAGCTACAATATAAACCCCAAAATGTTCTACATTTGTAAGTAACACAGTATTTTCTGACATACAAACTGTAAATTTAAAGGAAGGAGGTCTCTGAGGGGCTAAAAACGAGGGTTAGCAGCAGCTAATGTCAGGGCAATGTTTTAGAGGTGCTACATCAGCCGTGACCTCGGGGGGCGCGTTATTGCCTTTCTTGCTCCGCGAATCGAGTTTAATAGCGCGTGATAAGTTCAACACAGGTTTTTACAATTAAAATAGTGTATCTGATAGAAATGTTTCTTTGTATCTCACAAACATAGGTACATTGGTAAATCATTATTGTTTTTCGTGATACAAAATAATTAAAAGTGGCCAATGTACGATATAAAAGAAAAATTATTGCAGTTTTAGAAAATGTTCAAATTGATACACTGCATACAGTCATTATCGTGTATCCAGTCACTACATAAATACGACATTAAATATGAAGGATAATAGTTTTAAGTAGATCATCATCATCTGCCTAGCCTTTTCCCAACTATCTTGGGGTCGGCTTCCAGTCTAACCGGATGCAGCTGAATACCAGTATTTTACATGGAGCGACTGCCTATCTGACCTCCACAACCCAGTTACTGGGTAATACGATACCCCTTGGTAAGACTGGATGTCAGACTTTCGTGCTTCTGACGACCCGTAACGACTGTCAAAGATCCGCGATTGACAGCCGGGACCAATAGTTTTAAGTAGATGACATATAAAATACAAAATAGCTGAAAACGTTCGTTGTTATTTGTCCAGTTTCTGCAATTTATAACAATAGGCACATACAAATACCAGCATAGTCTAGATCTTGACTAGATATTCAACGTATTCAGAATCCGGCGAAACATCGCAATTTGGTAGCGAATTTATGAAATTGAGTTATTTTCAACTACAAACTATTCCTAAACGCCCGCAGTGCGTAATAAACATTATATCGAATAATAGAAAAATTGGGAAACACCCCCGGGAACAAAAGTTATACTTACTTGGAGAAATTATCTGTTTTTTTTT
This sequence comes from Polia nebulosa, assembly GCA_951329385.1. Classification (NCBI taxonomy): domain Eukaryota; kingdom Metazoa; phylum Arthropoda; class Insecta; order Lepidoptera; family Noctuidae; genus Polia; species Polia nebulosa. Next base: position 15,790,699 of record OX589595.1, on the reverse strand, counting down.
CTTGCTAAACGATGGTTGACGACCACAAAAGGACACGAAAAAAAACAAGCAATAAAAACACCTTTATAAGGAAAAATAAAACAAATAAACTGCCAGCTTTTTTAGCATTAAAAAAGTTCACGCGACCATAAATAATGATTTTTAAATTAAGGCACTCCAGCATAAAAGGGTCAGAAATGTTTAAAAGGTTCACCTGGAAAAGGTACATATCTAAAAATACGTGGAGTGCTTAGCTCACTAAATCACGCTTTCATTTATTATGACAATTAGCCTCATTTGCATAGTCTCATAAGTATGTTTATACAACTTGCCATTTAAAATAATCACCACTCAAAGATAAAAAAAGTGAGAAATAAATGTGTCCGCCCACTATCCAATAATCGCGTGTATAAACAGAGGCTGCTAGGTAGGGGCTGGCGGGCAGCCAACCCGTGACGCTCAGCATTACGCAAGGATCGATCCTAGGACCAGCGCCTAATGCTGGCACATTCACAAACAACCGGCACGTGATTCAGCATTAAGTTGGCACGCAAACAATAGCTACTACACCAGTACCTACCTCTATTCTACTACATTTACAGTCCGAAAAACACGAGCTCTTCGTGAAAACATGAAGTTACTCTATTCAGTAGCGATATTTCATGCTGACATCGGCGTACAAGTGCTGGAAGTAATGTTACGTTCGCGTGTACCGCTCTTTGCTATTCATTATGTGGCAGGAGTTGCGAGAATCTGTGTCCGTACAAATCTGAACATAATAGGAAATAATTGAAACCATGTATGAAAGCATTTTATCAGGTAATAAAGTGATAATGTTCGACAGTTAACCGTACCCGTAACGCTGTCATTAACCATGTAGAAACCGATGTCTCGTGTGGCCGGTGTGGGATATGTTCAAACTAATAAAACTTAACAGCTAGTTCGGAACACTGGGTTATTGCCCACTAAACGCTGTCGATCGACGACCGATATCTTTCTAAATAAATGGAAGATCGCCTTCATTAAACGACTTTACTGCAGATGAAGATACCTATCGTCTCTTACTTTTCTAACCAAGTTCGTGACAAGGAATAAAAATAAAAATGTCACGTACGAATTCTCTTCTAATAGAATAAAGTGATGCATAAAAAATTCTTTTTCTTTACTCCCTGGAGGATACGTAAAATAACTTTCCCTCACTCTATCGTTAATCCTCCAGGGTGTTCGCATGTCCATCGGTTATAACTATGTTACATGCATACTAATATATATATACTAGTATATATATAGTAGTACTACTATATATAGCTGAATCCCCTTTTTGCACATTCGGTAGAGCAAATAAAACTGTTATCTACCCTAAACGTTTTTGTTGGCCATTGTTTTTAACTGTTCCATTTTATTTTTCTGAATTAAAGACGGAGCAGCAATACAGATTCGTTGTTTTATTTAAACATAAACTGATAGAAAATCTTACAAAAAAACATAAAATCCTACCTCTATTCGAAGCCTACCGGAAATTGAAACGCTCATTCAACATTTTTCCGTCTCTTAGGAATATTATTCTATAGGCGTTTAGACATCGATTTACTTTGAAAATAAATGTTTACTATGAAATATTATATCTCCTCAGTTTTTTAAATATTCGTCCTCAATTTCAACGTATCTATTGCTAACGCACAATTAACCTAATTGTTATCTACATAATGACTAACAAAATCAACATTATTTTTTGAAGCTACCTATAATTTGTCTTGTTAAATTAGGTTTTTCAATTAGGTGGGTACACAATTAACGAGGAACACACTAGCCCGAAGCGTTTTGACTGAATGTACATTACTTAATGAGTAAATAATGTACTAATACACATAAGATTGGATGCTTTTCAAATACCCATTCATTTTACATGCGTTTTTCCATTTTGCAAGTAGTTCAATGTTTCCGACATTGTTAACCTCAGTCTAATTGTTTAAATAATTTTCGGCCATTATAAATAAATCGTTAATTGCAGTTTTAATTCGTTTAGGCAACAGTTCCGCCCTTCGAGGTCACAACCCGTCCTATATACCGACTCCAAGTTGACTGTGTCGTAATACTTTCAGTCTAGTCGCCACATATCTGGGGATTAATGAATGAATTTATGTGTCTGGACACGTTTCTAATTGAGATCTTTTTATTGTTTATTATAAATAAATGGTTTTGAATGATTACTTACAGATTATAGGGATAAGTCCGATGATGCGAGGAATCCGCTTATAGAGCACTGGTTGCGCGTGTAACTGTATGGAATGTGGGCAGTAGGGGTGCCTCCTGAAACACTGATGGAAATCGGCGGGACGGCGCACGCCAACCGAGGTATTGATTTTGGGCGGCAACGTGCCCCCGGCACACCAGCGCCACCTTTACCTGACGCTAACATTGGCCGCGAACCTTCTGCAGCTACCTTAACTTGTCGATAGATGGCGCGGCAGCCTTGACTGCCATCTGCGACCCTCTGTTATTGTTATCCTGTCCGCGTCCGAAATAATATTAATTTGTGTTTTATCATTTCACTGATAAAGTGTTGCGATTAACTTAAATTATATGCTTTAAGGTTCCTAGTAAATGTTGGTAACTTAGGAAGTATGCTGACGAAGGTAGTAGTTTTAATAAGAAGTACCAAGGTATGCTTTTATGATTACAAAATTTAATAGTTATTATTTGCTTCATGGCATCATAAGAATTCCGTCTGTACGAAAAATAACGACATTTTCACAGAATTCAAATTATGAACCTTGTAAAAATCCTTACTACAATTTGAAGATTCTTAAAATTGCAAGAATCCTTCGATAGATATTTTGAGCACATCAGTCAAAAAACTAAGCGCTTACATATTAGTTTTATCTTGATGCGATTTCTCTCCCCCGTTGTCCCCTTCAAATCGGCCCTTAAGCGAATATTGGAAATAGCAATATCGTTTCACTTTCAACGTTTATCTTTATAGACATGCTCAAGTTATTTTATTAATAAAAACTAAGTGGAATCCCTAAAACATCAATATGATATATGTGGCTCATAGGTAAGCAGCTAAAATAGACGAATAATATAAAATCAAAGATACGACAAAGATAAACAATAAAAAAGAGACAGCAAAAAATAAATAAATCTACGAAAGTGTCTGCGAGCGCGTTGAATTCTAATACGTGTGCTACGCGGCCTAGCTACGTAGGTCCGTAGGTTCGTAGCAATAATATCGGTATAACAATAATTCTCGAAAACAATGCTACATTTCTTTCTTTTAGCGCTCCGAAACGTGCCAGTTTAAGTTTTTATGTGATGCATAAAACGTGGTTAGTCTGTGAGTCTGCGAGTTTAGCCAAGGTTTTTCTGCTTTGCCCGAGTTCGTATGCGAAAAGGAGAAATAAAAAGGTAGGCTGGATGGTATCGGCGGGATCTGTGTGGTATACCTGTGTGGTGTGTGTGTGTGGTGCAGGTGTGGGCGTGTGTCGTAACGCCTGCCGCCGCCGACGCGCGACGCAACGTTGCGTAGCAGGTGTGCGTCCACACTGGACATACTTTACTACTAGTTGTGGAAGTTTTTACTATATATATATTTTTTTGTTAAATTCATCACCTGTATCAACTTTTGCCATTTATTTTTTTTATGTTGAAAACTCCTCAACAAACTCATTGTCTACTTTACTTCCCTCTACGCGACTTCCAAGCAATATTGCATTGCTATTTTTAAGAATCGCGCAGTGCATCCATGATCCTCAATTTTACAAAGTATATCGGATGGTTATCAACAAATATAATACATTTTCTAAACAAACATGTTTCTTTGTTGAGCCTCATATGATTTCTTCTCCAGAATCCAGATCACATTGTTTTGTATGGTGTACAAAAAAGTAATCAAAAACAAATTATTAGTTAATTTCCGTTACTCTCTCTCACCAATTGACACCTTTGAGGATACGATATGTATTTACAAAATGATTAAGGTACAATGGTCGTGGCATCCGGTGTGAACGCGGCCCCTCACGGAAAGTAAAGTTGGTGGAGCAGTGGCGGCGCAGTGTTGCTCCGAACGGCGCGCAGACCGGTCCGCCATGTCGCGCTGACAGCCCGCGCACCTCCTGTCAAACTGACAACTACTCACTGACAACTCCGACTGACAAGTGAACAATGTGGCCAGTGCTCAGCCTCCTCGCCGGCGCCCTCCTGGCGGCCGCAAGCGCACAGGTAACAAAGTGCACATTAACCACGCATTATCATGCACCATGCACAGTATTATCAACTGTCTGCACCTCCACCAAACTATAAGTCTTTATACTCTAACATAACACAGCTACGGGTTTTTGTTGCGTTAATAACTAATGTCGTCATCGCGACACAATAGAATAAGCAAACACAAAAAAAACGATTAACGGACCTTTGAGACCGCCTCAAAGTCACTTTAATCTATATCTTAAAAGTTGTTGCAGCTGGACGGTTGAAACTATCAAAGTTTCCCGTACGCCTACGTCCTAAAGTCCTTGCAAAATTTGTGTTATCTTAAGTTATATCATTGGCACCGAACCAGAGCTGTACATAAATGTTACCTAATTGGTGTTTGTTGACCGACTATCGAAAGTACTTTAAATGCCGAACCATTAGCATAGCCTTGACAGAATTGATAGCCAGAGTTTTACTAATAAATAGTATTGTTTATGTTAGTTTGTACCACTAACAAACTTGTTCTACCAATAATCAATAGACATAAAATATAAATAAGATTACATAAAAGAATTTTAAGCTACCTAGTTTACTGTAACTTCATTCCAAGAAAAAGTTATTAGATGATTCATTGAAAGAAATAGAAATCAAAGAGATTCATTTGTGCGGTACAAATGAGTTCTTATTGCATTACGTTGATAACTGTTGCAATACGATGTTATGTACGTGAACGTAACTCATTGTACCGCATATCTCGCATCGAACAGTTCGCACCATGGCTGTACCTACGTGTTTAATCAAATGCCATAAGCAAATATGGGGCACACTGTATGTATAGTTTAGTTATGTAGGTATGTGATGAGGTACTATGTAAATGAGTTGGAGGAAGGCTGATCAGCTGCCGGCTGTATAAATAGCGCTTAATTTAATACGCCTCTGCTTTAACATTGTTTTTGTATTAAACTTGTCGTAATATATTTTATGATGTCCTTCTATACGTTTCTTAGAATAGAATTACGTTTATCTGCGAAGGTTATAATCAATCCATATTTTCTAATACTGTTGTTCCTCAAGCTATGTCATTAATTAAATAGTGTATACATATTATGCTTAGACTTATTGGCCTGTGGGGTCTATGAGACCTATACCACAATAATACAGCGAAATGAAACGAACTGAAGTAATATATACAAGAAACTTTTAGGTCTCTAGTCTACATACTTATTTATCACGATTCTGATTCGGATTCTTTACTCTATGCGCCTTTGTGTGGCTAAGTATCCCTATTGATCAATCGAATATATCTTAAAGGTCGATAGCTATAGGGAACCTAAATTGTCGATGGGTAGTCGACTCTAGGACGCAGTTGAACACAAAATATGTAAAATGATTTGATTAGTACATGTATCTGTCTTGCCCATCGCCTACTTTATCCGTGTTAGGCTCCAATTCTAGCACTTGATACTTTAATTCATAGGTCAGCGAATAATAATACGCTTTGCATATAGTTAATTAATAATGAGCATCCTGTATCCAAAATGTCAAGCGGTAACTGAAATTAGCGGAAATGAAGTTCTACATTATAGGAAAATATTCATGTACCTTGTATGTGTACTCTATATCTAAGTGCCCAAAGCAGTACCATAATACACTCACTGGCTTGGTTTGGTTCAGTAAGAACCGGCCTGGAAAATACATAGCACAAAACTTATACCACTGAAGTATGTGCCATAGATGATAGAGGTGCACCTCTATCATCAAAAAAAGCTTCACTTAGTGCACTAAGAATAGCTTTTTTGAGACCAAACCCTGAGTAATTTTGTCTGGTAATTGAAGTAGATGAATGAAAACAAAGTCGCAACCACCAATCAATTATATTTCGATATTAGCAACATTGAATGCTATATCAAATTACCCATTCTCCAAAGTTATAGAGCTCTACTCAATTTTCAACCTCAAACAATCGGTTTTCTTAATAATAGATCATAGTAGTAAACTGGACATCAAGTTACGCAACAGTAAGTACAAGTTTTGCATTTGTAACTGGTCATAACCCAGTTTAACTAATGGTTAGCTGAGAACAATACCTTCGGTAACTTTAACTTTATGTGCTAGATACAATATTGCACTAATCGTTACTACAATATACGAGTAGTAGTATGGTAGTACTATGTTATGGTTACACATTTACATAATATTTTCACGACATGTCAGTTGCATGTTAAGTGACATGAACAAAGTGCTAATAATGGGAAACTCACACTCCTCAAGCCTGCTCTAGTTTTATAGTTCTTACCTAAACGATTTTGAGCCAAAGCTAAGATGACTCTATGGCTCATATAACACAGGTACCTATGTATAGGTAGCTTTTATAGACTTTTACATGGGGGATCTTAAGATATGTAAAAAAAATTGAATCAAAGTTATTAAGGAATTTCGCTCTTATTATTGGAGCCACGAGCCAGATACTATAAATGCAATGATATAGATTAAATAATACCCTCTTCCAAGTCTTAGAATAAAATTAGGACACACATGATCGCCTAAAGCAAACACATACTGAATGTAACTACACATGTAAATAAAACGAACCCTGCCTCCAATTTAGGCCATATTAGGTTCTGCTTGGCACGCCAATGCCAGGCGTCTGGTGCTGCCGGCGCGGGCGCAAGGTCACCGCCGCCTACGCATCCCACGCCTCGGCCAATACTCGAGTTCGTCTTAATAACGATTAAATGCTTTTGACTTTTAAATGCTAAAACTTACTGCCCTTTTATGTGGCAATTAACTGGAAATTGGACCTTGCATAAAGAGCATTTTTTTTAGGCTGTTGGTAGTAGTCGTGTTCTAAATATTTTAATTGAGGTGATATTTTTTGCAATTGCTGTTAATTTTACCCATATTAGCTCTTTTAGCTCCTTAATCGAAATTCATTCTATTTTTACACTATCTCACCTGATGGTAAACGATAATGTGGTCCACAACGCAGCACGATTGCCTAGAAGTAACCTATTCATTCTTGACTTAAGGACCCCCAGGTAGGATTCTTCATGAATCTACGGCTATTTATTCATCAGGTTCTATTCATAAAGCTTAGTTTAAATCCTGAAGGTGCAAACAGCCTGCCGTAGGCGCTGCATACCAAAACAACAATTGTTCATTCATTCAAGGAAACCAACGGTGACTCAAATCGCAATATTGACTCATACGGTGAACATAACACATACTTACATAAATTAATTTTAATACTGAATCACTACGTTAACAGATATTTTTTTTAATTATTGGATAGAACAAATTGTATAATTGGTAGAGTAGAGAGAGATAATTATACTTAAAGAGTTTTATTGGAATACCTTTCGGGACACCAAAAAAGATTAAATTTTAGGTTATGACCAATATTACTCGTTTTTTTTATTTTTATATGTACTTCTATAGAAATGTTTCTCTACTCTCTTTAAGAAAAAACGTTACCCCAAACTAGGAATAACTCCTATGTCGTGGGTGCGTTCAAGAACATTTAAACATACATAATGTATGATACCCAGACCCGGAACACCTATCTGTAGTTATAAATATAAATTATTTCTAAACTAGCAGCTATTAACGAAAAAAGTTTAGAAAATAAGTTATAACCTCAGCTAAATGTTTTGGCGAATCGGTTCGTAAATCTTATATTGTTGATACATAGACTTGGTTCCATTCAAGTTTCTATGTCAATCACTCGCCATCAAACATAACACTATGTCAAATCAAAGTAATGGCTATATTTACTATAGATTACATTAGAACGTGCGGTTTTCTCAAACAAACAAAAGTCGAAAATCTTTAAATGTAGTTCATGGGATTTGAAAGGCTACAGACAAAGAACGAATGATTATTTTGTTATTAGCTAGCTTTCAACCCATGTTCAATAATAATGTGCTCATTCTGATGTTAGAAAATCATTACCCTTCCTTTGGGCTTTGCCGTTCGGTTAACAAAATAATTTTAAAGAAGAATGAAAATAATAAATTATAGACCGTTGTTCCGAGTACGCGATGAATAGCTGTTAATCACTTTATCATCATTGAAGCAAAAATATTTTCATAGCTAAGACTAAACTTATGGCTGTAGTTGTTGTTTGAAAAAGTCTTTAAGACGTTGTCATTAGAACTCGAAAATTGCTGGTTTTCTAAAACAATTTTTGCCAAATCTGTTTAGTTTGAAACTGCAGAAAAAAAATATGTTAATTTTGACTACATTTCTGAGAACTTGGTTGTTACCGAAACACATTTAAAAATAAAAAACCCTCGATAGAAATGATCGTCATACTTACCTCTGACTATGATCTATATCAAAAAAAAAAACTCTTTAAAAAAATACAACCGACTTCTAAAAATTGCAAAATAACTTTCATTTCGGAATTCGGTGTATATATTTTTTTTGTTTCTTCTTTTTTCTTTCTTTTTTGGACTGTGTAAAAGAGGATATGGGTAAAAAAGGGGTGACAACAGATATGACGACTAATAGAGGAGTATGGAAGAAAAAGACATGTTGCGCCGACCCCAAATAAATTGGGATAAGGGCAGGAGAATGATGATGATGATGATTTTTTTTGTTTCTTCGTTATTTGACACCGACTTCCGAAATTAAAGTTATTTTGCAATTTTTAGAAGTTGGTTGTATTTTTTGAAAAAAGTTTTTATTAACGCGTCAAGCCCCTCATTAGCAGACACAATTAAAAACCTATTGTTCAACCAATTAAAAAAAAAAGGGAAACCTTTTTATTTTTTTTTTATTGTTGTTTTACACCAGAAGTAAAACTAAATATTAAAGTCATGCCCGAATAGATAACACCAATAACATGGAATTTGAACATTTGGAGACAACCAAAATGTCATCTGTGTATACATATTGTTTGCTTATGTTGATTTTTTCAAAAAGTGCAGAATTAATTTCGATAAAATTTATATTGCACCACCTCTGAAGTATGACCTATCATACAAAAAAAGAATCATCAAAATTTATTCACAAATGGCGGAGATATCGCGTAACAAACATACAAAAAAAAAACATACAGACGAATTGAGAACCTCCTCTTTTTGGAAGTCGGTTAAAAAAACCCATATTACTAGCCAACGTCGGTGAAAATAATAACAAATAATTAATCAAATCTTAATGATGTTAATTGTTGATTAGTTTTAGATTTTTAGTAGTGCAGCTTAGTTTTTAGTAAATCGATAAAATGCTACACATTTTGCAATAAATTGCAAGCATTGTGTCGTCGCGCATCTCTTTCTTTTCTATGCAATCCGAGAGAGGTCTTTCTTTAGACAGTTTAAAAAGTGTATGTCCTTTGCAACTAGTAAGAACTGTTTTATTATTTATGCTACTGCAGTTATTGCTTTCATAATTTATCTACTAAGTCATCTTGATACACGCAAATAATAATTCACTTAATTTTTTAATTAGCGAGGTTTTATTCCACTCATAGCTTCCAACGAAATATAAGCACCTAAGCAGCATATACGTAGGTTCATCTGATTCACCGAGTCGCTGTTGAATCGTTATTTTCTACTACACCCTAGGATTTGCGATAGAATTTACTTCACTTTAGTAATACAATGATTGAAATTAACGGATGATTTGGTACTAAAGTAGAGTAAGTATCTGCAATATTAGAAAATTCAATTTTTATGTGATGAGACATCCTTTCAACTTGTTTATGGCATGCTATTATGTACACCTTTCATTAATCCAATGTAGTTTAATTGTATGCTAATATCTAGTTACTCTAATTTATGGTTTTATACTCATAGCAACAATTAAGTACAATAAATCTGTTTTTATACCTGAATTTACGATCTACTGAGTGCTGGTTTTGCTCTTACCTACTCTTCCGACAAAAATCCAAAACATGGCAAATATAAAATGATGTTTTCCGCTGATGGCGCCCAGGTAGGTCGCTGCAAATACAACTTGGCAAAATGGGGTTTGATAGACTTGTCTGATACCCAATGTGAGTGCGGTGCCCCTATCCAGAACATGACTCAGACACTGGAATACCCCAAGTGCCCATACACCTGCTATAGTGAACCTAATGAACACTTATGACGCTGCAATTAATGTGGCCAGCTTCCGGACCCAAAGTATTTAAAAAGTTAGGAAACTATCGATTCGAAAGAATAAGAATCTGAAGCTGGCCTGCTGCGAATTTGGAGTTAAGAATGTGTCAAACGCTACTTTAATGCCCAAGTTTTAGCACTTTTGATAAATAAAAATAAATAAAATAAAAATAGACTTTATTTCCCAAAAGAAGTACCTACATTATGATTTGAGTTTACTATATTAAAAAAAAACTAAAAATTATGGGTTCATCCATTCCTGGATGAAGGCCTCCGCCATCTGTTGCCACTGGTTCCTTTCATTTGCCGTCCTGGTCCAGATATTCCCAGCTATAGCGGTGATGTCGTCTTGCCATCTTTGTATGGGTCTACCGCGCTGTCTCTTTCCATCTCGTGGGTACCAATGTAGGACACGTGCGCTCCATCTGTTGTCTGTGGTCCTCGCGACGTGACCTGCCCACCTCAATTTAAGTTTGCCAGCTATGTTTAGAACGTCTTCTAGCTTGGTCTTTGCTCGAATATTGCTGCTTCTGATGCGATCTTGTATTCTTAGACCCATCATACTTCTTTCTACAGCTCTTTAAAAGGATCTCAGTTTAGTTCTCATGTTTCTGGTCGTAACCCACGTTTGGCACCCGTAGAGCAGGGTTGGCAGTACGTTTGAGTCGAATGTATGTTCCTTTATGTCGTTTGGGTATTTTCCTTTGAATAATTCTTTGAGTGACCAATACAATTTCCATGCAATGGTTATTCTGCGCCGGATTTCCCTATTGGTCCTATCAGAAAAACACACGTTTTGTCCCAAATAGACATAGTTGTCGACATATTCAATTTGTTGGTTGTCTACAGTGACTGGTATTGGTTCGCCGTTTGTCATAATTTTTGTTTTCTCTGAATTCATTTTCAGTCCACACTTTTGATAAATGCTCAACATCAAATTTATAAATCAGGAGATGATGAAGATAATCTTGTTTAAGACTTAGAAGACCGAGAATTAGTGTAATCACTGTATAGCAGGTTCTTATTTCAACATTTTCTACCCGGAAGATATGACAAACAGGCAGAGTGCTGACTAATCATGTTTTTTCCTACACACAATTGAATTTGATGTATAAGACGAATATTATCTTGAGTTTAGAAACCGCTAATCAGTGTTAACTATGCAAATGGTTACTGAGTTTTAAAAATAAGGCTGTTAGAATAATGAACAGACGTATGTTTACATCGGATATGTTCAGTAATACATGACATCACGTTAGTGTGAACAAATGGGACATGAGTGCGCGCGCGCAGAGCTAGTGCAACACGCATCGCATATCTATGTGGCACTCAAGGCGATTTGACAATTAAATGCGCGTTTTTACTCATACGTTACTGGTTTTATGTATAACAGGGTTTTATGGTTTTTGTTTTAGTATTGTTGTATCAGCTGTTGGTTTAACTGTACCTATAGTCAGATAAGCAATAAGTACCTACATATGTTTTATTGTAGGGACATCACATTACCACTACTTATTTATTGATATTTTTTGATGAGATGGTTTGAGATTCCTGAAAATAAAGAAAAAATAAAGTCAATCAATAACTATTTCAAATTATGCCTGTAACTGTAATTTTATAGAATTCGGATAATAAACTAAACTTTATTTTCTTAAAAATTACCAAAAGTATAAAAATAACTTAATGATCATAGAAACAGACGGTACTAACTTTCGTATATTTTATTTTATTTAATCATTTATTTCGAGTTACAACGAAACTCATAGGGTAAGTAACAATAAATATACTTATTACTATGTTAGTAAGACATAAGACCATATAACATCAACAGCGACATACACACATAAACAAACTATTAACAAATAAATTAATCAGCTGATTGCTTCAGCATTCCACCCGAAATACTGGCGCAACGATTAACGACACAACAGTCCAGTCTGTCAGCAATCATGCCCAGGATGCCGCTGGAACTGGCTCGCACCCTGCGCACCAATGATGCGCATCTTTTACGCATTAATGCATAAAAGCAATCAATACGCATTGCCGCAAACTTTCTGATGCGCTACAGAAGCGAGGCAATCCCATCAACACCCTGAAAGCATTATTATACTGTACGCGAAGGGCGCTGTACGACTTTTGCGTGTAATGTACCCACAGGCTACAGGTGTAGAAAGATGAACAGAAGGTTCTAAACAGTATTTTCTTAACCTCCGTAGAAGCACACATGAACTTGCGGGCAATCATATTGGCTCTGACCGACAGCGCCCTCCGCTCTCTCTCAATGTCGTCATCGTCCCTGAGGCTAGCGGTCAAAACGTGCCCAAGGTACCTAAATGTGTGTGTTCGTGCACCGCACTGATGTGATCAAACCTACCTAGACCTAGCAAAAGTTCATTCGTAAAAACATTCGTTCAACACTCTCGCTCACACCATCGTGGCATTAACTTGTGCAACCATATTTTGTAAAAGACAAGAATAAACGCATTAAAATTGGAGTCAGATTAATTATTCATCGAACCCTGGGTCGAGACATGGTGACCCCGACGTGATCAAGCCAAAATCAAGAAGATTCTGCGCAGCTATCGGCATATTTCAAATTGCATCGTCATTGTCGAAAGCGGACTTTGTACTCGACGCACACTGATTTTGAAATACGTTGCCCAGCCGTTGAATTTCATCTTCGATTTGTACATCTTTGAAGAATCAAATCTACAAAGAGATTGGTTCTATGTATTGAGCAGAACCGAGTGACTATCTCAGTTTCCTGCAAGCAGTTGGTGAGCAGCAATTATTTAAGCCGTTCAACCGCCATCTTTCAAGCAAGTTCCTGTAGATTTGAAGAGAGATTGGTTTCTTTAACCTGAGGAGAAACCGCTAGAAAATCTCGATATTGTGGACAGTCAACCGAATAGTGCCAAGGAAATACGATTGAAGCCAAAACTCATCGCCAGGAGATAATCCCAGAGACAGCTTGTAACCCAGCCGGTCAGCTATACTGTGAACAAGGAGCGCCGCAGCCACGGTTAAGCCAGGGAAGTGATCCATCCTTTATTCCTCTATTATTTTTTCATAATTCCTGTCCTCTATTTGCCTGAGAAGTGTGCTGATTTTCTTCATTAGTCAAATTTTATGCGAAAGTCAAGTATTTTACACAAGCTAAATAGCTTTTCATCATTAAAATATAACCAAAAACATTAATAAGTCGCAAGCCGTGCAGCTCATTGTTCTTCAAAGCCACGTGCGCATGCGACAATTGCCAATCTAAGCTTAATCGCACATATTTCCTAAAATCTTCATTCCATAAGCACGTATTTGCCGTTTAAACTATAAAATATTCAATACTTTGCTAAAATTCATCTCACAAGTTTATAGGTTAGTGCATTACCTAATCGCTAAACATTTAATTTCCTTTGTTCAAATTAAACCGCTTTATTTGTATAACTAACCAATATTTATTCAATTACGCATTCCAGTGCATTTTGTGTGTGAGTGAGAAACGGACCAGCTGACGCCCGTCGTTCATTGCTTCATTCGGCGTCGGCGCGTTATCTATCGCCGGCCGGTCCATCAGCTGATTTGTCCCGTCACCTGTGATTGTGGCCTTGAATCATCAACGCATACGCTGGATTGCAATTAAGTATTCTTATTATTTAATTATCTGTGTGTTTAATTGTGTATTGCTGAACTTTAACTATGTCACATACGAGTACAAGTGATATGCGTTCTAAATCACCTGTTGAAAGTGTTAAACTTCAAGTTCCTACCGCTAGTTATTCAAAATATGATTTGAAAGATTTGATTATAAAGCGCAGTTCAATCAAAGGTCGTGTAACTAAATTCAGTAAGTTTTTGAACGAATTAACTTCATTAGAAAAACCTACGGATGCTGAAGTGCAAACTTTAGTGAATAGGTACGAAAGGTTTCGTGAATTGTTTATTTATTTTGAAGATCTGCAATCAGACATAGAATTATTAAACTCCTCAGAGTTAGAAAGTGAACTTGACATTAGAGATGCCATCGAAGGTAATTTTAGTTCGCTGATTGCTAAGGCTAAATTATTTATAGATGCTAATCTTCCGAAACCAAGTAGTAGTCCTGATTCTCCTCATTCTTTACGCGATTCTTATAAATACTGCAATAACAAACCTATGAGTTTTAAATTACCTTTGATTACAATAGCAAAATTTGATGGTAATTTCTTTAAATGGATGGAATTCCGTGATACATTTACTTCTTTAATTCACAGCAATGACAGAATTGAACCTATACACAAGTTTCATTACTTGATCTCTTACCTTGAGGGAGAGGCTTCCAATGTCATCAGCAACTTATCTGTTTGTTCTGCAAATTATGAAGATGCCTGGAATCTCCTCTGTGAGAGATACAACAATGTTAAACAGCTGAAAAGGAATCATTTTAATTCATTTTGTAATTTTCCACCTACCTCTCGAGATTCTGCCAAGTCTCTGCGATTTTTGATAGACCATGTCTCTAAAGGCTTACGTGCCTTGAAGACTCTGGGTGAGCCTACAGAGTGGTGGGGCGGTCTAATTGTCCATTTGGCATCGGCGAAGCTCGATAGCAGTACTATGTTTAAGTGGGAAGAATATACAAACACAATAGAAAATTCTCCTACATTGCAGGAATTCTTTCAATTTCTCCAGAATCGAGCTAATATTTTAGAGGCTGTTCAGAGTAATAAGTCAAATTTAAAAGGTGAAACAAAGTCTTCATCTTCTCATAAAAATGATAAGTCTCATACTAAGTCTTTTGCCATTTCAGCTGATGTTGACACTTCCTCTGACGCGTGCATCCTGTGCAAGGGTAGTCATCGTTTGTACGATTGTGCGTCTTTCTTGGCCAAGTCACCAGTAGATCGGGCCTCGGAGGTGATGAGATTGAAGCTGTGCCTGAATTGCTTGCGTAAGGGACATTCATCACGCCAATGCAGGTTAGGTCCATGTTCTACTTGTAATAAACGACACAACACCTTGTTGCATAGGGAACCGTCTCAGGCTGTGAACACATCAAATGTTCACACGTCTGCACCCTTGACTTAAGGTACAGTCGAGCAAGTTTCAAGTGCTGCTGCTGATAATGTAGTTAGCATGTCTGTCAAAGCCAACCACAGCGTGTTGCTTTCAACAGCTCTGGTTGATGTTTTTAATCCAGTAACGAATCAATGCACAACAATTCGAGCTCTGCTAGACAGCGGGAGTCAGTCTTCTTTAATCACTGATAGTTTGAGAAATAAACTTCAGTTGACTCCTCAGCCAACCCAGGTCGAGGTTGTAGGTATAGGAAATATTTCTACTTCTCAATCACTACAGAGATGTGTAGTGCAAATTAAATCAAAACACAATGATTTTAAAGCAAATGTGTCTTGTTTGGTATTGCCTCAGCTAACAGGTGATTTACCTAAAAAATCATTTGATATTACGCAAATCAATTTACCTCCTAATATTAAATTAGCTGATCCCACATTCAACCAATGTGCTAAGGTTGATATGTTGATAGGTGTCGATTTGTTTTGGTCGGTTATAGAGGGTGAACAAATATCTCTTGGTCCCAACCAACCTATCATGCATAGGTCGAAGCTAGGTTGGATTTTGGCAGGCCCACTGTATGTTCGAGATATTTGTAAGTCGCGAAACAAATCTATAAACTGTAGTCATGTTGCTGTCGATTGTACAGATAGTTGTGTGTCAAATGAATTATTAGACAAAAGGTTGGCGAAGTTCTGGGAGTTGGAACAAATTCCTCACTCGCACAATTTTGAGACAGAGGAAGACATTGCATGTGAGAATCATTTTGTTACCAATACCACCCGAAATAATGAAGGCAGGTTCATGGTTAAGTTGCTCCTTCATACGGAACCCGACTGTCTAGGAAATTCATTCATAATGGCTAAAAGGCAATTTTTCGCGTTAGAAAAACGTTTTAGTAAAAATCCGGAACTGAAGGACATGTATTCAAAATTTATTCAGGAGTATTCTGACCTAGGGCATTTATCGGAATCTAGTGTTTTAAGTCCCCAACAGTCTTACTTTATTCCGCATCATGCAGTTATAAAACCAACTAGCGAGTCAACAAAATTACGTGTGGTATTCAATGGTAGTGCACCTACAACGTCAGGATATTCCATTAATGATCTCCAGTTAACCGGTCCAAGTATACAAGATTCATTGTTAAATATTTTGCTTCGATTTCGCCAACACGCCTATGTTTTATCAGGCGATATAGAAAAAATGTACAGGCAGGTCCTAATTCACGAAGACCATCGTAATTTGCAATTGATTTTATGGCGTAATTGTGATACTGAGCCACTAAAATCACTCAGATTGAACACAGTTACGTATGGGTACACTAGTTCAAGTTTTTTAAGTACTCGTTGTTTATGGCAACTAGGCGAAGAATGTAGTGACTCTAAAATTAAGGCCATAATACAAAATGACTTCCTTGTGGATGATTTGTTGACAGGTTGCGATAGTGAAGCTGAATTGATTAAAATTAGGGACGCAGTAGAGAATGCTTTGTCAGCTGGTTGTTTTGCATTGCGAAAATATAGGTCGAATTCACGCTCCTTAATTTCAGAATCCCAAAATATACAACGCAATCTAATAATCAGCTCATCATCACACACGCTAGGAGTGGGATGGAATCCTAATGAGGATTACATTCATTTTCCCACAAATTATGAGAATAGAAGTGCTAACCCTACTAAAAGATCCATATTATCTGATTCATGTAAAGTTTTCGATCCTCTTGGTCTGTTAAGTTTGTTCACTATTAAACCTAAAATATTAATTCAACAGTTATGGGTGCAAAAAATCGACTGGGACGTACCAGTGCCTAACGATATACTTAAATCGTGGCAATCTTTCATAAATAATATGTCTAATATTCGCAATATATTCATTCCCCGTCATGTGTTATGTAACAATCCGGTTTTGATAGAATTGCATTGTTTTTGTGATGCGTCTACGACCGCCTATGCCGCATGTGTTTACTTGAGATCAGTAAATAGTCAAGGTGACGTCACAGTGCGATTGCTGTGTGCTAAGGCTCGTGTTGCGTCGGTGAAACCTACTACGGTGCCTAGGCTTGAGTTGTGTGCGTGCTTACTGGGAGCTCAGCTCGCCGCGGCCGCATGTCGCGCACTGCGATGTGTTATCACTCAAAAGATATTTTGGTCTGACTCATCCATCGCGCTAGCATGGTTAGGGGCTAGGTACGATAAATTAAAAACCTTTGTTGCTAACAGAGTGTGCAGTATCCTAGAGCTTACCGAAGGCTCGGAATGGCGTCATGTGCCTACCACACTCAACCCTGTAGATTTGGCTTCAAGAGGAGTAGATGCAAATAAAAATAATATCTTAAGCTTATGGTGGAACGGTCCTTCGTATTTACTTGAGTCGGATACATTTTGGCCAGTAAATAATAAAATAATAAACGATATTAGTGACTTACCTGAGATTAAATTAAATGTATGTACAAATAATGGTAACGGTACAAATAAATTAATCAGTTTCGATAAATATTCTAAGTTTTCTAGAATATAACGTTCTTTTGCTTATGTACTTAGATTCATACATAATTCCAAAAAATCTAATAATAAAATTACGGGTGTTTTACAGCCTGATGAACTTAAAGCTTCATTAGAAGGCCTGGTGCGTCTTGCTCAAGATGAACTTTATGGTTCAGAATTGTTAATGCTTCGTTCTCAAAAGACACTAAGTCCTAAAAATCCATTGTTAGCTTTAAGTCCTTTCTTAGATAGTAAAAATATTATGAGAGTTGGAGGACGTCTAAAATATTCTTCTTACTCATTTGAGAAGCGTCATCCAATGTTGTTGCATGCTGGGCATAGACTTGTAAAATTGTTATTTCAGCATGAGCATTTACGTCTTCTCCATGCTGGTCCACAGTTACTTCTTGCATCCATTCGTGAATTCATATGGCCCATTGCTGGCAGAGATCTCGCGCGGACCACTGCGAGGCAGTGCATTGTTTGTAGGAAGGCAAGCGGGAAAACGTTAACACCCATGATGGGTTCCTTACCTGAACAGCGTGTGAATCCCGACTTCCCATTTGCTAGTACTGGTGTCGACTTCGCTGGACCATTTTTAATAACAGATAGGAAGGGGAGAGGTTGTAAAATTACGAAATGCTACCTTTGCATTTTCGTCTGTCTACGGTTTAAATGTCTACATCTCGAAGCCGTGAGTGAGCTTTCGAAAGATGCTTTTGTACTTTCTTTGCGACGTTTTATCTCTCGCAGAGGAAAACCTTCTGAAATATTCTGCGACAATGGCCGCAATTTTGTTGCTGCGGACAAGGAAATTCGGGACTTGATCTCGAAGTATGCTGATGATATTTCAGGCTTTACTTCGGGTGAGGGCATTAAGTTTAAATTTCAACCAGCGTATGCGCCCCATTTCGGAGGCTTATGGGAGGCTGGCGTGAAATCTGTCAAATTTCATTTAAAAAGGGTTTTAGGTAATGCACATTTGACGTTTGAAGAGTTAGCCACTTTGTTCGGTCAGATCGAGGCTATCCTTAACAGCCGCCCTTTATATCCCTTATCCTCTTGTCCTGATGACCTTCAGTCCTTAACCCCGGGTCACTTCCTGATCGGTCGACCGCTTACTTCAATGCCGTCTCCTAATCTAGATGACTTAAATTTCAACAGACTGGACCGTTTCCAGCGACTGGAACAGCTGCGCCAAGGTTTTTGGAAACGCTGGCAGCTAGAGTATATAGCTGAGCTGCAGCAGAGGCAGAAGTGGAGAGTTCCCACTCGACCACTGCGAGCTGGCGATTTAGTATTGCTGAAGGAAGAAAATGCTCCACCCATGTCTTGGAAATTAGGTCGTATTCAATCTCTGTTCCCAGGAAAAGACGGAGTGGCTCGAGTTGCCGAAGTCAAGACAACTTCCGGCACTTACCGAAGAGGTGTGAAGTACCTATGTCCCCTGCTGGATGCTACAGAGGATGCTTCATTGGAGCCAGGAGCTTCCAAGGCCCCGGAGGATGTTCGTGCACCGCACTGATGTGATCAAACCTACCTAGACCTAGCAAAAGTTCATTCGTAAAAACATTCGTTCAACACTCTCGCTCACACCATCGTGGCATTAACTTGTGCAACCATATTTTGTAAAAGACAAGAATAAACGCATTAAAATTGGAGTCAGATTAATTATTCATCGAACCCTGGGTCGAAACAGTGTGTATACCCTCGATAACGGTACACCATTGATTTCGACTGCAGGTACCGTTTCAGGGTATTTTCCACCAGCTCCAAACACCATAACAACACTTTTTCTAACATTATACAATAGGCCGTGAGCACTAGCGTACTTCTCACACACACTCACCAGTTTCCTCAAGCCACAGACTGAGGCACTGAGCAGCACCATGTCATCTGCATAGCTAATATTGTTTACGCATACGCCATCAATATAACATCCGACTCTAGTGCTGCTCAGCTCCACAATCAACTGGTCCATGTACAGGTTAAAGAGTGTAGGAGAACTTAGCCCCCCCTGCCTTACACCTGACTCCAGACCATATGGACTCGAATATGCCCCGACCCATCTAACACTGTTGACCTGATTCCTGTACCAAAATTTAAAAATGTTGATGACTTCAGATGGTAGCTTAGCATCGTTAAGTTTCTTCCAAAGAGTGTCGTAGGAAACCAGATCAAAAGCACTGGATAGGTCAATGAAACAGGCGTAAACAGGCGTGCTCCGGCCTGTATAGTACTCCACAGTGTGCTTAAAGCCCAAAATCCCAGTTTCAGTGGACAACCCAGGTCGAAACCCAAACTGGTTGTGATGCAATTTAACAAACGCTTTTAATTGCGCATTGAGCACACTGTCCAATACCTTGGATACAAGCGTACAATGAAATAGGTCTATAATTATTTTTATCCGTTACTAAACCGGTTTTATTTTTGACTACAGGCACTATTATAGTTTTTAACATATCTTGGGGGAGATATGCATGACTTAAACAAAGGTTGTAGAACAACGCTAACACACGCGTCAAGTGAGGGCCCGCATGCCGAAGATGCTCAATGCTGAGCCCATCGTGACCGGGAGACTTGCCTCTTGACATGGACAGTATGACAGACGCAATGTCTTTAGTAGTTGCCCTGACCACTACTTCCCCTTTGGACTCAACATCAATCATCCCCAGCGATGGTCCTAACGGTGACTTAACTTCAAACTTATCTTTGAAAAGTTCCGCTATTTTTTGTGCATCACTCACACCATCGACGCACACAGGGACGCTAGGTTTATCATTCATTTTGTTAGTATTTTTCCAGAATCCACGAAAATCCCTATTCAGATGATTAGATGCCAGAATATCCATTTTAATCCTATCCTCTCGGCTTAGCTTGTTTTGATGTGTCATAATCTTGTAGGTACAGAAATAGCAAAACATGTTGACAAAACCTAACCAGAGACGTCTATTTAAAATTAAATCCTACCGAGTAGTAAGTAGAGCATACACGATCACTATTACGAATACTACATATTACAGATATTACTCAATGCATTGCTTATGTTTTGCAACTGTAACTAGATGCATGACTGCATTCATTGGGTAGTTGCATATGATGTCCCGAAAACTTGACACCCATTCACATAAGGGAAAGCACCTAATGAGTTGTTCGTTTGTACTTTAAATACGTAAAGTTTGGTGATTGAGCTAAGTGATACCGAGAGGCAACTCGCGGCCTCCACGACACGCGCCGAGGTCGCATCTTCCTCTGCTCATTACCTTGTTTAATTTATGCTTGGCTTCATTATTAATGCTCAGTTTAACTAGGTAATGAAACGATATGATATAATGTTCGAAATTATCAGAGCATTTAACTCTTACATAAACATATTTATTTTCATATCTATCATTTTAGTGCTGACATAATAACAAGGCTGGTTCCCACGAGTTACTTATTCTCGGTTAATTATCAGATAGATCTCGTAGACTATTTTTCGGTGAATATGCTATAGTGGGCGCTAAGACATTCGCCACGCATGCGCGCTGCAGGCTTCGCTCTGATTGCCCCGTGGGCTGATCGAGGCTCGATAGCGACGCTCGCGGAAGTATCCATTGCCCCAGCCGCTCCACGTTCGGTATATTAAAGCGTAACATCATCCTTTCTATCTATCAAATTCATAATGTTTCGCAATTTCCAGGAAAGCTATCATTAGTATTTTATTATTCATTCTGCTTGAAAACTTTACGAGGATTCTCCACAATGCAATGGAGGAGTTTATTTTTAAACAAAACCTTGGTGTCTAAAAGATGTATTGTTGTTAATATTTTTCAGGAAACATGACAACAGTGTGCTAACGTGTAAATAACACGATATCTACGTGATTGGTCACGATTGGTATCTTACGTCACGGCTTGTCCGACTTGTTTTGTCGGACAAGCGAACATATCTGATTTGCAGGCGTGTCTGTGACACATTGTCTTCGTCCGAAATCTTTGAAAAGCGAGGTGTTACAAAAGCCCTGTCTAATTTTGGGACAACGCACTGAGGTAGGCATACGTATTGTGATCAAGACCGAGAGTATTATTTGATAATTTAATATTTGTATGAAGCGGTCTTTGGCACGAAGGTTCGGAAAAAACAAATGAAGGTCTTTTGAAGATGATGTTCTATGATTTTGTTTTTCGGGAATTTTGTCCTTTTTCTACATGATGAGTGTGTAAAAAGATCTTGGAAATGTATTTTGCATCCATGATCTCTTTGTATGGTTGTAGAACCGCAGTTACTCATAAATAATAGTATCATTAATAATGCTAATATGCAGACCTGTTCAATAGAATTATATTGCTAACCAAAGCTTTATTACTCGGCACAAAGCACATATTTTATACGCTGACCTATAAAATGACAACATCATTAATCGCAACTAGTCGTTACCATCAATCATTTCGTGTGTTGTGGCGAAAGATCCTGAAACAATCACTTACGACGTTTGGCAATAGTACGAGTATATTGACCATATGACATAGAGATTTTATGCAATTTGTCGTATAAAAATTGTTATGGACGGGGGATGTCGAAGCAAGCCGAAGGACGCCGACTACACCATCGTTTGTCAAATGACTCGTCATTATTTACTTATTTACGGTGATCGGTAGCTACCTGTCACACTGGTAATCATCATTGACCATTTCCTACTCGCTAAGTGTTGTAGGCACAAACAATAACTCTTTCCGTGGGAAGTCGCCAATTGGTGGAGTCGTTCTACCTACTTTTAGTTTTTAAGACCCCATTCCGTTAACGATTATTTTATGGGACGACCTTTTCTTAGAAACCTCATCATCATCAGCCATATCTTATAATATTGGGTTATTTCCACGTTGAGCTATGATGCTAGATTTAAGTAGGTATGTATAACAAGTTACTGGGAAAGATGCATTCCTTCAAGATTTCATAAGAAGTAGAGATAGATAGGTACTTAATCCGCCCAATACCGTTTGCAAAATAAATTAGGCATTCATATTTGGCAACCATTTTGTAACAGTGACTGATCAGATGAAATAAAGACTCGCTGAGATGTAGGATAGGTATTAGGGATTAACTTAAATAGGATCAGTCTGTTTGTTTGTCCCCGGCCAGGCCTTAGGCTATTCTAAATCCGTCAACATTTACCTGGGTCACGTACGACTAGACTAATATATATGGCGTCGGCCAAGGCCGGCCGGCGTATAAAAATGAGACACTCAAGCATAAGCGGGGGATAATGAACCGATCCTTATCCCCGTTTATGCTTGAGAATCTTATTTGCCCATTATTCCCTACTTATTTCCTCATTTTCACTTGAAGATGGAAGAAAGCGAAGACCGGCTTAGAGATTTAAAACTCCGACAATTATAAGGAAGGATATTGGGGTACCGTCTGTAGTGAGAAAGGCATTTTATAGTAGGTAAAAATAAAGTAAGCCGCTTTACAGCCGGTTTCAATTTATACAATCCAGATTTACGAAGATTGCTAGTCCGTGTAAAACTTAAAACTTTCATAATAAAATTATGTATTTCAAAGCAATAATGCGTTTCGCTATTGATATACACCAGAGTCAATAAAAAAAAACTCGAATTTAGTAGAACCTTCAAAGTAATGTAAGGTAAATATGAAACCAGAATGAGTCATTAGCACATCTTACTTCACACTGCACTCCAAACAAACATTACTTTGGCAGAACTTGAAAAATTAAACCAGCGAAGTGCTTGTCGGATTTCTCCTATTTAGGGTTCCGTACCTACCAAATGTATTTTTGACTATTTGTATGGCTTTGGGTCAACAAGATGCTTATACTGTGAAAATTTAAAGACTGTAGCTCCAACCATTTGACTGTATAACCTGTGTGACAGACGAGGGACAGGCAGACAGACGGTCAGACGGACACGTGAGTGACAACAATAGGGCTCCATTTGCACCGTTCTGGTACGGAACCCTAAAAACCAGAAACGCAATATGTTAAAATAGTGTGTAAGTTACCTAAGCAGTAAAGCACACCCACTGGGCACTGAGGCTGCGATGACGTAGCTCGGCAGAGATATTGGGGCCGTCGGAACCAGTCGGCCCACTGCGCCATGTTGCATCAAATAGTATACATATGAGAACTTCGCAGCCGATAGCTCTTATATAACTTTGCGTGCCAATTATGTGCGCTACTTTTTACTTTAAAGTTAAAGTTTGACCTTTTGATAACAAGCTTTTTTGTAAACGCAGGATATATATCGAGGGATTCTCCAAATAAATAACTTCAGTATTTATTAGCAACTATTTGATTATTTACGAAACCGATTCACATGGAAAAAGCTTGAAAAAATTCAATAAACTTACCAAA
This sequence comes from Polia nebulosa, assembly GCA_951329385.1. Lineage (NCBI taxonomy): Eukaryota > Metazoa > Arthropoda > Insecta > Lepidoptera > Noctuidae > Polia > Polia nebulosa. The sequence continues at coordinate 15,766,538 of OX589595.1, read as the reverse complement.
TTGGTCTAAATATTATTAAAAGAATGAAAATCCTTTAAAAGTATTCATTCTAACGTGTCGAGAATTCGAGGTATTAGTGCTAAGACTACCTTATTTCGCACGCAAATGGTTCCTCGAACCCCAAGCACAGCCTCTACGCGTATCTAATGACGCTCCAAGAACAGTTTCAGCTTTCTCATTACTATACCTGTGAAAATGAATGTAATTTAGTTGATAATGATATTACCTTAATAGAGAGAACAGTTATTTATTTATAACTCAATAACTACTTCATTTCCATTACCGACCTGTTCAATTATCGTAACGGCGGATACCTACGATAAATCGCCAACGCAAATATAGTGGTGCTTTTGATGAAACGAAGAAATGGTCTAGTCATGCGATAACATAACGCATATTGAATCAGCGAAACCCATCAATTAGTAACAAACGGTTCTGTACCACAGATTTACAACTAATCTGTGAAGTACTCCGGATGTGCGTGACTTTTTGTACTTACTTCCACGCCATTAGAAACAGAAGGTAACACCGAATTCAAGTTATTGTAATTATAATTTTGAATACCGAGTGTGGTGACCGTTAAGCAAATAGCGGTGAATCTCCATAGAAGGCTTCTTCTGCAAGACACGCCATTATTATTAACATCCATTCTTGTATCATTAGATACGAGATAGAATACTCAATTGCCACTAATTACCTCACATTATTTCCGGCCCATATATTCGAGCTCGTTCATTTGTGTACAATAAATTACTTCCACCTCAGTGTGCCAATGAGTTATAATAAAGCTGCTTAAACTATTTCAGTAAATCAGGGTTAGCAAATAGAAACATTGTAATTTGACCAAAAGCAAACGCAGCGAACAAAACTGAAATTAAATTACGTTGAAAAATTGCAACTGAGTAAATTGCAGTTGCGTTAAAGCATATTTGATGAGTTTTATTTGCTTTGCGTATGGGTGAGCTCGCCTAGGATTCTGTTAAAGACCACCCGCCCTCTACCCTCCACTCTCCACCGAAATTCATCAAAATGTAATTTGGAAACAGCCGGGCTCGGGCACACAGCCCCTGCAATCTAATTCTCACTACCCGTGCCGCCTACGTGCATCAAATCGTTTGTTACTACGCTCTGCTGGATCTTACGACTGTCGCTGTCACCTGCTGCTTACATAAGCAAAGGAAATACATATTTCCTATAATAATAATAAAATAATAAATTCATTTATTTCAGGCTATGAAAGCCCATAAAATTTAAATACAATTTTACAATAAACAAATTGACATTTTGCTGATACAGTACAATGGGATTACTCAAGAAACAAATTAAATTAAACATTTCAATAAATTAGAATTAAAAAAAAATAGTAATATAACTACAACTAGACACACGGTTATTCGAGCAGCAACTACTATTTACTAAAAAATTCACGAGCTAAGTAGCAACCAAAACTAAAAATCAAAAACCAAAATGGTAAGTATGATAAATATTAAGACGTTTTTATGAAAATACACACATACAATAGGGCTAGTAGGTTCTGTATCCTATTGAGATCAAATATGAATGAAACTGAAAAGCTAATCTTCAGACATGTTGCTCAACTTTAAATTATAACAAATGAATGCTAACGATACAATAAGTAATTAAATTTTAGTATCAACGCCCAGAGCCCAGATTAATACTATCTACAAGCCAGAGGCTGAGGTCAAATATGCATGTGAATGTCGGTAATTGTGCATGAAACATAAAATACTGACCCGATGACCGAATGATGAAAGGCTAATATAAATATGATGATGAATGACTGGCTCGTAGATACGATAGTGCCTTTACAATCATAGCGAGTAATGCGGGTGGCGATTGTCTGACGTTGATTGTAAGTGCAAGATAGTGGCCTTCGGGCTTTCGGTAATTGTGTAGCATAACGGGTTCTATACAAAGATAGCTTCGATATCGATAATTATGTAATTAAAGATTGTCTATGTTTTAGCTCTGAAATCCCATTCGACACAAATAACCCGCTGCGCTACCGCTACGCTTATTTAATAAAACCATCTTCGGCATTAGAGTCATAAGCTGGTTGCAGGACCAATAAATACTCCCCATGGCAAAGTTTAAATCCTATAAATTCTGTACTGCATTCATAAGGAAATTCGCCGTGTTTGCAAAGATAAAATGGAATTCCTGAAATACCAATAACAAAGGTTTGTTTTACAAGGCTGATGCGTCCCTATCTAATATTATTATATTCCTAACGGAACATCTTTATGCGATTATAAAGGGACTGATGCTGGAATGTGGAGTCTGCTTACTGTTCCACTCGTGAGGTAATTGAATCTGCTTGTGGCTAACTCATTTATCACGGACAAATTGCATAATAAATGCGTAATATTAATTACGATGCGTAGCACGCTGTTTTTTCTCAAGTATAGGTCAGGCATAGGTGGGTAAAACCAGGCCTGTGTATATTGAAAACTTATAATAATAATAATCATTTATTAATAAGCCTAAAACAAAAGGAGAGAATTTTCGAGCAAATACAGAGGTGTTTCGTGTACGTTACAATCCTTATTGTAATTAGACTAGGTGTAGGGAATGTGCATAAGAACGAGAAACTTCTGAAACCCAAACTAGGAAATGAGTCCGGTATCTCAGGTGTCAGCGTTCCTACCTGGCTATTCATTATAATTGCATAATTAAGCTGCATAGCTTGAATCAGTTCATGTTAAATTAAAATGTAATTAAAATAAATATTAAAAATAAATTAAATTAAAATATTATTACCATTCAATTAAATTACAAAAATCAATCACAGACGTACCAGAACATAAAGAATACCGAGTAAAATCTACTTGAATTCTCTGCTAAAATCATTACGTGTGAAGTTTTAGTGTGGAGGGGACTTTGAATGGTTTTTTTTGTTTCACTCTATCAACTTCAATACAAACAACAAAATCACCAGAGAGGTATCGATCTTGAATTTCTATAAAAAGTGTACAGTGTTTAAAAAAGGAAAATACGAAAATGACGTAAACTTATTTGTGGCAAACTCCGTATATGGACCACCCGTTTGACCGGCTCCCATGTAGGAAAACTGACGGAATTTATAATGCGAACACAAAAGATTGCATCGGGGAGAATTTCTAGGTAATATTAGGCGGAGCGTATTGTTCCACAGTGTTTTTAAGAAACCGATGTTGCAAAGTGACCCGAGTCCCGGCGGTCACCCGTCCGTTGACCTCGCCAGCTCGACAACATCCACATTGACAATTGCCGACGATATTTTACGAGCACCATCGGAGTCTTGAAGTGTGCACAGGCCTGCCTTATCTTGTCCTACTAATATTATAAATGCGAGTGTCTGTATGTCTGTATTCATGTGTAGATGTTTGTTAGTCAATCACGCCTAAATAGCTGAAGGAATTTGGATCAAATCTGTAACACGAGTAGACAATAACCTGGACATACTCGTAGGATAGTCTTTACCCCGCTACGCTAGTGCGCTCTCGTAGGATTATTATTATCGACATTCACGCGCGTGAAGTCACTGGAAAAAGCTAGTTTCCAACTAAATCTGCATGCATTCTTTTTTTGCACATGAAGACATAATAGCAGATTAAATTGAGATATTTCTTTTTTCGATCGGAAATTACCATATATCTATACATATAATAAATCTGTAGAAAAGTCATTTTTGTACATTGAAGAAATTGAAACAAAAAATAGCCAGCGTGTGAAAAGATAAGTAACAGAACCCATTTCCATCATTTTTGAAATTTTTGTCTGTTTGTCTGTTTGTTTGTGCGCACATCACGTAAAATCTACGAATTCAATGCTGACAATGTTTATATACAAAAATTATACGCAACTTGAGGATTAACTTAGTTTTTGTTTCATCGAAATCGGTTCACTCTATCAAAAGATATGATTAATTTAGTGAGTTCAAGAAGTAAAATATTACGTTACGCAATTAAGTATAGTACTTGCAACGACATCTTAAGACTAAAAATAGAACTAATGTTGATAGTTGAAATCTAAATCCGATAGATGGCGTTGTGCAAATGACGTCATTTTCTGAATCGCGGTGTTAAGATTTTCCGCGCGAGGATGACGTCCACCGTGTTTACTAGGCAAATTGGGTTTCGTTAGGTGTCTTAAAAGTTCTTGCGTGTGTCGTAAAAGTTTTTTGGTTGCTTGGTTTATCGATTTTCTAAATTGGTCGAAAAAAAAGTATTTGCTTATCTTATTGGTTTCGTTTGGTCAACTTTGGTCATTGGTTTGAAGTACGAAGTAAAGATTGTATTTGATTTACTTCGTAGTTTGAATCCAATAGTGCCAATCGTTATACAGTAAGTTAGTGTTGCCAATTCGTTGAGTCACGACCACGAACAGACGATACGTTGTCACACTAGACTGTTCGACGCACCGATCTTTTAAGTTTGTAGGCTATTCAGTCATAAGTGTTGTTAGTTTTGTTTATTGCTTTAATTTTCCTTGAAAATGCCTCAAAGAAAAAAAACTAACCTTTCGCTGCGTAGCCGAAATGCGAAAAGGATGAGACTTTGTAGGTCTCAGGAATCGGAAGAAGATCGTGAAGCACGGTTATCTGCTAACCGAGAGCACATCGCTCTTTCACGTGAATCGGAAACGTTCACCGAAAGGGAGTCACGTTTAAGTTCACAAAGAACACGGACCGCGACTTTGCGGTCTCAAGAGAGTATCCAGGAACGCGAAGACCGGCTGTCTGCTGATCGGGAGCGCCACTCTCTCTCACGTGAGTCAGAGACATTCACAGAAAGGGAGTCGCGCTTAAGTTCGCAAAGAACTCGGACCGCGACTTTGCGTTCTCAAGAGAATATCCAGGAACGCGAAGTTCGGCTGTCTGCTGATCGGGAGCGCCAGTCTCTCTCACGCGAGTCAGAGACTTTCACAGAAAGGGAGTCGCGCTTAAGTTCGCAAAGAACTCGGACCGCGACTTTGCGTTCTCAAGAGAATATCCAGGAACGCGAAGTTCGGCTGTCTGCTGATCGGGAGCGCCAGTCTCTCTCACGCGAGTCAGAGACTTTCACAGAAAGGGAGTCGCGCTTAAGTTCGCAAAGAACTCGGACCGCGACTTTGCGTTCTCAAGAGAGTATCGAGGAACGCCAAGCACGTCTGTCATCTGACCGAGAGCGACACGCTCTCTCGCGCGAGTCTGAATCTCTCTCCCAAAGAGAAGAACGATTACAAATAGCTAGACATAACTATGTAGGTGTACAAAGAAACAATGAAAGTTATCTTGCATCTGAAAGGGAAAGAATAGATGAACTAAGACGAGCAGAAACAGCAGAACAACGTCAATCTCGCCTAGAAATAGAACGAGCTCGATACCATATGAATAGAGAAACAAATAGCGGAGCTGATGAGTCCATGGAAAATGACGATGCAAATATTTTATTACCTTGGGACAATAGGGAAAAATCAGGGTTCACATATTCGTCTAGAATTAATTATGCTGGCTTTACTTTCGTGGGTGACATGAGAGAAATTTGTAATTTTTGTCATGCTTTGAAATGGAGGAAAGAGACAGATGGAATGTGCTGCTCAAATGGAAAAATTGTTCTTCCAAATTTCCAAGATCCACCACACTTACTTAAAAGTCTCCTGAATGGCGATCATCCCCAGTCGAACCGTTTTTTGGATAATATTCGTTTATATAACAGTGCTTTCCAAATGACTTCCTTTGGGGCAAAACAAATAACGGAAGGACCGTTCATGCCAACCTTCAAAGTACAAGGTCAAGTTTATCACCTTATTGGATCTTTGCTGCCAGAAAATGAACCCAAATTTCTCCAAATTTATTTTGTATCCGATTACACGCAACAGCTCAATGTTAGAAATCACAATTTTCCCCAGCTCAATGCTGAGCTTTTGGGTCAACTTCAAGAATTGCTGCATCACGTTAACCAGTACGTTCGTGAATTCAAAGCTGCATTGGAGTCAATTCCACAAGGCAGCAATGATTTCAAAATTGTTATAAGTGCCGATAGACGTCCTGTGGGTGAACACCGTGGAAGACACAATGCACCCGTCGCAGATGAAGTTGCAGTTGTTTTAGTCGACCAGGAGTGTGAGAGACGTGATATCGTGTTGCGTACACGCGACGATCGCCTTCAACGCATTTTGGAAACCCACCGAGCTTACGACGCCCTGCAATATCCACTAATTTATTGTCATGGTGAAGATGGGTACAATTTTGGGCTGTACCAAGTGAACCCTACTACGAGAGTCACTAATTATCAAAAAAAAATATCTGCTCAACAATACTATTCCTACCTTTTACAAATAAGGCAAAACAGTTTCGTATATTTGCAACGATTTCGTGGTTTGTTCAGCCAATTTATTGTGGACATGTACGCAAAAATAGAAACTGAACGTTTAGTGTATATTCGCACTAACCAGCGACGGTTACGCGCTGAAGAATACGTGCACTTGCGGGACGCCATGCAATCAGATAATAACGTCGAAAACTTGGGTCGATTGGTTATTTTGCCATCCAGTTTCACAGGCGGTCCGCGGTATATGCACGAACGAACGCAAGATGCTTTTTGTTACGTCCGTAAATACGGCCGGCCGGACCTTTTTATAACATTTACAACAAATCCAAAGTGGACGGAGATTTGCCAGGCACTTCTCACAGGACAGGCGTCATACGACAGACATGACATTATTGCTAGGATTTTTCATTTAAAACTCAAAGTCTTGATTAATCTACTTACAAAGGAGAAAGTTTTCGGTTCAACTCTTTGTTTTATGTATAGCGTCGAGTGGCAAAAGCGTGGTTTACCCCACGCGCACATTCTTCTGTGGCTGGAAGAAAAAATTCGTCCCGATGCTATAGACAGTGTCATAAGTGCAGAATTTCCGGACTATAATGCAGATCCGATTTTGCATGACATAGTAAAAACACATATGGTTCACGGGCCATGTGGCCTCTTAAACAGGGAATCACCGTGCATGAAAGATGGTCAATGCTCAAAAAAATACCCCAGAGCACTGAAAGAACTAACTATGGCTGGGGAAAATGGGTATCCGCAATACCGGCGAAGATCACCGTCACAAGGTGGTTTCACAGCTACTGTCAGATTCCGTGGACAAGAAATAATTCTAAATAATAGTTGGGTGGTACCGTATTCTCCAGTTTTGTCAAACGCTTTTCAAGCACACATTAATGTTGAAATTTGTAATAGCGTCGAATCTATAAAATATATATGTAAATATGTTAATAAAGGTAGTGATCAAGCCATGATAGCACTAAGAAATAACAACCAATTTGATGAAGTGACAAGGTATCAATCTGGCCGATACATAAGCTCTTCGGAGGCAGTTTGGCGCATTTTGAGTTTCCCTATTCATGAAAGGTATCCGCCAGTCATCCATCTTGACGTGCACCTGGAAGGCGGGCAGCGAGTTTACTTTCAGCCAGAAAATGTGGCAGAAAGAATGAACAACCCAAGACAAACCACCTTGCTCGCATTCTTTCGCCTTTGCGAAAGAGACAATTTCGCTAAGTCTCTGTTGTACAATGAAGTGCCACATTATTATACTTATAACAAGCAGCAAGGTGTTTTTAATCGCAGGAGACGTGGAACTGCTGTAGAAGGCGAGTCCGGCATTTTTAAAGAACACGTGATTGGAAGAGTATACACGGTGCACCCAAATAATGCAGAGTGTTATTATTTACGCCTTCTTCTTCACACAGTGCGAGGACCTACTTCTTTTGCTGAGCTCCGCAAAGTGGACGATATAGAATATCCCACATTTCAAGCTGCTTGCCGCGCACGGCATTTATTAGATGGCGATCAGCATTGGGATGATGCTTTAGCCGAAGCATGCGTCAGTGATAGTCCACATCGTTTGCGCCATTTATTTGCCATTTTGTTGACATTTTGTGGCCTATCGGACGCTGGGCAGTTGTGGCAAAAATATAAAGACGCGTTTGCCGAAGATTTTTTGAGACAGCAAAATATAAATAGTGAAACTTCTGACCAAGTACGTGAAAGCTGCCATAATAGGGCTTTGCTGGCTATACAAGATATAGTTACAAGTATAGGAGGGAACCCCCTCAGTCAATACGGCTTGCCGACACCGACAGTTGGTGGGGAACGAATTAATAGGGAGTATACATCTGAAATAAATTACAACCCCGAAGAGTTAGCAGAAATATTGCGAAATGGCTGTTCAAATTTGACGACAGAACAACGTCAAATCTTTGATAGAGTATGCTGTAGTGTAGAACATTCATTAGGAGAAATGCTGTTTTTAGATGCACCTGGTGGAACAGGTAAAACTTTCCTCACTAAAGTTATCTTGGCTCAAATAAGGAGCCAAAACAAAATTGCCCTTGCCGTCGCTTCCTCAGGAATAGCTGCCACTTTATTACCAGGAGGAAAAACTGCACATACAACATTTAAAATACCAATCGACTTGGACCGCACAGAAAACCCTGTTTGCAACGTGTCTCGCAATAGTGATAAAGCAAGGGTTTTACGCGATTGCGCCCTTATCGTTTGGGACGAGTGTACGATGGCAAATCGTAAAGCTGTGGAAGCTGTAGATAGAACGTTGCGAGATATAAGACAAAATGACCGACCGATGGGAGGCTTAACGGTGCTATTCTGTGGAGACTTCAGGCAGACACTCCCTATAATACCCAGAGGAACGAGGGCCGATGAAATAGGTGCCTGTTTAGCTCTATTTTATGGCGTAGTGTCATATTAACTAATTTGAGCTTTAATATGCGAGCATATTTGGGAGGTGACGCAAACGCGCAGGTTTTCTCAAATTTACTACTTCAAATTGGTAACGGCACATACCCGACTCAAGAAGGAGGTAAAGTAACTTTAGTCGAAAGCCTGTGTTCTTCTGTTGCCTCACAGCAGGAACTCATTTCCTCTGTATACGGAGATCCATCAGAGATCTCGAACCATGACGCTGCTTGGCTATGCCAACGAGCTATTTTGGCACCTCGCAACGACCAAGCAGCAGCAATAAATTCTCAAATATTGGTACATGTTTCTGGAGAAAGTAGGGAATATTTATCTATTAACACGGTTTTAGAAGAAGGAGATGCCACCCACTATCCAGTAGAGTTTTTAGACTCTCTAAATACACCAGGTCTTCCAGCACACAAAATTTATTTAAAAGTCGGAGTACCAATCATTCTACTCAGAAATTTAAGCCCACCAAAACTATGCAATGGAACTCGGTTGAGTGTAACAAATCTCCAACGAAATGTCATCGAAGCCGAAATCTTAACAGGTTGCGGCTCCGGTGATGTTGTTTTCATTCCCAGGATACCCATTATCCCCAATAATTTTCCGTTTACTTTCAAACGTGTGCAATTTCCTGTAAGCCTCTGTTACGCTATGACTATTAATAAAGCCCAAGGCCAGACGTTATCCGTTGCGGGTGTAGACCTTACTTTTGATTGTTTTTCACACGGCCAACTCTATGTTTCTCTATCACGTGTTAGCAACCCAAACAACCTTTTTGTATATGCTCCGGGTAATTCCACCGCTAACATAGTATATAGAGAAGCATTAACGTAATCAACTATACCAAAGTCAGGACTCTTATCTAAATCATCAAAAAGGTGATATACTCTTATCTAAACGACGTTGTTTTGTTCTCGACAACCACGCGAACGAAGTCGCGGGCACAGCTAGTTTTTACATAATTACATATATCAACACAACATCTACCCAATATTCACCCGTGTTCTAGCTAAAAAAGGCGTTTAAAAAATTTTATTAACACACGACAAATAGTTTTTACTAAATCTTCGCATACTTTATTAAATATCCCACTATCGACATATATTCTAGTTTTAGTGTTCAAGACTGACCACGGTACGTCCGTTTAGGTCAAAGGATCTGTCGAATCTCGTGATTGGGGATCAATTGAATAGTTATCCAAAAAGAAGTGTTTTGATAAAAATATAACGGTTTTTTTCTGAAGTTAATACAGTAGTTATGGTCTTAAAATTATCCAAAACAGCAGCTCTTTAAAATTAGTCTAAAATCGATAAATTCAAAACAATTGAACCAGAAATCAAAACTTTAGAAAAAAGTTCGCTGCAACTCCTAGGTTCCCCTATTTTGGAAAAAAGTTTTTCTCTATTCATTAACGGAAAAAATGATCATTTTAATGATTTTCGGACAGACTCACAAAAATAAATTTACATTCGGCAGTCACCATAATTAGATATTGCGGTTTTGGACCAAATTTTATATATTTTCTCCGTTCTTCCCCTGTATGGAAGCATTCACATCACCTGGACAAAATCGATAAATTTATTCGGTGCACTCTTTCATCTATTTTAAATGTGGCCCTGGATGACCAAGCGTGGCTGCAAACCACATCACCCATTCGTTTTGGTGCGCTCGGCATCCGCAAAATTTCTAGAATAAGCCGGTCCTCGGTCCACAGCCACACACAGTACACACACACACACACACACACAGCGAGGACTAGTAGGCTAACCGAAAGAATTTTGACTGAATCACTGGTTAACTGTGAAGTACCGTGCTTTGATCGACGCAATGAACGCTTGGAAAATGGCTTGCCCGGACACGGCGTTGCCCGAGAACCCGTTCTCCCAGAGGCAGTGGGACGAGCCGCTCTGTAGTTTGGTACGGAATAATCTCTTAAATACGTCAACCAATACTGCTGAGCGTGCCCGCCTGCTGGCTGTGGGTGAATGGGAGTCGGGCCTCTGGCTACAGGCACTACCGTCACCCAACATAGGTACTATGCTGAGTGACACCACTTGCCGGGTCGCTACATGTCTGCGTCTCGGTGCTCCTTGCGGAGCTCCACGTCGCTGCCAATGTGGTGAAGCAGTCGACTACCTCGAACACCATGGCCTATCCTGCAGTCGGAGTGCGGGTCGTATGGCACGGCACGCCAGCATTAATGACATCATCCGTCGGGCTCTTGTCACCGCCGGTGTGTAGCCATTTTAGAACCTCATGGCCTGCCACGTGTCAATGGAAAGAAGATAGACGGGATGACCATAATGCCTTGGAAGCTGGGTAGGCCTTTGGTGTGGGCTACAACATGTGTAGACACCGTTGCGCCATCTCATCTTCTTGTCACGGCGGGCCATAATAATAATGATTTATTATCAGGCAACTAAGGCCCATAAATAAAATTCAAAAAATTATCTTAAAAAAAATAATAAACTAATACATAATCAAAAACATAAAAAAACTATTACACACGAAGTGACGGCGTTGTGTTACGCTGCGAGGTGTTGCTATGCTGGGGCGGCTGTTACAGGTGCAGAAAACCCCAAATGGCTCAAACATAACTTCCAATAAGGAAGTTGGGGAAGTTGGGGTTGGGGTTGGGGTTGAAACACTAGGGCCATGGGGTCCGAGTACTCATCGAGTTTTTCGTGACATCAGCAAGCTTTTAGTCGACTCAAAGAATCAGCATTGCCATTCAACGTGGCAATGCTGCCAGCGTTCTGGGCACTTTTCCCATTGACAGCGATGCCCCCGGATGTGTCCCCACGTTGTCGTCGTGGTGGGGCTTGCGTGTCTCAATGATCTTTGGGGCTCTGCCGGTAGAGTTACTCATGCCGGAAAGGTCCAAAGTGAGAGACCAGACTAAGAGGGACACCAGGAGGGGTCGCTCCTGATCGATCGACGGTTGTCGATTGACATGGAGAGGGAAATCCCTCTAGGAGAGAACTTTCGACGGGTTCCCTGAGTCGGGTTAGCCGGACAGCGAACGGAGGCATGTCTAATGCCGCCGTCGAGGGCTTGGCTTAACCGCCTGGCCCAGAGGAAGGACACCTCTAAGATAAAAAACCACCCAATCCTAAGTTTCGAGGCGTGGCGAGGGGATGAATGGCTGGAGGGAGTCCAGTCGTTAGCGCCTCCCCTGTAGAGCACCTGCCGCACTCTACAGTATATAGGCTTACCCAGGTATAAAGGCTCTGCCTGGGTGGACTTTTATTTCCTATTATACTCGTGGGAACAAAAATGGAAATCAATAAAAACAAAAACTCTAAAACTGGACGTGATAAGGAGGTACCGCTTGCCAGCGACGGCAACAAGAGCCGAGGAGGCTCCCGATCCTCGATAGAGGATCCAACTATGTCCGACCAGGACTCGCGTGGTCGCTCCAAATTTTGGAGAAAGCGACCGCACGACGAAGTTTTTTCGGACCGAGTGGGGTCGGTAGGTCTCTCCTCAAGTGAGGAGAACCTGCCGGCTGCAAAAGTGGCGACGGCGAGGAGAGGCCGTGGTCGTGCGGTGGCGGGCGGAGTTTGTGCTCCTATGCCCAGTCGTGACGTTCGGGGTCGCTTTAAGCGACCCGATACGCCGGAAATAGGCGGGGAGAGTGACCCCGGGGTCTCATCTGGGGTCTCAATCGGCGAGCCGGGAGGAGCCACCGTCTCTCTCGTGGGCACGAAGGCAGATGCTAACACCGCGAAGCGTGCCCAGAGCAGAGCGGTTGCGGCCGACGAAGTCGCTGAAATGGCCCGTCAGGCTCGAGAGCGGCGGGCTGCTCAGGCGGCTGCAGGCTCCAGCCTTACGGCAGAGGCCCTTAACCGCCAGGTGCTGGACGGCGTGGACGTGGTCCTGAAGGTTGCGACCAAGTCCGGCAACCTCAAGGGCTCGTTCACCCGTGCCCTTAAAGAGGCGGCAGATGGGATCAGGGAGGCTGTGCAGATCCTTCTTGATCGCACGACCTCGGAGGAGACGGCGAAGCTTTGGCAGGAGAATAGCCGTCTCCGATCCGAACTGGAGGATCTCAAGCGGGAGTTTGCCGCTCAGAGGCAGCGGCAGGAAGCTCCCGCGACTACTGCCTCCCCCCCTCCTCCTGCTACGTCATCGTCGGGCCCTGAACCTGAGTCGCCACCTGCATCTGCACTTGCGATGTCGGATCTCGACATCGAGAGGGTGGCCCGCATCTGCATGATGCAATGCGGTGGCATGGTGTCTGCCCGATTAGAGGCTCTGGAGTCAAGACTCCTCCCAGCCGAAACCGTCCGTCCACCGCTTGCGGTGGATAGGCGGAGGAAGGAGGAGTCCGCAAGGACGAAGTCCACGCAGGTGGGCAAAAAGCCTGCAGAAGGGGCCAAAAAGCCCACGCAGGGGCCCAAGAAGCCCACGACAGGTGCTCCCGCACCCTCTCCCCAACGAACCGCGCTCTTGGCGACCGCACCCCCGACCCAGGAGACCTGGACGACGGTGGTGAAAAGGAAGCGCAAAAAGAGGGCGGTGCGGCCAGCACATGTTAACGCGGTGGCACCTGCCGGCCCGTCACGGTCTGAAAAGAGATCAAGGCCACCCAAGGCGAGACCCCCACGCTCCGAGGCTGTTATAATCACCCTGCAGCCCGAAGCCTCTCAAAGGGGGGTGAGTTTTAAGTCGGTCTTGGCGGAGGTAAAAACGAAGCTGAACTTCAGCGACTTTGCCTTTCCGGCCGGCTTTGGTTTCAGAACGGCGGCCACGGGAGCCAAAATCTTTGAAGTGTCGGGTGCTTCAAGGCAGGAGAGGGCGGACATTCTGGCCACCAAACTAAGGGAGGTCCTCAAACCGGAGGATGTCCGGGTGTCCAGGCCCACAAAAACGGCTGAATTGCGCGTGAGTGGGCTGGACGACTCAGTGACCCCGGAGGAGGTAGTGGCGGCCATTGCCCGAAACGGCGGGTGTCCGCCCGAGAGCGTGAAGGCGGGCGAAATTAGCAGCGGCGCTGCCGGGCTAGGTACAGTTTGGGTGCGGTGCCCGGTGGCGGCTGCAAACAAGGTCGCGGATGGCAGAAGGTTGCTGGTAGGCTGGGTGTCAGCGAGTGTAAAGCTCCTGCCACCCAGAGAAATGCAGTGCTACCGCTGCCTGGGCAAAGGGCATGTCCGGGCACAATGCACTGCAGACACAGACCGCAGCGACCTCTGCTATCGCTGTAGTCAACCCGGCCACAAGTCGGCCCAGTGCTCTGCGGCACCTAACTGCAGCCTCTGTGCAGCTGCAGGGAAGCCTGCGGAGCACAGACTTGGGGGAAAAGCCTGCAAGGCCCCCAAAAAGAGCAGGAAAACTAGGATTGTCGGAGGACCTGTGCCCCTCCCACAGCCTGGCGGCCAAGCAGCTGACTCCCGACCCAGGGATGGAGGAGATGATGGAGAAATGGAATGCCAGTGATGGCACAATTCCATTTCCTCCAGGCGAACATCAACCACTCTTCCAGAGCTCAGGACCTATTGCTCCAGAGCATGGCGGAGTGGTCGATCAACGTGGCTGTGGTCACTGAGCCGTATTTTGTCCCTCCCCGCGATAACTGGGTGGGGGACCTGGACGGTTTGGTGGCCATCATTGGTGGGACTCTTGGCAGTCCCTCCCGAGGACGCGGCTGGGTGGCCGCTCTCGTGGGGGGAATCAACATCATTGGGGTATATTTCTCGCCCAACAAGAGTCTCGCCGACTTCGAGAGGTTCCTTGTCGAGCTGGGTTCCGTCGTAGGCCAGTGCCACCCTCGCCCGGTGCTGTTGCTCGGGGATCTCAATGCCAAGTCTGCGGCGTGGGGATCCCCGGTCACCGATCTTAGGGGCGAGGTGTTGGAGGAGTGGGCAATTGCGACTGGCCTGACCGTCTTGAATCGGGGCTCGGAGTACACGTGCGTGCGGCAGCGGGGCGGGTCTGTAGTGGACGTCTCATTCGCTAGCTCTGCTGTTGCAGGCCGTGTCCACGACTGGCGAGTCGCCGTGGAGGTGGAGACGTTGTCAGATCATCGGTACATCCGCTTCAACGTCTCTACCCAGACCGCGGGCGGCGGCCGTCCATCGGCCCCGCAAACGGACGGTCCTCGCTGGTCCATTAAACAGATCGACAGGGAACTTCTCGAGGAAGCCGCAATCATCCAGGCCTGGGTCCGGGAGTCAATGACGAACGAACCCGTCGACGTCGAAGAGGAGGCGCAGTGGTTCCGCGGGGCGATGACGCAAATTTGCGACGCGTCCATGCCCCGCGTCCGCACTCAACCCACAAGGCGCCGGTTGTACTGGTGGACGGCCGAAATCGCGCAGATGCGCAGGACCTGCGTTGAGGTCAGGCGCCAGTACACCCGATACCGGAGGAGACGTCGTCGGGTTCCGGAAGAAGAAGCCGCGCGGTATGAGGTGTACCGTGCGGCGAAGAAGGCTCTGTGGCTGGCCATTGGCGAGTCGAAGACTCGATTCAGGGAAGAGATGTTGGCGACCCTAGATGCAAATCCGTGGGGGCGCCCTTATCGTACAGTCCGAGGGAAACTTCGTGCCTGGGCGCCTCCACTCACTGAGAGCCTCGAGCCTCAGTTGTTGGAGGTAGTGGTCGCATCCCTCTTCCCTGATAGAGAAGAGCACACACCGCCGCCGATGGCTTTGCCCACAGCCACAGAGTCGGAAGATGAGGAGGTCCCCGAGGTGACACAACCAGAGTTGAGGACGGCCGTGATGCGACTCCGGGCCAAAACAGTTGCCCCGGGACCGGATGGAGTTCCCGGCCGCGCGCTAGTCCTCGCTCTGAAGGAGCTAGAGCCCCAATTGAGAGGACTCTACTCAGCTTGCCTTGAGCAGGGCTGTTTCCCCGCTCAGTGGAAGACAGGTCGTCTGGTCCTGCTCAAGAAGGCGGGGCGCCCAGCAGACTCACCGTCCGCATACCGGCCCATAGTGCTGCTAGACGAGGTGGGTAAGCTTTTTGAGCGGATAATTGCTACCCGCCTCGTCAGCCACTTGTACAGAGAGGGGCCGGATCTGGACGACAGTCAGTTTGGTTTTCGGCATGGGCGCTCCACTATCGACGCCATAATGCGGGTTAGAGTCCTGGCGGAGGAAGCGGTGTCCCGGGGCGGAGTGATGCTGGCGGTGTCCTTGGACATCTCCAACGCATTCAACACCCTGCCCTGGAGTTGTATTCGGGAGGCACTGAGGTATCATAGGGTGCCCCGCTACCTCCGCCGCATCGTTGGGGCTTATTTGGCGGAAAGATGTGTCACCTACAGGGGACGCGACGGTGAGGGCCGTCGCGATATGTCGTGCGGTGTTCCGCAGGGTTCGGTCTTAGGCCCACCCCTGTGGAACATCGGTTACGACTGGGTGCTGAGGGGCGAGCTCCCACTGGGAGTGGACCTGACGTGTTATGCGGACGACACACTGGTCACGGCCCGGGGGAGCTCGTACAGGGAGGCAGCGTTGCTGGCGACGGCTGCGGTCTCAAATGTGGTGGGTCGCATACGACGCCTGGGGCTGGAGGTGGCCCTCAACAAGTCGGAGGCCATGGTTTTTCACGGCCCCCGACGGGCGCCGCCGCCGGGGTCACACATCGTGGTCGGGGGAGTCCAAATCGCTGTCGAGTCCACCATGAAGTACCTAGGATTGGTGCTCGACAGCCGGTGGGATTTTGGCCCCCACTTTCGACGGCTGACGCCCAGGTTGATGGGCGCCGCGGGTGCGCTAGCAACGCTGCTTCCTAATTTGGGGGGCCCGAGCACCGCCTGTAGGCGGTTGTACTTGGGGATCGTGCGATCCATGGCCCTGTACGGAGCCCCGGTGTGGGCTTCTGACCTGACGGCCGGCAGCATCGCGATACTGCGAAGACCGCAGAGGGCGATGGCCGTCAGGGCTATTAGGGGATATCGCACGATCTCCTACGAGGCGGGTTGTGCACTGGCCGGATCTCCGCCCTGGGACTTGGAGGCGAGAGTCCTCGCCTCGCTGTACCAGTGGCGCGAGGAGGTGCGGACGCGGGGCGGTGAACCGATGCAGCGCGAGATCGAGTTGCGTCGGTCACAGCTCCGCGAGGTCATGGTGGCGGAATGGCGGGATAGGCTTTTGCGCCCTACCGCCTTGCTACCGTCGACGCGATCCGACCAGTGCTCGACGAATGGCTCGGGAGGAAGCACGGCTCCCTGTCGTTTCGGGCGACGCAGGTGCTCTCGGGGCATGGCTGCTTCGGGAAGTACCTGTGTCGCATAAACAGGGAGCCGGACGCTCGGTGCCATCACTGCACCGACTGTCGGGAGGACACGGCGCAGCACACACTGGCAGAGTGTGCCGCATGGGAGGAGCAGCGCCGTGCCCTCGTATCCGAAGTGGGCCCCGACCTGTCGCTGCCGGCTGTCGCACGTTCGATGGTCGGGAGCGCCGAGTCGTGGGATGCGGTGATCTCCTTCTGTGAAGCCGTAATTTCGCAGAAGGAGGCTGCGGAAAGGGAAAGGGAGGCCGTGGCCACTCTCCCGATCCGCAGCAGACGTACCGGGCGTCGGCGGAGGGCGGACAACGCCCTCTTCCAGCCCCCCTAAATAGGTCCAGAGGGCCGGCGGACTCGGGGTCGTCCGCCGCCCCCCAT
The DNA here is from genome assembly GCA_951329385.1 of Polia nebulosa. NCBI lineage: Eukaryota > Metazoa > Arthropoda > Insecta > Lepidoptera > Noctuidae > Polia > Polia nebulosa. Next base: position 15,749,166 of record OX589595.1, on the reverse strand, counting down.
CCAGCAGGACCCGAGGCGGCGGCGCGTAGTGTTCCACGCGCGCCCCTATTAGACGTCGCGGGGAGAGGACACCTCACTCTCCCCGCGAGCCAGAGGTGGCCCGCATAGGCGGGCCGGCACTAGCCGGGGATCATGGAAGTCGTACTAGCTCTCACGATCCCCGGTCCAAGTGTGGGACGGAACACCGGGGTGGTTTTTAGTCAGTAAGAGTCTGACAGACCCCTTCGCCCGCCTCGGGCGAAGGACATCCATGAGGATTTTCCACCCCGGCAACAAAAAAAAAAAAAAAAAAAAAAAAAAAAAAAAAATGGGGTTGGGGTTGAAACACTAGGGCCATGGGGTCCGAGTACTCATCGAGTTTTTCGTGACATCAGCAAGCTTTTAGTCGACTCTTCACGTGACCAGAGGGCTGGCTTTTTATCGGCCAAAGAATCAGCATTGCCATTCAACGTGGCAATGCTGCCAGCGTTCTGGGCACTTTTCCCATTGACAGCGATGTGGAGGAATTTTTCGATGCTCAATGAATTATACTCCTCCCTTTTTTATGCCACTTGTACATTTTTATTCTTTTAGCCTCTTTATCCTATTACGTTATTTATTAGTTTAGTTATGTATATTTATACTCTCTGAAATAAGTTTGAAATTAAATCGAAATAATGGCAAAAAAATGTAATATCGGATTTGGCCACCCTATATAAATGGCAAATAAACGCTGTTTGCGTTCTGAGACTAGAACAGGCAATAGAAAGAGTTGCAGTTGTAGTTATACAGCTATTTGATGTTATGAACATCTAATAAACATACAATGTTCGCTGCAATTAAGATCCTATCTTACACAATCAAACTAAGTTACATTATCTAGGAAATAAATTAAGGATAAAGTTTCCTCTAAATTATTTAAGCCTTCGTTAGATTTTGTTCAAAAAGATACTTTAAGTTCTAGTCTAAATATAAACCTTTATGAATTAACTGAAAACCCAGCTAAGGTAAGTAAGGTTACACAACAGAAAATCAAATCTATGGCATTAGGGACGTTAAGAATTGTTACGAAAATAATATTTCTTATAACAGGAGTTCAACTCATATTCCTTGCAGGATAAAGGAATATGAGTTTGAATCGAAGGAAAAATAAAGCAAATTATACTTGTGCCCTTTTGTTATACGATGCAACTAGATAGGTTAACAAAAATAAACGCTTCGAACCTCTTGAAGTTTATAATAGAAAACTTGTTTTACTATGTTTGCTTTAAAACAGTAGAATCGAATCGAATTGTCAATAGGTTTCAAAGTCTGTCCTGCCCCTTGACTCATTTATCTTTTTGTCTTTAAGCAGAGCTCAAAAACATACTTGACAAAAGAAATCACGAATAAGCAACGCAATTTCATAGCAATTCGTTATTACGTCCAATGTATTGGAACGTCAAACTTGTCAAGCAACAATATCAACCAGTTTTTGACCTTGGTCGCGATGACTGGTACACTTTATGTTTGTTTTTTGCTAATCTACTAACTATCTATCTCTAAAACTATAAACAACTGAGGAGATCTTGAGGCGAATCGTGAGCTCTGCAAACAACAGCAATCAATGCAATCATCCTCTTAAATCTCCAGAGAAAGCCCTTGGGTCCTCGAAGTTCCTTGTGTTTCCTGCGAATGATAAATGGCTGAGCATCTCTCGAAATGCACAGGAAAATGAGCATGTAGGTATTCGAAGTAGTTTTACAGACGTTTATTTTGCAGCAAAACAATAGCTCTTGGAAAACTTGGAGACATTAAAAACACTTTAGAAATCGCACTCGTAGATGTAAAGACAAATAAGTAGTGGTATGATGGAAACCATAGTGTCGACAAGGAAAATCAAACAGTTCGGTCACGCTACGCGACACGCAATAATGAATGCCACATGTGACACAATAATCTAATAACAAGACAAGTGCAAAAACTGTGACCATCTTCAAGGTCTGCACAAAAACAGACAATTGTTAAATGATTTATGATTTACTTCGATTCTAAATCTAATAATCTGCACTAGCTCAGATAATTCTAGGAAGCTATCAAGTTGGGTCGTGTGGATGCGGTCGTGCGCGCGCGTCGCCCTGAGGGCGCGACCCTTTATGGCCTGTTGGTGTATATGGTCGAGCTGTCATGCGACTTTGCCTGTAACTTCCTTCATTCTCTAAGTTCATTAGATAATTATCTCCCGTATGCAAATAAGCTTTTGTAATACATCACCCCACAGGCAGATAGCTGACACGACTCGCTTCGTGAGCTAATGTTCCAACATGAACACACTTACATACAGCCTCATAAGAGCTCTACTATTAATATGTGAGATATCGCTAAATAAAATTATAAAGTTTTATAAGGTATTCAAACAGGACCGAACGTCAGGGGATAACATCTTTATATTTTTCACGCTCGTGCTATTTTCACTATCTCGCCATACGTGTGCAGAAATATGGGAATGATAATAAAACCGCACGTACGATCTGTGCCATAACTCTTGTCTGCAAGTATAAAAACTCAGTTTTATTGCATAAAATACTCGTATGAACAATATTTTATTTTATCATATTGGAGTTGAATGAGATCAACCGTGATCGATATGTTGCGAAAAGCTCGTCTGAGTTTATATTATTTATGACTTCCATATTGGCATTCATAATATTGCCACGAGCCCAATTTGCTGTCTTTTTAGCCGACTTCGAAAAAGGAGGAGGTTCTATGTTTGACTGTATGTATTTTTTTTTAATGTATATCCACCGATTTCTCTGTCATTTGTGGTGCAATTTTCAAAATTCTTTTTTGATCCGAAAGAATATACTCCCGAAGTGGTCCCATATAAATTTAAAAAAAAAAACAGAAGAAAAACGAAAAATACGTATACCTCGATGACGTTTTGGTTTTTTCCAATTACGAGTATGTTTAAATTCCACTTGCCATGTTATTGGGGTTTTTAATTCTGGGGTAAGTATAACAACTGAAAAGTGAAAAATAAAAAAACAAAAACCGACTGCCGAAATTAAAATAACTTTAATTTCGGCAGTCGGTGTCAAATAACGAAGAAATAAAATACAAACACCGAATTCCGAAATTAGTTAAAGTTATTTTTTTATTTTTAGTGTATTTTTTTTTGGAACTCGGTTGTTTTTCTTTTTTGGAAGTCGGTTGTTTTTTTTTTATAAAAAAGGTTTTTTTTATAAAAAAGTTTTTTTTTATTTGTAATTTTATGGCCGTTGTTGAGAATCAGATTTAAAAAAAAAATATTATGAAAGTTAGGCGATGCGGGCTTTGGAATTTTTAAGAGGTTATCTTCATTATACGAAAGACTACGACAGAAAGGCATTCTGGTAACGTACCATCAGGTCCAAGCTGTGCTCGGCAGCCCTACACTACTACAGCTGGTACGACCGAACCGTCCCCGACACAAAGAGCAGTGATTTGTTGTCGGAGATATTACATTGTGGTGCCCGTGTCGTAACGGTTTGTTGGTTTATTTGTCGACTATAACGTACCCACGTAGCTACATTTGAGGTCACAATTCGAGATTAACTTCTGCTCTAACATCAAAGCTTACCTAGTAGTCTTAGCACCAACGTATTGCCGATTAAAATAACTGATATTTGAGATTACGTGAAAGAAAATCAGGTTTTCAAATGGGTTTATGCTCCATGAGAATCGTTTCCTGGAGTCATTTGAACGTACTGAGATGTATGAAACTTAACGGTGGAGATATTGAACATAATAATGTTCCATTTTTCTAGCAATAAGTCAAGCTAATGATGCCACCTATCCTAAGGAGCATGGAGCCATTGTGAACATATAAATCACAGAAACAATGCGAGACCTACATGACGATCGATCGCGTGCAACGCCATACAAGGAGAGTCTGACGGTAACGATGACTACAGGAAGTCCTTGTATATCGTTCCTTATGAGTAAACAGAACAAGTTATCACTGATAAATTAAATATACTCAAAGCCTTAATCGTTCTTTAAGTCACGTATAAGAAGTTGTGTAATATTTTCATTCATGTTTCCATAATTCACTTTATGGAATGAGCGTGAATTGAATTGCAATCTAACTCTCATTATTTATCGTCAATACGAGGGTTTCCCCATTTGGATTTGCTTTAATTAACATACCATGCATTGTAGAACTTTAGTCTACTAAAGTAATATTTTTGTATTTCTTTGTACGCAGAATGCAGAAAGCACAGGGGAGTTCTCACCGGTGGTCACAGCGACATGCAAGACTGGCGTCATGGCGATCAACATACAATTCAACCAGCCATTCAATGGTGTTACACACGCCAGAGAATTCCGGTGAGTCTATGTTAATAGAGGTCTCTTTTTATGTTATTGGGCGACAAAAAAATAAGTGGCCCATCACGCAGTACCAACATATAGCAAGTTCCATCTCAGGTCATATCGATTTTTACATTTTGCTTGAAATACATAACGATTTTAGTGATGAGGAAAGAAAAGTAAAGATCTGTTTGCTGTTTGATGTGCCTACGTGTTTTGGAGAACTTAGGCTTTAAAGCAAGGGGTCGCGGATAAATTCGTAACAGAGTTACCGCGCCTCTGGGCACTCAGGCAAGTAAGGAACAGGGGTGGGTTTTAATCTGTAAAAGTCTGACACGACTTCCCGCTCCGCCCAGAGCGGGAGAAGTCATAGGATGATTTACCATTCAAAAAAAAAAGGCTTTAAAGCAAACCAATTTCAAACGATTAAGGATTACCGTCTACAAGTTGAATTTTCTCGAGCTACGCTCATGTCTTCCAATATCTAAGTCCAGCAATATTTCAGACTTTGCTCCAAACTACTTCCGTTATTGAAAATGGAATTGCATTCCGTTATTGAAATCGATACTTAGTTGCAGACACTAATCTATATTATTCTGGGCTAAATTTCTTACAGTATAAAGGAGTCTGCCAAGTACACCGTATGATAAGCCGTGCTAAGAACGTATCAAGCACGGAAAGAAATATGACACGTAGTACTATGCCCACTATAAGAACATATCAATAGCGTATCATACCCATGCATAACGGTCATCATACGAGGTTATAACCCGTATACTCACCGTTTCGCCACCTGCGGGCAACGCTTTGATATGCATGCAAATTTTACCGGTGCAGGTACCCTCCGAGCCTGGCATGCGACGGTGTTGGTCGGTGACAGAAAGGTATAGTGGGCATAGTCTCATACTTTTCAATACAAAGAAAAAAATATGCCTGATACTTACCATGCACGGTCATGAAATATCTATCTATATAAATAAAAATCAATTGCCGAATGTATGTAAGCGCATCACTTCAGAGAGGCTGCACCTATTCAGCTAATTCTTTTTTTGTTGTGTTCATAATTGTCAGGACAAGGTTTGTATGAAATAAAATTATGGGAAATCGAAAAAAAAAAAATTATACTCGTGCGAAGCCGGGGCACCCGTCGTTAGTTTGCAATAAAACATAGAAGTAATTTTCATAACTATGTGACTAACCCCATGTTAATAGTAATATTGAAATGATTGATTAAGCTTCTTAATAACCATTTAACTTGATTTGTGCACATTTCAGTACGCCAGCGTGCATGGCGCTGGGTAACGGCAGCGAGACGCTGAACTTCGACATCAACCTGATGGCGGCGCAGGGGGCTCCTGACTACTGCGGCGTCTTCTGGAACAACGTTAGTACCTTCATATTATCTACTAACCTACTCGTTCCGAGAAAATGTAATGGCTGAGCTGAGCTCTAAAATATTTTTTAAGTATTGCCAAAATTCCTTTTCTCCAGCTCTAAAAACAAACGATGTTGATGCTAAAACTAAACCATAAACTTGCGTATGGTTTAGTATTAGCATCAACATCGTTTGTTTTCTCACCTCTTTCAGATATCTGACAGGTAATATCTAGCATCCTTTTGATTACTACTAAAATCATAACTCACTTTAATTATTATTATATATTATATTACTTACTTAGGAAAAACTAGAACAATAAAATATAATAATATAAAATTGCCGTTTTATGAAACACTTGGAACTGTGTTGATAACTTATGATTGACTTGGAATTCAAAAATTAAAATTACTTACTTTATATTTAAGGAATGTGATGCCTTTTTCAAAATTAGATTTATAGATATATATAAGTTTTTTTTAGGGTTTTTTACGAAAACTCGTGTTATTTCGGAATATGACACATATTAGAAACCCATATTCAAAAATAACACGAGCATTCGTACATTTCACTCAAAAATAGTTAAAGATATGTGTTCAAGAAAAAACAGAACCCAAAGAAACAAATGAATAACTAATTTAAAAAAAAAGAATAACCTGCCTTAAATATAAGTTTATTTAAACTTATAATTCCAAGAAATTTACCAATCCGAAATTATCACAGTTCAAAGTGTTTTTATAACTATATAAACAGGCAATATCTAATGTAATTTTTAACCAATGCATAAAACAATCCCAATACATCAAACGCTTACTTGCTAGATATTTTAAAAAGCACTCACTTACTCGTATAACACTGGACGTAGCTAATTCCCCTTTACAATCTTATTGCAGTATGACTAATCCATACAGTTCGAAAGCTGTAGGCCCTAGTATTCACTTACCTAACATTACACATGCATATTTCAGCGCACAGACGAGCGGTCGTTGCCGCTGGCGGTTCGTGTGCACCGGACCTTGGAGCTGGCCGATGACAAGTTCTACGTCATCACTTGCGGCAAGGCGGGCTTCAGAAATGCTCGGTATTTAGAGCTTTTTTGCGCATTTTGTAACTCCGTGGATAAGGAAAACTCTTCACACTATTTTTCTTCAGTTGAGTTTCGGAGTAGATAGCAGTCGTTTATGATAAATACTTACTGTCTGATATTGAACTGCTTTAGGGTCAAGAAAGAATTTAAAGACGTTTTATATACCTAAACCTTACCAGAAATTTGTAACTACTACGTACTAGGTATCTTCCGATTGACTTTGAACAGACACAATGCAAAATAGATACATTGTCACTTAATGTTATGAATTTACATAACTTGGTTAAAGTTTATTCATAACAATAACTAAAGTACTTAACTAATGTATGCTTTGTTATATTTTACAGAAACGAAACTTCGCTTGTATCACTGCGAATGTTAGACTCGCAAGGCCGAAAAGTGTTGAATGCAGCGTTCGGTCTACCTTACACGCTCCGAGCCGAAATCAGCAAGCCTGATGGTTAGATCCTTATCATTGTTTCGTAAATTGTTATTTACATTAAGAATGTTTTACAACAGTAACATAACGTAAAATGTTTACGGTTACAGGAACACATGGAATTCGTTTGAAGAATTGTTTTGCTTTCAATATGCGGAATAATACTACTGATCTTCTGGATAATAGAGGGTGAATATTAAATAATAAGTACTTTTAAGTGGAATTATTTTAAAACGTATATGACTAAAATCTCGTAGTGATAAATGTGTAATTTATTTAATGTGGATGGATGGAGACGGTAAGGACAGCCAAAGAAAAAATATAAGTACCCATGGATGGTGAGAGGAATCACATGAAAGAAAAGTGTGAAATATGATAGTGGGACGGTTGACAAGGGAGAATAAAAGATGAAAACGTATTGCGCCGAATCTAAGTAACATGGGTCAGGGCAGGGATGGCGTTGTACAATAATTCTACAATGCATTAAACGTTTGTTGTTTACAGATGTCCTGCGATACAAAAGCCGCTTGTGGTGAGGTCGGAGACCGGCGCGGCTGAGATAGCGATAGCATCCATGTTCCGGTTTCCGGACTCCTCGCAAGTCAACTATCAGTGCGATATCGCTATTTGTAAAGGTAAATATTAAGAAAGCATAGGAAACTCAACGAAAAACTTGTATAGAGTTAAAATGAGGGTGTTGAATGTAGGTACTATAAATGTACACCTCTGCTTAATCCTTCAAGTAATACAAGCGTGAAAACACATAACTGTAATTTGCTGGGACGAAAACTTCAAAAATTAAGCCATAAAGTCATTTAACAATCTTTAAGATATGTAAGGATATGGAGCAGATTAACCTACTAAGCTAATACTTAAACAATATAATTTCAGGTCCATGCTCAGTAATAGACTGCAGTACGGAGGCTCGCTACGAGAAAGGCGACGAGGAGAGCACCGTCACCGCGTCCACAGGAATCTTCGTGCTCGACCCCAACGACAATGGAGGTAAATAAAAGATTAACCAGTGGGTATGTTTCTCTAGTATCTACAAGAATCACGTTAATTTCAGGAAACTCCGAGAAACATTAAGCAATCTGTAATTAGCTATTATGAATGCAAGTTTGAAGTGACATTTATTTATTTAAGTACATAGTTAATTTACAATAAATATTATCTTATAACTAACTATTTATAACCTAACTACATAAAATATAATAATATATAAAAAAAAATCAAAATGTACTTAGGCGTCGAAGTATTCCTCCACATTACTGTCATCTGGGCAAGCCGGACACGTGCCCAGAAGACTGGCAGCATTGCCACGTTGAATGGCAATGCTCATTCTTTGGGCGAAGAACGAGGCAGCCCTCTGGTCACGCAAAGTGTCAACCAGTCGGTGAGAAATATTTTTAAAAAGATGACGTGCACTTGAACCCCATGACCCAAGCGTTTCGACCCCAAACGGCTCAAAACTGTAATTACCAATAAGGTTACAGTATTTGCGCCGCTTGAGGGTCTCAGCAGCCGTAGCGGCAGCGCAGGCACAGCCCGCCGTACTTAGAACATGAGATGGCGCAAGGGTGTCGACACTGGTTGTGTCCCACACCAGAGGCCTACCACCTTCCAAGGCACCAACGTCATGCCATCTGGCCTCTTCCCATCGTCATGTACCAAGCCGCTTGGTTCTAATAAGGCAGGTACGCCGGTGGTGACAAGAGCTCGACGAATAATATTGTTGATGCTGGCGTGCCGTGCTATGCGGCCTGCGCTCATGCTGCAGGAAAGGCCATGGTGTCCGAGGCTGCTGACAGCTTCACCACAGTGGCAGCGATTTGGAGCAACACAAGGTGCACCTAAGCGTAGACAGGTGGCGAGCCGAAAAGATGCGTGATCCATCATAGTGCCTATGTGGTAAGTATGGTGGATGACGGAAGTGCCTGAGGCCACAAACCCGACTCCTATTTCCCCACAGCCAGCAAACGCGCACCCTCAACAGTGATGGTATTATTAGATGTTATTATTAGAAAACCGCCTGAAAGATTATAAATGTAAACAATCACTGGGACATGGCAAACCCACTTTACCCTGTATGATTTTTGGGCCCTGCTCGCTTAGATATTCAAACACTCTTTCGTGCATGCTATGATTGTAAACGATAGTAACAAAAGGTAATTTGGTACGACCTGAAGCTACGCAATTTGCTAGTAAATCAATGCCACGTAATCTTACACAACTCAGCAGGAAAATAAAGGTCAGATAGGAATCACGCTAATAAAGTTTTGATGGCCTTGTACAGTTGAACAACCTAGCTACCTTACGTATTAAATCATATTCGTTACATTGGTAAATTAATAAGTAACTTTCCGTCTTGAAACATAAAATTGTAATAAAGTCTTAATTAACTGTCTTTTTTTTACTGTACTTATATGTTATGTGTTTAAGAATATTCGTATAAGTTAATAGTCATGGAGTAGGTACAGCGTACGTACGATGAGGGATAGCCGTCTTACCCATATGGTGTGACCATCATAAAAGCTTTGCTAATAGTACATTGTTCCCTTACGGGTAAGTAACTTATTTAGCCCCGAGACGGGGTTTGTTCGCCCGTAGTTCGAGGGACTAAATAAGTCTTTAACCCGAGGTAAACACTGTGCTATTCATTACGAATACAAGGAATATCCGAATCAGATGAACTCGTTGCGTTAATACAAATCTCTGCTATATGGAAGTATAAACAAAACTCTACAACTCAAAAAAACAAATGAAGATCGGATTGCTTTCCCGCCTATTTTTTTCTGTGGCCGCCTTCTAGGTAGGTATTCAGCCATTATTTTTCATTTCCATGAATGAAAAAATATTTTGCCCAAATCTACGTTATTTTAAAGAAATAGTTGAAAGTAAATTATAATAAGAGTCATATAGAAAAATATGTTCTTTAGTTTATGTTATTTCAATTTTACATCGCGCTGTAATTGAGTGGCTGTATAGGAAGTTGGAACATGGTTCAATAGAAATGTGAAAATAGAACTAGTTTTTTTTAATAATTTGACAGCTGTCAGTTGAAAACGAATCTCCCTAGGGCTGAAAAGTATTACTTTCAACCCGCTCCTCAGGCAACTTCAGACCTACTTTCCGAGTATGAATAAGGAAAAATACTTTACCTCACACAAAGCTTAAGTTAACTCACAGGCATCACCAATCTGCCATCCATACATTTTGGATAGGTAAGGGACTGAAATACAGATCTTCCCATGATTTTAAACCCTTAAATCATTTGTTTCCAGTGGCAGCTCTAACCTGTTCTGACGGAAGCGTGCGTCCGCTGTGGCTGCTGTATCTGGCCATCGCGCTGGGCGTCATGTTCGTAGTCATGCTGCTCGTCAACTGCTTCCTTTGCACCGCCATGACCTGCTCGTGTGCGAGGACCGATGTGAGTATCGTCAATATTTAATACTTGTGTTAACAACTGGTCTATGCGGAAATGCTCGCCATCAATATCGTCTCAATTGTATTGATATTCAGCCAATAAGTACCCCATTTTTTTTTGTGGGTTTGAGAAATCATCCAATTATTTCTCCCGCTCTGGGTGGAGCGGGAGGGCGTGTCAGACTTTTATTGACTAAAACCCACCCCTGTTCCTTCAGTTGTTGACTTCCCAGGGTGCAGTAACTCTGTTTCGAATTTATCCACGACCCCTGGGCAGCAATAAGTACCCCTACCGTTGCCATATAATTTTTGTAGCTTTAAAACTAAACAGTGTTTAGCATTGAGCGTTTATCCAGCCTGCGTAAGCGTTAATTGAACGTAGCAGACACTGCGTAGAAGCTGCGTAGCAGACACGTAGCGCGCACTACGGCGCGCAGCACTGGCGTAGCAAACGCACTATACTTGCAAAAATGTTGTATTGGTGAACAAAACTAAACATGAATGCAACGAGCTGCTGACTTTCGGTCAACTGAAGGGGAAGTGGCAGTTAAAGATACCTGAGAGCTCACTTTAAATATTATTAATGTTATCGTGTTATCTACCAGGTGATTGAGAAGGACCCATCCGTGGTGGAGGACTACGACCCGTACCGCAGCTGGCACGGCAGCCAATATGGAAGCAGGTACCCGTCCTCGACTATTCACTCGGCGAGGTATGTACACTGGACCTGCTATGCTCAAACTAAATACGGTATTGGTATCCAAACAGAGAAGGAAGCTTTGCAATTCAAATGCACTCGGTATCGGTAGCTTGTTTATCCCTGCACCAACACTGTAAATTTAAAATTGTACCAATTAACGTTTCAGCTGTTTCGTTTTAGTGTGACAATAACGGTCATTCACCCACCTACATTTATTGACATTCTTAATTTAAATAACGGGAATAATGACATTGCGTGTCGTGAAGCACAATGTTTTTACTTAATTATGACAACGATACCTACTTTATTATCCGTGATTGCTAGGAAGAGACATAGCAATGAGCTGGGAAATACTTGACTTAGAAAAAGGGCAATGACTACTTTTACCATACTAAAACGAAACATCTGTACAGAATATGCACCTAACCGTCATTCACTAATATTAACAACAAACTAGATCCACTATTTATTTAATAATATCTGTTTTATTTATAGGTCAGTTTCGGACAACAGTGACCACTACGCGATAGTGCAGTCAAGGCCAGGCAGTCGACATTCCGGCATGCACAGAAATAGACATTAATCAGGTACACCCTGCGATTACCTATTCATATTCCTCAGTTGACGTAAGGTTAAATTTAGGCAAAAATCTCATGTTCAACAAACACATAAACTCACATTACACAAGAGACCCATGGTACAACTTTGTGAATTGATTGCATGGCTTTTTTCTAGGCAGCTAATCGTTTGTGAGTAGGGTACCATAAGAAGACAGCTGAAAACGAGTTTTTATCTTTTTCACCGCGATCAACCTTATGCAGTCTAAGCGTGATGATCCGTTCTCGTTCAATTACGAGCCTGTAAACCTATGTTGATATGCGCGCTCAACAACAAACTAAATACAATCTATTTAATTCCTCCACTGGAATGGAGGAACCACAAAAATGTATGTAGTTCCTATAATGATAGAGGACACACAAAGTTAAAAAAAATTGCAAAGGTTTTTATCTTATTTTGCCTCTTTTTACAGATACTGGAGTAAACTGAGATCCTGTGATGCAAGCGGAAGCAATAACGATTCCTACAAGCGTTGGTACATAATGATCATAGTCGATTTACCAAAAGAGACGTTCTGTACGGATACGATCAATACGTATCGAAAGATACGCATCTAATTATAAATAAAATACATTAAACAACTATTACAATATTCCTAACAATATTATTTAAATAAAATAATGGTGCTTTGAATCTCAAATAGAAAACAATACACTAGGCAAGTGATGTTACCTTTACGGAAGAAATGCGTTCAACTCTTCATGATGAATTTAACTTGTGCCATTTTTATTTGCATGTACCTTATGTGGTTTGTAAGATTATAGGCAATATTTTATAGTATTTTTATTAATTATATCAATTCGTATACCTGAATCGATACAACGAATCCGTCCAAATTCATGTGTCAATTATTAGAATTCTTGAATTATAGCTGTAGAGTAATAAAAGAAATATTTAAGGTCCTAACTGTAAGTAAAACTTTAATGTACGCTAGGGGTGTGTGTGTACATTTATTTCTAAAAGTATTGTAAGGCATTTACTGTGTTTTTGCGTTACACAATTCTTCTTCTCCTCTGACTTTGAAGAAATATTTAGAGATCAAAGAAGAATAAGGAAAAATTCAATGCAGAAAAATTGCAATTGAGCTTTTTATATGCTAAGCAAAATGCTACATTTAAAAGATTTTTTTTCTATTTTTGCTACGAACTTAAACTTTGTAACTAGAAATCTAGTAGCATGAATGTAGGTTTATCTACATATACATTAAACACAACTGATTACCTTCTGATATATAGTGGTTACAATAGAAGCACTATTCTTAATTGACTCGATTTAATCTAACGGTTACAATAAAATTTCTATTGAAGCCTTAGTTGTAGATAATAATTTAAAGTTTTAAACAAATACCACATCATCACTGTGAAATAATATTTAAATAATAGTTTGTATATTACTACGTAATTAGGATATTAGTGAAGTGATTTTTTTATTTTTAAGTGAACGAATGCGTCCGTTTTGCATATTTAGTGCACAGAAATGGATATATTTTTTGAGACCGAGTTTTTAGTTTTATGAAATAAAATGTATTAAAAATAAATGGAAAAGTGTCTGTGTGAATATACTATAAGTTCCAAACTTAGGTAATATAAGTGTGTATTTGGGTGTGAAACCAATAAATTCTTTAACACTAACGTTGTTCTTTGTTTTCTTTAATTTTGTCCCAATTTAGGCCAGACCATCCTGTTCGGTTTCTAAAGGTTTTTAAATTTACTGACGAAAATCTTTATAATTTTTGTTCCAACGAATTTTTGATGTATAACATCTGTCCTCTCGCTTTCCTGCAATCTGTGAGAGTGATTTCGTGAAATGGGACGGAAGTGTGTAACAGGAAGCCGGGGAAGCGCGCGCTATTTGATTTGACCAATGAGCGCACGCGGTGGTAGAGTAGGCCGTCAGATGGTAGAGATAAGTCTGCTCGCGGTCGAAATTGGAACTAAACGTTTAAATTTAATTTTTCATGATAGAATTTTAATGTTGCTTATTACCAAGGTGAGATTTATTAGCCTTTACGTGACCCACTGCTGGGCAAAGGCCTCCCCCATATCCTTCCAAACAATCTTTTCTTGCGCCACCTCAAACCAGCCCAATTATAACTATAAATATGTACCCTATTCCCCAAGCAATAGGATATTTAAAGCTGTAGGTGTATATTTTAATCGCCATCGCTAGTTAGAATGTGCATCATCTGTATGATAATAGTCGATAGGTCAATGAAAACACCAGATGAGTTTTGCACACAGATCATATTTTATTGATGTGTCTAACATACTTCCGTGAATCCATTTAGATAGAGATTATATCAATTATTTATTTATCATAATATTATAATATTTATTATAGAACAAAGGTAGATAAACAATTTTGAATCGGTTGCGAAACTTTTTTCTCAATAACTAAACATATTGGCTGTGTTATATATAAATTGATATATCTTACTTTAAGTGCCAACGTCACAATAAATGTCCACTTATACAATATTAGAATATATATTAATCAAAAACTGCTTTTAAGCTACGCACACTTGAAAAGGACTACAAAATTGGACTAGAAAGTTCCTGGTCATGTGCAACAATAACTATAAACATTAAGATTACAAAGATCTAAAAATATTTCATTTATTGGTAACTAACACATAGACGTCAAGTTGATAGAATCTGATATGACGCTCAATAAGAAATCCAAAAACAAAATATATCATGTATACACAAATGATTAATCTTATAAATAATTTTATACACATTATCTCACTCTAAAAACTAAACGTCTGACGATAATAGTCCTAAGTTCTAATATAAATCAAATTGTTTTTTTTTTTCTTAACAGACAGTTCCAGCTGCCTATGGCACGTCATTACATTTTTATTGAACAAGTGGTAAAAAAAATGTACATGATATCTATTCATAAATAAAAAATATGTTTCTATGTTTTTTTTTTATAATTGCCCCCTTTTTTTGGGTAAAAAAATTGTGTTATGAACTTAGTGTCGCAAACATGTCTTAATAGTACATTTATATTTAATCTAAATTACTTACCCCTTTTCAATCTAATTAAAAGCTATATACATACATATATCAAGTAAATAATTATAACAATTAACTGCCTGTCGCCATTTTTGTAAATAGTTTTGTAAAGTGCGGTAGAATGATAAATTTATTGATTCTACTTCTCTGGTTCTCTTTTCTCCAGCATGGTTTTGGCCACTTGTTCGTATAGAGACCGTTTGTATATCCGAGGTTGACCATCGCGCAGTCCATGTGGGTACAAACCGAACGAAGCGTCATCGTCGAACCAGCTTGTTGTGGGCTGGAATATAAAGATAATATTTTCGTGAATAAGTTTCTGCCTTAGTGGCCAGGTTAGTGTAGTGGTCAAGTAGTCTGCCAGGTTTTGGGAGTGTTTGAAAGAGTCACCGCGGACCAGGCACAGGCAACTCCCGCTCCACCCAGAGCAGGAGAAGTTATTTGATAATTTCCAACCCCAAAAAAAAAGTGGTCCCGTTGTCTCAATCGCGACAGCGGAGAGGGGACTGAACTATCTCAATAACATTGTCTTGGCTTACATGACATATACTATTAGAAAATTCTCAGTAGCAACTGGGCAACAGCCCCGTCTTGATTTGTGTTCTTTGTATAAGGCGTCATGTGGCTTTTCTACACCTCCTACTTACCCTTTTTTTTGGGGTGGGAAGTCATCCAATGACATCGCCCGCTCTGGGTGGAGCGGAAAGGCGTGTCAGACTCTTACTGACTAAAAATCCCACCCCTGCCCCCTTAGCCAAAATACATTTCTGTTAACGTTAACGCTAACGCTGCAAAATGTATGGCAACGACGTTTTGCACGAAGCGTTAGACAGAGAACTGTCACGTGACTCACGCCCAGTAATGTCGTTGCCATACATTTTGCACGAAGCGTTAGCGTTAACGTTAAAAGAAATGTATTTTGTCTAAAGGCTCTGTTCCTTCCTTGCCTGAGTGCCCAGGGGAGCGGTAACTCTGTTACGAATTTATCCGCTTCCCCTGGGCATACACCTCCTACTTACCACTAGTAAGTTCTAGCATGTCGTTATGAAAAAGTTTGGTAAGCTGAACCTTTTTGTTGGTATACTGATTTAGACAAATAGTTTGATAAGGGTTGGTGGTTACATATCACGTTATATAATATTAATAAAGAATAAAACCCAATTATAGTTACGTATTAAACTCAACTCTAAAAGAAACAGCACTAAACGTCCCACAAATTTAATTAATATAAAGAAGATTATAGAATTACGGACCTTAAGACTAAACCGGATTTAGAGCACTATCCGTAGATTAAGAATTTGATACTGCGCCCTTCGACCAGCTTAGCTGAATGCGCTAAAAAACAGTAGGTACCTTCGTAGGTCCGCTTTATATCCATTAGTGGAATTAATTTGGGTTAATATACTCGCAACTTAATATGGTGAGATAATCAAATCAAAATTAAAAAATCATTTTTATTGCAGGCAACACACACAAAAAAAAAAATTAAAAATTATTACAAAATGACTACAACAAAATTAATAATAATAGTGAACCCATACATAAGATAGCGATGAACATCTGTCACAAGCTAATCTTTGGTCGATCATATCGATTACCTATTGGTCAACAGGATGGACGTTGGATTGATAATGTTATCAACGCTCATTGACCCTTAAATAAATACATTCATATCTAACACACATCAATATGCGTCAATAATGTGTATTCAATTCGTTCGTGGAACGTGCAGCAAATTGCTGATTGATAACAAATTTGACTGTTTCAATATTGTTATAACCTTCCTTAAATCTTGATTTGGGATAGTGCTATCAAAGTCCTTCTTTTTAGTGTCGTTTTCCTGTCCTTCAAATTTAGAATGTTATCACGTACAACCTTTATGTCGCCACCTTTTAGCCCCGTATGTCATTTCGTAGGTCACATTATTTTGACATTCGTTTATTTTAAATCGCGTGGGACGAAAGGTTTGCGTCAAAGCTTCAGTGGGAAGCTTTCGTTTGACGCAGGTGTGGCGTCATGTCGGAGCAATCAGGTTAATTCACCGAACGGGGTTGACAGAGTTTCCTTTTCGTTCAATAATGTAAAGTGAAAATAATGAACGAATGATGAAATTACGATGTGGGTGTTTTGCGAATTGTTTAATGTCTAATATTGCAATGGCAACACTTAAAGGTATTTAATTAAGGCAACAAAAGAACCATCGACTCTGAAACAGCTGTATTTCCTCACAGAAACTTAAATAAAGTTATCAGTCGAAGCTCTATAAACTGGAATCCACCAAGCTTCGCCTATGGAAACTCCCACTCTGTTGTCACCGAAAGATACCATTATTACCATTATACCAACTCACCTCAAGTTTAAAGTTAAGGATATGTGCAGCGGTTTGGTATCTGGGCACGGTGGCTACGCGAGACACGGGGAAGTAGCCAGGGTGGCTCGCAGTCACCTCGTAGTGACCAGGAGTTAGCAGGCGGTAGTAGTCTCCGTAGGCTCCTAGAATTTGATGATTTACACATTATTATAGCAATCCGCTTGCCCTTTTTTTTGAGGGTAGGAAATAATCAAATGACTTCTCCCGCTCTGGGTGGAGCGAGAACGGGTGGGTTTTAGTCAGTATGAGTCTGATACGCCAGACTCATACTGACTAAAACCCACCCGTGTTCCTACAGTTGGCTGTGCGTTCCAGGACCGCGGTGTCTCTTTCAATCACTTCGCTCACACCGCAACCATCAGCTTGCGCTTTATTACATGAGGACACCATAAAGGGACCATAATTTATCAGGGAATACGCTTAGGTAGGTACTACATATCTCTTTTGTGAAAGTCAAACTTGATGGTAAGCTATTATTCCACCCAGTGGCCGACTAATGAGAGGGCTTCGTTCGGCTGTGTTCCGACCAAAGTATGAAAATAAACAGAGTTCAGTTTTTACATGATATGGCAGTTCGTTAGATTGTTTTTTTTACTCAAATTTTACCCACATTCGTATACCCGACGAAACATACCTACAATTATAACAGGTCTTCATATTTACCCAACACAATGGTGCGGATTCTGTTGTGCATAAACTATACTTAATTTAGGCTATTCCTATCTTTTTCTCTCTAATAAAACAAGAAAGAGACAGACGTAAATAAGAGCTGCCAAATTTAGTAAAACTAATATTTCCATACAAATTAAGGGTACACGTAAAAACATGTCGATTAAAAACACGGTGAAGCGCAAGGCGTAAACTAATTTGACATATCTAACTTAGTTCATAGCTACAGCCGTCCTTTTCTCGCACTGCCTTTTAGTAAAAGATAACGATTCTCTAATTTTAGTTTAGTTATTGAACAAGAGAATCGGCACTTATGACTATGTTTTATGGTGTAGTCTAAGAACCTTCATGCTGACAATAATTTGAAACACGAATATGTTCCAAGCCCTCTTTTCCACAGTTTAAAACTAGCTGCAAACCATTTTTATTGTATCAGTGCAGCATAACAAGCAACCAATACCTGATATAGGCTATCAGCTGCATAGTCATGGATGTTTAGAAGAGTTATCTAGGTATACATTTCATAATTAGCGTTCCGTACTGACAATCCACTTGTTATAACAGTGCATTAAAAACGCATGTATAATAACAAACCTTAACAATGTCACAATGAGCCAATGAGAAAATAATGTTTGATACAAAGCTAAAGAGCATGGTTCAATGTGGTGATAGTTTATTTAACTACTACCACTCCGCATGCGACTTCGTCCCCGTGAATTTCAAAAATATTTATAGTCTACTTATATGTATATATAGCATTCACAAATAATGTAGCTTTCTACTGGTGAATTTTCAAAATCGGTTTAGTTGTTTCGGAGATTACCCGCTACATAAAAACTCACAATCAAATTTTACTTCTTTAAGACTTTTTTATATACTAAACTGCAACATGCCCATGTTCTCATAAGATAAGATCACTTCACAGTTTGATCTTATAACAAAACCAGAACCACTACATATTATAAAACAAAGTCCCCCGCCGCGGCCGCGACGTCTGTGTGTCTGTTCTTGATAAACTCAAATTCTACTGAACGGCTTTACATGCGGAGGAAGGTTTAGGTATAAAATTTGTATCCGTGCGAAGCTGGTTGCTAGTATTGTACACACATGCAAATCAATAAATGGGAATGTACCCGTGGTTGTGTGTCAATACACATAAGCACGGGTACATTCCCATCTAGAATTTATTGATTTACATCGTGTAGGTATTCCCGTATACGTTTGACGGACGCTTTTGCTAGATTTCACACACATACTCCACATTCACACACAACTTTCACACTACATTTTACATCTTTATTTTAGTTTCTGCATGCTTGAAATTGTAATTAAAAATCTTAGTTGGTAAAAAATGTAATGTAATAAATTGGGAGAAGGCGCTGAAATCTGACATACAGGTTTTTACCTAGCTTGGGTTTCAGAGGTTTCATAGGTTTTTTGTAAATGATGTTTATTTCAATAAAGATTATTATTATTATTATTTCTACGAAGGGTGCCTATTGAGACCAACTGACGGAGCGACATAGTGGGTACCAAAACGCCCCATTGGGCACCAAAATTTATTCTGTATAACAAACACAAGCCAACGTCCATCTCGCAGGGAACATGAACCGATTTAAATATTATTTCCGACCTTCAAATGACCATTTATTTTCGTATAAATTGTTTGCCAACTTTACACGCATTTCTATTCACGAAGAGTAATGATACTCTTTTGTATTCAATCGGTCCGTCAACCTATTTTCACGGAGTTACGAAATAAAGTTAATGCGTTGTTGTATGTAATCCGCATACTTTGTTGATATGTACTTCGGAGATGTATCTCGCACAAGTAAATGAAAAAATACACTTGATACTAATCAACGCCCCATGGTCCCGTCATTATATTGACGATAAAACATATTTAGGTAGAACTAGCAATAGACTGCGCAATTGCGTATTGTTTGATAACCTAAATTAATATCGAATGCATCTAATATAGTAGGTACTAATGACCACCTATTACCGTAAAGTAAGTCAACATTCACAAAACTTATTTCCCCGTGTTTATTGCATAGTAGGTACAGACAGAATTCACATTCCAAAATGAAATCACATTAAAAAATGAAATCTTTGCAAATCTTCAATCGATTAACTCCCACTGGAACGCATGATAATTCTCAACAGACAATTAGTTCCCATCCCACTAATAAGTCTTTAGGGTACGAAAACAAATAGAACAGAAACACAGCCCTGAGACGAATTAATAAAGTGCAGCAGGCCGTATACATATAGAACAAATGATGTCAAATGACTCAAGCAGTCAAGATGTCGCAGCAAGGAAACGCTTAGTTACAGCAATCAGTAACAATTACCAAACTGAATGCAAACAACTATTAATTCCCTTGACCACAAGTTCGTTTATATTCTAGCTGTAATTGTGCTGCATTGTTCTACGCGTGGTAATCTTGCAACAATTGCCATTATTGAAGCAGTAACAGTACCTAGGTAATGTTGTTATAGCAACCTTATCAAAGGTACACCTGCGTTAATTTGTTTACAGGTTCAATTAGTAGGTACAGTTGAAACTTAAATTAATTTATTCAAAGAATTTAAAAAACAACGTAACGTTAATAATTTATTTTATACGGTTTAACACCCTTACACCTAGCAATCATCCGAATTAGACACAGTAAACCTATTAGGTAAAACAAATCTTGCAGCTGAAAAGTAATTACAGTGAGTTAATATTAATAACCTAACGGAATTTCTGAAACTAAATCTTACCTGTGGAGATATCATGACGAATTGGTCTTGGCACAGGACCGGTGATATTGACGACGGATATTATAGCGTTCGCGAGGAAGCCAGCGTCGTCAGAAACTATTCCTTTGATGCCAGTATGTGCCTTCCATATGTATGCCAGCAAAGCTTCGCGATTCCTTTCCCATTCATTCGCCAAGGCACTCGCTGGGGGATACTTGTCACAGCCCAATTCGAGAGTGATTTCAAACGCGTTCGTGGCAAGATAGTTGAAATCTTGCATGCCTGGAAAAACCTCAATCTTATTACATCACCTAAATTGTCATTTATATCATATCATAACGGTATCATAACGGTGCTAGTAGTAGTAGCCTGACGGAAGTTATTTTACTGGGTACACTGAACGCTGAACAGCATTCGAACATAATAAGTCACTTGGAAACGCAAACATAAGTGCTTACTTCCGCAGTAATTTCTGCTCTGATCTCGGTCTAGAAATGCACACACCTGAAGTGTTGATTGAATTCCTAAGGCCAACGATTAAAGACCCTGACGGAAGTTACTTTACTGGGTACACTTAACGCTGGGCAGCATTCGAACATAATAAATAAGTCACTTGTAAAAGGAAAAATAAGTGCTTACGTCAGCACTAATTTCTGCTCTGCTCTTGTTCTATTGTAAGCTAAACTGACATGCATCGCTAATCGTTCTCAACATGTTGCCATACAAAAACAATCACTCAACGACGCTCGCGTGCGAGTTACAATTGTTATGATTAAAAATTATTAAACAATGCAGCTAAAATTAGCATTGCTAAACCATCCTTGTTTCATGGTCAACTCCAGTTGAATGTAAATGCCAGAACATAAAGTAGGTATGAGTCAAGTGATCCATTGCTTACGCTTCCTGATTCTCTCACTACCTACGTTGTTAAAGGTGTATTATTTAAAGGGCAAAAAATTGACAATTCTCTTTTTTACTGTTGCTTATCGATAACGTGCACACTGTAGGTGGACTAAAGTGTTAGTGCGACTGATTCTTGTTCATCTTTGATGATGTAGCTATCATTTTTTTATTATTATATTTGATAGCACTATTAATAATAGAGTCGGAAAATGGTTGCTTGAACCAGTTTTTTTTTCTATATTTGTATGTTTTTGGTTAACGCTGTGAATATTAAAGTCGAAAAATGATTGCTTGAACCAGTTTTTTTTCTATATTTGTACCTATATTTGTGGTCCAGATATACGAAGGCCACAGTTATCTATGGAATACACTTGATTTAGGGCTGATTTTTCAATAGTCAGATAACTTTTAACTGAGGAATAAAAATGGCATTTTGACAGTTTTTGTATAGAAATTATGTCAAACCGCAATTTTTATTCCTCAGTTAAAAGTTATCTGACTATTGAAAAATCAGCCCTTAGATAAGTAAATCTACACTATCTTCGTTCTAAGAGTAACAAGTAACAAAAGATTTTTTCAAATCTCTGTATTTAGACTTGCACCTTTTTGATAGAAACTATGAAATATATAGAGAAAGAAAAAGAAATATATATTAAAGTTATGCCCGAATGGATAACCCAATAACTGATTTTTACAAAAAGTGCTCAATCAATTTCGATAAAATGGCGGAGATATCGCGTAACAAACATACAAAAATAAAAAACACGAATTGACAACCTCCTCTCTTTTGAAGTCAGTTAAAAATTTTCCTTGAAACAATCTTTCAGTGTATATGGGAATAAGATGGGATGCACCAAATAGCGTTTTATCGTTTCATTTTTCTTCTTCTTATTTCAAAAGCACTTATTGCAGCAATCTTTACGAAATCCATTTCAAGAATGAGCGCGTTTTGTTGCCCAGTGAATTTTCAAGTGGGCGCATCGTGTGTGACAGTCGGTGACAGTGACAAAAATCACAAGTCAGCGGCTAGCCTAACTGAACTTTTTAAGGGTTCTTTAACAGCATCACAGAAGACGAACTGGTTACTATCATACGAAAAAAATAACTCAAAGGCCATATAAAATGGAAAGGGAATAAACTACTTTTTCATTTTATTTAATATAGTATTTTTTCTACAAAGCTGCCAGTATGTGACATTATAAAATACTAAATATTTTTTTTTAACTAGTTTGCTGATACAATTAACACTCGGTTATAACGTTTATGTTTCGTAGCGTTCGTTTGTATTCATAAATTTTTGGCAAAACTAATTTCGTCGTAGTGTTTCATGTTGGTGTACCTAACAAATTAACTAACAATTATTTTATTAGTGGCTAATTTCAGAACATGGAAAAGAATTTTGACTAGGTTTAGTAAATTTCCTTCGGGTACGGAATCCTAAATAAAATTTTCACTGAATGTGTATTTCTGTTGCCGCTTTAGCAACAAATTATAAATGAAAAGGGGCTCCCCTACTAGAAACGTGTTTTTTTAGTTTTTTGCTCGATCTTAATAATGGCAACAAGTAGACGCGTATAATCTTTTACGATGGTACGGAACCCTTCTCGCGAGAGTCAGACTCGCACTCGAATGGTTTTTATTATAACCCACCTCCTTTTAGACTGTACCAAGCTGCTCCATTAGTGACTCCTCCTTGCTTGCCGAAGTTGTATGTCGCAGAGTCATCCGAGCTTGTCGTGTGACAACCGCGACGAGTTGCCGAAGCCATGTCTGCGTGGGACGACGCGTACGTCATAGCTAACTCCCTATAAATACGTTACAAGGCCTTAAATAGAATTTCCTGTTTGTAATCTCGTGAGATAAAAAGGGTATCAGTCTACTTTCTTTTTAGATGAAACCTGACCATGGTGTAATCATCAGATTTTATTTAATATCAGATTTTTTACTTAGTCATAAGTTTACGGGGCATACTAGGCTAAAGATCGCAAAAAACAGAGGTTTAGAAGTAGAAAATGGAGCCCAGCAGTGGAAGACAATGTAGGTTTGCAAAAAAAATTACGGAACCCAACATTTGAACATGTGTTTTCTATAAGTGGCGCCCTCATTGAATAAAAAATCGTATCTTGACATAGAAAATAAATATTAAAGAATCCTATGTTGCGTTTGTTACAAACAGGATAAGGTATTTTTACATTGTTAAAACAGGACTCAAAGTGTTTCGTATCCAAAGTAGTAAGCAAAAGTGTCAGAAACGGCCATTTTTGGTACTTTTGCCTACTACATTGGATACGAAACATTTTGAGTATTGTTTTAACCACGTAAAAATACCTTATCCTCTTTGTAATGAACGCAACATAGGATTCTATAATCTTTATTTTCTACGCTTTGCTACGATTTTTTATTCAATGAGATCGCCATTTGGCGGATATATACGCCTTAAGCTTCTTCCTCAAAGGCTAGACCCAATCCAGAAAAGAATCTAGTACCTATTAAATAATTTTATTAAGGATTTATTTGCTGTGTATTTTATTTTTACGTATTTGATATTTTTCTGTTTTTACCTGAACGTATCATCGTCAGGGCTAGCAGAGTATTCAGACACGGGAGCACCACTTCGACTCTCGTCATAAGGATAGTTCGCTACTAGGTCACCTCCATGCATGGCAGCACTCAACACAAATGGTACCGACATGATCCAGCGCATAACAGCCCTGGTTTCAGGCTCCAACTAAAATACAACAAGTTACTGTTATATTGTGACAAAGTGACTATTTTATAATACATATTAAACAAAGGTTTTCACCACTGAAAACGAACAAAAATAAAATATTAGTTTTAAATATTCAATTATTCAGCCTTATTTATAAAGTAGTTAGTTTAAGTTAGTTTTAGTTTAAATACTGATTAGCGGATTCTTAATTCAAATTCTCCTTCCAATCCAACCAGAACCTACTTATTAGTGTTTAAACTAATCACACAGTTATTTTTTTTTATAAATGGTCCTTCCAATAAGTAAAACTTACCGGTGCAGCGAGACGCGTCAAATCTTTTAACAAATGGTTGTTATGGTTGATCCCCTGGCGTTCAAATTCAAATGTTATGGCATCTAAGTCTGGGAAGTTCCTATTTAAATCCACTGAATGGTTATTTGTGCGGCCAAGGAGGTAATCTAGGGAACCCTGTTAATAGAATTCTCTTTATTTCCTGTTAACTATAATAATATCACGGTCCAATATATTTAGGATGTTCTGGCCACTTACGGTGTCCGTGGACAGTTGCCATCCATCTGGATTCATCGCTGGCAGTAAGTGGATCCTGGTAGAATGAACAAGGGCTCGGATCCTACGGTCATGACTGTTGTACTTATCACAAACGTAATGTGCTAGGCCCAGAAGTAACTCGCGACCCAGAACCTCATTTCCATGGATGTTACCAACATATTTTACTTCGGGTTTGTCTGTTTACAAATAAATAAATGGAGGTATTAATAAAATTTTATGGTGCACAATAGCTACCAAGTTATTATTTTTACTCACAAGGTTGATGGAATCCAGGTGTGTCTGAGAACTCAATAACATACAATGGGACACCACAAACTGATGGCTCAGACAAAGCATATACCCTGGTAATATTAGGACATCTTGCGTGAACCTCTTCTAGGACCACAGGTAATTCCTCATTATTGTGATGTCTCCAAACAAACTCCGCTGACGTCGTAAATAAGAAAGCGAGGCATAAAAACAGATAAGAAGCCATATTTCCTTTTTAAATAGAAATTATTCACTTTAGATTATCTGAACATAATTTTTGTCAACGTAAATCAATGATACACACGACTGCACGCCCCACCGCCCAAACAACTAAACAAGTATTGATCGATTTTCCCGCCAGCACGCACACAAACAACAAAATTGATGACGCAAATCCACCACAATCTTTAGAGATGTCCTATATGAAGATCGACTAAATCGTATAATCGATTAATTTATTACTAATACACAATCGAAATCAATTAGAATAGTACTTAGATAAATAACTTTGGCATAAATTAAAACAATAATTAAGTCACTTTAGTGAAATATAACAGAAATGCCTTAGTAAAATGCAGACCGCACCCGCGTCCCCTTGCCGCGTCGCGTCGCGATTCGCTGGTCTGCGTTTGAAGGGGACGGGACGCCTTGCATAAAAATATACTGAGCACACTGTAGGTGCTCTATAACTCACAAGGCGTTTGTTGTCTATGGTTTATAGAATTTGGAATCTTGGCTTTTAGTTCATGTTCAATACAAAAAAAATTATACTATATCATTAAATGTTAAAATCGAGTTTTTGGCGGGATTTTTTCGAGTGAAATTCAGCTGCGAATTTTATTGTAGTATTGACTACCTCAGCGAAGCTTAAAAATACTGAAAACATTAGAATGTGTTACATCTGCATTCTTGTGGTATTCTGTGTTTCAAAACTAAACACTTTCTAAACTTGACACTGGCTAAATGCACAAATCGTGAGAGACAAAATTTAAAAAAAAATGAAAAATCACAGGTACTAATGCACTAATGGGGTGTTAGTGCTATTGTGTCAAAGAGTAGTATATTAAAGTGACTGTCTGATATTTATGTCCTCTGAGATATTGCTGTTTTTTAGGGTTCCGTACCCATTGGGTCCTAGTGGAGCCCTATTGCTGTCACTCAATTTATTACTGCCAAACGGTTGGAGCTACAGTCTTCAAATTTTCATAGAATAAGCATCTTGCTGACCCAAAGCCATACAAATAGTCAAAAATACATTTGGTACCTACGGAACCCTAAATGTGCGAAGTCCGACACGGTTTTTTTTATCACTACATAGTATAAAACAAAGTCGCTTTCTCTGTCCCTATATACCTATGTATGCTTAAATCTTTAAAACTACGCAACGGATTTTGATGCGGTTTTTTTTAATAGATAGAGTGAAGAGGAAGGTTTATAAGTATAATTTGTACCCGAGCGAAGCTGGGGCGGGTCGCTAGTACTACACTTCTGGACACATCTATTGGCGCACCTTAGAGTTTAGGTTTCGATGGCCCCTACCGAAATATGATTGCTAGATTGAACAAAAACTGTTGATGCAGTTTTAAACCTGATACATTTTACCATCTTTTTCGATCGTATTGTTTTAAATTTGAATTCAGAATACCATACGACATGGAGCTACGCCTAACAAGTCGAATATGCGCCTTGTTAAAGGCAATTGATTTTTGAATAAAAAACATGTTTTATCAAATAAAGGTTTAATTTAATAACGCCTGTTGCCTCCACGGGCATCTACCACAGCTCTCATACGATTAGGCATAGAGTTTATCAACCGCTCTATGAAATTTTGAGGGATCATCTCCCATTCCTCTTCTATGGCAGTTTTCAACTCCTGCATCGTCTGGGCAACTGGCTGACGAGCCCTAACACGTCTTTTTAGCTCGTCCCACATGTGCTCAATGGGGTTCATGTCTGGGCTTCTGGCTGGCCAGTCCATAACTGTGATGTTCACATCCCGAAGATATTCCCTGACGATGCCGGCCGCATGGGCTCTTGCATTATCATGCATAAAAAGGAAATTTGGGCCCACATAGTCCGCGTATGGTATCACGTGAGGTTCTAAGCACTCACGAATGTACCTTTCAGCATTTAATGTTGGCAGCCGTGGTCCTGTAACAACCTCAAGTTGAGTTTTGCCGCTCGCGGATATACCGCCCCAGACAGTCCATGAGCCACCGCCATAAGCAACCCTCTCTTCAAAGTAGCATTGTGCGAAACGCTCTCCCTTACGTCGGTAGACCTTCTTCCTTCCATCATTGCCATGTAACACAATTTTAGACTCATCAGAAAAGAGTACACGGCTCCAATCTTGCTGTGTCCAATTTAAATGACTGCGTGCGAAATGAAGGCGCGCTGTTCTTTGGGCTCGCGTTAGTTTGGGCCCATTAGCTGGCTTGTGTGGTACCACATCGCGTTCTTTTAACCTTCTCCGAACAGTTCGAGCGCTCACAGATACTCCGTGGAAGTCGCGAAGTTGGTTTTGTATCTCAATGGAGGTAAGGTGACGATTTCTCAAGCTGGTCGTCACAATGAATCGATCCTGCCTTTCAGTTGTGACCCGAGATCGTGACCTTCCTTGGCGACGAACAAAGCCGCCAGTCTCTAGGTACCTCCGATAAACATTTCGGACCGCAGATCGACTTAAATTAAGTCGAGCACTCACGTTTCTTTGGCTGTGTCCGGCCTGAATAAGTGCCACAGCTTGGGCGGCGACTTCAGGTGAAGTATCCATAGATTATTGATAGAACCTCACCTTAATGTTAAGAATAAGTAATGTTTGTTGCAAAACCAAAGATATCAATCACTTTTTCAAGAATTAAATCCAAGTAAACCAATAAAACCAAGTTTTCTTAGTATTCGATTGTTTGATATCAACAAACAGGCTGCAAATTGTCTTTTGTTTCTTTAAATTCTGTGTTCGAAATTCAAAAAAAGACTATTGAATGAAATTGTGAATGTGCCAGGTTCAAAACTGCATAAAAACTTTTTGCTCGACCTAATATAAAATTTTAGCTAGGACCAAACGAAACTGAAAATACAAGGTGGGCCAATAGATGTGTCCAGAAGTGTATATATGGGTAAATACAATTTTAAGGCAGAAACTACAAGATTCTTGATACAGGACGTCCCATGGCTGTGGGACAAGGAAGAAAATAACTTTTAATACTGACTTCAAAGATTATTCTGGAGTTGCTTGCCGATCGAAACTTGAGTATTAAAAATACTTTTTTACAAAAAATACAACCGACTTTTAAAAATTACAAAATAACTTTATTTTCGTAAGTCGGTGTTTATATTTTGTTTCTTCGTTATTTGACACCGACTTCCGAAAATAAAGTTATTTTGTAATTTTTAAAAGTCGGTTGTATATTTTGTAAAAAAGTTTTTTTATTTCTATTTTTAGTTGTACCCCAGAAGTAAAACTACTTAAATATTAAAGTTATGCCCAAATAGATAACCCTAATAACATGGAATTTAAACATTTGGAGAAAACCAAATCGTCATCTGTGTATACATATTTTTTGTTAATGTTGATTTTTTCAAAAAGTTCGATTCGATAAATTTTATCGAAATTCGATTTCGATAAAATTTATATGGGACGACCTCTGAAGTATGACCTACCAAACAAAAAAAAACTTTTTACAAAAAAAATACAACCGACTTCCATAAATAATACTAAAAAATGCAAAATAACTTTAATTTCGGCAGTCAGTGTTTCTAGTTTGGTTTCTTCGTTATTTGACACCGACTGCCGAAATTAAAGTTATTTTGCATTTTTTAGTATTATTAATGGAAGTCGGTTGTATTTTTTTTGTAAAAAGTTTTTTTTATTTTTCACTTTTTAGTTGTTGTACCCCATTCTAAAACTAAATTAATATTAAAGTTATGCCCGAATTGATAGCCCCAAAAATAGGGAATTTGAACATAGTTGGACTGTACAAATCTGTATACCCTTCATTCAGAGCGTATCAGCGTGATGTAAAGTTGTGAAGTATAGTGAAAACAATACACAGACTTGCGATTGCAGCAATTCTGGAAGGTTTGCTATCATTTATTGAAGAGTTCCATTGTGTATCGCCGAAGTTCTTTATCAGATCTTTACCAAATTAAAATGAGACCACATGTGAAACAACAGCTTTCAAATAAAAAAAAATCTTCAAAATCGGTTCACCTAGTAAAAAGTGATGAGATAAAAAAAAAATAAAAAAAAATAGTGTCGAATTGAGAACCTCCTCCTTTTTTTGAAGTCGGTTAAAAAAAGAATCATCAAAATCGATTCACTAATGGCGGAGATATCGCGTAACAAACATACAAAAAAAAAAAACAAACGAATTGAGAACCTCCTCTTTTTTGAAGTCGGTTAAAAAGGAACACCGTGAAATTTTATTAGGGTTCCGTACCCGAAAAGTTCAATCGGAGCCCTATTGCTCACTCACGTGTCCGTCTGTCCGTCTGTCTGTCCGTCGTCTGTCATAAAATTTTGTTCCGAAGAATTTTTTAACTTCCCATTGATCTATGAACTTAAAATTTGGTGATAATGTTTATCAACGTCTGATTTATATTGATAAATCCAGACGTTTTCTTTGATAATTCCCTCATTTGGTACGGAACCCTAAATGTGCGAAGTCCGTCACGCACTTAGCCGGTTTTTTTTATTTAATAATTATTATTAAAGCCGGGATGAATAATTTATTATGGTTGATTTTTGTATTTCAAAAATAAAAGGCATAGCAGAACGTGCTGTTCTTTTTATTTTAGAGAATGGCTACATTAAAAGAAGTCTGATGCACTTCTATCTAATTGGTATTATATGTCTATTTATTCAAAATGCACAAGCTCGTTCTTCGTTCTACGGTGATGCACATACAATTCTCCCACAAAAATCGCCGTGGACATCACTAGCCCGATTGCGTATACGATGAAGACACCCTGAAACACAATAAAACCGTTAGACAGCCCTTTTTCTGAAGTCAGCTAGTAGCAGACACGGTTGGACATAGGCATGCACCTAAGTGGAAAGCACATTTTAACACCTGTTTCTGCCGTGCGTCTTATGTTTAAAGTTATGATAGCAAATTGAGATATGTAAGTGATTTGACGCAGTTGATAATGCGACGTACCACAACATTGGAAAAATTCAGTGGCACCGTGGTACCGACATCATTCTGGCTTCTCGATAGTCTCACTTCTACTTGAATTTTATAATTCAAGTGCCTTAATGCTACCTGCAATTAAATTCTTTATTAGATCACCGTAACCTACTGTTGATGTGTTAATTATGTGGAACACCGAACGTTCGATCGCACTGTAAATAACTTGGTTATACCATTGCAATATGGTTTATGTGGTCATTACATTGGTATTACAGACATAACTATGGTTGAATGGTATAAAGGAGGTGGAAATAGACGCAGTAGGCAGTAGGACGCACAGGAAAGAAGACTCACAAATACGGTACAGTTCTTTGCATAATATTCGAACCTGAGTTTCCCAAGCTAGCAACAGTCCGGACTGGTGAAGACGTCCCACCAGTTGGTTGACCTTCTCCGTGTACGGAGAACTCTTCCTCATCATGACCACACACTGTTCGTAGTAGAAGTCTTCCAGCATCAGCATCATGTCCGGCATGGCTTTTTGCGTTATGTACTCCCCTATAGCGAAGTTACCTACAGCAATAAGCGAATATCTATTACTTATCTTATTAGCACCATATTATAGAAACAAACCACATCTGTAACCTTCTAACCTTAGATCAACAATATATCTTATGCCATAACCTTATACTATTGTAAGACTGACCAGATATGAAGAAAGTATTGGTTTCCATCAAAAAGCAATTTAAAAAATTTAACAATAAATAATTAACAATAAAATATATAGAATCTATGAAATAAAATACAGATAGAATATACATATTATACAGAAAGAGATTCTACAGACTTAGAAAAAACATTAATTGTTTTTGGTAATCGTTATTGTTTGCAAGTGTCATAAACCAAGATTTAGTAACTTTGGATTTACTTACTTGAACTTAAATAAATAATTTAAAATTACCTGCAGGTAACTTCTCTATACTGTACGCCATGCTTCGCGTAAAACTTTTTTCTTTCAATTTATCGAATGAATAAATGCGAAATTGGCCCACAAGCTGTTTAACCAGAGGCTGGAACCAAAGTTTTTTATTATTTGGACATTATAAAATGCACATTATTACAGTATTCCTTTGCAGAATATTTTAAATTAAAGTTTAATACTTCAGTTGACAAAGTTAGCGAAAATATCCAAGCATCATGTGTGGCGCCCCATTCCATTTCTCTATCCACTATGTCCTGGACTGTGTCAATAGACGACTCGTATCTAGGCACAGTAAACGTAGAGGCAAGACCAGCTCCATAAGCACTGCTCAGGATAAGCCCTGCTAACAGCAACCAACCGGTAACACTTCTTATTTTCCATGAACCACTTGAAGTGTTTTCGTATTGGGACTGAAAGATTTGATATATAGCCTTAATTTTACGTAAGTAGGTATAAGATTGACCAAAACAAGAACTAAAACTAAGTATATATCACTTGAATCTAAAATTGTTTCGATTGTGATCGACGATATTCATAAAGCTGTGTACTTTTGTTTGAAATGTTGGTGGACGCTATGCTAAACATTTACATTGCAAACAAATGCGTGGTCATCAACTTACAATTGTACTGCATATTTAATATTATTTCATTTTAATATTTATATTACACATAACAAAAAAAGGACTGGTTTAGTATTAGTAACTCAGCTATATTTTGTTATTAACAATACGAAAAACATCTAGTTCAGTATGCATTTTATAATTTCTAAAAAAAATTCAGAATAAAATAACTGTTAAAATTGATAAAAAAGCAGATGATTTATTTCCTTTATCCTGTATAAAACATAGTCTGCACCTAATAAGTTACGTACCTGTCCGATCATCATTCCAAAGGCGTTAAGAAAAGGATATGAAGTGGTAGCACATCCTTGTGCCGTTAAAATTCCAGTAGACGCGTAGAAATATGTGAAGGCTACAGCAAGCCACATGTACCAAGTGAACGGCATCAAAGGCATCACCCAACTTGATAACAATCTGGAAAACAATCAGGAAAAACATTAGAACTGAATTGTTGACTCCTAGCGCTGAATTGAAAAAACCATCTCACCTAGGTGCTGGAGCTATACAAGTGATTGCAGTCCTTACACCAGCAACTGAAAAATCCATCACACGCCACTCTTCATACCATGAATAGAGAGCAGCTGAAAATCAATTTGTTACTTATATTCAGTATGCAAATTGACATCATAGAAATCCTTTAAACTAAAGTGTTACTTACTGATTCCTACATCTGCGCGATCTTCTACTACACTTCCAATAACTCCAATGCCACCAGTTTCATTTGCGTAGATCTCTCCCCACTGGTCAACATCTTCTCTTACGATTTCAACGGTGCAGTTTATCCATCTGTGTTTAAAATGGAATATTAACTTGTATTTAATTGTAAACGTTTATCGGTCTGCTTTCTTATCTAT
The DNA here is from genome assembly GCA_951329385.1 of Polia nebulosa. NCBI lineage: Eukaryota > Metazoa > Arthropoda > Insecta > Lepidoptera > Noctuidae > Polia > Polia nebulosa. The sequence goes on along the minus strand of OX589595.1, from coordinate 15,716,384 downwards.
GATATCTTACCTGCAAAGTTCATCGACTATCCTAATCTCCACTCCATCTCTGCCTAAAGGTTCAATAGCTGTGTCTATGTCCAACAACACATAAGGTTTATAGGTAAAACAAGCTACTTTCAATGTTTTCCCATATAAATTGGTCATATCGTGGGGAAATAAATTTGCCTGGTTCTCAAACTTTTGAGAACAAGAATCCCAGCGGTCCAAGTATTTAGGCAGATGTGTTTCTTCATCCGGACCAACGAATTGATGAGTTAACAAATCGAATATTTTGCAGTCTGAGTTGTTGCTCCCATAGTTTGCAATCATCAAAATATTTGGAATAAAAGCGCTTCCCTTCATCGAAAACACCAAAGAAGGTAAGTCTACATCATAATCCGCGCCATATTCTTCATCAAATGGCAAGAATACAATCTTCCTGTCACTTCTTCTGACGTTACCTTTATGAACAACTGTTTCAAAAGCTTCCATAAATTTTTGTGGTTTTTGAATACGAACAATATAATCGGAACACCCCATTTCAGAGACATTGAATATCTGCTCCGCAAGACTTTCACTATTTGAGATCAAAGAAACGAAAGTGACTGGTGAGGAAAATGTTAATGGTGCATCCGAAATAATTGTAACGCAGTATGCTGAGGCTAAGTACTGTTTGATTATTGTATTTAAGAGTAGTTCTAAAGGCAATAAAGTCAAATCCGGGAACAACATCTTTGACCTAGGCCGAGTAAGGAGTGACGCTAAAACTTATTGCTAAACGGGCGCGAGCCTATTAAGTACTCGGTACAAGTCTAACTCACTTAAATATTTTAGGATTCCATGAATAGTAGAGCGAAACATAAAATCGATTCTGTGAAATGATGCAGCAGTTACTGTAGCGCGGAATAGAAAATTAAACGTCCAATTTAAAATAATAATTATACCTTTTGCAGTAACACTCACTCCGTCTATCATATAAATGTAAGTTTTTACTTTGGTTTTAGTCCGACCTTTGCTCTACCATAGTGAGATATGATTGATTAGAAAGGCAGATACGTAATTGTCAAGTAACAGACATACAAATCAAGATATCTAATTGAAATATATTAAAAAATAAATTGAAAAATCCTGTCGTTTTATTTTATCATTTGTGCCAATTAAACGGAAGCTTTTATTGCACTTGAAATGGAGTCTACTTATATCCTGAGAATAATAATAAGGACATTACGCGTTGGCCATTGCCAAGCAAACATTTTTTAAACATAGGCGCCACGGACAGTTCACTCTGCAGAGACTGCTTTGACGCCAAGGAATCAGCCAGGGTACACATCCTGGAATGCGGGCTGTGGCCATTCAACGTGCGCAAATCCTCGTAACAGCGAGGTCGCTTCGCGAAGCCTGTGAAGCTCCCAGGAAGCTTCTGTGCTTCTGGGCGGAACTTGGCGGGTTATGTTAGCCAGGACCCCCACGCATAACGTACAAAATCGGAGTCTAAGTGCAGATAACGTAGTCACTTTACATGGGGCCTTAACGTAGTCACTTTACATGGGGCCTATATACATAACAGCTATAATAAAACTAAGTAAAACTTCAATTATATTACTAAAATTTTACGCAGAACCCACAGTTATATTATAAAGAAGTCACAAACATTAAGTAAACACTTGGAAACAGTTTATATTTGAAACCGTTCACTTAACGATTCTGAAAGAGCATTTCGTTATACGACAGCTATTTACCATTATCAGTTTTATTTACTATCATATACCTACCATCAGCAGTTTCAAGGAAAATATATGGTAATTGGAGTCGTAACAAAGAGGTTTCATTATACCTGTACTTAAAGCTCCTATAGTGTCAACAAAGAGTAAAACGGTGGTTGATAAATGGCCTGAAGATTAAACAAAACAAAATATGTATGTGTGTGTGTGTGTGTGTTGTGTTGGCTGCATTGAACAGAAACCACTAAAGCTAATGGATATTCTGTTATTGTTGTGCGACAAGACACACGCGGTTAGCGCCACCTTTGGTTTAAGATCGTTTGAACTGTCTTGATGCTTGCCTCTTATTAGGAAATGCTAGAATTTGGAAAGAAGTTTCAAAGTATGCTTGATCTCGATCCTAATTTTAATCACCGTTTGGGGATTTGGTTAACTATAAACTCTATTGCAATTGAGAAATAAATTATAAATAGAAAAGAGTTTATAGTAAGGTTACATAAGAGGTCAAACAAGTAATAATATGTCTAGGTAATTATGGTGAAAATTATATCTGAAACGTGCAGGTACTACCGGGGTATAGCTAAGTATATCAAAGAATAGTAGAAGTTCAAGCAAACATTCAGCAAATAACAGGCATGCAATTTTGTTTACTCTCTGTTTATATGTCGGCGAATGAAAATATTGACTTTAATTTCTGTTCAGGGTAATTTTGTTCCCCGCTTTCATCGTATAATGTCATAAATAAAAGACCTTTTTTAATAAATTCCTATAGTTCTAGGCAAACGTGCTCCAACGTCGAGCAGATCATCACTTACCATCAGGTGAGATAGTGGTTAAACGCGAGTCTATCAATAGTAAAAAAAAAACTTTCAGTGCAGTTGTTACCTCAAAGAAAGAGGGTTGTATGGACGTTCTTTAAACCCCTGAATGCTTTCGTGGCCTATCCTGCAGGAATAGTGTATTTTTTTTCAGTATTAACAGTAGTAACCTATGTATGACTCTGAACGACAGAGTAACTTTGTAAGAGTGAATGAATTTTCGTAATCGGACTCGTATTAACTTCCAGGGTTTGCTTTCTTGGGCACGTCACAATTGCGGTGGCCCCTCTTTGAGGAGTGGCTGTAAAGGCGCCACGGGGTCCTCACCTACTGCCTGACGCAGGTCCTCACCGGACACGGCTGTTTTGGGAGGTTCCTGTGCCATATAAGGCGGGCGGAAACGCCCGGGTGTCACCACTGTGTGGATCGCCCAGAGGACGCGGTGGAGCATACGGTGGAGGTCTGCCCCGCTTGTGCGGAGCACCACCATGTCCTCGTGGAGACGATCGACGGCAGCAACCTCTCGCGCCCTGCCCTGTTCCAGGTCATGGTACGGCGCGAGAGGGAATGGGAAGCTGTCACCTCCTTTTGCGAAGCAGTAATGCTCGCAAAGGAGGAGGCGGAACGCGTGAGGGAGACTCAACGGAGGCGCCCTCACGCCCCCAGCAGCCGCCGCAGGAGACGCCCTGGACGTCGGGGGTTGCAAGCCAATCTCCGGCCATCGCAGGATTGGGCTTGCGGAAGGCGAGTAATGATTAGCTCGCGGACTGATAAGGACCAGGCCCGAGAGTCAACGGCGCGTTGTGTTCCACTCGCGCCTAAAAGTGATGCCAGCAATAACTGACGGGGCCCACCGAGGCCGATGCTCGCCCTTTACCACAGGTAACTGAAGGAACAGCGGTGGGTTTTTAGTCAGTAAAAGTCACCCCCTCCCGCACCACCCAGAGCGGGAGAAGTCATTGAATGATATCCTACAACCGGAAAGAAAAGGTTTGTTTACAAACATACAGATTTTTCACCTTACAACTTCATAATATTAAGTTTCAAAGAACTAATATATTATTGAATATATTATAATTCAAATATACACTAAAACCAAAAATAAAAACCCTTATCCTAACTACATACATACTCGTATATACAAAAACAAAACACTGAACTAATTATAAAAGAATGCAGAATGAAGACTGTTCGATCACCGTATAAAGTGTGTGTGGTCGGGAGCTTCCTTGCCGCCGCCGGCTAATTAAGGAACTCCCGAAAAAACTGACTACTTCACACGCACCGACCGCGGTTACAATATGAATCACACATTCACACCGCAGTTCATTTCATATCTGAATATTTTCAAATAGAATATTCATGAAGTTAAAGTGAACACGTTTGTGATTACTAACAACAAGTAGGTGCCTGCGCAAGTAAATTATAACTATGTACATTTTAATTTCGCAATAATATATATGTTTATAAGGTAATAGTCATGCTTGTATATGAATAATCTGAATGTATTGTTATTATATAAAATAAAAGGTGCTACAGCGTGGTGCTACGATGCTACGGCGTAGCAGCTTTTCTATTGAGAATTTTGTAAAGAATTTCTATTAATATAGTGTTCTTATCTTCTCTTTTTTCCTCTTGTTTCAGAAGTGTCTTCGTCAATTCATGAAGTAAATGGCCTAAGTGGCCAGTACCGATTAAAATTAAGTGCTTGAATATAAGACTCGTGACGACAATTAAATGATAGACGTCGGGTTTTTATATATCAATGTAGACGTCACGATATGCTGTTGATGTATTAGGTTATCCTTCTCTGATGTTCATAACAAGATTTGTATTATATTGCATAGACAAAATCTAGTTAAAGAGACAAAGCCATCTTTCCTAATGAAAAGTATACAGTTCAAACCATTTTATTATCTAGCTGGCGTTATAGGATACCAAATAAATTCATTATAAAATCCGATTGTTTTTAAAACAAAAAAAAAACGATCTTATGTCGACAGGGCAATGTTTAAATTGGCTTGAACATAATCTGATGTCTGCACCTTTTTCTACAAAATAACAAATTTAATATGAGCTCTCGACAGGGGTGGTAGTATATCCTGGCTCAATTATTGTGGAGCTTAATAGGAGCTTAATATTGGGCACAGAAGGTTTAAAATCCAGTGTGGTTGAATGAGATGTATATCACAAATCCCTTAAATTCGTGTCTATAGTGTGCAGGTTGTATAAACAGTAACATTAGCCGGTGCGGTGACAAGCAGAGTGCTGCACTGATGCGTTATATGATACATCTGTGTGTTATTTTGCTTGTCTTTTTTCAACATCTGTTTTATCGAAAAGTTTTAGAGTGAAAATAAAAAGTGAGTCAGCTAACCGCAACCTTTATTTTTACATAAACACATTTAAAACAACATTCATAAATAGAGTAGAGTAACATTTTTTTTTAACTAATCCTTCTTCCTAAGCTTAGCGCTAGAGACTTCGATGGCTTGCAGCCAGTGTTTGATTTCCTCAGGGCACTCGGGCTTCTGATCAGCTCCAGGGATACCCTGGAACAGTCTCTCCGCGTCCACATTGATGAGGTTCTGTCGTGACAAGACTACGGCTCGCACGAATCCGTCGTTCAGTGTGATGAACTTTTGCTCAATGAACAGTGTTTTGTCTTCCCAGTAGGCCAGCTGAAACAATAGGGACACTAGGTTATGGACCGCATCTATTGAATAGCATTTATTCTATATTGTATTCTGAATCTAAATAAACAATACAGAGTACACCAAACTACTCAGATATGAGTATGCGCTTTGCAAAATCTATTTAGTTTTGACAAAGTTGTCATTTGAATGCATTGAGCATTCAAATGTACAACTCTGTACAATTTCCGTTGAATAGCATGCTGATTCGTTGGCCAAAGAAAAGCCCAGCTTACGTTACGTGAAGAGTCAACCAGATCCAAATCTGAAAAAAATCTTGATGATGATATTCTAAATAACGAACTTTGAAGGAAAACTATCACGATTAAGTTAGCTCTGTTAGCTTAAAAATAATCGTCGGCGTCGCCCAACTTATAAAATGGAAAATTTCGGACAAAACAATCCTTCCAAAAAAATACTTAGGTGAAGACAAAAAACGGCCGTTTCTGACACTTTAGTCTACTACTTTGGATACGAAACATTCTGAGTCAACGTAAAAATACTTTATCCTCTTTGTAACAAACGTGACGTTGGATTTTTTAATATTTATTTTCTATGATATGCTACGATTTTTTATTCAATGAGGGCGCCACTTGGCCGGTATTAGACCCTTAAGGCCGCATGTTATAACGCCGGGCGACTACGGAACCCTACAATGGGCGAGGCCCGACACGCACTTGGTCGGTTTTATTTTATATATATACCTATTTAGTTATTTAGTTTACTTGTGCATTTCCGTTGATATTATAAAAATAACTGCTAATCAACATAACGCTATGCGACACAGTATCTTTCTTTTCTTGCAAGATGCGTCATGCCTCTTAAAATAATTAACACGTATCTAAATTAAACCTGCAGCAGTTACATTGATAACAAACAAACTCACCTTAGTTTCAACCTTATAAGCAGTGAATATAGGAATGGTTCTCCTGTAGCGAATGCTGGAAGCGCCCTGCAGAGCGTGGCCGTCGACCGCCTTGATGTTCTCGTACATACCGGTGCGGTCGTAGAAATGGAATCTAGCGAAATCTAACTCTCGAACATAACGAGCATTGTTCATATGCCTTAAGAAAATGTCCACGTCTTGCGTCGTGCAGAAACCTGAAATGCAAAACAATAAAATATGTAAAACGCTGAGCCTATTGGTTCTTGGTCTGCACTTCTTAGATGTCGTCAAAGACGAGTAAATTCTGCAAAACATTCGAAAAGAAAAGATGTTCCTAATGACTTGATAAAGCTAATTAGTTTATGCAACAATGGAATCACTAAGTAGCAGTAATATGAAAATCGTGTTTTGTAGGTACATATTTTGTACTCTTGAGGAAAACCACATAAACCTATGTACGTATACAAACTAAAATATTTTGAGTGGAAACTTTTCTATATGTTGGCTCAGGATTTATAACATAGTATAGGCACTTATCAAACGAATTCAGTTTCTTTTCTTTGTTCTACTTTTTTCGCTACGTTTCAAGTATCCAATTTTAGTTTATAGCCAGTAAGATAGTTTTAGTTTATACTCGTAGTTTACACTCATTAAAATAACATGAAATTCTTAGTGATCAAAATTTTAGTCACGTAGACCGTGATTGCACTCATTAATATACGCATATTAATATACGCATATTAAAATCACCAACTTACCGTAAATAGTGGTCGTATCATTAACACCGCATTTCTTTTGAAACAATCTGCCGATTCCTATGGTGAAAGCTATCCTTAAGAAGTAGTTAACATCCCAGAATACGTACGCAAGAGCTATTAAAGACACTATAATACAATACATCGTTTTTAATTAGAATTTAAAACTATTCACTAATTACCTAACCAAAGCCCGTAGGATTACTCTAAGTGCTCACACTAAACTAACTTCAATTCACTATAAAAGTTTTAAAGTATTATGTATTGAATCATTCTTTGCCGAACATAACGTTTGTGCGACAAAGACAGAAATAAGTACCTGTTTAATAAAAAATAACGCTATCCTTGTCTTACTTATTGCTTATTGTAAAGGTCAGAAAGGGACAGCGTGGCACTTCAATTATTGTTTAGCAACTTGAACATCGTGTGTAATGCAAAGTAGTGACTATCCAAGTTTAAGAGCGAATGTGGTTATCTCCGAGTCACTGACCATTGCTACACCGGAGTGAAGCAGGCTGCATTTGATAGCCATAAAACCACGATAGTATAACAGCACTAAACACCGTTCTATAGAAAATTTCATAACAAAGCCGTTACTTACCTAAAGTTCAATAAAATAGAAGCTAAGGTCTTTGACTACTATGCTAAGGAAAGATTTTTATTTTATAAAACATTAATAACAGAAACAATATAGATAAGTCCCATACTGCATCCTTACGAAATTTGAGATTTTAAGCTAAAATAACTGACTAACATGCAAACACCAAATGCAACACATGCCTACCTATGTACGTCGCATTAACCTACTGCACTAACTATAGGTACCAGTGTAACCAGTCGAATTATGCTATAATAATTAATCACTAACCATGAAATGTCTATAAAAAATTTGCATCATATTAAAACAGGTGTACCACAAGACTCTACATAGAGAGTGTAACGAAAATGGGTGGTCATATGGAAATGAACAAAATCATAGTCAATTCACAAAAGTAAATGTGCTTTCCGTCCAAAATTTTTTTTTTTAGTTATTGTTGATAGGCACGCGTTTGACCACTAAGTATCTCACCTGATGGTAAACGATGATGTGGTTATCATCAGCTGATTAAAATAAGAATGGGACGTCCATTTTTTTTTCAGAGTTACCTATTACTTTCTTGAGAGAGTTGTTCATTTCTACTGGCAGAACCAGTACTTAAAATATGACCAACCATATCCCTTGGGTACACCTATACTTGGCCTTGTAAATCAAAAGCACACATCATTGAAAAATTACGATCTTTATTTGCTAGATTTTGTATCCTTCTTTAACTTTAAACTGCTTATTTCCATGCTTCGTAGCCAGTGCTCTATATACGCAGGGCAAGTAGGCTGGACTTCGGATCCAGGTAGACCTGACAGTAGGGCTTCTGTCGAGTCTCCGTTTCGGCCTAAGGCGTGTTGGCGGGATAATAATACGGATCTTATTTTACCGTCCCGTAAAGTGATCACTTCGTGTTCCAAAAATAAAGAACGGTCATCCCAGTAAACAAGCTGAAAATAAAATTATTTGTCATTTGTTTTAAATTAAAATTTCTGCTGGTCAAGTATGTAGAATTATGTATATAATAATAATAATAATAATTATCATTTATGTAGAATCCAATTAATGTTATCTGCGGAGTATTTTTGCGTCAACTTCCTTTAATTTATATTTTGAATAATAATATGTTTTTGACTTCCACTAATTAGGGTTTTAATATGTGTACGTATGCTACAAAAATAACCTTTTTGAACAATTTATCCTTCGCAATATTCAGTGTAAAGGAACTCAAAATGCATGTTAATGTTACTGAATACGTCAATCTTTACCTTAGTATTAATTTTATAAAGTGCAAACAAAGGCACTGCATCGTCAGTTATTGTGAGGGTGCATCCTTGTAAAGATTTAATGCCAAGCTCTCCACTTCGGCGGTAGATACCGGTTCTCTCATAAAAATGATATCTCGCGAAATCGAGGTCCCGAAGTAGCCTGGCTATTCTAATATGTCTGAAGCTTATGTCGCAGTCTTGGAATGTGCAAATACCTGAGAAGTTATAATTATCGAGTTTAACTTTTCATTATAAATCAATGTGTTGATTTGGGTAGGGGTAGGAATCATATTTGAATGAAATAGAATTACCAACTAAGCATTAAATATCAAGCAAAAGACGTCTAGCACTGGACGTCAAGGCATCTCTCAAGCATCGCTACAGCGACCAAAATTACCACGTTAGTGTGTACAATCGAATCGTACGAGTACCAGCCAAGAACTTAACCACGATCACCGCATTAGCCTCATAAGTTCCTTTAACCTATTTGATTACCAACTTCATACTTCATTAAGAACTCACCGTATATCGTAGTAGTGTCATTCAATAAATAATTTCTTTGATACAACCGACCAGTGAGAACAGATATGAGTGTCCTCGTCAGGTAATTAATATCACAGACTACGTTTAAAATGATAAAAACTAACACCAGTAACATAAACATTTTGCCTGAGTACAAAAAATATCTTGAACTGATATTAGTAACTGCTTGGACGTCTTGGACAAAGTTTTTTTAGCTGTGGAGCAATACATGGAGCCATTGTATGTTAATAGCTGACGATACTCGTCTTGACCTTTGGAATACAGTTAGTACTTTGATTGTTTGTTACATCAATAAGATCACTTTGACGGCACTTCCTCAATTTTAAATCATGAAAGAAACGAAACTCATAGAGCATCAATGTACACATTTTATAACATTACCATAATCAGCCGTTTACGTTCCCACTGGCCGGGCCGTAAAGGTCATAGCACACATATCAACTGGGAAAGGGATCGTCGCCGTATCAACTCGAGCCGTGCAGTACTCTTTGTATTGTATGAAACTCCCTACTGGCTACTACTACGCACACTAATCGGAATTTTAACGTAATCGCCTCGTCTCGGAACAAGCTCACGAAACGGTGCGGTGCGTGGTTAACTTGCGGTTCCAACGCTTACGACTTCTCGTCCCCGCGCTTACGACTCGTCGTCCCCACGCTTACGTCTCTCCGTGCCATAAAAATCAGTAATGTATAAAATACCACAGTTCTATTCCTTTGCATGGATTGTTAAAGTTTCTGAAAAGGAATTGCGTCCAGCAATGTGAAAGTTTTAGAAATAGCTTTTTAAGTATTGGTTGTAGACATAGACATTATAATTTTCTAAAGAAGTTGATTGTTCAAAAAACAATAAGCTAGTTTAATTTTCTCTTAAGGTGTATAGCCGCCAAGTGGCGCCCTCATTCAGTAAAAAATCGTAGCGAAGCGTAGAAAATAAAGATTAGAGAATCCTATGTTGCGTTTGTTACAAAGAGGATAAGGTATTTTTAAGTGGTTAAAACAATTCTCAAAATGTTTCGTATCCAAAGTAGTAGGCAAAAGTACTACTTTGGATACGAAACACTTGGAGTCCTGTTTTAACAATGTAAAATACCTTATCCTATTTGTAACAAACGCAACATAGGATTCTTTAATCTTTATTTTCTATGCTAAGATACGATTTTTTATTCAATGAGGGCGCCACTTATGTAAATATTACAGTAGTCACACCAATAATTTTATTATGCAACTGTCATCCATGTGAGAATGAGTTCAGTGCACAACTTAGAACTTATTTTAAGAACCGGTTCTGCCCATGGATATGAAAAACTTTCTCTAAGAAAAAATAGAAAATTACCTTAAAAAAAATTGGACTATCCATACAAAGTATATAGATATATATCATCAGCTGATCAATATTTGTATGGGAGGTAAAAAAAAATTTTTAGATTTGCCGCAGGTATTCTTGAAGAAACTTGTTCATATCGATGGGCAGATGCAGTTCTTAAAATATGACCACACCTTTCCGTTACAACCTGTATACTGCTTACATTCACGGCTATCCAGAGGATACCTACTTGTTTATTACGCTATTTATGGCGAATCCCAACCAATTTTCAGAGAATCTTTCCCATTATTTTTCCTAAAAATCTTATTCGAACTATCTATATAAAAATGAATCCCTATTTCCTTGTTCATGACAAAACGCGTGAACGGCTGCATCGATTTCGCTAATTCTTTTTTTGTTGTGTTTGTTATTGTCAGGAGAAGGTTCATAAGAAAGAAAAAAATAAGAAAATTGCGCGGAAAATTAGAAAATTTCAGAAAACTCGCGCGTTTGACAGTTCGCGCGTCAGGACAACGACTGTTCAGTCAGTTAATTACAAATATTTTAAAGTAAAAGTTAGTTAAATCAGACCAACCGTGATACGCTTACCAACGATCAGCATTTCGTTTTTATTTATGTAAGTAGATAGATTTTCACGAGTATTTGAAAATCCTTATTTCAAGTTTTAAAGTACTCGATATATTTTTCTTTTGTTTGCTCTTGACTCTAGTCTAGGTCAGAGGTGACAGAGACAAAATCGACGATGGAAAAAAAAAACTTATTGCCTATAGAACTCACGCTCGAATCTAAATAAAGATCGTTGTTTAGTTGCAGTGAAAGTAGTTTTCAGGCACGATTAATCTTACTCTCCATCCACTTTTATAAACAGTTTTGCACAATAATACAAATAACAATTATTTTGCGGCCTTCTCAATCTTTATTAGCAGGATTGTCACGCATTTGTAACTGACAACAAAAACTGCCGCAGGCTGGAAGCATGGAGGCCAGCCGCATATCCGCATGTTGGTTGTTTGTTTGATTTACTTACTGGCGAACTTACTATCACTTCTCTTGTCCTACACTCGGGAAATTTATTGTTTGATTTATTTACTTACAACTTATTGTCTGCCTCTCATTGTCTCCACCTCTATCAAAGTCAGTGACAGAAGTAAAACAAAAATCTTTTAAACATACAATTTAATAATAACAACAGCCCTTTAAACAAAAGTACATAATAATAAGTTTAACTACAAATTCATTAGCAATTAATATTTTGGTAGCACATTCGGCATAAAATAATAAATATCGCAGGCTACGCTAAACATTGATGATATGATATTCTAATGATGATTGCACTGCCTACAGTCGGGGGAGCAAGGGTTGCACGACGGGGGTGGTGCGTGTGGATGCTGCAGTGGTAGAAGTAATGGGCCAGACAGCGCAGGTAGAGCTGGCATCGGAATCAGCCAATCAGAACCACACACCCTGCCCATGACCAGCGCAGGCAGTATTGGAGCCCGAGGTCCCACAGGACGGAATGCCGACCACCTCGACTCGACTTCTTCAGAACTGGACACGGACGCCTCGTAACCACCGCTTGAACTGAGTCCTGGTATTTTGTCTCGCTGATCCTGTAAACATTTTCATCAGTGAAATAACGACGTAAATTTGATGGACATCCGCTGAAAGAAACGATAGTGGCGAGAGAATGTGTTTGTTATAAACATTATTTACGTACGCGAGTAGCATTGAAGTGTTCGACAGCTCGCAGCAGGTCGTGGTTGCAACGTCGCAGCACCAGCTCCAGCACAGATCGCTTCTTGCCAGGGAACAGCTTGCGCAGCATCTCCAGGCCGGCCGTGCTCACCGCATTCTCGCTTTCTGACCCTTCTTCACCCACCCTGAAATATCAAATAAAGGTTACTTTTTAGAAACTAGAACGGTGTTGTTTATAAACACTTGGTAGAGTAGTTTTCTTCTTGCCTATAATGGGCATTTACGTATTAAAAAAAAAATTATGTTGCATAGCCAAGAACAAAAAACTGTTAAGACTAATCATCACATAAAATAATAAAAGACCGTTTAAAAACGCGTTATTTGGAAGATATTTTGTTATTTTGATATAGGTTAATATGAGAGAATATTTTGAAAAAAAAATGCACGCGTGCGAAGCCGTGGCGGGTCGCTAGATATCTATATAATTTGGTAAAATCCGGCTCAGTAGTATTAAAATTAAAACGAACAGGTACGCAAAAAAATCCGCAATATACCTAGACCACAATTGCACAATCTTACCGTAATGAAGCGGATGCCGAAGAGTTTCCAGCAGAATCGGGTGAAACAGTGCAGCAGTCTGGGAGAGAATCACTTGTCTCGCTGTCGATGTGGATTGGCTGTTGGACATACATACAATAACAGAAAATATAAGACACAGAAGTTTAATGACACCAAATTGGCTAGATTGAATAACTAGAAATCGATAATCATCAAAAACAAAAAATCGAGGATGGATTCTAAAAATGTAACAAAACACACCAGACGCGCTTGTGACACCTGTGAATGTAACACAGTAGGAGAACGAACTTCATACACAGTTAACCATTAAATGATCTGTATAAATTTTTATTAAAAGATAATTTGTAAAGCAAGTTGCAGTAGGTACAAATTGGAGTTTGTACTACAAGATGTTGCGTTTAAAACAATGACCAATAACAATGATGTTTTGCCATAGGTAGGATAGGTACAAATAAAATTTGCTTACTATGTTTGCACAAGTAGTTAACCGAATTAAGCGCCAACGTGTTTAAGTAATATAAATAAAATAAAAAACTCAATTTATATTACTAACAAAATAACAAACATTTCCTGATAGCTACAACCTGGTAGTATTTAAGTCAAGAGTGAATAGGTTGCTTCTAGGCAAGCGTGCTCCATCTTCGACCACATCATCGCTTACCATCAGGTGAGATGGTGGTCAAACGCGTGCCTACCAACAATTTAAAAAAAAAACAAACATTGCAAGAAAATAACCAACATTGAAACAGTTTCGATTTAATCAAATAATAACATAATAAATTGAATTAAACTACTAGTAGGTAAACTAAAAGAAAATAATCAATTTACCGAACGAGTAAACAGATCTAATAAAAATCTGTCTATCATCTGTGATGTAAATTAACAAAATATTTAAAAAAAATTGAGCTAGTAATTAAACATATTAATTGTTCATAATGTTACAAATGTTGTTATTTTATAGTCTATGAAGATGAATAAATAAGAAAAAAAGCTATACTAATATTCTTAAAATTATATAATATACACACTACGGGACGAAAACAAAATGTCATAATTATTTTGGATGAACTGCCAAAAATGTTGCAAAGATAGAATAGCATTAATTAATTAAATATATCTAGCTGTTTAAACTGTTTGACGTTTAACTGTTTTATTAATTTCGGGCTTTTGTTTTAATATTATCGGTGACAGGCATTTTTTTTAATCAGTTCACGTTGTCCCACTGCTGGGCAGAGGTCTCCCCCATATCTTTCCAGCTCTCTTTATGTCCTATCTTCTCCGGCCAATCGGTCAGAAACGAGAGAGACGAACAAAAACGAAACGAAAACAACTATCTGGCATCAGCTTGGTCCGCCCGCAGCTAGAATATAGTTGTATAATATGGGACCCCTACTACGACAAATATGTTAAAGCGATCGCAAGCGTTCAACGTAAATTTATACGAGTTATGCAGTATAAATGTAATCTCATATGCCTGTCTTACGTCGAGTCACTAGAAAAGTTTAAATTGCCCACTTTGCAATCAAGACGCCTACTACTTCAAACCATGATGCTTCACGGATTGGTTAATAATAAGTTTAACTGTATCGAACTAATTAATAGTACATATTATGTCGTGCCTAGAACTGTAATAAGACGGGAGGTTCGTGCTTACCCGCTTTTTGCAACAACTACTAGCCGAACAAATGCTGGTGAGCGGGCTCCACTCCGTCGACTAGTAAAAACTTATAATAGCCACTTTTATCATTTGGATATATTCTTTCTGTCTCAAAGCATTTTTAAGAAAAAAATTATTGATAGTTTTCGCGGTTAATTACAAGACAAGACAAAATTTGATTAGTACCTAAGCTAAATATTTAAGATAGTATTTAAGTGTAATTGTAATTGTCTACCTTATTAATAATGCACCTACTATAGTAATCTGTGGAAACGTTGTGGATTGTACATTTACCCATATGGCATACCATATTTTACTGTAAAATAATTTGTACAATTGTGTGTTTTTCCCAAATAAATAAATCAGCAATTATGGAAGGCAGAGTTAAAATATTATATTAAATAAAAGTATGTTAAGTAGGTAGCTATCGATATTATCTGTTGTCCTTTTTTTGTGATATGATGGTTTATATCGATATTTGGAGTATCTAAACGTTGGCAAAACCACATTTTTTTAGTTTTAGTTATTTTTATTCATCCAACTAGTTATATATATTAATATCTTTTTCATAAGTAGTTACTTTTATTTTTGACTCTATGATCATAGAACTGTTGTCAGTAAATAGGGTCGTAGGGCATTTGATTACTTTCGGTAGGTCATTTATTTATATTATAAACAGCAAATGTCCTAAGATGCAGAGGTACTCCGTATTTGACTGTGCTTATGTTTGATTTGAATTTTTAATCCATATTTTTGTCGAATTTATTCTAGTTATCTCATTGTACTTACTGCTTTCTATTTTTAAGACTTCGTATAAACAAGGAGGTTCTATGTTGGACTGTATGTTTGTTTTTTTTTAATTATTATTTATGTCCACCGGTTTGTATTGTCAGTTGTGGACCGATTTTCAAAATTCTTTTTTTATCAGAAAGAATATACTCCAGAGGTAGTCCCATATAAATTTTATCGAAATTTCTTAAGCGCTTTTTGAAAAAATCAACAAGAACAAAAAATGTGTATAATTATATATGTACGTAATGTAGTTTAGTACCAACCCGCATTGGGCCCGCGTGGTAGTTTACGGCCTACACCCTCTCACAGAGAGGAGGCCTGTGCCCCAGCAGTGGGGACATTAAAAGGCTGAGATGATGATGATGAATGCAGTTTTAGTTCTGGGTTATATAACAACTAAATAGTGAAAAATAAAGAACTTTTTTTACCAAAACTACAACCGACTTCCAAAAAAGAAAATACAATTAAAATTTAAAATTAACTTTAATTTCGGCAGTCGGTGTTTCTTTTTTGGAAGTCGGTTGTATTTTTGTAAAAAAGTTTTTTAATTTAATTATAGGTGTATTCTTACGGTATGGTCATCAGCAACAGAGTCCGGCTCCGGCCCAGGACTGGGGCAAGGGCCAGTGACTCGCATCCCATATATCCTGCCTGGAGGAAGAGAGTCCAGCGCCGTTCCACTTTCCACGGAAGCCAAGTGTAAAGCTATCTTGTCTTCCGCCGCTTGCTGGCGTTTGAGTGCAACCTAATAACAAAGTAAGGATAGTTGTCAAAGCAATGGTATCAGACACTTTGTAATCAAATTAACAGCATCTAGTGTTTTTTTTTCTACCTAATGAATGAGTATTAATCACCAATCACTAAATAAAATTTGGGAATTCATTGGTACTTTTTTTTTTCTTTTAAAAAAAAACGTTGCCCCACACTAGGAATTACTCCTGTATCGTGGGTGCGTTCACAAACATGTATACTCACATAAACAAGACACCCAGACCCGGAACAACTATCTGTATGTCATAAAAATATTTGTTCCGTGCGGGGATCGAACCCGCGACACGCAGCGCAGCAGCCGAACGCTCAACCACTGCACCAACCGTGTCGTCAACTTTATTTATACACTTACATATCATTACAACTGATAGATCTAACGTGGATGAAATAGCCAAAACACAAGTTGAAAGGAGAGGAGGAATAATAAATAGGTGTATTTATTATTATATGACAGTAACCTCGCCAGGAAATGTAATACTGTCAAATTAATTTAGCGGAAAATCAATGACAAACACTTGGTGTTTATATTTGCTGTGTGCGACCACCCTAGGGACCGCGCCGGACGAGATGCGAGCAGGGCGCCACCAGCTCGGGGCGATCTCGGCTTCATTGCTAACGTAAACACAACTAAATCTCTGGCAAATGAAATAAAAGGCTGACTGGAATTTATATGAGCTGTGTCGCTTTTGGTTAAACCTCATCAGCAGGTAGTGAGGAAAAACAAGCATTTAAGAGGGGACAAGGAAAACAATACCAATGTTATATTTATTAAAAATAGATTCAGAAGATCAGAATAGAATCTTTTGCCCCAAATAAGTTCCCGTCGAATTTCATGGCAAAGAATGCCATTCAAATTGCATTTTTAATTTAATGTGGATAAATTATTAATAATTTAATATAGAGCTGTTCGACACTAAAACAAGCCCTAAATAAAGCTCACGCGAATCTATTCTCTAACACAGCTGCAGCATTCCGAGTATGATTAATCGAAACGCGTTTATCCCAGATTTGAGATGCAAGTGGAGGGACATCGACAGCGATGCATTACTGTGTAAACCGATCGATGGGACGATGGCTCATCCGGCGGCCACAGTAAACACGTGCCACTTGTTTAAATAAACCGAGTCACTGCATTAGCTGGTCTCGATTTCACTACATTAAAACGCATTAACTCCTCTAAATTGCGTGTTATTTCTGTACTAAATAAGGTATTAGTTCCTTGTTGCTTTGGATCGATTCATACTTTGTTTGTTAGTAAAACCAGAATCTTTAGTAATCTTGAGTTATATTTCTTTTTATTGCTCCGTGTGGACCTTTGGGTTTTGTACTATATTGACAATAATAGGTATTTATTTTATATGGACACAATCAGGCAGGAAATCCAAAGAAAGTTTTTGGACTGCTGATATCATCTGGAACAATACCTAGTTAAACTTTTTAGCTGCTGGGGTAGATATGGCCTATAGTTATTAATAGTGTAATACCTATAGGCCCTAATAATAACTTATAAGCTGACTCGACAGACATTGTCCTGACGCGCGAACTGTCAAACGCATTTAGCATAATGTGAATACGAGAACTATGTATGTCGTTATGTTCATGTAGATTTTATGATTGTCTGGCAGTTTGAGTATTTGTGCGGGCTACTCAAATCCTTACTTTGATATTATTCGTCGGTTCGCGAAGCTCCTCAAAGTTCTGAGTCGAGCTTCATGATAACTGACAAATGCTTGCACTGTCTGGACAGCTCCACTAGAATTTGCATATTGCTTTCATCGGAAGCTCATCCCAGACATGGTACATGGTTCACATGTAATTTGACCGGTACATATTGTATGGATTTGAACACTTTAAAAGAGACAATGACCTCTGAGTTTGTTTCGGTGTTTCTTCTCAGGGTAGTCAGTTAGGAAACACCGGCCTCATCTAGCTAAAACTAACAAAAAAAAATGTTGACGTGTAAAAGTGTTGTTAAAACCTACTTACAAAAATAAAATCATTTATCATTTACGAAATAAAACTCAATATTAATTAAGGTTACGCCCGAATTGATAACTCTAATAACATATATGGAACATACTCACATACTCGTGATTGGATGAAACCAAAACGTCATTGTATACATATTTTTTGTTTTTGTTGATTTTTTCAAAAAGCGCTGAAGCAATTCCGATAAAATTTGTATGGTGGTCCCTCTTGGAGACCACCTCTTTCGGATAAAAAAATTTGAAAATCGGTACACAATTGACAGAGAAATCGGTGGACATATATAAAAAAAAAACAAATAAAAAAAAATTCAGTCGAATATAGAACCTCCTCCTTTTTTCGAAGTCGGTTAAAAACAGGCTCCTATCGCACCGCTCTTAGGCTCAAAATGCACAAATCACAGTGTGTTCCATTTTTAATTTCTGAACACGTGTGGTAAAACTCCGATAGCCCCCGTCTATGCCATTTATCAGTTAAGTACATCCTAGTATAATTATAAATGTGAAAGAACAACAATAAAGTAGATAACAAACATACATCCTCACAAACGTGAGGATGTATGTTTGTTACTCTTTCACGCAAAAACTACTGAACAGATTTGGATGAAACTTTACAATAATATAGCATATACATCAGAATAACATATATGCTATAATTTATTATGGAGGAAAGTAGTAACTGCACGCGGGCGAAGCCACTGGCAGAAGCTAGTCTAATATATAAAAATCTCATGTGATGGTGTTAATTTTTTTTTTAACCGACGAAAAAAAAGGAGGGGGTTCTCAATTCGACCGTATATATATATATATATATATATTTTTTGTGTATGTTCAGGCCTCACTCCGACATTTATGAACCGATCTTGTTGAAGATGTGGTAGGTATGAGAATGGGTCGTAAAGCATTTTTCACCCTTCCTTCTACATGCCAGAACAACTTTTGCCGGATCAGCTAAGACTGTTAGGCTTAGCTGATCCGGCAGATAGGATAGATTGTTTGTCGTTGGTTTTTGTGGGGGCTACACCACAAAAACCAACGACAAAAAATCGACAAAAAACACAAAAGTCTTGTTTTCGGCTACAGTTTCGGTTTCGACCAAAAAGTGTCTAAATATTCGGCTCTACCAAAACTAGAAACCATAAGCTGTTGGTGGTTGTGATAAAGACCGAACAACTGACTGTCTCGATCTTCTACGTGTGGTATGTTTTGTGTGTAATCATTTAATCAATCATCGATTGATTAATTAATTTAGTATTTTATGAAAGTTAGGTCTGATTTATCAATGGACTGATAACTTTAAATTTTAGGCAGTTTTGCTGTTACCACGTCAGTTTCGGTTTTGGTTTCAGAAGAGCCGGTAATTCGGTTAGGGTAAGAGCGAGGCCCCATTAGTGCGTTGCGCTGCGTTGCGTTGCGTTGCATCGTCGCAGCGTTGTGGCTGCGTCGTCGCTGCGTCGTTTTCCATATTTTTTTATGACATGCCCCATTAGACCGTTGCGTCGTCGCGCGCGGCGTTTCAACCTATCGAAGGACAAGAGACGAAGCGGGAGGGAGGGTGATGCGCTGCGTTATCGGAGCTCCGTTGCGACGACGCGACGGACAGTGATCCACTGCTCGAGGGGCAAACGAGCCATGGTGCGTGCGTTGTCTTCTTGCGTTGCGACGTCGTGCGTCGTCGCAACGCAGGTGTGGCATACAATACGTTGATCCGTTGCGACGACGCAGCGCAACGCACTAAAAAAATTCATGAAATCATGACATTTGGCATAATTCTAACTGAGAGAGTTGTATTGATGATTTTAATGACTACAGTTCTGTAAATACGTACATGCTACGGCGGCAAATTATATTTTGACCAACGTACAACCTGATACTGACCTGCAAATTGTAAAAAACGTAAGAAAATTTGAATTTCGCGGGCTATCCTGGCGCTTTTACCTTAATAGGTATTTGTATTTAATTCACACTGGCTGTTTATACACTCACAAATTTAGTTCTATTTTTAAAATTCAGTCCGGCCCTAGGGAGGGAAGCAATTACTACGAGTCTTTCCCGCCCTAGGGAGGGAAGCAGCATTTTCCACCCGCTACTCGGATCAAACAAACACTACTTTTCGAGTATGAAAAACAAATTTGCTTTTTTATTAAATTAATTTAGAAAGGGTGACTTTATTTTTTGGATCGTAGGAAATCATACAATGACTTCTCCCGCTCTGGGTGGAGAGGGAGGGCGTGTCAGACTTTTACTGACTAAAACTCACCCTTGTTCCTTCAGTTGCCTGTACCAAGGGCCGTGGTAACTCTAGTTCAAATTTATCCGCGACCCTAATTAAGGGTGGCTAGGTGGCATATCCTAACTAGGTACTATATACCCAACTACTGTTATTTTACCTAAATTTCTGTGGCGAAGAAACATGACGATACTAATACAAAACATAAATTACATTCATTTCTACATTCAACTGTCAAAAATAATTCAAATAAGCTTTAGGTAGGTCCATTTAGGTTATTAAAGCACAAAAATAGAACCGACTTCCCAAAAAAAACAAACAAAGTGCAAAATAACTTTAATTTCGTAAGTCGGTGTTTCTGGTTTTTAACCGACTTCGAAAAAGGAGGAGGTTATCAATTCGGATGTTTGTATTTTTTTTTTTTTTATGTATGTTCGGGCATAACTCCGTCACATATTGACGGATTTGCAAAATTCTTTTTTTGTTCGAAAGGGGTTTATTCCGAAATGGTCCCATTTAAATTTCAAAAAGATCTGATTATGGGTTTCGGAGACAGACAACGGAACTCTTCAAAAATTGACAGCAAATCAACCGCGATTGCTGCTATCGTATGTCTATGAATTGTTAACACAGTTTAATGGGGAACCACAACTAAAAAGTGAAAAATAAAAAACTTTTTTACAAAAAAATAGAACAGACTTCCAAAAAAAGCGCAAAATAACTTTAATTTCGGAAGTCGGTGTCAAAAAACGAAGACACAAAACAGGAACACCGACTTCCGAAATTAAAGTTATTTTGCGCTTTTTTTGGAAGTCGGTTCTATTTTTTTGTAAAAAAGTTTTTTTGACATCGACTTCCGAAATGAAAGTTATTTTGCACTTTTTTGTTTTTTTTTTTTTGGAAGTCAGGTCTATTTTTTGTAAAAAGTTTTAATTTTTTACTTTTTGTTGTGATTCCTCATTAAATTGTGTTAACAATGCATAATATTTATGTGATAGCAGAAATCGCGGTTGATTTGCTGTCATTTTTTAAAGAGTTCCGTTGTCTGTCTCCGAAACGAATCATCAGATCTATCCATTGGCCCGTCGAGTACCAGAATTTCAACACAAACACTTATTTCTTTATATGTACCTACGTCATTCACTAACTTCACAAACGCTGACATTATGTCAGTAGAGCGTACCCTACAATATAATCGATTAAGTGGAAATCGATACTGTTACAAATATAAAATAATGCATCATCATCATTGTTTTGGTATAATTGGTTAAAATCAATGTAAAATAAAAAATCTGGAATCTGGTGCTTTCCTCAAAAGCTCATCTCAGACATTAACGTACATGGTTCTCATATGATTTGACCGTACATATTGTATGGATTAGAACACTTTAAAAGAGACTTTCACCTCTGAGTTTCTTTCGGTGTTTTTTCTCAGTCAGCTAGGAAACACCGGCCTCATCTAGCTTAAACTGATAAAAAACATTGACGTGTAAAAGTGTTCCTTGTAACCTATTTACAAAATAAACATCATTTTTATCATTTACCCTAAAAACTCATTAAAATAAATAATCGATAAAATCGATTGCATCACGGATTGCACTAGTAAACGGCAAATGTCAATGTCATATTATTCGCTTTTCGTATTTTAGTGCAAGCGAATGTGTTTTTCCATTTTTCTCGGGATTTATTCTTTCTTATGACCTCTGCTCGAATACTGGACTCCAAAATTGATTGATTGACTGACTGACCCTCGCTTTAACCCCTTTTTTTTTCTTTAAACTTTGCCCCACACTAGGCATTATTCCTGTATCGTGAGTGCATTCACAAAAATGTAAACTCACATACACAAGACACCCAGACCCGGAAATCTGTAGGCCATACAAATATTTGTTCCGTGCGGGGATCGAACCCGCGACACCCAGCGCAGCAGCCGAACGCTCAACCACTGCGCCAACCGTGCCGTCGAAATTGGACACCGTAGGTTTACCAGATCTGAAGTCACTCACAGATTGTTCTATCAGTAAGAACAAACCTCAGAGCTCTGAGTGAAACTGAAAGCCTAAACAAGGCCTAAACGTATTTTATGTAGGTACCTCATCGTGATAGGCTGCAGGCACTTCAGCACAGCATATGTGCGTTCCATATTTATATATATATATATTATACAAATATGGAACTGGATATTGATTTCGATAACGACGACCCTTTGAAATTATTTCCTAGCATGTGCCCCCGTTCCAGATTTACGTAGGAAATAAAGCCTCAAAAGTAGAAAAATAACCTAAAATGTAGGTAAACACTGTCTAATTTTATCAATTTGACCATTGCTGGGAGACGTCAAAATTGGGCTCGTGAAACCCTCACATATGTTCTAATTTATGGCCAAATTCCAGCCCTGTAACGCCAGGCCCAAGTTTCTATGGAGTTTGGGTTTCTCCTACGTTACACGTCCGTGTTTGGATCATGTGTGTACCAAATTTCGACTGATCGGTCCAGTAGATTGGAAAATTGGCTGTGACAGATGGACAGACAGACACACGAGTGATCCTATAAGGGTTCCGT
Source organism: Polia nebulosa (assembly GCA_951329385.1). Taxonomy (NCBI): domain Eukaryota; kingdom Metazoa; phylum Arthropoda; class Insecta; order Lepidoptera; family Noctuidae; genus Polia; species Polia nebulosa. Next base: position 15,693,538 of record OX589595.1, on the reverse strand, counting down.
TTTTTCAAAAGAAGGTTCAAAACCCTAATAAAGGTTGCAAAAGTGGGTGTATCTATCTTTAGATTTAATAATAGTAAGTAATTGTAAAATCTGTGTACCTTTATACATACCTGAGCAGCCATAATCCGTTGTCTCTCCTTGATCAGACCACACTTAGGGCACTGGCAGAGTCGGTAGGCACATGCCTTCTTGTGGCCCCTTAGACTTGAAATCAGGCCATGATTTCGACACCGCGCACACTTTGGGACCCGGGCACGCCCACTATTCATCATCAGAATCACTCAATATTTGCGTCTAGCAAAAGAATAATTTCTTATGTCGTTGTAATGTAACTGCAGTGAGGAGGTTACAGTATTTTTATTAATGGGTACTTATCTACAGCAGACTGTAGCACAAAATTTATTCAATTGCAACTTACTTTGCAATGGAAAAAAATGTATCAAATCGAAACAATATCGCGTAAAAGTAATCTTTACGTATCCAAGCGTAACAATCCTCAAAAACAAGGTAACATGTAGCACTGTTTCACAAAATTAACTGAACACAATCCGCGGAGTAAAGCCGCCCGCCCATAATACACTCCGCCCTGAAACTAATATCGATATGAAAACGATGTTGGAGATGATAGATGAATGTGAAATTGGGAGGAGTAGCAACTGAATGTATCTGAGATGAGGTACACGGGAACATAGATTCCAAAATCTTAGGAACAGATGTCAAGTTAGTGAATCTCTTTGTATCGGCGGCGCAACATCCCGCTCTTCCCGAACCGCCCTGTTCCACAGATCGACCAATAGGAACGTGCTCCCGTTAGGATTGGTTACAAACTTAGAAAAACATCGGAAGCTGATCCTTTATGATTGTGTTTCATTTAAACAAGCAACAGTATAAATGTTATAGTGTGCGAACTTTCAGTTTTTGTTCGGTGATAGATCGATATACCTATCTACTCTAATAGCGTTACAAGCCACGAATAATTATACTTATTTATAGGTTACAAGATAGGTCGATAAAAGTGCTACTGGTACCTATATTTTTGAAATAACTAAGTAAAGACTTATTTTTTTGGTAAACGTAACTAGATACCTCGTATAACTTTGTGATGTGGATTTATTTTTAACCGACTTCAAAAAAAGGAGGAGGTTCTCAATTCGACTGTATTTTTTTAGGTGAACAAGTAGGTATTGTAAAATCTACTTAGACCTAAGTTAGTCTTAAATTTTCTACTTGCTTAGGAGCTATGATTTTAAGATGCCAACCTTACCTAACCTAGGTACCTACTTTTAGGGGAGTCATCTTTTAACTAGTCTAAGCAACTAGGTAGGTATCTACTTAGTTACGGCTTAGCTATATTTTACACTCAGAGAATGCCATCTACCATCCGCATATAAGATTAAATCATACCATATCTAGAGGTATCAAATCTGCGTTCAATCATGGATCTTATAGATAGATAGGTAGGTACGAGTAGGTACCTGTAAGATAGGCAGATAGTTAGACCTACCTAACTTAACTTGTTTGTTGCGAGTAGGATGTCCACCATCGTCAGAGTGATTGCGACCGTGAGGCAGCACCTGGGATAGGTACCTACAACATTAGAATTTAGCACGTTAGCACGTTGTGATATTACCTCTATCTATCTGCAAACAGTGAGCAATAAAGGATATTCAAATTCAAATTCTTTATTGCGAACTAAGTGTACATAATTTTGAAGATGTTAACAATAGGTAGGTTCTTAGAACTTAGTTGCCTATTAGAGCATTGCAATTTAAATGGTTATAAAAAATAATTAAAATATATACATACCTATTCAATATTACAGATATACAGTTTACATTAGGTACATTATTATTATTATTCATACATTTTATATTATATCATACTATTCTCATAATTTATATCACATTATATTAATTATCACAATCATTTCAATAGTCAGTAATTATTTTTCTTTTTTTAATATGCCTTTTTAATCAGGAAGTCTTTCAGCTTCCTTTTAAAAATACCAATTGAATTTAGGTTGTCAATATCTATGAGTAACTTATTATATACTTTTATGCCCATACAAAAAATACTATTGCTATATACTGCAGTGTGGGATGTTTTATTGCGTAACGTATTTTTAAGTCTACTGCTTGTTAATGTGTTATAAAATAAAATAAAATAAAATCTTTTTATTTCAGACACATTTGGCCCATAACATTGATAGTATTACACCTAGAAACTATGTTATATTTAAAAATTAAATTAAATTCAAATCAAAATCAAATACAAAACAAAATTGGAATTAAAATAAAATACAAAATTAAAATAACAATCAAAGCCAAAATCAAAATCAAATTAAATTCAAATTAAAATCAAATTCAAAATAAAAATTAAATCAAAATTAAAATCAATTGAAAATAAAAATAAACACAAACAAAAATTAAAATCAGAATCAAAATTCAATTCAAATCAAATTCTAAATCAAAAGAGAACAAACAAAAATCAAAATCGGAATCAAAATCAAATAAAAATTAAAAATTAATTCAAATATCTGCCACCCCCTGGGGCCCCGGGCACACGCACTTGTGCTTGAACCCAGTGCCCCAGGAGGGGGCTGTCCAACTTGTGGCTGAGCACGTTCAGGATGATGTTGACGCTCCCACGCGTGCGGAACATCAGCGAAGCGATGCGGCGCCGCAGCACAGTGTGAAATCCGTCTGTGTGCGCGTGTGCAAACATCGCAGACGCACTACAGTAGCGTGGGAGCCCCACCAGCACCCTGAACGCTTATAGCTATTGATATTTGATTTAACTAAAATTGAGGCTGCGTATATATATAGAGCACGGAAGGTTAATATCTTGAGGTTTATGAAATGAGGTTTACATGAATCTGTTTGGTGTATCCCACATATTGATCTAATACACTTTTTTTGTGCCTTGAACGCAATTTCCTTTTCAGTTGAGTATCCCCAATATAGTATCCCATAAGTTAGAGTGGATCCCACATAGGCATGATAAGCACTAAGTAGTGTGGTTTGGTTGGATACTTTTTTGAGCATATAAAGGGCATACGAGAATTGAATTTATTTGCTAGATACACCATTCACATGTTTTCCATGACATATATATATACCTAGAAATTTTGTACTTGTAACCTCAGATACAGTTGCATTATTGTACTCAATAGATAGTGGAATCGATATTGCGTTTTTATTCTTGAAATTCATGCAGTGGGTTTTTGTAAGATTTATTTTTATATTATCTAGTGTAAGCCTATCTAGTGTATTATCTAGTTTATTAATTTAGATAGAGAATCATTTACTTCTAGTTCATGATTTTTATTTTTGTTATTTGTGAAAAGAGACGTACTGTCATCTGCAAATAAAACCATAGGGTGCCGAATAGCGTTAGGTAAATCATTTATATAAATGAGAAATAGTAGTGGGCCTAGTATCGACCCTTGAGGTACACCATATTTTATAGATCTTGGGCTCGATGTATATTTAATTTCTGTTTTTGTGAATGGACATAATTGTGTTATTTCTGTGAACTGTATTCTATTACTGAGATATGATTTGATACTACTCCTGACCTTCAAGCTGTGGAAACGGTCATTCTATTCCTAACCTTGCAACCTCATGCACCTGGACTCTGGTACTGCACCTCATGCTCAAACTCTGATCTTGAACTCCGAGTCTGCAACCTCGTGAACCTGGACTCGGGTACTGCACCTCATGCTCAAACTCTGATCGGGAACTACGAATCTGCAACCTCGTAAACCTGGACTCGGGTACTGCACCTCATGCTCAAACTCTGATCGGGAACTCCGAATCTGCAACCTCGTGAACCTGGACTCTGGTACTGCACCTCATGCTCAAACTCTGATCTTGAACTCCGAATCTGCAACCTCGCGAACCTGGACTCTGGTACTGCACCTCATGCTCAGACTCTGATATTGAACTCCGAAGCTGCAACCTTGTGCCTGGACTGGAACTGCAACTTCGTACCTCAACTGAAGCTGTAACCTCGAGCCGCATCTCGAGCCCTCCCTGGAGCTGTATCTCGACTACATCACGAGCCCTACCTTGAAGGATTCAGGACTCTCTCACTAAGGTGGAAAAAACGTATCGTGAAAGATACTATTTATTAAGCCAAAAAAAAAAACCTCCTCTCAAACTTTCTAAATTAACTTGGAGCAAACGGCTTTCCGTTACGTGACAACGTCCTCGAGGAAATAAAGTGGGTACTGGTAGGTACCTACCTCCTAGCTAGAGACATGATTGTGATTTCTTGGCGGCCGAGTCGCTCAGCGGGTGCATTTCAGCAGGCCCGGATCTAGGGGGGGGCAAACTGGGGCACGTTTCCCGGGCGGTAAGTTCAAGGCGCGCCAAATTCATATGTTTGAAGAAAAAAAAACTTTGTTTCGCGAAGCACAATAAATGAAAGGTGCCAAAACGTGTTATTAATTTATTATAAAAAACAACTATTGAAGGTTTCTTATTCTCGCGGTTGGTAATTTTACCCAGCACCCTAATAGGGATGTTTCCTGGGTATACAAATAATAATTCTATTTAGTTCGTAAATTAGATTATTAAATTAATATTGGACACGTATTTTTTGCTTTACCAAACCAATAAAAAATGACAAAGATAAACGCATCAAAGTTCAGGAGTGGGGGCTTGTTACGTCACTAAACGGTACAAGTATATCGAGGTGTGACGTAATGCGAAATTTCAACGCACCGTATCGTCCTCATTTTTCCTTTACGTGACAAAAGAAAAAATACGTGTCCATAATCTAACTAAAGGACTTGGTAAATAGAATTATTATTTTTTAACCTTTTTACGTAGCTTACTTTGTATCACAATCCAAAGTAATTTGAAGAAAAATACTAATTTCATAAGTTTGAAATATTCGTCTCCTCGTTATCGTAATCAAGCAATCAAATGAAAAAAAAGTAACAAGTCTAGTGCAAATTTTTAATAATGTTAGTCTCAAACGCAGGAGGAGAGGGGCGCCACTATTAATTTTCTGTCCCGGTTCGGAATAATCGTAGAACCGGGACTGCATTTCAGTCGCTTGTAATAACGGAAGCTAGCTCTACCTGCCTCGCAAAACACACCCAGCAACATTAAGGTGGCAGAATGGATGGACTACTTAAAAAGTCGACTACTTATAGTTATATAGGGGGCCGTGGAAACAAAGGGCCTCCGAATTGTGCAACGCCACCTGGATATCCAACCGCCGGAACCGCCCTTTTTGACTACCTACTCTTTTTAAAACTTGAAAGCCACAGATGCTCTTCGTTATTTATAAAATTGTTTTTTTTTTGGTGCAGCGAAAGAAGGAAGACGCTCATTATACCCACTCCCCGATTTTCTAAACAAAAGATCGCGTAGTCGCGACGGTCACTTTCTATTAAACCGCCCAAATATATTTATTTATTTAACAATTAATGTACACACAAATACAAAAAAAAAAAAACAGACCAGAAGAAGGAAACAGAGAAATATGTACAAAGGTACATATGGTACCTGGTGGTGGTGGTATGGTATGGTGGTGGTATGGTGGTGTGGTTTGGTTGGTATATATGTATTTCTGCAATAGATATCATTATCAGCCTGTAGCTCTACCACAGTCCCACTGCAAAGGCCATAGGCGTTCAGGCTCAGGCTCATACAGACAAGGCGGGTCGCCACTTGCTCCTTACTGATTTACGATTATCTCAGAAGACCTAACCTAACGATACTTTTCTCTGCCCGGGGGTAGAGGATTCTGCTCGGGGGTGGAGGATACTGCACGGGGGTGGAGGATAAATTCGAAAGAGTTACCTCGCCCCTGGGCACTCGAGGCAGGGAGGAACAGAGGTGGGTTTTAGTCAGTAAGAGTCTGACACGCCCTTCTGCTCCACCCTAGAGCGGAAGAAGTCATAGGATGATTTCCCACCCCCCAAAAAAACAAGTTCCCCAAGTGGCCAAATATATGTATTTCTGCAATAGCTAACAATTCCAGCCTGTAGCTCTACCTGTCTGCCACAGTTCCACTGCAAAGGGCAAAAGCGTTCAGGTTCATACAGACAAGGCGGGTCGCCACTTGCTCCTTGCTCGAGGCTGATCTCGGAAGACCTAACCTAACGACACTTTTCTGTCACCCATTGGTCATTAGCATTAGGAAGATAAACTTAAAAACCAGCCAAGTGCAAGTCAGACTCGCACACGAAGGGCTCCGTACCACAAACTGAAAAAAAAGTTTTTTGGGCTGTAGGTATCTCATGATCCGTAATAGGTACAGTTGAAATTATCACACAGAGAGTGTATTTCTATAGTCGCTCTATCAACAAATTATAAAAATAAATTTAAAATTAAAGGTCCACATAGGTACCCAGGCGTCCCACAATTGCTTGTGACTTGTCTGGCTCATCAGTCACCCTGTGAAGATCTGAGATTATGGCTGAATGCTGAAGTCTGAAATGATTTGGCAGTCATTGAAGCCTGTAGTATCATATTGCTTGTTTTATTTCAGGGAAGGTTTTTAATCAATAAAACACTGAGTATTGATTATACTACTTATTATCATTTTATTAACTTATACATTTCTGCTTATCAAATAACAAATGCATATTGTGGAAAATACCTGCAAAAATACAATAGAAGAAATGTACAAATACCCAAATACAAAGACAATATATATTGCAGTTATATGAATCCTCTTTTTAAACCTAATGAAGAAGTTTTGTATACAAAACTGATTACTTTATTCATGCTTTTATTTTACTTTTGTTTCACAATGGTAATGAAAAAAGAAGTCACTATCAAGAACCCCTGCTTTTATTTTACTTTTTAACCAACCAAAAAAAAAAAGGAGGAGGTTCTCAATTCAACCGTATATATGTATATATTTTGTTTCACATTGGTAATGAAACTTGGGATTCACTATCATTTGGTACCTTTCTTCTTTTCATGTTGTTTAGCTGCTTTCTTCTTCATTATTTGCAGCCTCTTATCTGCAGAAATAATATTGATGTTTGGCGTCACTACTTTTGAGGGAGAAGATGATGATGAACTGCTTGAGGAAATCTTGACTGGTGTCGTGGAACCAGAAATATTAGAAGGTGACCTAGGAGCAGCTGAAGTCTTGATGTAGTTACCAGTAATGCCTTGTGATGCCAAGCAAGTAGCACACTGCCATCCAGGTGTTATATCATTGTCACTGATAACAGGTTTGTGGCAATCCTGAAAATAATTTTAAACATGTTAATAATTTGAAACTTGGAGGATAACACAATATGAGTACAAAGGCACATTTGACTGGATGTTTTATTTATGATGAAAAAAGATAGATTGATAGTGTTTTTCTTTATATTGTTATGTTGTGTACTATTGTCCAACCTCTTGGGAGTATAATTAAGAAAATTATGTTTCTACAAAAAGGACACAGATATCATTTTGGGCAACTAATGTTAATATCGAAGATATTTCATAAAGCTGTAAATATTTTTTTTAAAACATGAACACAGATTTAACAAGAAGAAAGAGTAACCTAAACAAATTTTACCTGATGATACAATGCACGGCAGGCATCACATTCCACTAAACGGTTGCCAGCTTGAACTGAAATCTGTCGGCACACGGCACAAGTCAAATCTTCCTCCAACAAATCAAGAGACAAGTCTCCATCCATAACTGAGCCATCATCATTTTCACGCTCTGGAATTTGTAATTGCTGCGGACTTTGTTGAGGCAACGCTATAGTGGTTGTTTTACTCGACGATTTATCTGTCTTATGCTTAGATCTAGGAGATTCCAACTTTTCCTCAGCTAAGTACTTCTTCGGCAAACTGTTGCCAAGGGTTTTAGCACTTCCATATCCACTTTGACGAATGTGATCGTCTAAAGTAAGCCGCAGTTGTTCAGTGGAATCGGAAGCGCTTGAATGTAGAAATTTCAGGCACAGCTTTATTGAAGGGTCAAAATCTATAGACGACATATTCAGGTTAGGCGGAAAACTGAACACTCGAGAGAACAAATTTTAGTCAAAAGCCACAAATTAATCTACTATCGATCCTCATTTCGTATATTACAATACATTCAATACAAATTGAATTGTTAGCAGAATTTTGTGTATTGTACTAGTACTTCTTTTGTTTGTTGAGGACAGGACCATATTTGACATTGACACTGACAGTAATTTTTTTTTCTTTTGTATTTGACAGTAATGCTTTTTTTTGTTTTTTATTATCCCCGAAGGGAAGGCGAAAGTCTTTTGACCATATAGCCTAGTCTTACGTAGTGTATTTATACTTTTTTTTTCTAATGCAGATATCCACTGACACGGGGACACGAAAACTTGCTGTCAGTTTGTACGTCGACCCCCCGCTCGGCAATTCCTTCCGCGCCAGCACCCCGTGCCGCTTCCAACTTAAAGCTTAATATCTATTAAACTGCTGCAGCTACACACAAATAAAAATACGTGTGTATAGCTGAAACTATAGAGAATTGACATATAACACATTCTAATGTTTTTTGCAGTATTTGGCAACAGCTCCATTTTCCCGAGATCGCGCCTGTTTCAATGATTCCACATAATATTGTCCATTTGCGTTGACACTTGAAACACAAAACTACACCAATTTTACATCAAAATATCCACTAGGAATCAATAAACGAATAATTAAAACAGCCACTGAACTGCACTCGAGAAAATCCCGCCAAAAACTCTTTTTAACCGACTTCGAAAAAGGAGGAGGTTATCAATTCGGATGTTTGTATTTTTTTTTTTTTTTTTTTTTATGTCAAATCAAATCAAATCTCTTTATTGCATTCATGTGTTTTACATTTAGTTGTGAAAATATGTAAGTAAGTTCCAACATGAAACCCGGTTTGGGCACGGCAACATAATAATAATTTTTACATCATAATAATAACATAATATAATAGTAGGATTATGTATATATATATTTATCCCAATCTTTAATTACTAATCATAATACCTTAGACTATAATATTTTGATCAATTTAAATTCACTAATTGAACTGCAATGTCTATAGTTAGAATGAATTATTAATTCTTGGAACAATTACTGTAACAATTTAATTATTTTTGTTATTATTAACTTACTACTATTGCTATTGTTATTATTGAATTATTGTTGTTATTACTGAATTATTATTGCTATTTCTGAATTGATAATTTAAATATATAATTGGAATAAATAGGGTATTTTGTAGATTTTTTATTTAGTTTTATGATTTTATAATGCATGAAATGGTTTAGGGAATGTTTTAGATTTAATTTGTTACTTTTTATACTTTGGGATTTGCTTTATTATTATTATTTAAGACTAGGTATGTACATTTATTTTACCAAATACTAGCACCCTGCCAGCGACCTCATCCGCGTGAATTTCAAAAACATTGACTTTGACACCAACAATACAACTTTCAACTGGTGAAAGAATTTTCAAAATCGGTTCAGTAGTTACAGAGATCTGCCACCACATACAAACTCACAAACTTACAACCAAAAATTTTACCTCTCTATAATTATTGCTATAGATTTTACTGTAGGTATTCTGCGACCGAGTAAAAGCATTTTTGTATTAGGTATTCTTTTAATTTTCGGTTAAATTTATTGAATATGAGTTCGTCTTTTATATGTTTCGGTAATTTATTGAAAATTTTTGCTGCCATGTAATATGGACTATGGTAAAGCATTTTGATCCGAGAGGGTGGAAGATGTAAACTATTTTTATGGCGTGTGTTAAAGCTATGAATATCTTTTGTTTTTGGAAAAATGTTGCTATTTTTAAATACAAATATGCAAAGGTCGTGTATATATATAGAAGGCAAAGTTAGGAGTTTTAATTTAACAAAATATGGTTTACAGCTTTGGGTATTGTCAGTATTCTAACACATTTTTTTTGAATTATAAATACTTCACCTGCGTTAACGCTGTTTCCCCATAACATCACTCCATATCTTAGCCACGAGTATGCGTAGGCGTAGTATGCCGATAGTGCTGTTTCTGTGTTTGTGCTGAACTTAAGTTGAAACAAGGCGTAGGTAAATGAAGACAATTTAGATTTCACTGTTTCTATGTGCTTTTTCCAATTGAGATGTGTGTCTATGTTTATTCCGAGTAAGTTAAATGTAGTTACTGATTCTATAGGGGTGTCATTAAAAATTACATTCGCACTTTGAAGGGGAGGGGTTTTATACGATCTAAATTGTATCATTTTTGTTTTATTATAGTTTATTTCTAAATTGTGATCATGTAGCCAAAGTGTTACTGTCTGGAGAGTATTTTGTAAGATTGTATTTGGATCACAATTTTTGTCACATTTCACAAGTATGGAGATATCATCGGCAAATAGTACTGGTAATGTAGTTTGTTTATTTAGAATTTTTGGGAGGTCATTTACGTATATTAAGAATAATGTGCAGCCTAGAACGCTGCCTTGAGGTATGGAGCATGTGAGATTTCTCATCTGGGATCGAACTATTATTTTCTCCCTATTTTTAATATTGTGGTCTTCAACCTGGACTATTTGTTTCCTCTCGCTCAAATACGATTTAAACCAATTGTAGGCAGGGCCACGTATACCTGAACCGTGAAGTTTTGCCAGTAATATGGTATATGATACTTTATCATAGGCTTTTGACATATCGAGTAGCAGGCCTAATGCATACTTTTTGTCATTTATTTGTTGGAGAGCTGTTTGGACATATTTGTAAACTGCACCTGTTGTGGATCTTGTTTTCCTAAAACCATTTTGACAGTCATCAAGAATATTGTATTTTTCTAAGAAAAGATTTAATCTGTTACACATAGCCTTTTCAAAAATCTTTGAAAAGGTCGGCAACAACGCTATGGGTCTATAATTACTAGGGGTGTGAATATCTTCTTTTTTGTGTATGGGTTTTACTAGGGAAATTTTTAGTAAGTCGGGAAATTCTCCTAACTCAAAGCTCTGGTTTATTAAGAATGTGAGTGGAACCGACAATTGTTCTGCACATCTTTTTAATAGTATAGGGGGTATGTCGTCTATTCCGCAGCTATGCTTATTTTTTGTTATTTTAATTATATTAAGTATTTCTTTTTGGTTTACTGGGCGTAGGTACATTGATGTAGTTGGTGCGTTCATTACTGGACGTCCCGTTTTTAAGGGAATATTTGTATTTGTATCCATTTTTGTTTCACCTACTGTAGCAAAATTGTCGTTAAATATATTTGATATCTTTTTAGGGCATGAAATAGTTTTATTTTTTACTTTTAGCGATATATTTTCATATTGCCTTGTCTTACTTTTGCCAGTTTTGTCATTTATAATATTCCACATAGTTTTAGTTTTATTATCTGACTTACTCATTTGTCTGGTATAGGTATTCTATTTTCTTTGAAAGTTTTATGCTACGTTTTAATGTTTTGCTAAATTTTCTGTAATATTTTTTTATAATATTGCTTTTAGATTCATTTAGTATAATTCTTAATACCCTTTTATGTTTGCATGATATTTTTAACCCTTTTGTCATCCATCCTTTAGCTTTTTTAAATTTTTCTTTCACTCTTTGTTTTGGTATTATTTTATCTAAGAGCTGTGTTATAGTTGTGATGAATATAAAGTAGTTTTCGTTAACGTTATGATTTTTATTTATAATTATTTCCCAATCAATTTCTCTTAATTCGTTTTTAAAGTTCATCATGTTTTTATCTGTAAATAGTCTTTTTTGAGTATACCATATTTTGTTGTTGTTTTTATATAAGCAATTGGTATTCAATTTCAAGTTGATAGATTTGTGATCGGAAAGCCCGTAATCTTCGACATATTCTTCCTTTAATAAGAATTTACAATTTGTAAAAAGCAAATCAATGCAAGTGGAAGTTTTATTTGTTATCCGTGTAGGTTCGCGAATTATTTGTTTTAGATTATAAGAGCGCATTAAGGTAAGAAGGTTTTGTGACTGTTTATTATTTTCAAGTATATTAATATTAAAATCTCCACCAAATATGATATATTTATTTTTATCTCTAGTATTTAGTCTATTTAAAAGCTTTCTCATTTGTTCGTAAAATATATTTATATGGTGGTCGGGTCTATATAACCCTATGAATATACAATTTAATTCAGGAACTTCAATTGCGCAAAGTTCAATTATAAATTCTTTGGAATAATTAACTATATCTATTCTTTCTATAAATTTTACATTTTCTCTTATAATTAGGCAAACACCTCCACCTTCTCTAACTTTTCTACAGAATTGGGATGCAAATTTATATCCTGGAAGGGATACAGAGTCACAAAACTGCTTATTTCTCCATACTTCTCACAAGGATAGTATATAAATATTTTTTTCTAGTAACAAATGTTCAATTAAATCTAACTTATTTCCTAGACTTTGCATGTTTTGAAAGGTTATTGTAATATCTCTAGCGAAATGTCTTATTTATTACATTTTTTGGATTATTTCCTTTTTGCGGTGGGATGCTGGGGTTCGGTTGTGTGAACGAATGTGGACTCGGTGCATTTTCTTTCTCTGTGACGGGTGTATCGTCTATGATTTTATTTTTATTTTCCACAAGGTTTTGGTTTTGTGGCATTTTCGTTGTAGCGTCATTGGGACTAATAAATTCGTTTCCATTTATGAATAATTTGTTGTTCTTGATAATAGCATAATCTCCATTTTTTCGTGCCTTTATTAGGTTTTGTCTTAGCTCATTTCTTTCTTCAAGTGTTTTCCTGTCCATATATTTTCCAATGGTTATTCCAGTATTCTTACAAAAAAACTTTGCATTTTCTAGTATGTAGTTGGTCTTTCTCTTGCTTATCAATTCAATAGCGAGAGGCCTTCTATTTCCTCTTTTCCCTATACGTTTGATGTCTTCTATATAAGGATCTATATCTATATCCATAATTTCGTAAAACAGTCTAGACGTGCGTTCATACAGGTTTGTTTCAGTTTCACGATATTCTTCTGTTAATCCGTAAATTACAATTTTTTTGGTATTTTCTATGTTCTGGAGATTTTCTTGAATGGTTTCAATTTTTTTATTGACTTTATCTATTTTTTCTTGATATACTTTATGAGCTAATAAAAACGTATTGTTAACACTATACTCAGGGTCGTTTTGGATTTTTCTGATGGCATTTTTAATTTCAGTTTGGATTGTTTGTTTGACATCTGCTAGTATTGATGATTTAATCTATGTTCGGGCATAACTCCGTCATATATTGACGGATTTGCAAAATTCTTTTTTTGTTCGAAAGGGGTTTATTACGAAATGGTCCCATTTAAATTTCAAAAAGATCTGATTATGGGTTTCGGAGACAGACAACGGAACTCTTCAAAAATTGACAGCAAATCAACCGCGATTGCTGCTATCGTATGTCTATGAATTGTTAACACAGTTTAATGGGGAACCACAACTAAAAAGTGAAAAATAAAAAACTTTTTTACAAAAAAATAGAACCGACTTCCAAAAAAAGTGCAAAATAACTTTAATTTCGGAAGTCGGTGTCAAAAAACGAAGACACAAAACAAGAACACCGACTTCCGAAATTAAAGTTATTTTGCACTTTTTTTGGAAGTCGGTTCTATTTTTTTGTAAAAAAGTTTTTTTTTTGTTCCTTTTGGAACAGGCTAAGCCGGTCAGACACCATGCTGTCTAGTCATCAGTAGTGTATTTTTTATTTATTTTTTCCAAAATGCAGAAGTAACACATTCTAATGTTAAACCGCGCAGACTTATCGTGGGTGGCGAAATCGGAACTAAACATAGCTTATTACTTAATTTCAACCTAGCTAATTATTTTCGTCAATTAAAATTTGTGTTAGGTAGTATCGTTTTTGATTAAATGAAGGTAAATAGATTTAGTTAGGAAAGGTTAAGATAAAGTTCGGGAAGTGAGATTGAGGTATGCAAGTTGGAATGTTGGGACTATGACTGGAAGGGGCAGAGAGTTAGCGGACGTATTAAAAAGAAGACGAATAAATATAGCGTGTTTGCAGGCAACCAATTGGAAGGGAACAAAGGCGAGGGAAATTGGTAAAGGATAGAAGTTTCTATCGTGGAAGTGACGGTAAAAGAAATGGCGTGGGAATAGTATTAGATAGTAAATTAAAAAAAGCGTGATGGAGGTTAAAAGGATTAATGATAGATTGATAGTCTGTTGTGAAAGTAATGATGGACAATGTGATAATGAATATAGTTAGTGTGTATGCCCCGCAGGTAGGATGTGATGAAAGGGTGAAAGAGAAGTTTTGGGAAGATTTTGATACAACGGTAATGACCATCCCGGTGCATGAGGAATTGATAGTTGGAGGTGATTTTAATGGGCATGTAGGAAGAACGAGAAATTGTTATGAAAGAGTACACGGAGGATGGGGTTTTGGAAGTCCCAATAACGAGGGGGAGACGCTGTTGCAATCTGCTACCGCATTTGATCTGGCAGTAGCCAACACTTGGTTCCAGAAGAGAGATGAACACCTAGTCACATACAAAAGTGGTAACCACAAGACCCAAATTGACTATTTTCTAGCTAGGCGCAACCATATTAGGCACGTCAAAGACTGCAAAGTGCTGTCAGCAGAAGACTTGGTCTCACAGAACAGGCTCCTGGTATTAGCGATAAAAACATAGTGTACAAAAAGCAAAGAGCGTCCCCCTCCTAAAATAAAATGGCATATGCTAGAGAAGAATGATTGTGCAAAAGAATTTAGAGAGCGAGTAGTAGACAAAATGATAGAAAAGGGAGACATGAATGATCGAAGTGTAAATCAAAGCTGGAATGAGATAGCTGGGTGTATTAGGGATGCAGCGAAGGATATCTTGGGAGAGACAAAAGGAAGGGGCACAATAGAGAGGGATACACGGTGGTGGTCTACAGAAATACAGGAAGTGTTGAAGGAAAAAAAGAAGAAATTCAAGGAATGGCAGAGTGTAGAACTGGAAAGCGTTAGTTTGAAAGCTGAAAAAAAGAGCGAGTATGATGCGTTAAAGAAAAAAGCTAAGAAAGCCGTGGCAATAGCGAGAGCAAAAGCTCAGGACAAACTGTACGATACACTGGACAGTCCAGCTGGCTAAAAAAATCGGGACCGGCTTGCTAGAGCCAGAGAGAGGAAGGCGAAGGATGTTAGTCGGATAAGATGTGTAAGGGATGAAGCTGGAATGCTCCTATCAGAGGATGAAATGATTAAGGATAGATGGAAGGGCTATTTTGAAAGATTGATGAATGAGGAAAATATCTGGAGTGGTGTTGTAGAGAATAAACCAATGAATGAGGGGTTAGTGAGAATGGTCAGTGTGAATGAAATGAGAATAGCAGTGAATGGAATGAAGAATGGTAAGGCAATTGGTCCAGACGGAATAACTTTGTTCTTCAATAAGTTGTTGCTGGAAGAAGCCATACCTGATGAATGGTGCAACAGTTCGTTGGTGCCCATCTTCAAGAACAAAGGTGACGTGCTCGAGTGCAACAACTATAGAGGAATAAAGCTAATGTCACATAGTATGAAAGCATGGGAAAAAGTTATTGAAAAGCGGCTGAGAGAAGAGAGTGAAATCTCACAAAACCAGTTCGGTTTTATGCCTGGTCAGGGTACAACGGATGACATTTTCGCTATCCGCCAGCTGTGCGAAAAATACAGAGCTGTGCATAAAAACTTGCACATGGTGTTCATTGACCTCGAAAAGGTATATGACCGGGTGCCTCGAGAGGTTTTGTGGTGGGCCCTTAAGGAGAAAGGTGTGCTTGGGAAGTATGTGCAGTTGATCCGAGCGATGTACAGTAGATGCAGTACCCAAGTCCGGTCTGCAGTGGGCACTACTGACAGTTTCAGTGTAGCGGTTGGTTTGCACCAGGGGTGCAAACCAACGGCTCTCAGCCCTTACCTCTTCCTGATGATAATGGACGCTCTGACGTCGGACATCCAGGAAGAAGCTCCCTGGTGTATGCTGTTTGCTGATGACTTTGTGCTGGTTGCCGAAAGCGGCTTAGTGGTTCAGAGCAGATTGGAGGAGTGGTGGCAAAGACTGGAGGGTGTGGGCCTGAAATTGAGCAGAACCAAAACGGAATATCTGTTCTGCTATTTCGGCGGTCTCTCCAGTCCTATGCCAGTAGCTCTCAACGGAACACCTATACCGATCTGCTCCGACTTTCGATACCTCGGGTCGCTTGTTCAGCGGGATGGCGATATAGACCGAGACGTAACGCACAGGATCAACTCAGGATGGATGACAGGTCACTGAAACAACTTGCGACCGACGGATGCCCCTTAAGTTAAAGGGGAAAATCTATAAGCCCGTGATTAGACCTGTCATACTGTATCGGTCAGAATGTTGGGCTGTGAAAAAGACGGATGAAAAAAGATTGCATGTGGCGGAGATGAGAATGTTGAGATGGATGTGTGGAGTAACAAGAATGAATAAAGTGAGAAATGAGTACATTAGAGGTAGTTTAAAAGTGGCGCCAGTCACAGAAAAGTTGAAAGGGAACCCCTTATCTTGGTATGGTCATGTAAAGAGGAGGGAAGAAATACATGTAACTAAAAGAGTCATGAATATAAATGTGGATGGATGGAGAGGGAGGCCAAAGAAAGGATGGATGGATTGTGTAAGGAGTGATATGAAAGAAAAGGGAGTTAGTAATAGCGTAACGGCTGACAGGACAGAATGGAAGAAAAAAACGTGTTGCGCCGACCCCAAGTAACATGGGATAGGGGCAGGAAGATGATGAAATAGATTTAGTTAGGCTGGTAATTTGAAGCATTGCCACCAGCCGCGCGCAGACTTATCGTGCGCGCACTCTAGCATGACTCAGTCTGACACGGAGCACAAAACCAGTGGAGAGAGCACACTGCCTTAATCCTATTGCCTTGGCATACCTACAAGAAAAACGTGTCATACCTACACTTCACTGAGAGGATAAAATGGCGGACAATAGGGTAGCCCATGTCGATATCTCTCTATTAAAAACATCAATAAAAGATTGTGATAAGGTTTTCATATTGTTACGGTACAATATCAACGGGTATTTTTACCAGTGGCATTGAGGTAATATGTTACTACGTATTATAGAGGCTATCATAAAAGCAAAGGAAATGCTACATTTTGACAAGAGTATAACTGTTTGCGCTGAAACAATAATTAGTCGTCTTAACAAAACAGTATAGACACGCAGTGCTAGAACGCTTCTAAAGTGTAGTTTTCTTGCGACCCAGAAGGTCAAAAGCACCGTGATTTTCATGACGCTTACGCGTTTTGTTTCGTCGCAACTGAGTGAAGTGCGGCCAGAACCCCGCACTTGAACGGAACACAGTAGTGATGTGTGGCGACTTCTTTAAAAAGTAGTTTTCTTTTTACCCGAATGCGCGACGCAAGGGAGGGTAATGTGTTTATCAGCCTATGTATGTATTTATGATTAAATGTATGTATATTTGTTCCATTGAGGTGTTTTAAGAGACCGAAAACGTGGGCCGATTTTGATCATTCTTACGTCAATTGATTTATTTTAATCTTGCGAGTGCTACTAATGACATGACAGTAATCAAAATAAAATATGGGGACCGCCTTAAATTGAAAAAAGAAAAAAAATGAAAGTCGACTAAGTATATTAAGTGGGGTATTAAAATAAAGGGTTCATGGAGGCGATTCCAAAAATCTAACTCACTGAAGTGTATAAAATTAAAATAAAAAAACATTTTCAAAAACCCGACTTAAAAAATCAAATGAAAAGTTCCAAACAAGTCACTTTTCAAGCAGTCTGATGTGGTTGGTTACATGAAATCAATAATTGTACTAAAATAACTCCCACCAACTTGTGTTTCAGTCAGGTAAAAAATATTTTTTTTATTTGAAGTCAGTTTTTTTTAGTGTCTTGGAATTTATGCTTTTAGCTATCACAAGAAACGAAATGCAGTAAGTCAGTACATCGAATATTTTGTGTCAATTAAAATGAAAAGTAACAGTGTTAGTGTTATTCTAGAGCCTTGCGTTAAGTAGACCTTCGAGACGGAGGCAACAAGTTCAAAGAAAACAAATGACGCTGAATCCGCAGTGGGCTCCCGGCACGGACATCTCCAACACACATCTTTTCTAACAAGCAGATGATTTTTGGGTTTAAATTAAAAGTCAACAATAATTATAATAAAGTCTTTATAATAAACAAATCAATCTCATTCATTTCTGAACAACACAATTTTGTTCAGGTAATTTCTGTGTGATATTCTTTCAGTAGTTCTTCCCACAACATTTGTATCTCAAATTCATGTATACCTCTATTACACTTTTAATTAATAAACAAAGCTTGAGTTTCTGAATTTAAGAAATGTCTTTCCCTTTTAAATCTATCAAAGATTTAAAAAGAGAAATTATTAGAGAAAAGAGATTTTTTTTTCGTTTGTTTTCTAACTTTCTCATTAAGTCTCTTTATGGACCTTTCTTCTTGGACGGTTTTTGACATTTGTCCTTTAATTTCTTAATCATTTTAAATGTGTACCTGAAATCAAATAAAATAAAAGTAAGCTTTCATAGATATTGAAAACAAGCGAGAGATATCTCCCACACAGCCTTAATTCAGTCGATGACATATTATCATTGAGATCAAATTCGCAAATAATGATGACAAGAAAAACTGAAGCTAGTCATACCGATAAATCTGGCGCAGCAGATGTGCTAGCGGCTAAACCTAGTGCAGTGGAGGTGCTAACAGCCAAATCTGGTGCAGCGGAGACGTTAGCGGCTAAACCTGGCGCAGCGGAGGTGCTGGTGACTAAATACCATATTAGAGCACCATATCCAGATGTTGAGAGTTCGTCTGATTTTGATCTCTTTCAATTAAAATGCCAGACATATTTGATGGAATTGCAGGCTGTAAACAAGCAATAAAATTATTAGTATGTTTGATGTTTCTCAATTTTATTATTAGGATTGTTATTTATTATTTTAAATGGCCTCATTTAATTTGCAATTTGTGGGTTGAGAAGAGTTCTCGTTTGGTCGTTGAGTGCACTTCTCACTCACTCACTCACTCGCTCAAGAGCTCACTAGTTCAGTAGCTCTCCAGTGATAATGAGCTAAATAATCGT
The DNA here is from genome assembly GCA_951329385.1 of Polia nebulosa. NCBI lineage: Eukaryota > Metazoa > Arthropoda > Insecta > Lepidoptera > Noctuidae > Polia > Polia nebulosa. Next base: position 15,674,472 of record OX589595.1, on the reverse strand, counting down.
ACATAAGCTCCCAAATACCGCGTACCTCACCCAAATTTTCACAGGGTGATTTTTACAGAGTAACACTGCTAATATACAATTTAAAAGTCCATTGACACAAAAAAACAGACTACTGGTGCCATTAACAAACTCCTTTTAAAAGGAGTATGTATATGTACTTAGTGCAACCAAATAAACACGTTTGTCTTATTTTGGCAATTAATCTTAGGACTACACTCAAACACATTCTTTACATCACTCTGCCGTTAGGCAAGTGTTGCACTTGAAGTTATCACCATCATTTATCACCCACTACGCAATCATGTTGGACAATTATTTTATAATAAACAATGTTACTTACCATTATGGTTCGTGAACGTAAAGCATCGTCACGCAGTGTTTACTTTATTCAGTGTCCGGTTGAAACATGATTCTCTTCAAAGTGAAGGGAACAGAATATGAATTGTTTTGGTTGACATCTTTTTTTATAACACTGATTGTTTCCAGCAAAATTTTCTTTTTTCGTTTATTATCATGCAGCCTTGAAAGTAAAACGTAACACCAATAAAGAACCATAATAATATAGCATTATCGATAAACAAAAATGTCATGCATGCACTACTCTATCCCTACAAAAAGAAAATGATTTCATGAAATACAACTGTTAAAAAGAAAGGCAAACAGGAAATTATGAATGCTTTTTACATAAACTCTTCAACGAATACAGAATTTTTTGTTTAATAAGTAAATCTAAAGACATTTCAGCTAAAATTAAGTTTAGGTACTGGTGCAAAGTTATGTTCGGGTGATTGAAAAATATCAATTAAAGTTTAATATTTCGAAAATAGTATAGTAATCATGGCTAAGATTATGGAGGACCTCAGTACAATGCTCGATGACCTTAGAGAGCCTAGAGCTTCCGAAAGAGTGGGTCTTAAAATGAACATGGACAAAACCAAGAGCATGGTAAATACCCATGTACTACCCACTCCTATCAAGATCGGAGACTCTGCACTTGAAGTTGTAGACGAGTACGTTTACCTGATATAAGAAAATTGAATAAATGGAGTAGAAAACTACTTACCTGTGAAATTGTATCCCAATTTTTGTGTAACTTGAAGTAGTGGTACGCTTTCCACACCATTTAATTGCAAAACTAGGCATGACTTATCGTTTTATTTGATTTAAAATGGGAGCGCGTGACTTTCGTACGTAAGCCTACAATTACTGCGACTTACCAAAATTCCACCGAGTAGACTCGTTAGAGCATATGTTTAGTGACCGCGATAGCCTCCGCATGCGCTCTCCACTGGTTTTGTACTCCGTGCAGTCTGACTAACGAAAGCTATCCAAGAAAAAGGCGGCAATTTAAAAAATCATAGCTGTTAACCCTGTTTATGCATTGCTTACAATAGTATCAACTTCGTTTAAGCGATTTATAAACAGGGTTAACAGTTACCCATTTTCCTATGAACTAAATAAAATAGTTGGGTCAAATTCTACTTCATATAATCATTTTATAATTAATTTCTAGATGAGTCAATTAGCCTATTTTGCACATAGCATGCAGTTCAAATGCAGCTCATCTGTTTAGAGCCTAATTCCTGTCATTGGAAGAGCGTAATGTTACGTTTCCTTTCTTAATATTAAGACGTCAGAGCCTCATGCTCAGGCTACCTCCACGAGCAAGTCTAACAAGATGATAATATCATCCTGACACTGATTGTATCGTCTAAAAAAATAATATAACTCTGTTCATAGGCGACAAAAGGAATCAATAATATTTACAGTTTTAAAAGTTTATATAGGAACTACTAAAATGTAGGTCTGTCACCTTCAGATTCGTCTAGATAGAATTTTATCTTCTCCTACGTTGATCACATCTTATAGCGTTCTCTTTTGGATGCTGAAAACCCCATCTGCACTTCAATCACAGATAATTATAATAGTAGCAAGCTAACTTCAATTGAAATTGAAATTAAAACACACACGACATACATCACCTATTTACTGCATTTATTTACTGTGTGATTGGTGTGTTAGTTTTTTTTGGCGGGTTTTCTTCGAGTGACCAGTGGCTGTTTTTATTATTCGCAAATAGACTCCTGGTAGGTATTGTGATGTAAAATTGGTGTAGTTTTATGTCTCAAGTGTCTACGCAACTGGACAATATGTGGAATCATTGAAACAGGCGCGATCTCGATAAAATGAAACTGAGAATTTTATTGTAGTATTGACTACCTAAGTGAAACTTGCCGAGATGGCTGACTTGACACATTTGTTGCCAAATACTGCAAAAAAACATTAGAATGTGTTACATCTGCTTTCTAATTCGAAAAGAAATTAAAATACACTACTAATTAATAGGCAGTATGGTCTCAGACCTTAGCCTGTTCCAAAAGGAACAAAAAAAAGAAAAAAAAAAAGGGGGGAGATTTCGGCGGGATTTCTTCGAGTGAAGTTCAGTGGCTGTTTTTATTATTCGCAAATTGATTCCTTGTGGATATTGTGATATAAAATTGGTGTAGTTTTGTGTCTCAAGTGTCTATGCAACTGGACAATGTGTGGAATCATTGAAATAGGCGCGATCTCGGTAAAATGGAGCTGAGAATTTTATTGTAGAATTGACTACCTCAGCGAAGTTTGCCGAGAAGGTTGACTCGACACATTTGTTGCCAAATTCTGTAAAATACATTAGAATTTGTTACATCTGCATTCTAGTGGAAATTGTGGAAAAAGAAATATTTTCTGTATCTTATTACTAAATATCCGACTGAAAGACTTGAATCTATGGTCATGAATAAAAATATTTAAAAAAAAAGTTTGTTAAATTCATAGATGTAGTATAATTATACATCTATGGTTAAATTCGTCAAATTCAATTTAAAATCTCTAATGATAGAAATGGCTATGACAAAACTTTATTGGATTAATACGAAAGACAAAATAACAACACTAAAAAACTATGATATAATACGAAAGACAAAATAACAAAACTAAAAACTATGCTCTACGAAAGACATTATTGTAAAACCTTACACGCAAGAAATTAAGGACGTAAGACTAGGCAGTATGGTCAAAAGACTTTCGCCTTCCCTTCGGGGTAAATAAAAAAAAAATTTAATTTAATGTCAACATTGTATTTTCAAGTCGTGTTTGAAATAATGAAGACGAAAATTATAATTTAATTTCATTGTTTACGTTGAAAAAAAATCAGTTCGTACGCAGAAATGAATAATCAGTTAACAGTCCTCATTTTGCTAGGGTTTTACAGCATCTGTAAAAGCGATATACAAGCTGGACCAGACCCTTGGAACTACGAAAGTGTGCAAGTACAAGATAAATCAAATGAAATAGATTTACCACCAGATCTTAGAACTCCTATAAAGAAACAAATGCAAACAGAAACTAAATTCGTCTTTGGAGAATGGTGGTTCAAAAGATTACTCGCCATAATACTAAAAAGTGGGCAATTCAAGGTTATTTATGAACCTTAGTACTTACCTGTGTTCGACCATACATTTTTAAAAGAAAACACCATCTATCCTTTAATATTTACTTTTCTTACGTACAAGCCGATATTCTTACCAATTCTCATATAACATTGGATACATGTTTTGCTATATTTCCCAAATAACTCATAGTTCCTGGATTTAAAAATACATTTTATTTTCCTTTAAAATTACAGAAAAGTGAAGATGGCAGTGTAGATATATCTTTACAAATGAGGTTTGATGCGGACAGATGGGATGTAATAGACAAATGTTTAAAGTCTGAGTCTACATTGTCTGATGATAAGTTCAGACGTACTGTGGGATATGTTGAAGAAGCTATTTACAAACCAACTATTACTGACCAAATTGTATTAGCATGGAGTGATTACATTCAAGTGTATCTTATGGAATATAAGGTAAACATCTGTAACAATAACCTGTGTATTAAAAAAAACGGAAGGACTTTACAATAGGGATAGGTATATATGTATATATTTGAGGGAGGGAGGGGGAAGGGGTTTATTCATTGCCAAAAAACAGTTTGGCAATGAATAAACTACATACATTCATTGAACCATTTAAATATTGCGAATGACTTTTTATCCATTGTTAACTTAAAACTTTAGTATATTAACCCCTCAACGCCCCCGCCTCTTATCGCAGTTTGACATATTTACGACCGGGCTCATAAAAAACAACTTGCTGAGGTTTCTATTGGAGCGAGGCACTTAAAGTAAACTTTTTTGGGTTGTTGAATAAACAGACCTTAGAATAACATGTAAACAATACTTGTAATTCAAGAGTTGAATTTTATTCAAATTCAGTTATCAACGATTTGTCGGGAATAGTGTGTGTGTGTGTGTGTGTGGGTAGTTGTTAAAACCACTGTATCAATTTACATGAAATTTTGCATGCTGCACTATGAATAGACAAGTAATAGAGTTGTTGTGTTGGAGTTGTAGAGTCCGATATCATATTTTCCTATTATTCACACTCAAAACTTCAAATTACGAAATCAAAACAACATAACGGCTTTTTAAAATTGCGTTTCTGCGTTTGCGTTGCGTTTTGTGTTGCGTTTTTTTTCTAACACTATGTAATAACTATCTAAGAATGCATGTGCACCATGCCCCAGGATATAAGATCTTTAGTTATTTAATAATAGAGGTTTAAGCCGCGTAATCTGGATCGGCATACTGGTATGCCGTCGGGCGTTCGCGGGTTAATAAAAGTTTCATTATATTGATATCATGGTACTCAAAATTTTTATTCCTTTTATATTTCTATTCAAGTTTAGGACACCTATGTATATTTAGCTAAGCCAGAATTGGTATAATAATGGTTTTTTTTTCAGACATACATCACTTTACTACTGGGCTTAATTGCAGCAGTTGGAGTGGTAATTTGGCTATGGAGGCATATGTCTCACAAGCATGTCATCATAATTATATTTGTCTTGTTATATATTTATGAAGGTTTTATATCTTACAAAGTGAGTATGAAAAAAAAACCAGTAATGTATAAAATACCACAGTTCTATTCCTTTGCATGGATTGTTAAAGTTTCTGAAAAGGAATCGCGTCCAGCAATGTGAAAGTTTTAGAAATAGCTTTGTAAGTATTGGATATAGACCTAGACATTATAATTTTCTAAAGAAGTTGATTATTCAAAAAACAATAGGCTAGTTTAATTTTCTCTGAAATGAAGGTCATGGCTAGTAGCCGTCCACCACCTAACTTTGTGATAAAAAAATATCTTACAGAAACAAACTACTGGGATATCAAGTTAGTTTGTTTATTTCCAGGTCATGGTCTATTGATATCATCATCTTTTTAATCATCCCACTGCTGTGGCACAGGCCTCCTCTCTGTGAGATGAGAGGGTGTATCCATTGATATAGTCAGTAAGAATATTAGAACAAGTAAAGACTGATAGAGAATGCCTTGTTGTGTTGCATTAAGTCCACTGGACATGAAGTTTAAATAAATAAATAAAGAGAAGGCAGGCAGTAGAATTTCTCATAGTCTTCCAATTTTTTTGTAATGATATCAATATAAAATACATGAATTCTGTTTTTAAAATAAATCCAAAGCTGTATTGATTAAGATATTGTTATACATATTACATGAATGCATTGACTTTTTCAGGAAGCTGAACAACAGGAGTATGACAAATTTGTTTCAGCCATTAATACTTGTAAATGGTATTTCTGGACATCAGATTGCACAGTACCACCACCAGATCCAATTTTATTTATGAAACATATGAATCCTTTGAAAATTGCTGTCAGAATGTTTACATCTTTAATATCTGAACCAGTTATTGCTATTAACTCCACTATAAAGATAATTCTTCATGGTGTCACAGGTAAGAGAAGTTCTTTTCTATCCAGCTATTAATATCAAACTGGCATAAAACATTGATTTAAGATACAAGCTTCTGCCAGCGGCCTGCGCAGCGGCTGCCCACATTGTATTAGTACTCCCTATGTGTTATTCTGATGTATGAGCAATATAAGCTATAAGTTTCATCAAAATCTGTTCAGTAGTTTTTGGGTGAAAGAGTGAAAAACATCCAGACATCCTAACAAACTTTCACATTTATAATACACTAATGGAAAAAATTGAGGAATCAAAAAAAATCCAAATTTTTTATTGTATTTTTGTTAAAAATTATCGTATCGCTAAAAGAGCAATTTGTAGTTTAAAGTCTTTAGTTTTGAGATCTTATGACGAAATGTTTTTCAAAGTAATGTGCATCACGCAATACGAATACCGTGAAAAATTGGTTTCTTTTTATTCTGTTTTTTTTTTGTCTACAGACTTGGTTTTTTTTTTTTGTTTACCCACTTTATGGATCAGATAATTTGTTAATTCAGCTTCAAATTGTTTTTTTGTAGATCTTGATTCGACTACTTATCGCTGAGATATCGGACTTTGAATGTTGTGCAGATATCGATGATTGCACAGTAAATTAAAGGATTAGTCACTAGTTCTACGAAAAATGTTTTATTTTTCCTTGCTTTACATGAATTTGAAAAAGCAAGAAAAAAGGCCTTTTGGTGTTTTTGCAAAATCAAAAATATCGTGAAAACCACTAATGTTAACTGTATCTTTTACAGTTCAATTGATCCAGCCACCCGTTTTCGTTTGTTTTATTCAATTGAATTAAAAAAAATAAAGGATTACTTTTTAGCTCTTATAAGTTCATCTCTCAGCTCTTTTCAAATTTTTATTGCGAGTTTAAATTTATGAAAAAACAACCCGTGATTCGCTGATCACTTTTTAATTAAATTTAAAGAAAAAAGTTGATCCTATTGAATTTCAACCACAGGCTTTTCAGAGATTGTTTTTCTATACTTTTCGTGAACTGAACACAACACACAAAAATGTGAAAAAAGCTAAGTTTTATTTTTTTTTAGAAATGAACTATTAGGAGTAAAAAACGTTATCCTTTAATTTTTTTAATAATTCAGTCGAATAAAACAAAAAACTGGCTGGTTAGATTAAATTGAAACTCTGTAGAATTTTTGTGGGTATATTGAACTGTAAAAGGTACAGTCACGAGCAAAAATATTAGAGATGCGCCGAATAGTGGTTTCACCGAATAACCGAATACCGAATAGTATTCGGTTCAATCTTTACCGAACCGGATATTCGGCCGAATTATTCGGTTTAACATTTCACTGCATTCCCGCGTAAACAGGTTCAAACGCGCTCGCCGCCTGTCGCTGCTGGCTAGTTGCGAGCGAGCCGTACCTCGCCGCCCGCTACCCGCGCATACACCGCGCTGTCACTTTGCTTTAAAACATTGCACGAGTAAGTTGTAAATAAATTAAAATATTAACTTTACGTGTTTGCAATATGAGTGGGCGTAAAAGATCACGTGCTTGGAACTTTTTTTGATGAAATGGAAGATGACAAAACGACAGTTAAGTGCACTTTGTGTAGTTGTGTTATTTCTCGCGGTGGAACAGGGCGCAGTGCTTCGACGAGTGGAATGACAAATCATTCCATGTCATGTAGCCAGGAAAATAGAAATACTCAAATCGAATATACGGCACTAAAACCGAATAATTCGGCCGAATACAAATAGTGGCAAAAATGCCGAATACGCCGAATACCGAATACCAAACGAATATTCGGCGCATCTCTAAAAAATATGTACACAAGGAAATTACTTTTAAGCTTACAAGTAAAGTTTGCTTGTGTACATATCTTTTCTCGTTTCTGTGCAGTTAACATTACAGTTTTTCTCGATATTTTTGATTTAATAATAATAAATCATTTTATTTCGGACAACTAAGACATCCATAAATTGTTAGTAACAGGTTTGAACTTAAACACTATTGTTAGTGACTTACCACCCATCAACTAAACGAAATCCTAGGGTATAAGTCTTCTCACAAACTGCCTTACTAAAGTGGAGGAAGCATAAAGCCACCAAAAGCCTTTCTTGCTTTTTCAAATTCATGTTAAGAATTTTTTTTCGTAGAATTCATGTGTAATCCGTGTAGAAAATTTATTCAAGTTCTCAAAACCCACTTTTAATTTTCTGTGCAATCATAGCTGCATGTGCAAAAATTGGTTGCTGAGATATCGATGATCAAAGACAAAACGATCCTTTCCTTTTCAAAGTCCGATATCTCAGCGAGAAAGGGTTGAATCAAGATCTACAAAAAAAAAAATCAAATTGAAACTAAATAAACAAGTTATCAGATTTTTATAGTGGTTAAGTCAGAAAAAAAGGTAACAAGCCCGTAGACAAAAAAAAAATGCGATTTTTTTTTCACCGTATTCGTTAGGATTGCGCGATCCACATTACCACGGGGTCTCATCTCGAAAAAAGAAAGTTTAGTTCAAATAAATCTCAATAGATGGCGTAATAAGCATCGATTTCTTATTGAAGTTTATGTAATATTAATATTTTGAAAATAAATATGGTGAAAACTGTATTTTCTTATTTAATAAACTGCCCTAGGCATAAAATTGTGGAATAATTGGCTTGTAATTCACATTTAGACGATTATTGGAAGGAATCCTTAGACATCGTGTCTCATCTATATTTCTTGTACCAATAGATGGCGCTGTTTGAAGTTTTAGAGTTTATCCATTCGCCTCTTTAAAATTTGAATAGTGACATATTTTGATACAGTAAAACTGCTATGAAGTGCCAAAACTACTATTAAATAATTCCTCAATGTGTGAGAAAATATTGGTAATTTTTTGGACTTAACCCCTCAGCGCCCCAGCGCGTCAAAACGCGTTATAAATAACCGTCAACCCCGGGCTGTTTCCCGCCATCGACATGTTTACGACTCTGCTCACAAAAAATGGTTTGCTGACGTTTCTATTGGCGCGAGGTACTTAGTTTTTTTTTTGGGTTGTATAATATACAGACCATAATATAAAATGTAAAAAATATTTATATTACGAAAGTTGAATTCTAAACAAATGATGTTATCAACGATTCGGCGGGCATAGTGTCTGTTCCCGTGTAAGGTTAATTTCTGATAAAACTATTGTATCAATTTACACGAAATTTCACGGGGTTTTTTTTTTAGAGTCCTGTATAATATTTTTATAATATTCATAATCGAGACTTCGTAATACGAAAACAAAATAAAGTACTGGTTTTTCTCGTCGCATTTCTTGCCAAATTAGTATAAATTATGATGGGTTTTCGTTATAATATTATCTAATACTATGTAATAACTACATATGAATGAAAACGTACCCACTTATCTTTAATTGCACACAAAAAGTCACATCAATAACAACCACAAAAACAACACGAACAGAACTGGTTGACCTTGACAAAGAAGTATTACGTGATGTTTCTTCCACTTATTTATCTAGAACGATGTAATAATAACGTATAAATGAATATTTAAACACTTCCCACTAATAAACAAACACAAAACTATTAAAACACAACACGTTGTATGCTTTACGACCCACCGGTGGGCCTACCGTAGTATACCATTCGGGCCAAGTCATAATCAGGAAATCGGTAATTTTCATCAACTTGAGATTTTCATTCTAAAGTTTATAAAATGCGGTAATTGGTACAGAAAATAAAAATGAGCGACTTTTACCGTCTAGTTTTTAAAATATTGTAAAAGGCTCACGGGTGGGTCTCGTGGCCTTTTTTAAAGGATTATGTTTCTTCCGTTAGCGGGGGCCGCAGGGGTCACGATACGGCTCACGTCGCGCGAGCGCGGGGTGGGGGCGTAGTGATTTACTCCGGCCGATCAATATCGCGCGCTGCGTGGACAAGTGAGGATCTGTTACGCTTTTTCCGCCAAACACGATTTGGAAAGATAAAAAAGCGTCAGGGCAATGTGGTCATGAAACCGCAGATCATAATTGACTACAACAAAGCCAAAGGAGCAGTCGACTTATCAGATCAGATGGCAGCATACTCGTCCCCGTTGCGAAAATCTGTAAAGTGGTACAAGAAGCTGGCTGTAGATTTATTACTAAATACTGCGATGGCAAATGCTTTGACTCTGTACAAGTCAGTGACTAAAAAAAACATACAAATGGTAGATTTCCAAAGGTTTATAATGATGAATCTTTGCGAAGTCCAACAAAATGATGTGCCTGTACAGAGACCGAAGAGAATGAAACACTCCTTGGAAAGAAAAGAGGGTTTGGCTAGAAAAGTCAGAAGAACATGTCGCCAATGTTATGCAGATAACGTACCAATCATGGGTAGCAAACAGGCTAAAACAAAGTCGAAAAAAGTATCCACTTATTGCCAAAGCTGTCCAACTAAACCATTCCTTGTTTTAACAAGATTCACCAATAATTTTGATATTTTTTTTTATATTTCATAAGAGGACTGATTATTTAATAATGTGATATTAAAAAGAAGTGCCATAGTTGTGATTATTCAAATTCATAAATTATTTTGATTATATTATAGAAGTTTGTCAAGTAATGAATAAATAATGTCACCGATTTTTACTTGGTAATGTAGAAAATGTTACGTTGTTTTGTATTTTTAATAAATATTTTAAAAGTACTTTATAGTTTAATTACAGCTATTAAATCAAAATAATATTTTCTATCGTATCTTTAGGAATAACCCTAGCATCATTGCAATAACCTTGATTAAAACTACAAGTTTTTGTTGGATTTGAAAACCACGCCGTCCGGTTCGGATACAGGGCCACGCGGCTCACTTCCATATGCGTTTTGTTTGATAGCTGCAATCTGTGGCTCGTAGGAAGCGTTTATGTTGGACCTTTCACGCGGCTCACGGGTGACCCCCATGGCTCGAATGGTTCAGTAAGATAAGGCTCACCGGTGAGCCATGTGGCCTGAATGGAAATACTCGATTTTTCATTTGGCGTTCAACGTGTTACAAACTTTCGTCCGCCATTAACAAGCGTAAACGTGCAACTAAAAACTTTTTATTTTTATTTTCAAAACAGTATTTCTCTATAAAAGGTTTGTCAAAGTACGATACTATCACGCCCCGAGTGTGTGAACCTTGCCACAGGGTATAAGGTCTTTTGTTAGTTTATAATGGAGGTTTAAACCGCGTGAATCGCCATGGCACTGACGCGTGCCATAGGGTGTCAATGGTTGCCAAAAAGTTATGGCACTGATGTGGCCCATCGGGCGTTGAGAATTAAGATCTCCTAATTAGATACTTCGAGCTACAAATTACCTTTTTTGCGACTCCGATACGATAATTTCTAACAAACATACGGCCATTTGCCAAAAATTATTTTTTCCATTAGTGTATTAGTAGGATTCAAAGAAGATGATGTAATGTTCCAGGGCCATGTTTTTATTATTTGTAGTCACAGGGTCATAATGAGTAAATCTTCTGGCCTATATTTATTAATGAAGATATCTATTTTAAATTTTGAAGTGTGTGTATATTACTTATTCATTTAATTTCTTTTCCAGATGGATTATGGTTTCCATTCGATAAGATTGTCTATGGGGTTTCAATCCTAGTTGTAAATATTTCATTAATATATCTGCTGGTTATGCTTGTATTCAATTTCATATTTAATATTCCATTCAACTTAAATTTCCTGGGCCTCGTGAGTATTGGGGTACTACAAAATAGAAGGTCAATGTTTTCTACAAATACAAATGAGCAACCAGCACAATTTGGTGCTGATACAGATAGAATAAGTGGCGATAGATTGGATAGACTTCTGAATGTTTGTTCACTAGCTTTATCAAATGTTACTACTACTAATGTTCAAAATAGTACTAATTTACGATTGACAAATAATGACAGTCGTCCAAAGATAAAAAGATCATCTAGCACTGGGCGGCTACCTAATCATCCATCAGACTATAACAATGATCAGCTGGCTATAAACAGCAACATTAGAAGAAGGCATAATATGGCAGGCGGCGATCATTGAGAATGAAAAACTAACTGTACTTAAATACGTTATAACCAAGTAAAAGTGTATTAGGGTCAGCTCACACAGAGCCGGGACACGACGCGACGATGTAAGAAAATCAAAACATCATGCTACATCTACGCACAGCCTCGCGGTGCAACGCAACGGCGTAGGGCGTGTTTTATTGTTTTAATTTTTTCACTGTTATGTGTACCTTTTTGTGTAGGAAATAAGGTTCCTTATTGTATCGCTGTCTTAAAAATGCGCGCCACGTCCGTCATGTCATGTCTCGGTGTGAGCTGACCCTGAAGCGTGGAATTAGATTAAATAGACTTGCTCATAGGCCATACCCGCTGGACCGTTCCATTGTATACCTACAGACAAAAATATAGGAGCGAAGTCCGGCAGATAAGCCCCGCGGTCAGGCTTAGGTAATGTCCCTCATAAGGGTGCGTTTCCACTGAAGCGGAGACGTGCAGGCATCGTCCAATCACAGACGAGACGAGTGATGCGATGAGTATTTCAACCATTAATTGGTATCTTCAGTGGAAACGCACCCTAAGACCGGGAGAGACAAACCTGGCAAAACGCAGCACGGTCCGCACTAGCAAACGAAATACCAACCTTTTTTTAGTTGAAAATAAATAAACGCAACATGTCAAAACAAAGGTGTGACTTTTAAGAGGTCTTTGATTAGTCTGATATTGTTTTATGCGTGTTAAGTCGACTAGTGAATTCGAAGTTCACTAATCGACAACACTTAAGTCAGCTTTTATGCCATTATCATGTAAGTAACACAAGTTTTGTTTTAATATAATTAAAATACTCTACTGTGATAATATGTGTATGTAAACTTTGTATTTGATTTTATATCATGAAATAACTCGAATGTGTATAGTATGCAAGATAAACTAAAATAAAGTAACAGTGAAATAAACTATGTATTTATTACGTTTTATAACAAAGGAACTCGGTAAAACGATTTTTAATCTTACCTTCGTCTCTAAAAGCATGTTTTTGTATTTTGAAGTTTATTCCGACTGGGGTAAATTTCAAAATACAATACAAGATTGAAAACAAAGGCCGAGATATAAAAACGTAGTTTAACTCGTGCTTTGAGTTAGACTTGTTCCCGTCTCTATTTTGCACATATAGATAAACTACTCAAAACAAAATAGGGCCCGCCCTTAGTTAATTACGAATTTTGTATACAAATAACTTAATTAATACCTACACGAGGGAGTGATCAAACCATTCGTAGTCGAGTCCACGGAAATGGTCAACATTCCCGAATGCTTGTTGTTCGGCTCAAATTGCTATGAATCCAACGAGTAGCGCGTTGATGTGACTTAGGATGGCTGGACAAATCTTCAAAATAGCTCGCATTTAACTAGGTCAATAGGGCACTTTATGTGATGGCATAAACACCCTTATTTCAGAATTTGTGACGCTACAGAATCTTAGATAATCGATTGAAAACGTGTCCAGCCAGCTTGAAAAACCACTTTTCGCTGGTCTCTCAACCTCGGTAACGGAAGTGATTTTGACGACTTCTTGCATACTAACGGGCATCACATAAGTTTGAGACAGGCATCGAGCTAAAAGTTTTGTGATACGTACAGCGGTTTAGTAGAAAAATGCAAAAATCTGTGTCCAGCCAGCTTCAATTTACGTATAAAACTTCTGGCTGGCACTTCCGAATCTCAATAACGGGAGCGTTTTAAAATATGGAAAAACTTTGCGTAGTTTCAAAGATATTGATCATTTAAATTTTATTTTTTATTTTTTTTCCCATACAAACACTGCAGTAGGGTTACCAATATTGTAGGTTTTATTTAGGACTAAGTATATTTTAAGGTGTTTTCTTTAATGGACGAAAAGCCGAGTATTGGTGATACTTATACAAACAACTGTAGGTATTTAAATCGATAGAAGACAAAAGTGTAGAAGTTAGGAAAGGAGGGGGTAATTTTTATTGGCTACTTACGTGCCTACTCTTTTTAGTAGGTAGGTATTGGCGTTTTTCATGGTAAGTACTTACATAGTCAGATATATGTCAGGATAACTAATTCTCGAAGGTAATTAAATTAGAAATAAATGTGATTTTATTTATTTGTACATATACAGCGTTTCAATGATAATGAACTAAACGTGAAATACAAGTGGGCTCTCTTTTGCAGGGCTGGTAGTCAATTATTATTTTGAATTAACACATACTTACGCTTTTTACTGCGGGAAAAACCTTTTATTCCCACGGGAAAATCAAATACAAAGCCGGCGTGGCTGCTACCGACCGATTAGTCGATTAAAAAGAAATCCTTTATGTAAAAATTTATATGATCAATATCATTGAAACTACTCAAAGTTTCTCCGTCACAAATTCAGGTTATCATTATCGTCCCCGTCACAAAATTTTGAACCCATTTCGAAGGCCGTAGATCATCAGGCAGCGGAGATATATGTGTCCAGCCAGCTTGATCTCAGGCTGGACATTAAGTTTTTATTGATTTCTCGTAAATCCTTAGATGTGACGCCGTAAATCAAACGTTATTACTGTCACACATTGCGTCACTAAATGTTAGTAAAGGAGGGAAGGAAGGGGGGAGGGGTATTTTTATTTCATCTTGACATTTCTGTATTATTATTATTTTCTTATTGAATTTGTACCTATGTATTTTATAATCTATTTGATTAAATTGACATGAGTTTGTATTTAATTTAATTGGAACGACATAATTGATTTGAATGTTGAGTATTTATTTTATGTGTGAATTTTATATTTAAATTTATTATTTTATAAGCGTTAAATTGTTAATTGGAAAGGACTCTGTCTGAAAACATAAATAAATGAAGTAATAACTAACCAAAATATGGATGTACCTTGTCCGAATTAAATATTTTGAATTGAATATTCGAAAACGCTCCCGTTATTGAGATTCGGAAGTGCCAGCCAGAAGTTTTATACGTAAATTCAAGATGGCTGGACACAGATTTTCGCATTTTTCTACTACAGCTGTACGTATCACAAAACTTTTAGCTCGATGCCTGTCACAAATTTATGTGACGCCCGTTGATAGGGTCAGATAAGGCACAGTGAAACGAAAAAGTGTTTTTAAATTTTAGAAAAAAAAAGTATTTATTAAATCTACATAATTTCTTTATTTATGCATTAGGCAATCGATTATTTATGATTCTGTAGCGTCACAAATTCTGAAATAAGGGTGTTTAGATAAAGTGCCCTATGTACGAGCTATTATGAAGATTTGTCCAGCCATCCTGTGTCACATGCGCGCTGAAGGTAAGCTCGCAAGCATTTGGATTGGACCATGAATAACTGGAGGACTGTAGGTACTTACTCTTTACAGACGAATGAAAGGTCAAGTTTTAAGTGATGACAATCAAGTACGCGTGAGGAACTGAGGACAAAACAAGGCGAACGCTTTACAGCATCATGTGTCCACGAAACACCATTTTAGGGGCTCAAGTGTAATGGTATGGGCTGGAATAAGATTGGTCGAAAAGAATAAGATTCGTCAAAACAGAGCTGGCAATACTGGATGAAGGTACTCGTATTATAACCGCCGCCAATTACGTTGAACGGGTAATCCGACCTCATAACATCCCATTTTCACAAAGAGTGGGCGCTGGCTTTGTTTTTATATAATACTAACTTCTGCCAACGGCTTCATCTGCGTGGAATTAGTACTTCCCTCATTATAAACTTTCGAAAAACCTTTTAGTACTTATCCAGTAAGTAAGTAGGTAGCCACCTACTTTTCATAACAAACACACCCTCCTTTTATGTCTCTAGCACCAGCGGTTTAGGCTGTGCGTTGATATATCAGTCAGTCGGGACTTTAAATCTATAATAATATTAAAAAGAGGTAAAATTTGTTTGTAAGTTTCTATGTAGGGTTTAATCTCCAGAACTACTGAATCCATTTTGAAAATTCTTTCACCAGTAGAAAGCTACATTATTTCTGAGTGTTAATAGCCTATACATTACGTACTATTTATTTTCGAAATCCACGCGGACGAAGTACTAGTTTTATATAAGTATACTTACAGATAATTTATGGTCACTTACACACGGCCCGTACCACAGAAAAATGATAAGATATAGTTTATTTTCCCCATTATATTGCTATAAATTTCCCTAAAGTGTTTTTGAGTGTATTTTGTTTTAAATAAAACGATCTGTGAATCTTGTTCTTGGTTAGTTTCTGTATTATGAACTTAACATTCATCGTAATACAGTTCTGAATATAAAAACTGAATGTTAGATCTCAATTAACTTACTTACTTTACTTCCAAGCTCATTCCGAGATCTATAATCTCGGAATGAGTTTACTATAAGATCATGATCTTGTAGTAAAGTTCATTCCGTCTGATCTGATAGTTTTTAATATTTATGTACCTAAAATTAATACACTTTTAGTCTCGCTTTATGAAATAAAACCAGTACTTATATAAGTTTTTTTATAAGTATTTATTTTCGTGATGCCTTAGTGAGAAGTGTCACAAACAAGATCAATTTAAAACATTTTAATACATAATTGGAAACATATAAGCATAAATAATTATTAACGGTATTAAGAAGATATTAAGCAAATTCTAGTTTTGATTTTAAATAGACGCTTATACTTAAGACTGCTATTGGTCAACAAACATTCGCAACCTCAGTATAATTAACATTAAAAAGAAACAATTTAATTATGTACAATACAACTAGAATATACGACTCCCAACAAGGTGACCAGAGAATGCATTGACTCCATATTATCAACAAACTCTGACCTACCCTGAGCAAACTTTAATCGTGAACGACGAGGTGCTTCTACCCGACTACCCTAATAGTTAATGTAACTCAAAGCAATAAGGTCCTACTCGTAAACTTCGATAGATGGACGAATAGAAAAAAAAAAACACTTTTGCTTGGAAATCGTCAAATGTTTGTTGTTTGAGATTGAAAGTATACTTATTATACAGGGTGTAACGAAAAGGTGTGGTCATATTTTAAGAGTGGTTCTACCCATGGAAATGAAAAACTTTCTCTAAGAAAAATAGAAACGAAAACTACAAAAAAAAAAAAATTGGTCTTTCCATACAAAGTTATCATCAGCTGATCAATATTTGTATGGGAGGTAAATTTTTTTTATTATTATTTCCTCGGCTTTTCTTGAAGAAAGTTGTTCATATCGATGGGCAGATACAGTTAAAATATAACCACACCTTTCCGTTACACCCTGTATATCAGAAAACGTAGGAAATACTTCAACTAGGTACATAGTCATTAATATTTCTAGTAAAATTTTGGATTTCTATGCTTGCTAGATATAATCGGTTAGATTGTAAAAGGGATGCTGATAATTATCCTATTACCTACTTCTTATATTATTATTGCCGTGTCATACATTGGGCACCATTTTCGAAGATAATAAGGAGAAATAGCAAAGATAGCTGTCGTAAGAAACGGAATGTTTATGTTTAAATGCAGTAGAATGTTATGCAGAAATTTGTATAAAAAAAATCTATAAGTAATAGAGTTTACGTGATCCTAGTCAGATTCTGCATATGTGCTATAATATTACAATAAACTCGTAAGTTTTAAATTAATGTACCCCCGAGTCTTTTAAACAATAATGATTTAAGTAATCGATTTCTATCAATATCATGTTCTATCACTCAACATACCTTTACAATATTAAACACTATTTTTGATACTGCTGTGTTGATCCTTCGTTGCTTACAGAATTTTACTAAAATCTAGCTACCAGAACTACGATTCCTAAATCCATACTATTTTGGGGTCAGATTTATTAGAAACGAGAGGATTGAAATAAATTATCGATTGGACAGCTAGTAGATTAATCATAACTCTAGGTTTCCTCATGATTTTTATAAGTCAATGATGTCTAGACAAACTTAGAAAGTACATACAGTACAAATATTTTCTTAATGTCCTTTGGCAAACTTCGTGTTTCGTCAGTCGTCGGATTTCTATCAGTTGCCCTTTGCACTTGGTGCAGACCGGACGCTCTCAATAGACTTGGAAGTTGAGTTGTTAATACTCTTTTAAATTTTATTTAAAAAATGGGAGGAAAGCTGCTAAAGTCGCAGGCACGACAGATAATTTTAAGCGTATACTTGTATTTTTACAAGAAGCCAATGATTATTTTCAAAAAGTTAAAAAACGTGTTTCTGAAGCTTGTGGTGTTTCAGTCGGAACTGTAAAGAATATTGTAAAAGGCCATTTTAATAATGATAAATATATCGGCTGCTTTCCACCACCAAAAATAGTAAAAAGACCAAACAGTTGTGTTTAAATTTGGACGATTTTGACTATTGTGTCACACGTAACATGATTTACGATTTCCATTTACGCTTCAAGGAATTACCTTGTTTGTGGACTTCAAAATCGAAGTTGGATGAGGCTATCCAATTTGGGGGCTGTGTGGAGACATTAAGAATTTTTCTTAAAGATATTGCTTTTCGATGTAGAAAAACAGAAAGCAATCAGGAAATACTAATTGAAAAGCATGGTATTCGCCTTAAAAGGCTTAAGTATCTCCGAGAAATTCAAAGGATGAGAGTCGCTGGCAAAAATATTGTCTTCATGGATGAACCATATGTGCATACGTCGCACTCAAAAGGGAAATCTCGGACAGATAAAAATAAAAAAGGTGTAAAGAAGCCAATGAAAAAGGTTTTGTTCCAGGTGCACTGATGTCGCACAAATGTATTGATAGTGACGGCGATTACCATAGAGAAATCAATGCCGATCGATATCAAAATAGGCTGTAACCATTTAATACCAAATCTACCAGCTAATAGTGTTATAGTAATAGATAACGCACCATACCATAACAAATTATTATCTAGTTAAACCCCCGAACTCAAACACTACTAAACCACAAATTATAGCTTGGTTGCAGCAACATAACATTCCTCATACATAACCCAAACTCATTGAAGATCGATTTAAATGACATTGTAAAAAATATAAAGAAAGATACTCAGTTTACTATTGATCGCATTATGGAACAACATGGCCATGCCATTTTACGATTGCCACCATATCATCCGGATTTTAATGCAATTGAAAACTTTTGGTCTCAATCTATAGGATGAATGAAATCTATATATGAATGAATGTGACAAAAATCAAGAAAATTATATTATAATCAATTTTTTGTAGTTTGTTAAGAGGCCGTACCCGAAATTTTGCCGATTTCGCGCATTTACGTGATTTTACAGACGAATGTATCGCCCCCCGCTCTAATCTAGTCTAATCTGAGATTGCAATCGGCAAGCCGTCAAAATAAAATATTGCATGTGAAGAAGAGTCCATATCTTTGAATTTTGAGACAGTGTTATGCATTACAATTTTAAGTTTCTTGACTATTTTATAAGAAAATGGAGTCAATGGCGCAGTTACAAAAGAAAAATAAGTACGTAGTAGCACTGTATGTAAACTACCAACATTTTAAGCAGTTTCAGATTAGTTAGACTGGTGTCGCACTGAAACGGAGTTCCTCCACTCGCATTTCCGTCGCGTGTTAAGCGTATGACTATTAAATTTGTTCGAAGTCAATCGAGGTGGAAACTAGTCGGAATATCAAGTAATAGTCAATATATATTTCTATCACCCTGTCGGTAGGTTGGACAATATCCATCTTTCGTGAAGTGAAAAGTAACACTTCACTAGTGAAGTTTTACACTTTATGAATAGGTATGTCTATGCGAAAATCGCAACGAGAAGAGTATGTTAGAGGAAGTGCTATTTTAATTGCATCTTATGAGTCTATTGGTTGCAAATGGCAAATGAAAATTACATCGTTATTTTTGGGTAATCAAGTGTAAAGGTAGGAAATCAGGATAGATGAAAATACCAAGAGTACAAAAAATAGATACACCTACTACACTGTTAACTTACGTCAATCAACACGAAACAACTTTGGTCCAGCTATAACAATTCAGTGTTTAACAATTTTTTATCTCTATAAATACAATATTTTATAGATTCTGCCAATAAGCAAATATTCGTAATTAAAACGTGCAAATACATTATCAACTTATGTGCATAATATTGAAATGTTTTTAGAAATACATTCAAACGGAATAAAATATTAGTAATAATCCTAAATAGTACTGATATTGAAATAATCACATCCGCCGATTTGTTTTCTTTGTTCCGTTATTTTGTGAAGTTACAGTATAATTTAATATATTTTTCAGTTAAATTTTAAATGAATGCCCTGCTGACCAATTTAATGTGACTGAGCTTTTTAGTAATTAAATTATAGTATTTAATGAAAGAACACAGTTACATCACAGGATATAATGAACTTAATGTCCTAAGAGATCCAGTATGCAAACATTGCAAACGATACGGCTATAGGCCGAAGCGCGGCTACATTTTTTTTTTAATCGGCTGGAATTACCAAGCAGTAATATATGAAGGGTACATCTGGTGTGGTCCACCTGATTGATATCATGATATGAGTAACAAACGATTTATTGGACCCTGCAGGTGTAGCTTCGCTTAAGACTTAAAGCCGTATTGCACTAACACTTCTGCCACTTTACATTTGCATTGCATACAGACATTTCAAAATATATTATTTGTACAGTAATAATAATCAACTAGATACTTATATATCATGGACAAATCTATATAACTGGATATGTGAGTGATATTAAATAAAGTGCATTTTAATAACTAGCGACAGCTACATTTAAATACTATGACTAGATAAATATGTAACTGTAAACATGTCCATCTATAATAATAAATAATATTTAACTTAAAATCTAAAAAAAAAAAACGAAGATCAAATCGATAATGTCATCGCGAGATCATTACTTGTGGATAATAGAGTACCTATCTAAGTATATTGTCGTATATTTTTAATACAGTGCTTATTCTATTTATTTTATAATCATTTTGCTATGTGTTGAAATTCATTTTTTAACTGTGCCTCACATACCAATACTCCTGTAATCTAGCAAACCTTTCTAAAAAAGAAAAATCATGTCATTATTTGATTAAAATAATTACTTTTTTACTTTAGGAGGCACAAGATATTGTTAGCAATTCTCAAGTTTATATAAATTATTGGAATTGTACTAACCATAACTTTATAGAGGCTACAATGGGCTACATAATATTTGAATCAATACAATCAGATCTGCTCCCAATACCACAACAATGGTTTAGTGGAATATAACTAAACCATGATTCTTATGCTGCTGCTACTATTTGGCACTGGTACAACTTCCCATAATGACATTACCAATCTTTCATAATACCAAATATAATATGCATACAAATATACAATTCTAGGTTTATACCATCACATACGATCATGATACAACTATATTCCTGAAAAATTGGTTGGAACACATGCTAATAAAGTATATTCGACTTTTTAATAACGTGTCTTTTTTTGAGGCTGTATACGAAATTTTGCCGATTTCGCTGATTTACGTGATTTTACAGTTAAAATAATGTATTTCCATAAGTTTTAATGCACAACATGAAGGATCAATTCAATTATGATTTTATGATCTAATGTTTAATCGACCACAAACCGACGACGGTTTTGTAAATTTTTGCTCTATGAGGTTTAGAATATAATTAGTAATCGTTTTGACGTCTAAACGATATGAAAAAATTAGAATGTATTATTGTGAAAGTCGTATAAAGCATGTATGAATCACTTTTTACCACTTTTAGATAATATGAGTTAAAAAATATCAGAGTCAAATTTTAGATAAAATGGCCAAGAATTGCTTTTGATTCTGGCTTTATAGAATAAAATTAAAACAGCAAAAAATAAAATTCAGTTTTAAATCAATAAATTTCCTGAGAAAAATGTAAAATTTACAAAAATTTGGCA
The DNA here is from genome assembly GCA_951329385.1 of Polia nebulosa. NCBI lineage: Eukaryota > Metazoa > Arthropoda > Insecta > Lepidoptera > Noctuidae > Polia > Polia nebulosa. Next base: position 15,652,717 of record OX589595.1, on the reverse strand, counting down.
ATGAAAAATCTTTTAAAACAACCCAAATCTCGACCTATAATTATAATATCGTGTATTATACGCGACGCTAGCTTCGAGTCTAGCTCATTCATTAGATCATAATTGAAATGATCCTTCATGTTGTGCATAAAAACTTATAGAAATGCATTATTTTAACTGCATTAACTGTAAAATCAGCGAAATCGGCAAAAATTTCGTATACGGCCTCTTAACATATTGATACAGATAAACAATACACTGAAATATAAAGGGGTCCATATCTTCCCAAGTCACTTAAATTTATTAATGTCATGTTTCAAAAAGAACAAGACATTATTATACTTAAATGTTATGCAATGTAATGCTTAAATTAAAAGTGTGTTTGTTTCATATAACAGCTCAGTATGTATAATTCATTAACAGTAAGTCCTATAAGACTTAATTTCGTTGTATTGAAAATACACTAATATTATGGAAAATTTCTCATCTCTTTGTCTTGTCAGTCATTATTAAATTATTAGTAACTAACAATTTAGCAAAATATGTAGGTTTTCCATGACTTCTAAGCTCCATCACAATGGGAACTAATATTATTTAAAAGGCATTGTAATTACTATTCTACTTCTTGCTTTTCAATTGCGATAAGGGCAATACTTACATTCTAAATCTGGTAAATAACTAGGCTGGGACATGGATTTAATGACTAGGATCAAAATGACTAGGAATTATTGTTATACAATTGGTGGGATATTATTGGAGTTTTTGATATATTTACATAACCCGACATTTCTCTCTTCCACTGGCAGATGCTTCTCCACCATCTTTTGCTGCTTTATCTTTCTTTTTTTTACCTTTTCCGTCTACTTGAAGTGACACATTTCTATTCTTCTCCATATTTAATAGTTCCTGTAATTACAGTTTTGAATTAATTTAACATAAATCTTATGTTATTATGTTAGTAATTAGCATTATTAAATCAATTTATTTAAAAATGTACTTCAATTAAAATTTCAATGAGGTTTCTTAGGAAGAATGTAATGAAAATATATACCTGGAAAAGTTGGGTAACATTGTGGTTTGTTTTAGCTGATGTCTCCATGAATGAGATGCCCCATTCTTGAGCTTGTGCTTGTCCTTCTGACGCTGACACTTCCCGTATCTCTGGAGTTTCATCACATTTGTTACCTGCCAGCATCACAGGTATATTTGGAAGCTCTGTGCCTTTTATTTCTTTTATCGTTTGCCATATTGGCTTCAGTTCTTCTAGTGATTGTCGACTGCTCACAGAGTACACCAATATAAATGCATGTCCCTGTAAAACAAAAATTGCCCATGTATATCAAGTCAAAAATTTTATTAGGACACATATTATAAATTGAATATCATATAAAAATACATGCATAAAGAGTTGCAAAACAATTCTTATAAAGTTTTTGTAGGTTGTGTATTTTCATTTTTAACCAACTTCAAAAAGAAGGAGGTTATCAATTCAGATGTTTGTATTTTTTTTTCATCAATAGTTTTACCTTGCTAATTGACAGTCTTTGCATAGCAGGGAACTGATGTGATCCAGTTGTGTCAGTTATTTGTAATGTACATATTGTCTTGTTGCTGCTTATTACCTGGAAATAATCATTTTAATTACTATTTGCAGAAATCCATATATTTATATTTTGTAGGACAGTTTTAGATTACTACAGTAGACCCGCAGTAATTTGACAAACGTTTTCCAAGGCAGTATCGGATTATCGAATTTGTCAGTCTATAGAGTACTGCCATCAACCCCTTGTAGTGAGGAACTTTTTGTAATGAAATACCTTGCTGTCTGACGAATTACGGCTCAACTTCACAATAAGGGATCCCGAGTAGACTCTTCAATTTTTTGTTGTGCAAAGTACTTGTTATCTTGAGTAATTTCACGAAGTTTCAAGTTTAGGAAATAAATACTTTCGGAGATAAAAAATATCAAACTTTGATAAAATAACCTCAAATTTCGCACTATTTTATCACTTTTGACGTAACTTTGACAGGTAGGGTTGCTAATTTAGGGAGTTTTAATAATGCGTTTTGATTTTGCAAATTATAAGTTGACGCGTAGTTTGTTTTTTTTGTTTAAATTTGCTTTAGATTTAGTTATTTTATTTGAGTTTAATAATTTCTCAGTGATTTCTGTTTTTTTGGTGACCAACTACGAAAATTTTGATTTATTGACAATCTAAAGTTATTATTTTTTATTCTGATGGTATCTGCTACAGGTGAAACGAAACGCAAAATTTATTTGGCGCCGTTATATGATTTGTTAGTGTCATGTTATTCAATGTCTGTACTCGCGTTTGAGAGCATTTGCCATCGCGCTTGAGAACTTAGGATGCAAGAGCGAGCGAAGCGAGCTCGGGACTTAGGGCACCCCGACTCGGACAGGTTAGGTTAGAAGGGGATGGCGGGGTCAAGAGAGCGAGCGAAGCGAGCGAACAGACCCCGCCATCCCCTTCGTGGTTATTTTTTTATAAACCACTCAGAAGTAGGAGCCCCGCGAAGCGGGGCTCCGGCGACACGTGGCTCTATCGACATGCAAACCTAAAACATTATAATAAAATAAAAAATGCCTTTGCCCATCGACGAATGACCTTGACCTTCGGCTTTTCGGGTGTTAATCTTGACCTTGAAGATGCCATTGATCGTATATTGCTTGGAAATAGTCTAGAAATAGTCCGCGATTGACGCTAAATGAAAGTTCTTCCCAAAAACATAACCTCAAAATTAGATTTTTAAAAATTCATAAAAAAAAAAACTATGCATTTCCTAAACTTTTCCCCCACGGGGGAGGGGTCTACCCCCCTCCCCACACCTCCCCCCCCTCCCAAATATATACATATATATATACCCTTATTCCGAAGTCCTTCCTCAGGGCAAAGATAATAAAGATATGTGCTGCAAATAGGATTACACTTCTTCCATGATAGCATGACGAATGCACTATAGGATTTCTTAACATTCGTCTACAGATACAAGGGGACAAGGTAATCTGATTGTTTCGTAGACAATAGTCATTTACACCGTGTTTACAATTAGATGAGAGTATCGAACATAAATAATGTCACCTGTCTATATGTATCCTCGATGGTAGGTATGTAAGATTCTCTGAATGTTCCCTTAACAAATCGAAGCACTAAAGAACTTTTACCAACACCACCCGCACCAAAAACTACAACACGATAATCATTACTTTGCTCCGGCATTACTTAGTTTTAGTAATAGAATATCCTTTGAAATCAATTCAAAATGCCAAATACTATAAATATGGTGCTGTAACAACAACTTTAGAACATCTTGGATAGAGCAATTGTCTTCAGGTTAAATTTTATTCGCTCCAGCGTGTAGAGATAATAAACCATGCTAATTTCCCATCTTTCTATAGAATGTTTAAACCTATTTTCCTGTTTTTGATTTATTTTACAACGCCCCAGTGCAAAAAAGCAATCCAACCACTATGCCACTATCAATATACAATTTTTTCCATAGACAAGACACACACACAAAGACAATTTTTTGACAAATTGACAGATGCAGTGCAAGATATAATAACTATAGTCGATTATTTATTAAAATTTTTGAAAACTTTTCTTGCTAAAGTGGCTAGGAGCACAAAGTAAAATTGGCGCGTGTCGTTTAAATACGCAAAGTGCGGTACGGGCTTACTGTGAAGAAATCTGTCACTAAAATGTGTTCAATTTATTCCCTCTAGCAAATAATATCATATATTGTACAGCTGTCTCGTTGCATTTTTGTGTGACTTGACCCTTTTACCATGATTTTGAAGTAAAAATATGAACTTGTCGTGATATTTTTGCCTTTTGATCGCGAATTGTCAGTACCTAAACGTTGTATGTGGTGAATACGGTACTTAGGAATACAAACTGCTAGTAAATTAATATCTAAAGGCTCAATTACACCTTCCGATTTCAAGGGACCCAATTTAGGAAACAGGAAGGTGTAATAGCAGTTAGAATTGCTCGCTTCCTACTTCGTAGTTAGATCGTTCCTAAATTGGGTCCCTTGAAATCGGAAGGTGTAATTGAGCCTTAAAGGCTCAATTACACCTTCCGATTTCAAGGGACAAGCTAACTAGGAAGTAGGAAGCTAGCGGGTGAATCTCCTGGTGTTTTGCAGAAAATAATGACTGAGTGTTGCCGACAATGATGAATAGTGGGAAATTCAACTATACATTAGTACGCATCAGGCCCCTGCGTCGCCACCAACAATAGGTTTTTAATTGTGTCTGCTAATGAGGGTCTTAACGCGTTAAACTTCTTTGGGAGTATTCATTACCCAGTAGTACTAGTGTACTTTAGTTGAGTTAAGTTGAATTGCCACGATTCGTCATTTTCGGCAACACTCCGTCATTATTTTCTGCAAAACGCCTGGAGATTCACCCACTATCCTAAATTGGACTCCTAAATCGGAATCCTAAATCAGCAGTGTTGCCAACTCTTACAAATTCAAGTCCCTAGACAGAATATCAAAAGTCGCTATAAAGTCTCTTAAAAACTGATTCTACCAGGAGTGGACCAAAAAAAAAAGCGGACTCAGATTTTTTTCTGGGAAAGGGACCTTGAGAAATTAAATAAAGAATTTAAACACACACAAAAATACTATTAGCCCATTTGTTGTAAAAAAAGTCGCTAAAATGGCAACACTTAGCTCTAAAACGCTGGTGATGGGGTTACACTATCCTAAATCGTACACAATTTAGGAAGTCAAATCGGGACCTTTCAATCTCACTAAAATGGACACTAACTGCTCTAACTGCTATTACACCTTCCTGTTTACTAAATTGGGTCCCTTGAAATCGGAAGGTGTTATTGAGCCATTAGGAGTTCAATTTAGGATAGTGTAATCGCTCGCTTCCTACTTCCTAGTTAGTTTGTTCCTAAATTGATGTCCCTTGAAATCGGAAGGCGTAATTGAGCTTTAAATAGGGCTCCTAAGTCGGCAGTGTTGCTAACTCTTACAAATTCGAGTCCGTCAGTACAGAATATCAAAAGTCACTATAAAGTCTCTTAAAAACTGATTCTACCAGGAGCGGACTAAAAAATAAAAAGAGCGGACTCGGATTTTTTTACACTTTCATTATTATTTTTATATATTACTAGCTGTGCCCCGCGGTTTTACCCGCCTAGACGGATATAAAAGGTAGCCTTTATGTTAATCTAGGCTATAACTGCTCTATGCTATCTGCATACCGAATTTCCTTAAAATCGGTCCAGCCGCTTGAGCGTGAAGAAGTAACAAACATACACACTCACAAACTTTCACATTTTAGGATTAGATTACACTATCCTAAATCGTACACAATTTTGGAAGTCAAATCGGGACCTTTCAATCTCACTAAATCGGACACTAACTGCTCTAACTGCTATTACACCTTCCTGTTTCGTATATTGGGTCCCTTGAAATGGGAAGGTGTAATTTAGCCATTAATTGGGTTCCTTGAAATCGGAAGGTGTAGTCTAGGATGCTCGGTGGGTTTAAGCGACGATTTTCGCAAGGTGGCTGGTACTGCATAAATGGTTGCGAAGGAGAAAAAGAGTGACCTGTGAAGTGACCGTGCAACTTGCTGAACTAGGCATAGTGGCAAACGTGGCAAACAATTAACAAATCGAGCCCAACATTGAATTAATTTTTATGAACCATGATGAACTTCACCTCTAATGGTGAAATTATCATCAAATAATCGATTCAACATTTAATCGATTAGAATAAAATCTCTTTTCTTTTTTCGGTCTGGTTCGAACTGAAGTGACATTTGTATCGTAAAAAAAAATTACAAATGGCTTCCGTTTTTAACTTACGCCTATCGTAATCCTCTGTTGGTATGGTTTTATAATTAGGTTGGTTGGACAGTTTTTTCTTATTTTCATTGTTTCTCTTGTTTCCATTAGTGTAAAACGTTTTCCAAGTAAAATTACAATTGATCTTAACGAATTTGACCTTCGCCAACTACGTGCCGGTAACTTTCGTATCTCGGTCCAAGTCTCGCTATTATACTTCGTTTTAGACTTATTTTAGAAGTAAATTTTGTCGGATTGTGCATATCAAATGAACATTTAGCCGTAATGAATCATGTCTTTATGTATTAAAAGTGAAGCTACATGATTTGTGAAAACTATCGACCTACTACTACTGCTGCTTACCGTCATAAATATTTTTCTCTTCCAGGCTACTAATTTATCGTAACGAACGTGTTCGATCGAATAATTACATCGTTTATTTCAAGCAATGGGTATACAAGATCTTCAAACGTTTTTAGAAAACGAGGGTGTTGGAGTTGATTTATTTCGAATAGCTAGAAACCATGCCGGCGGGTTCCGCTTGGTTCTCGACGCGGAAGGATGTTTAGATCGCTTATACGGAGGATACTTCTCGGGTAAATACATAATAGGCTAAAAATATATTATCTCCCATTACCATAGTATCAAAATAAAAATTAATTGTTTTGTCCGCCTACTTAAAAGTTTTCCGTAAAATGTTCTTTCAAAATAAATATTTAGTAGCCTGCTCAGTTGCTTCTAAATTGGCTAACATATTACTAATGCAAAAAGTTATCTTAACACTAAATATGTCTTTACAGATTGGGCATGTGGAGGCCAGTGGGCACGTTGTGTTCAATTTCTGACCACACTTGCACAAGCTCTTGCTGAACATCAAGTTGCTTTATGTGTGTGTTTCAATGGTGCACATCCTACTCCACCTGCATTACCACAGCATTGGATACAAACTCAAGCTACATATCGCCAGAGGGTCAATTCTGTAAGTTACAATAATGTAATCTAATATTTAATTATTATAATACCAGGGGCTTTACCTGAATGAAAATCATAGATTATCCCACAGGTAAGTACTCCTGTGATATGAAATATACCTTGTTAGAAATGGAGAAGATTGATTTAGTACCACCATGAAATATATATTTTTTTTTTTGTAACAAAAATGTTGTATGTTGATCTTATAAAGTTTTGGCATTTATGATCAGTAGTGGTGGTCGTTGAATGAACAAACGGTTTTTTAAAACTGTTTTCTTGACGTCTACTGTTAACTGGTTTACAGACCACAGATAAACTAGTTTATTCATGAATGAGTTTCACCGCAGCGTCGAGACGTGTAGGTACGTTTTGCCTAGACGACGCAATTCGGGCAATGTGAAATTATTTTATGATTACATTTCCGACGTGTAATATTAATAATAGTTAAATTATTTTAGATACAAAGTACATTGTAAAAGTTTTAGTGTAAATACCTGCTGTATGTATTTGTGTATAATTAGTGACAATTTATTAGTGTTAAGTGTAAATACTAAGTATGTCAACCCATAATACCAGCAAAAAAAGCATTTCCAAAAAGACAATCAAACTTTTAAAGCAACTTGCAATGAATGCAATGACATTTAAAATTATAAAGTTATAAATCATTGACTGGAAATTTATAAAGCCATTTAAGGTGAGAACATCCTTCAGTTTATTTGGTGGATGAGCTACAATGACATACCTAAACTAGTTTTTTTGTCAACAATGTAAACTAGTCGAAAATGAAACTGTTTTTTCAACTAGTTTATGGTTGACGAAAAACAGTTTCGATTCATCGAACACAAAAACGACAATGACCCACCACTAATGATCAGTAATTAGTTGCTGCAGTTTTACATGTTTACTGACTACACCATACAAACCAAATCTCTACTGACTTATGTAGTTATACTACTGTCTGTGTGGTATGTAGTTATACTACTGTCTGTGTGGTATGTAGTATATATATACTACTGTCTTGCCAATGTTATGTGGCAATCAGATTTGTGAAACAACAAATGAAAAATAACACAGATTGAAAAAAGTTCGGCTAGTTGTGTTACATCACATGCTGTTCATTATAATCTGTACCTGGCATTAAAGAGTCTGCCTTTTTTTTTTTTTAATTGGGACAAGCCCGCCACACTATTCCCAAACCACTGTAACTTCTGTAAGCCAGAATCAACAGTGGCAACCACCAGAAAAACGCCGAGGCAATGAAGCTCGACGAGTCCCAGAGAAACGATTAAACTGTCTTGGGTCCCGACCAACGAAATTAATCAAAAAAGACAGCGGAGGAGTAAGAAAAACATAATTTCCACTTCCCTCCTAATCAAGCGGGAGACAGAACAAAACTAGGCCATTAGGCACAAAGGGGGTTTTTACAACTGGGGTAAGCCCAGTTGCCAAGCACCACTGGTTAAAAACACTAATATTAATGGGTCCTAAAATTGTGAGCTGTTACACTTGATTCCAATAATAGGAATGGCAAAAACGCTTGAACGCACGGAAATTCGTTCTAGTTTCCACAAGGTCTGTGTAATAGACAACTGCAGACGTAGGCTGAATACTATCCAACATAATATTGCGCTCAGCTTGCCAAAGAGTACACTCCCACAGGATATGATGTGCGGATTGTTCATATTCGCAATCATCAGTAGAACATTGACATAAAGGTGAGGCAACAAGCTTGAAGGAAAATAATTTACTCTTAAAGTTGCCAAGACCTGTGAGAAATTGGGCAACACAGTGATCCAACTCCAGCCATGTCCTATCTAGCCGTTCACGAACCGATGGGAAGAACTGGTGGAGGTGTCTGCCTTTGATGGAACTTTCCCACCTACATTGCCATTCGGATAAAAGGTCCTCCCAAACTCCCAAAGAGTCTGCCTGCTGCACCCTATCATACCCAACTGTGATAGGAAAGTATCAGGCAATAAAATATTCTTTGTATTGATAAGTATGAGACTAGACCGTTCCGTCATTGATGAAGAGCGAGCATCCACAGATTCAGGATGAGAATATTTGGCTGGTGCTGATACACTCTGCAACGATGAGACTATGACTTTAATGCATGTATGATGACTGTTTTAAACCCATTACAAATATATTGAATGATAATATGCTGTTGATACGTTTCAATGGACTTAGTATTCCATGTCGTGTTTCTTTCTGTACTTGACACATTCATACCATGGTCATGGTATAGTATGTTATGGTGTAGTGGGCAGACCTCTTTGAGCTTAAAACTTATTTTTGGCTAATTCATGTTTAATCATAATTGTCTAATAGTGTTCATAAACTTTTAGGTGCTGCGCCACATTGCAACAAAAGGCACTCCTCCTCCTAAAGTATGGTGGGTGCCACCAATGGGGCTACATTCCTGCCTCAGAACAGCACTAAGATATCTAAACATCCCTATCGTATGTAGAAACTTAATACATTTTATTATCATATATAATTATAAAGCTAATTATATCATATGATATAATCATCCTCATCATTATGAATTTTTTTTTAAATGCAAGTTTTTAAAATGAACTAATTTTTTTTCAATAGATGGTATCTTCTGATGATCATTGTCAAGAAGTAGTTGGTCTATGCCGAGAGAAAACATATGCTGGACTTGTTGGCTGCTCAGGGGAATACTTAGTGTTTCAACCTCCAAGATACTTTAGCTCTTCACAACTGAAGCTTACATACAGGGTAAGATCCAGAAGTTTTTGGTGTACTGTGCCAAAAAAATGGTTTGCCTGTATGGGGAAGATTGTAGTCTTGTTTTTGGCTAAGCTAATTTAATTATAGAATGTTTGCTTTATATTTTGGTAAATTAAATAGTGATAAATGTTAATGACAAAGATTGTATTTTTATGTATGTGTTAATTACAGTCATCATTGGAAACAAAAGAATACATGGTACATGAGCTACCTCAAGTATTAGATGTGCCGCAGGATCGGCTTTGCCTTATGGCGGCACTACTTGGTGGGACCATCCTCTCGGAACAAAGTCTAGTTGATTTCTATAAACGTTTGGGAATTACACAAAAAAAGGTGCGTGGATCATCCCATATTTCAGTTTCTACTAAGTACCTAACTTCTGCCAGTAGCTTCGCCCTCGTGAAAGTATCCCAAGGCAACATATTACTGGGATAAAAAGTATCCTATTCCACGACATGGAATAGGATATTTTTTATCCCATAGAGGCCTGTGTGGCAATTGTTCAATCGTTAAGATGTGAAAGCATGACAAACATACTCACATATACAGGAGTCCCATAAGGAGTGGACCAACGAGATGTCTGTGATAGAGGAGGTAATTACATATACGGAACAATTAATTTTGTTATTCAAGGCCTGATAGTTTTTAGAGATAACAATGTTTTTAATCTGTTGGTCCAGTATATTAGCCGGAATTTTGCTTGCATAGAAAAGTTATAATTACAAAAATACGTGCTTTGGACGAAACAATACATACATAAAAAATTAAGTGTATGATATATTTTCAGCAGCAGGTTCCACTGGAAGGTTTAGTAAAAGCCATATGTCAGTATGTGCGAGAATTGCCTTCATCTGATGTTGATGCCGCATGCATTGATGTATTTGGTGACCTTAATGATCTCCGAGCTGCCAAACTGAAACAAGCTGTACAATATTATTTGAATGGTACTAAAGATGGATTTTTGAAATACAGAACTGCATCTGGTAAGTCAATTTTCGTGAAATTAAATGTTTCAAGTTTTTTTTTCAACTTTTATCAAAGCTTCCTCTCAGCGACCGCAAGACCCGATCGGGTCGCAAATCAAAACCAACCGTCGGCGGCCGTAAGACCCGAACGTGTCGCGCCGACAACCTCTATTATTAAATAACGAAAGGTTTTCTATCCTGTGGCAAGGTTCCTACACTTGGGGCGTGATAGTATCGTACTTTCACAAACCTTTCCATAGAGTAATACTGTTTCGAAAAATTTTAAAACAAGTTTTTAGTTGCATGTTTACGCTTGTCAAATGGCGGACGAAAGTTTGTTTATATTATGTGTTCTAACCCTTTTGCGAGCAATACTAATTACATATCCGATTTTAGTTTTAATTATTCAAAGTATTGTGAAATAAGATTTTTAAAATAATAAATACCAATTTGGGGCCCTTGCCCGTCCCCCATTTTTGTTATGGGCTTCGGCAATATGTTTGCCAACGCCCGTTTGTGGCTTTTTATTTGACAAAGCTATTGCCAATGCCTAATGATTTATTACATTTTATGTTGCCAATGTCTTCTTGTCATCTAATTAGAAGATTGGACAACTTCTTTTTCTGACTCATAGTTGTCTAGATCATTTTCTGATTCATATTCATCAGGGATATTCACCAATTCAATAATTTTCTTACTCGTTAGGGGGTATTTGTTTGACTTTTGTATTTTCGCGGCGGCATCTAAAAGAATAGAACAAAATCGGCCATTGGCAACTATTCATTCATCATTAAATAATTTATCGAAAATAGGCCAACTATTTTGCCATTTGACGTTTCCCTTATCGTAAAAGGTGTTTTAACTGCATAATATAACGAAATATTACATTTATTCAATAAATTAGATCAAGAGCTAAAGAAAAACATGTGTAGTTACTTAAATTTTACACAGTAATTTTCTTGATTATAATAGATTTAGGCTGGAACACTGGAAAACCTCATATTTTGCGCAGTATCACAAACCTGTCAAATATTTCTTCTGTCAATTTGATTGACGGGAAGTCAAATTGTTGAAACAATATCCTAAGAGATGGGGTTAGCTGTCTATAGGGAGCGTGCAAGAACTATATAGATGGCGCCACATAAATGTCAATGTCAAGTATTTCTACAGTACAACTTGCGGATTTCACTCAATAGATGGCAGTCTACGTTACGCGTGCTGCATGTGTGCATGTGTGTATGTATACATATATGACACGGAAATGTCAATGACATGTTTTTATAGCGTAAAAGTATCGAATTTACTCCATTAGATGGCACAGACGACGCCGTGCACGTTCCCTATAGTTATACAATAGCATTATACTTTAAACATTTTGGCGCTCCTTTTAAAAAGTGGTTTGGCAAATATTTTGCCAATGCTCGCGAAAGGGAACCTCTCAGGTCCTGCGCGCCCCGTTGACAGTCGGCCATGGTGTAACTACAGACTCATGTTCCGGGTGTGTAAACCTTGCCACAGGACCTTGGGTAATAGTAATAATAGCGGTTTAAAACGCGTGAATCGGGTTTTTGGCAATTTTTTTAGCAATGCAAACGGAATTTCCTCGGTGGCGCACATGTGTGCCGCTAGACACTAAAATGTAGTTTTGTGTTTGTTTATTAATGGGAAGTGTTTAGATATTCATTTATACCTTGTTATTAAATCGTTCTAGATAAATATTTGGAAGAAATAACACTTAATAACATTTCTTTGTCAAGGTCAACCGGTTTTGTTCTGTTGTTATTGTGATTGTGATTGATGTCACTTTTGGTGTCTAAACAAAGTTATAAGGGTATGTTTTCATTCCTAGGTAGTTACAAGGAACACTTACACGTCAATGTTTTTTATCAGTTTAAGCTAGATGAGGCCGGTGTTTCCTAGCTGACTACCCTGAGAAGAAACACCGAAACAAACTCGGAGGTCTAAGTCTCTTTTAAAGTGTTCTATTCCATACAATATGTACTGGTCAAATCATATGAGAACCATGTAGGTTAATAACTGAGATGAGCTTTTGAGGAAAACACCACGCAGGTTTGAGTGGACCTGTCCAGTCAGTGCAAGCATCTGTCAGTAGTTGAATAGCTCAACTTAGAACTACTAAGGAGCTCAATGACTCGACGAACAATACCAAAGACAGGACATTTGTAACTGTCAGAAAACGTTAAAAAATTATTGGAAAAGAAAAAAACAATAACCCATATAGTCCCCACATTTACAATAATAAAGTAAAAAAAAATGTAATACTCATTAAAGTAAATATTCATGTCAAAAAAATAAAAATAAAATGTCAATCAAAATAAAAATAAAATAATAAAATGTTACTGTGTATAAAAAAAGCATAAAGTTTATCGAAAACGAAAAAATTGATTCATGTACATCACAGAAGCAGCTCAATCCCAAGCCTTTTTGTCCCCAAGGTAATCTTTGATCGTGTACAAAGCTTTTTGGCAATTACTTAGTACTGGATAATATTGTAACGAAAAACCATCATAATTTATACTAACTAATTTGGCAAGAAATGCGACGAGAAAATTAGGTACTTCGTAATACGACGAAGTCTGAGTATGAATATTATGAAAATATTATACAGGACTCATGAAACGCTGTTATTAGATTACTTGTCTATTCATAGTGTAACGTGCAAAATTACGTCTAAATTGATACAGTAGTTTTATCAGAAATCAACCTAACACGGGAACAGACACTATACCCGCCAAATCGTTGATAACAGCATTTCATTAGAGTTCTAAGGTATGTTTATTCAAAAACCCAAAAAAAAAAATACTTTAAGTGCCTCGCACCTATAGAAACGTCAGCAATCCATTTTTTGTGAGCTGATTCGTAAACATGTCAATGGCGGGCAACAGCCCGGGCGATGACGGTTGTTACGTTCGACGCGCCGCGGGCGCTGAGTGGATATAATAATATAAAATTGATTCATTTAATTTCAGGCCGTCGTCCAAAGAATAACAAAAAAAATCAAAAAGCTGATGTTAGCCCCCAGGCAACTTCTTCAGACTTAGACACATCTAAACTGGCTGCTGAGTCGTCCGAACATGAGGTTAATAATTTATTTAAAAAAATAAAATTGCTATAGTCATCCACGCCTTTTACATCGTCATCTATACCATTGGCATCCATTGGCAAATAGTCAGATATTTTTGCATGATCACTAGTTCTAAATTGAAATAACTATTGTCTAAGTGCAAGAGTGACCTGTTTTTTTTATCTATTTATTTTATACCCCCTAAACCTTTTTTGTATTTTATTACATCCTTTTTGTTATTTACACTAAGCACTTCAGATAGTTAGAAAAACTGCAAACTCAATAAATTGCAGCAAAAAGGCTTGGACGACTACAAATTGGCAACAGCAAATGCATCAATTAACGCCGACTTTAGCATGGAAGAAAGGCCCATTGAGATACAGCAAGGACTTGCGGCGGTATCACTGGACTCCGGCGACGCGGGCGCAGCCAAGCAGCAAACTGTCAATGCAGCTGATAAAAATGAAAAACCGCAATATGCTCCTAAAGAGGTCTGAAATACGTTTATGTGTGTTCTTGAGTTTGACAAACTCTTTTATTTAGGTTTGATAAAATGTAAACAACTTATGTGGCACAGTTAAAAATTTAAAGTTTTAATTAGTTTCAGGCGAGTTGCTTATCATATGACTCTTTTATCACGTGACTCATTTGATTTTCTATGTTTCCCCTATTCTGGTCTAATGCCCATTTAAAACAGCAAATAACAACCTTTCACTAATGTGTAAGTATCCATACTAAAGATGGGCACTGCTTACACTTCTGTAATTAAATAAATAAAAATGGTTATATAAATATTTGATGTATGTTTATAGGGACGTCCGAATTTGAAGCAGGTACCAAACGAAGACAATTGCCCCCCGGCTCCAGCTGAAGTATTACGTACGTGTGCCGAGCGCCATGCGCGCGGTCTCATGCATCCTCAAATGTTATCTATCTTGACGCATCGTCAAGTTACTCTGCCTGTACTAATGGAGGATGACAATCACCGCGAAATACCTTCTATACATCATTTCTTTAGACCTGTCAGACAAAATGTGTATGCAATTTTATATAACATGCATCATCACCGTTTTATGGCACAAAAAGCCAAAGGTAACTGACCGATTTTAATATTGCAAACGTATAACATTGTTTTAACACATGGATGTTTGACGGTACTTGTTTTATTTTTTTTAGAGGAGGGCTCAACCAGTTTAGTGAATGTCGATCGCCCTTGTACTGTCCAAGTATCGGAATGGATATATTCTCGCGTGAACCCTGGGAAGAGTCCTGAAACTGTGCCGGGAATTGTTCTAGAGTGGCCTGTACCGACAGTGCAAAGGCTTTGGTTCGGGTGAGCTTATATCTTTAGGTATTTTGCTCATCATTAGTCTACCTTCGTTATGGAACCTGCGCAGATAATGTAATGAATTTCATGTCATTTACGATAAAAAAAGAACTTTTTTGCATTTTATTTATAACAACTCATTACCATTGAATAAGGATTAAAGTCGTTTTATTGGACTTGTTACAGAACTGCTCAAGATGATAAATGTCGTCGTATGAGAGCATTCCTTTCTTGCATGCGCTCGGATACTCCATTGATGTTGAATACGTCTTACGTGCCGCAGCATTTGCTTATTTTAGCCACCGTGTTAAGGTAAGATAACAGTTTTACACTAACAAATGAAAGGCAGTAAGGCATGTCATGCGTTAGCTTCCAATAATACGTAATTTTACAGATGTACGAGTAACATGCACATTTTGCAAGCAAACTATCATGGTATTGCTAATATCGTAAAGTTAAATAGGAGATGTCCGTGGGTGCTTTGGTGTTAAGATCTCACTGGTCCTGCTTTTTTAACCTATATGTATAATAATACGTGAAGAAAAACTTCCGACCCCTTTCTACGAAAATTACGCGGACGGAAGAGAATGAAATTTGGCACAGTTAAAGTTTATATTATGGAGGAGTGCAGAGCTAATATTTTTATAAAATTAGTAATAAAATAAATTAATTAAAAAAACATTACACACACTACCATCCCTTTGACACGTATATACTTACTGTTTTGTTTATGGTTCGCAGTCATGACATATCGAATTTCGATCACCGGGCGACCATTAGTTTATCCGTTTGCGCAAGAAACGTGTCTCTGTGTATTTGTCAATTCGCCCACTGTGCCAGTCGTTGTCTGTTTACTTCTTTCGGTACTTGCACCCACCAAGTACTCTGTTCCAATTTTATTTCAATCCAGAAAACAGACATTATCTTGTAGGAACAATTTAAATTTTGAGTTTATTCAAAAAATTACAGATTTATAATGACGTCTCAAATTCAAATTTTGAGGCGTCAGGAGTTGGATGCATTTTTGGCCACAGCTTTCTCAAATGATCTCATGAATGCACTACATTTGCAAGAAATGACCGTAAGTGTGAAAAGTGTCAGTAACGTTCTATAATTTTATACCATTAGGGCCGACCAATATGAAAGTGTTGCGACCCGTCGCAAATATCAGCAACCCCACCCGAACAGTTACTTAGATATGCCAGAAATATTTGCGTTGCGACATCGCACCGCTTTTATATGTGTCGGCACTTATTGATCACCGCTGAAATGTGAAGCGAATAATGTAATTAATATTTTAGGTGAACGGTATAAATTCTCGTGGCGTGCAACTGGGTGCGCTAGTGATGGCCGGCGCGGAGGCAGCGCTGCTCGCCAACGACGCGTGCGGTGCGCCCGTGCCGTGGCTGGTGGCGGCGCCGTGGCTGTACTTCGACGGCAAGCTGCTGCAGCGCAACCTGCACCGCGCCAACCACTGCAAGCATCTCGCTCAGCTCTGTGACAACCACCTGGACACGGTCGTGAAGGTCACTCACCATACGATTCGATTAAAACCCTACTATAATTATACCTAGGTTGTTCCGAAAATTGTTAGCCACAGAATAAATACAATCTCTTCTTGAAACTATTTTGAATTGACGGCTAATTTCAAATACCTAGGTTGTTCCGAAAATTGTTAGCCACGGAATAAATACAATCTCTTCTTGCACAGAGATCGTTTTTAGCCTGCATAATGACTTAGGCTACTTTTCGATTTAGAAAAATTGGGAGCAAAGCCAAAGCCGTGCTTAGTGATTTGTGCATTACAATATTATCTACACTTCTGAACCAATGTATGGAGGTAAAATTGTCTGTTTGTTTGTAGAAGTCAATCTCGTATCTACATATAGTATGTGATTTCGAAATAAGTTAATTTGGCACAAAACTACACTATCACTGAAGCCTATTGACTTTTTATCCCGATAAAATACCCGATCCCCAATGGGTATACCACGGGAGCGACGTCGCTGCAAAAAGCTAGTCTATACAATATAATGGAATCGTTCTTGTATGTACGTACAGGTGGAACGCATGCGCAAAGCAATCCTAGAGGGACTGGAGGTGGAATTCGCGATGCCGCCGCTGCCGCTGGTGGCGGGCGTGGTGGGAGGCTCGCTGGGCGGCTGGGCGCGCGGGCGCGGGCGCGGCGCGCGGCTGGAGATCGCCGGCGTCGTGGTGGGCCAGTGGGGCGGCGGCAGCTACCCCGCGCGCACCGCGAGGTACCCACAGGTGAGTCCATACTCGAATAATACGGTCACAACGATGGAATAGATATTATTTCATTTGATTTTGTAATTTAAAACAATATAACTACATACATCACTCTACTCTCATACTCATACATTACTCTACTTTACTATCTCGCTCCGTACCTTGGCCTGAGCCAGGGTCGGGCGCGAGAGGTCGCAGCCGCCTATAGCATCGAGGACACGGCGGTGCTCCACCCAAGCGGGGCAGACCTCTACCGTATGCTCCACCGTGTCCTCTGGGCGATCCACGCATCATCTGCTCCTTCAACCTCGCTCTGATTTAGCCAATCTAAACCGTTATCGCTTCCACACAGAAGCTCAGTAGTTCGACGTGTGACAATTCGTGAGGGTCGAACTTTGCGGGCTGGTGCAGCTGATGCACTATGGACCGCACGCCGGTGATCTGCAGCTCTTGTGATAATGAACAGTAGATACCACATGTGGTGCAGCATTTCTTTTCTAGATCACCACATACACTTAAGCAATAGAGGTCACAGGCATGCAATGGTGCTGATGAAGGCATGCAATGGTTGAATCGGTAGGCAGTGGCGAATCTAGAAGGGAGCAAATGAATTGCCGTCTCGCTCTTCAGGGTCCGGGATCGTCGAGGGACTACTGTACTACTTGGCATTCCCAATTCTAAACCGCGATAAATATTATTATACTAGCTGACACGACATACGTCGTTCTGTCAAAAAATTGACAGCTAACCCTTTTTTTTACCCTAAAGGATCAATTATACCTCCCGACTTCAAGGGATCCAAATTAAAACAGGAAGATGTAATAGCAGTTAGAGCAGTTAGTGTCGATTTAGTGAGATTGGAAGGGCCCGATTTTGACTTCCTAAATTGTGTACGTTTTAGGATAGTGTATTTAGAGCTAAGTGTTGCCAATTTAGCGACTTGGTCGCTAAAAATATATTTTTATATTTGTATTTAAATTATAATTTAACTAGCTGTGCCCGCGGTTTCACCCGCGTTTATGTGTTTCGTTTTTTTTTTTTTTTTTTTTTTCATAATAAGTTAGTAGTCATAATAGTTAGCTATGTTACTTCTAATACTTCCAAGAATATGTGTACAAAGTTTCATGATGATCGGTTAAGTAGTTTTCGCGTGAAAGCGTAACAAACAAACTTACATTCACATTTATAATAATAGTATGATTATCCAAGGTCCCTTTCCCAGAAAAAAAATCGAGTCCGCTCTATTATTTTTTTTGTTCGCTCCTGGTAGAATCAGTTTTAGAGACTTTCTAGCTACTTTTGATATTCTGTCTAGGAGCTCGAATTTGTAAGATTGGCAACACTGGCCGATTTAGGAGTCCAATTTATTGTAGTGTGATCGCTAGCTTCCTACTTCCTAGTTAGATGGTTCCTAAATTGGGTTCCTTGAAATTGGAAGGTGTAATTGAGGCTTAAAGCTGCGGTCCCACGGCTCGTTAATCTGGTGTTGCCACGTCTGGCGCGGCCCGTGCCGAGTGTTCCCACGGTGTGAGTCTGCCTGTTGCGGCCTGCTGACAGATTAACGGGTCGTGGGAGCTTAATATTAAACGCTAGGAACAGTTTGAAAGTAATTAAGAAAAATATGGTGCAATTTATCAAAATATTCTCTACATAGGAACCTTCCTGAAACATCAATGAATAGTTTAAAATTTATCCAAATCGGTAGTCGTTCTCAAGTTATGGCGTGACCAAGGGAAATAGGGATTCATTTTTATTTATATAGATTTATGATTTAGTCATATTTTTGTGGAGAAACATTATTTACTTTTTTTAATCCAGTTTTCCCTCAATTTTACATTTTTTCTCCCCTAAGTGAGATTGGGTGTGGTTCGGCTCGACCCCCTCCCCCTAAACGCCTCAGGTATATGGACGCCCCCTAAGTCAAAACTGCGGCACAAATGAAAATAATATATATATAATCTGCAAATGAAATCCTGATACCCCATTTGACTTTATAATGTCAAACCCCTTCCGGTTCTTTGGATTGGAAAAAACCTAGGCAGATGTTATTTTTAGAGGGTGGTAACGTTATACTCGTGACGCCTTTAATTCGTTACAGGTAAGCTACGTGGGCTACACGCCGCCTCCCCGCAACGCGTACGGCGGGCGCGGCTGGCGCGGGAGCCGCGGAGCCCGAGGCCGCGGACGTGGGCGCGGGGCCGGGGCCGGGGCCGCGCCCTCCGCCGGCCGCGCCGCGCGCCGCTCCCGCCGCGACCAAGACGAGCCCGCCAAACCTACCACACTCACTGTCAATGGGTAAGTTAATCAAGTCAAGAACGTGGACTCGCGCGACACATTGCTTAGGCGGTTATCACACTGCCACGCATCACGCTGCATGTTGCGTGTCAACGCACCTACGCGCGTACTTGCGGCAGTGTTTTCTATACAAACGGAGATACTTACAATCAGTTAGAGTACGTATTGACGCGCTACGCTGCGTGGTGCGTGGCAGTGTGTTAATCGCCTTACTGAAGCAAAAGTTGCGCACAATAATCAAACTGCTGGTTATTATATAAAGGTCTATAAAAGATCGCTTTTAACGATAAGACCACCCATTGTTACCAACCTATTAACTCAAGGCTCTAATTTTAATTTTTAATGGTGTACATTAGAATCTTCAATCTATTGCATCATGTTTTTAACAACCTACTTGCATTTACGGCTTAGCTTTTTTTTTTCTCTCGATTGCTCTAAGTATTCACGATGATGATTATTTCGAGTTTCATTCAGTGTATGCTTTCGCTAACCGAAACCTCCGTGAGACGAAATCATACAATGATGAATCTCCATTGGTTTTACAGAAAAACTGTTAGGCCTGATGATATGAGTCAGCAAGAAGAAGGCAGCCCACATGAGGACATCTCAGTTCCCGACACAGATGCTGATGGTGAGATTAAGTTTTTTTTTAAGGTTATTTTCTGCAGAACCAGCTAGCTTTGCACATACATGTCTTGGCATGCTAACTTTTGTTTGAGCCAAGCAAATACGCAAGTGATGAAGAACAGGTTTTTACGCTATCTTTTGGAGTTATTTTATTTTTAAATCGAATGTTAGCACGGCTCTTTGTTGCAGCTTAGTGTTAGAAAAACTTGAATTAATTTTACTCCTATTAAGTCACTTGCAAATACAAGGCAATTTCGTTAACAGGTACACAGATTCACAAAATAAAGACTGTCAAGAATGCCAAGAAGAATATGGGAAAAGGAAAGAAAAAGAGCTCCAGTCAGAAGTCTGAAGTCGCTCAAACGTTAGAAACCAACGGTCCACTTGATAAGACTAAGGTGACTGCTGAATAAATAACAGCAACCGCACAATGACGACAGCTATATTACGGAATTTACACCCGAGCTTTCCTAGTTTATTTCTGTTTTATTATCATGACAATTTAAGATGACGCTAAGACTTATTTAATCTGATGATATATTTTAGGTGGCGGAGCAATGCCACAATTCTGAAAAGGAACACATTGGTCAAGGTGATGCACCAGTTTCAAACTAAAGTATTCATTTCTAAAGGTAATTTCGTTAATGTTTTATTTTATTTAGTATTGATTGATTTGAAATCAATTTAGTTTAGTTTTTTTGTGGCTTGTGTTTTTAATAGTTCAGTAAAATTTAATATTTGAGGAAAGCTTGCTATAACTCATACAGGAAAAAATGCTAACAACATTTTTGCAATACATAACGGTTTAAAATCGTATCGGTAAATAACATAATACACAATCAAAATACATAATGTGTTTAAACACTTCTTGGGAAACTACGTCGGATTGCGATTGTTTTAGCACGTATTTGTGAGGTTGCATAATAATATATTCCTAAGTGGAATAATAACCAAATCTATTTTCGAGGTTTTGTTATATCTTGGATGGTGTGTATCCACCTGATAAAAAGTATACGTGCCTGAAGATCTAAAAGACTTCCCTATTTTGAGACTGATTTTGTATTACTTTAATTGTCACAGTAAGTGTTCAATTAAATATTATTAAAGACAAGTGACATAATATTGAGGCTCATTTTATGCCCCAATAAACCCTAATAAGACAAATATGGCTCGATTATTTTGTATTGTACTATAATGAGACCAATAAATACTGATGTAAACAGAAGAGCAAGATCTATATTTCTAGAGAAATAATGTGACCAAAGGGAATTAGGTTCTATTAATTGCGGTAGCAAACGTCTCTTAGAGTAAATAATAAGGACCGAAAAGCACCCATTATTTGACAAGTGATATTTAAAATATAATTATATATTACTAAATTGACCTGTTGATTGTTAAGTCGTGTTTTATTGAAAAGTGAGATGACTTAGTACCTAATGTTTTATTTTTAGGCATATAAAGTACTAAGTCAATATTATTTATTTACACATAGTATATTTACAATTTACCAAATCATAATTTTTTACTTTTAAGGTGGTTTGGTCTATGAAATCTCTCACAAAATAATTGTCTCAAAGAAAACTAAATGTTAAAACAAGCTGTGGTCCACACTTTCATTACTACATACATGAGAAACCAGTTTCAAAAACTTGTAGTTGATTACATAGACTAAACCAAAATGTTTTCAGACTTGTTTTTGGGATTTCTTGAGTCATTGTTTAGGCGTTATTGACGTGTGTGCGCGTGTTGTTGTGTTAAAAATAAAACATGTCTGAATAACCTTCGTGTACGACGATCTCTGCAATGAATTAAGGTACAACAGGTAATATCAATGTGAGAACTGTGATTACAAACTGTTAATTGTTAAATGTTCCAGTCAAGGACAAAACTCTGGTAAACGGAACGCTAATGTTAGTATAAAAAGTGCATTTATTGAATGATTCTTGGTGCTTTGAAATCCGTGGGACTGCCTGAAACGAGTCTGAAACTCATAGATTTAAGTCTAACGATAAACGTTTATTAAAACTGAATGAGCATTCGCATTTTGATACGTCCACGTAATATAGGGTATTATTTCGATAGGAAATCGTAGATTTGTTATTAGTGATATATTTATATGCATTTTTGGGAATTTCAACACTGCGAATGCTCTTCAATTTATATGTATTTTTGTAAATTTGTTATATTGTTATACTTAAATTTAGCTGGAATGAGAAACATGGATATAAGGACAGTCTTACTAAATAACTCGAATGGTGGAATAACTGTCGCAATTGGTTACGTAAATTTACATTCCATTCAGATCCTTCCAACGGTAATTGCACAGTTCACGCCAGTCGGGAATGGAACTAAATGAAGACTTTACAATTTTGAACGCTTTAAACCCTGGCCAGAACATATACAAAATATGTTGCCACAATAACATATAAATAATTAATAATGATTGAATTGAACAATCAACTCATGATCAGAACTTGCGTAAAGTGCTGTATGCAGTGCAGCAGCCACTACGCTGTTCCAAGACACTAATTGCAAATCAAAGTAAAATGCCTCTGACTTCGTAACGTCGCCACTAAGTGGCCGGGGCGGAGGGCCGCAGTCCTCTGCTCCGCAGCTCGAGCGTTCAACTTGCAGGTGGACGCTCACAGTGCAAATTATTCGCAAGCTGTCGCCCAGAGCGATATGCACTTTATATTATACATTTAAACATTTATATAATTATTGCTTGCTTATTACATAGACACCATGTTAGCGTTTAGAATTTTAACTTCAAAGTATTTTGATTTGTTTAAGAATTATGTATAACAATGGTAAAAGCATGCGAAAAATAATAATCTTATAATACGGGAGATAATGTTTTCAGATTATATTGTTAATTGACACCACTAAAGGGTTAATTTTTTAAATGTTACTGAAACCTAATGATTCGATTGTTATGATACCTTCGTTATACTCCATTTTAATGCTAAACATTATCACATACTTTTAAAAACTAGTTGATTCAAGGAGAAAGTAGATTTTATTTATCTCTTTTAAATCCATTATTCACTATAGTTTTAGATTATTCTCAACAATATGATAACTTTTACTCTACATTTATAAATTTTGTTTGCTGACAAAGGTCGATTGTATCAACATAATTATAATAATCAAAATATATTAGAATACTTGTCATGTTAAACATACATTTTTCGTAATTGAAGTAGCAAACGTGGAACCGTGGCTTTTTGAAAACACTTATAACTTAAGAACCTACGTACGTAAACCCGCAATGTGAAATTTTAAAATTGTTCATTACTTTAGTTTATGAACACAAAAAAATTGGAAGTAATTTAAATTGTAAAGAGTTGTATTTGTCTTCAAATAAAACGTTCCATTACTATACCAAGATATTTTATTTCATTCCTTTAATTGTAACCTTTTGTGTATCTCAGTGACGGTGGTTTCTTCTAAATTAGCTATATGATTAATGACTACCTGAGCAGCATCTTTAATATCGTTATATTGATGAAGCAGCTTCACTTGGACATATTTTTTCTCACTGAGAATTTGATCAAGTGCTGTCTCCGTCTCTATCAGTTTGTTGTAATTTTCTTGCAAACTTCTGGACATGGTTCAAAAAATTGTTCCTGTTGAATAATAAAAATTATTTGTATTGGATTTTTTTTTAATAAAGGGTTTAACTACAGCTGATAACCTCTCCTACGAAAATAGTAAAAGAAATTAGAATAAAACTTTATTGTATACCAAAACAGTCGCACAATTGTTTTCGAGCTTAAATCTATGGGTACAACGTCGGTCTTATCGCTGAACAGCGATATCTACCAGACAACCTTGGGATGGACTGAAAGAACTTAAAATCTAAAAGGGGGTAGTCTATGGTGTACTGCTAATAAAAAATGGATGTCAAGATTTTACATTTAAAAATATATATGTACATATCAAATGTTACATAATTTCGTAAGTGACGAAAAAAGGAGGACTAATTATGGAAGAGATGAGAATATATATAAACAGAAAGGCATTAGAGAGAAAGGAAATGGTCTTTTACTAGATTTTTAAAAGAAGCGAATGACTTGTCTAACTGGCATCGGCAACGCATTCCACAATCGCACAGCGTGAACTGCAAATGATTTGGTGGAGCGAGGGCATCAAAAGTATCAAGTTCTAAAAAGCTAATGTGCAACCCGGGCCCAAGAAGTTTAGTCAGGCTGACCCGGAAAACTACAGAAGTACAAACCCATCTCAGTAACGTCCATCCTCTGTAAAAGTTTGGAATGTGTACTCAACAATAAGCTCCTGGTATAGGTATCTAGCAGCCAAAATACATAAAGAAATTTGATAAAATTAAGAATCTGAACTTCAATACTGATCACAGGATGATTAATTGCGAGCTAAGTTTAGATTCAAAACCAAGAAGGAGACTAGTAAAACCTGTTGACTACACCAGAGAACTACCAGCTGTATCAAAAGATGGCGCTAGTTACTGGGAAAATAAATTTAGGGAAGCCGTTAGCAAGTCTACAGAAGTAACAAAGCCAATATAATAAATAAGAACTAGAGTTACAAAATCTTCTGAAGCAGTTGCCACGAAAAAATAACCAAAAAAACAGCTATATCAATGAAGAAACAAGAGATCTCTCGGAAAAGAAGAAAGTTTTATATAAAAAGAAAAGAACAGTAGAAATCAAGTCTGAAATAACAAGAATTAGCAAAAAATTAATCGAAATATCACGCAAAAAAAAAAGAACGATACGCCAAAAAACTTTTGAAAAAATAATAAGTAAATCGGGAGCTATCCGCAAAGCTTATAAAGGAGCTGAGCGATAAGACAGAATGGAAAGCAAAACTGAAAGATAAACAAGGAAATATGCAAACTAGACGTCCTGATATTATAATTGAAGCAACACAATTTTACACAAACCTTTACAATGTCGAAGGTAACTCCTATCGCCCCTCATATTATTACACAAAACCGAACGAGTCCAACGCAGTTACTGTATGTATGTACGCAGTTACTGTATACAGAGACACCAAGCATTCTCAGATCAGAAATCGAGCACGCGATAAAATCCCAAAAAAAATGACAAGACACCAGGAAAAGACAACATTGCCAACGAAGTGCTTAAATTGCTAAGTATTACCACTTCTAAAACCTCTTCAAGTTATTTTTAATAACATCCTTAGAACAGAAGTCACACCAGAACAATGGTCTAAGTCTACAATTACACTACTGCACAAAAAAGGACACAGTCAATTTATATAAAATATTCTCAAAAATCAAACAGAATAACGAATAGTCTACAGGAAAACCAACCACGTGAACAAGCGGGCTTTCGCAAAGGATACTCAACTGGATCACATACAAGTTATAACACAATTAATAAAAAAAAGCAAAGGAATACAGGAAGACGTTATATATGTGTTTTATAGACTACACGAAAGCCTTTAATTCTTCATTTTTTGAAGCTATATGGACATCACTAGCACAACACGGCGTTCATCCAAAATACATAAGTATAATAAGAGTGTTTACTCAAAATGTCATGCTAAAGTGCGATTAGAACGTGAAGGTATAGAGTTTCCCATAAAAAGAGGAGTGAGACAAGGAGACCCACTCTCTCCGAAGGTTTTTTCAGCTGTGCTCGAATCTGTTTTGAGATGCCTGAATTGGGAAACGAGGGGTGTAAAGGTGGACGGAGAATTACTGAGCCACTTACGTTTCGCGGATGACATTGTGGTATTTGCGGCAAGCGCGGCAGAATTAGAGAGTATGGTATGGTCGGCGAATTAGCAATGGAAAGCCGAAAGGTGGGATTGTCCATGAACGCAATGACAACTAAGATGCTTACTAATGGAGAGCCCCAAGACATTGTAGTAGATAGAGAAAAAATTTAATACGTAAATGTATATCTGGGACAGCTAGTATCTTTTAAAAATAGCGCCGAAAAAGAAATACAATAAAGGATAACGTTATCCTGGAGGAAATATTGGGGTCTGAAGGAGATAATGAAAAACAACAGGATTACTATATATATAAAGAAAAAGATATACGAGATAACAATATTACCGTGCCTAACATATGGTTGCCAAACGTGGTCATTGAGAAAAGAGGATGAGAAAAAAATTGCTATCTGCCTACGTAAAATGGAAAGAAGTATGCTTGGAATAAAGCTATCCTATAAAATTTGCAACTACGATATCAGAACAAACACAAAAATAATAGACGTACGGAAAAGAAAGACTACTGAAATGGCACTGGGTAGGACATATTTGTAGGATGACTAGCAATAGATGGACAAAACGATTGACGGAGTGGGTACCAAGGGATAGCAAAAGGAGAAAAGGACGACCAAATAAAAGATGGAGAGACATTTTCGATTACAGATGTGGATCCCATTGGATGCGGAAGGCACGGGAAAGGGATATTATGGAAAGGTTTAGGAGAGGCCTACGCCGCAGAGGCGACTACTACCATCCCGAATCTAAATAAACATTTATTTATTATTATATAGGTAATATATGATAAATTTTATAAATGTTTTTTTTTGTAAGTTAAATTGTGGATAGTAGAAATAAAGGCTATTTTTATTTTATAGGTACCTAGCTAGCCTAGCGACTTCCGCTGAAATCGGTCAACTGAGGATCTTTTAGTGTAAGCCATTCACTTCTGGATTGAGGCCATCCTGGCACGAAATCCTTATCGGTACTTTTCTTTCTTTTGGTCTACCCACTGACTTGTGTGATTGGATCGCAGACTTCCTGAGAGATCTTTCCGTCCGAGTGGTCATAGATGGCTGCTCGTCTGGTCAATTGGATATTATGCCGGGGTTGGCAACATTGTTCTCGCTGTTAATCTGTTAAAACCTTTGGGTATGCAGACGACAGCACTAGCTGTTGCTGAGAGATACATGTCCAACACACGAGTTAGTGGGTCAAATATCTATTCTCTCCGATAAGCTATGGTTGAGCACTTGAAATTCTCCTTGAAGGTTGTCTCTGAATGGGGCGATGCCAATTTGGTCAGGTTCTACGTTCCTAAAACCAAGGCGTTTTTATGCCGCTAAAAGAAAAGGAGCCAGTTCCGCCCCGCTCCATCTTGACGAGGTGTAACCGTGCCGGTAACCTGCCAACTTGTGCTTCTTGGTGTAACGTTAACATCCTCCCTCATTTCTGTAGGTATTCCATATCCTCACATCGAGGCAGGCCAAGGCTCAACTGGCTGCCAAAAAATTGGGGATCCTAGCAAAGGTACTTTACGCCGGCTGCTCAACCTTTATCAAGCACAAGTTCGATCGTGTATGGAGTACTGCTCTCATCTCTGGGTCGCATCTGCCAGACACCAGATTGATGCGCTCGAGTCTATTGAAAAACAAGCCAACAGGATTATCGGCAATGATGCACTCGTTGATTCGAAGCTCCAGTTTTGAGCATCGATGCTGAGTTGCCAGCCTGTCGATTTTCTATCGATTACATTTCGGGGAGTGTGTGTCGACCACAAATCATCGCTTACCATCGGGTAAGATGGTGTTCAAGCGCGAGCCTACCAATGGTAAAAAAAAATTCTTCGAAAGCCACCACCCTAGATCTCATCCGCGTATTCAAAGGAAACCGTCGTTTATCACGAACTAGCTTCTGCCAGCTGCTTCGCCCACGTGAAAGTCAGAAATAATTCGCATAAAAAATATTTTGTCCTTCTCCAAGTTCTAATCTATATTTATAACCAAATTCATCATTATTGGTTCAGTGGTTTAAGCGTAACGTAACAAACATACTTACAGGATTTTTTTTATTTGATTATAGGGTTTTGTCGTTTTGCGATCATCACATGCCCAATACTGAAAAAAAGTTATTATCCTTATGAGTCAACTCGTACATATTGCTTTATATGATTACTAGCTTCTACCAGCGGCTTCGCCCGCATGGAATTAGTATTTCCCCCGCTATAAATTATAACCTATTACATTCACATTTATAATATTAGTAGGATATGTTTTTAGGAAACACGGTTCACACTCCTACTGTGCAATGTTGCCCGCAACATGTTTCTCGCCAGTCCACAATACAAAAACCAATGATAAGTCAATGACAAAAACAGTTAAGACAACCAGTGTGCGTTGTTGTTTTTAACCGACTTTCGAAAAAGGAGAAGGTTCTATGTTCGGCTTTTTTTTATGTATGTCCGCCGATTTCTCCGTCAGTTGTGGACCGATTTTCAAAAATCTTTTTTTTATCCGAGAGCTTAGACTCCCGAGATGGTCCCATATAAATTTTATCGAAATTGTTTTACCGCTTTTTGAGAAACTGTACAAAAACGAACAAATACGTATACCTAGATGACGTTTTTGTTTTCTCCAATTACGAGTATGTTTAAATTCTTGTTCAATCAGAACCTGTTCTCGTTTTCAGCAATTGGGTTTTCGTTTTCTAATGAAAGTTGATTAAGGTGGAAGCGCCAGGGTAGCCCGCGAAATTCAAATTTTCTTACGTTTTTTGCAATTTGCAGGTCAGTGTCTGGTTGTATCTTGGTCAAAATATGATTCGCGGCCGTAGCAAGTATATATTTATAGAATTATAGTCAGTAAAATCATCAATACAACTCTTTCAGTTAGAATTAATGTCAAATGGTAGTATTTCATGAAATCATGACAAGACCTGCAAATTGCAAAAACCGCAAAAAAAAAAATATTTCGCGGTCTACTTTGGCGCTTCCTCCGTACGAGAGAAAAAGGTTCAGGAAGGGCTTGCAAGTAAAAAAATGTTGTACATAAGGAAATACATTTTATTCAAGATGATCATCAATGTCAACTGGTTCACTGACACCCATAGCACAAGCTAGCATACTATTTATATGTCTGCCTTCTTCAGCTTTAAACACATATCCACTTGATTTATCAACTAATTTTCTAACATTTAGTAAACTCTCTGCTTTACATAAATTAACCAATTGAAAAGTAACTAAACTATAATCTTCAATTATGGAGACAAATGCACTGTTTAATTTCTTATATTTACTGGTAAATGAATCGGTGTCTAGACTGTCCAGCAAATAATTCAAATCCAGCACTTCAGTGTAGAAATCTATTCCAAACTGCAATTTATCCATATGTTTTTTTAATAAATCTGCTTTTGTTAGTAAGTTGATATGGGGTAACCCAATTTTTAACATAGCACTTAATGACAACATTAAAGCTGCAATAAACTTTCCTGCATCAGAACAATGATGTGAATCTACTAAATGCACAACACATAGTTGTATGTTCCCATTATTGGCAAGTGCAGAAAATATGTTGCCCAAACTTTTATGATGACAATACAGTTCTACCTGTCCTGGCAAATCAAATATAAAATTAGTGTAATTGGCACCTTGGATTTGATTCAGCAGCCAATCAATATTTTTTTCTAAATACTCCATACAGTACAGCAGGGCTCCATTAGGACCAAGATTGTGTTGATCCATCACTTCCTCAAGAGCAATTAATTGTCTGATGTCAATATCTGGTTTGTAGGATGTTAGATCATTGGCTGGATCTAAATTGATCACTACAACATTTCTTCCCAATTTCTGCAAAAGTTCTGTCATTTTGCAACAGTAAGTAGTTTTTCCTGCACCTGGAGGTCCCAAAACCAGTTGTCCATAATACTTTTGTACTGACTTAAATCTTTTTGCACTTAGAGCATCCATATTAAGATTGTGCTGCTTTGCTTCTAAAATCTAATATTATGTCTTTACAGGCTTTGACTGTTTCAACGTCATATGATTTTAGATTTATGAAAATGCAAAGGGGCTTTGTTATTTTAATTGCTTCTGCCAAGTATCTCGCTGCAACTTGCTGCTCTTCTCCTGTAGCACCAAAAATAACTTTTGTTGTATAAATGTCATTAGTACCTAAAAGACTGTGAACTTGATCTTTATGTATCATTAACATGCTTCCAATCTTCTGATACTGGGATACAATAAGCATTATTTTATCAGAATACTCAGCATAGACTATTTCTGTTGGAACATCATCTATATCTGCTGCTATGGATTTGAACAACTGCTGTTCACTTTCATTTGGTATATCTTTAATAGTTAAGTTTTTCATAATATCAAGAAATTCCATATTGACAGATATCTAAAATAGAAAAGAAAAATTGAAATTCTGTTATTTTTATGAAACATAATTTTATCATTATTTTATTTTAGATAAGTACCTAAGTGATTTGTTTCAAGGTTCAGGTTGCACTTCGTAAACTATGAAGAAAAAAATTTAATTGAGTCCGAATGACAACTTCATTCAGGCTGCAAAGTGTAGTACTTTTTAGTAGTAAATTAGTATTTTATGTAATTTTCCAAACAAATCTTTGTTCATCAATCATTATAAAGGTGTGATAACCTATTTTTAGTATGTCTAGAATATGTTGTATATTTTTAGTATGTCTAGAGTATGTCTGTAATGTCTAGAACATGTAAATTGACTTAATACACGTTTCCTGTGGGTCGGGCCATGGGAGCGAAGCCGCAGGAAAAGCTAGTCATTGATGTGCATGGCAGCACTTGATTCACTGGATTTACGAAATATTCAGAAACAGGACTTGCACCTGCAGTATAAGCAAATGGTCGTGTTTACTTCTATCTAGTAGAACCATTAAGGGGTTTATAGCCGCCAAGTGGCAGCCTTATTGAATAAAAATCGTAGCAAAGCGTAGAAAATAAAGATAAAAAAATCCTATGTTGCGTTTGTTACAAAGAGTTTAAGGTATTTTTACGTTGTTGAAACAGGACTCAGTAGTGTGTCGTATCCAAAGTAGAAAGCAAAAGTACCAAAAACGGCCGTTTTTGACACTTTTGCTTACTACTTTGGATAAGAAGAGATCTTGTTTTAACAACGTAAAAATACCTTATCCTATTTGTAACAAGCGCCACATAGGATTCTTTAATCTTTATTTGCTTAGACACGTTGAATAAATTGATAACATTGTATTAACCCAGGAAAAAGTAATTTGAATACTTGTACACCACATAAATTAATAGGAAAACATGAAAGTCATCTTTTACGCGTTTAGTCAATACATTTCAAGAATGCAGCTTTACGTACCTTTCAAGAACTTTTATATTTGTTCGGACTACTCACTGGTAATAAACCAATTAAATTTATATATACACTCCTGAAGTTGTGTTAAAACTACCCAGTATACTATAGTAGTCTTTGGTTAAAACCAAGTTAAAACTATTGTTTGTGACAATGACAATTATAATATTCTCTTTGGTCAAAGAGAATATAATTTCTCTTTGGTTTGTGAAACCAAGAGAAAGAGAATAGAGATGATGCGTATATACTAGAACAGCTCCAGGGACTCGGTATTTAATGAGACTAGGTCGCACCTATTCCAACTTTTAAAATACTCGAATTACTCGATCCGCGCCGGCCCTTTCGATTCGAAGTACCGGCGGCGCGGCGCGGCGAAGCGAGATGGCAAGTCTGCTTTGCCGCTCACACGTATATCATTCGTTTGTCAGTCACGCGCGACGCACACTTGTGATGTGTAAGAATATATTCTGTCCTTTTTTAACTACACTATTCCGCAGTCTTTTGATCTTTGTCTGCCAATACTCGTCCTAGTCGGGACTTCAACCAATTTACGAGGCAGACTTTGTATACTAGGTACTTGTAAATACGCGATCCGAATGAAGACTTTGGACTAGGACTAGATGCAATGCAGTCAAGTCTCAAGTGTGATACGAGTATATGTGTTCTGTGCTAAAGTGCGGACTCGTGCGAATGTGATCTCGGCAGACGCTGCCGCCGCCGGCTTTCTTGATGTATTGTGATATTCGACGCCGCAATCGGATACGCGTTTCAAACTAATTGTGATACCGGTTTTCGTAATGAAGTTTTATATGTGGTTAAAAAGCTTTTGATTTTATTTTTGATTACGATATATTTATTGTTTTAAGAAATGGCTCATAAAGGAAGTAGTGTCGCTTGGGATCATTTTACGGACAAAGGACAACAAATAGCTGAGTGTAACATTTGCAAAATACAATTATCATTTAAAAGTTCTGTGTCAAATCTTACAAAGCACCTAAAACGTAAGCATCCATTCGTAAGTTTAGTTAGAAGAAATGATAACACTCCAGTGGTAGCAGCCCAGACTAACCAGAAACCGCCACCATCAGAACAAACGCAATCATCATCTAGTACTCAACCAGCTGGAATAGTTCAACAACTTAAAGGTGAACAACGGCCGTCCACTAACTTGGTGCGATCAGTACAACATGGTTCAAGAACTATAGCTTCATACATATATAAAACTATAGCTTCTTACTTCGTGTTAGTGAAAGGATAGATGGAGATGACTTTATTTATTTTATTATAGAGTCGAGAGCTAGTTGCCTCACACTGACGGCTGGCAAACTTGGAACGGCATTGTACTATATCGCAAACGGGAAGGCCTCTGCGTCTTTTTAGCCTGACGGCGTCTAGGTGAAGCGTGGAGTGTTTCCGTAGCACAGCACGGAGCACAAAAAGCTGTCTCACGGTCAAGACTTCGGCCTCAGAGTAAAGTTCATTAGTCGGGAAATCTCTACGCTTAAAGTACATGACCTTCAAGATCGCCCTTTGCGCTCTTTCCACTTTAAGTAGCCAGGATTTGTAGGTTCCACCCCAAACCGGTACACAGTACAATACAATCGACTGGCAAAGGCTTCGATAAACCAGCATGGCTGTTTCAGGATCCGCGGAGTGCCTAAGCTCTTTAAATATGTAAATTAATTTTCTGATCCGTGTGCAAAGAGCTTCGATGTGCGGTTGCCAGCTTAGTTTGTAATCAAGATGGACTTCCAAATATTTAATGTCTGGAACCAAGGACAGCGATGGACAGTTACAAATTGGGGAGTCACCTGAGCAAATATGGGCTTTAATCGATTCTGATCCCTGTGGAGGAGTTACAGTGTTAGGCAAGGAAAATCTTATGATTTTTGTTTTTGCTACGTTCATAGTTGCAAATTTTCTGAGAGCCACTCCATCACAAAACGAAGTGATTGTTCCGCTCTCCTCCTTGCTCTGTCCCAGTCAGTGTCATAAACAACTAACGCCGTATCGTCGGCGTAAGTAAATATGTCACAGTTGGGAATGTGAGCTCGACACATGTCATTGATATAGAGCAGGAAGAGAGGAGACCCAAGGATGCTACCCTGCGGAACACCGAAACGAATAAACTGATTACTACTCGTTGTGCAGTCGATCTTAATGCGTTGAGTTCGATTCGAAAGATAATCCTTAAATATGTCCAATGCGAGGCCGCGAATTCCAACGTTTTCCATTTTTGTGATTAGGGTGGGAACAGAAACCGTGTCAAACGCCTTGGATAAGTCGAGGAAGATACCGTAGCATTTCATACCTTTGTCTAAGTAGTTAACTAGAGTTTTGGTAAGATCAGTCACAGCATCCTCCGTCGAGACTCCAGGTCTAAATCCATATTGGTTGCCCGCAATGGTTTTGTGTTTTCTGAGAAACACAGTGAGGCTGTTATTAAGGATCCTTTCGTGGATCTTCGAGAGAGAGCTAAGTACGGAGATTGGGCGATAGTTCGTTACATCGGTTCTATCCCCACCCTTGAAAATCGGGTGGACCACTGCTTTTTTAAAGCAGGTGGGAAAGATTCCGGAATCAATAGCACGATTGAAGATGTGCATAATGGGGGATGCTAAAACGGACCTGGATTGCATCAGCACCTTTGCTGGAATGTTATCACAGCCAGTGGCACAGTCAGAACGCAAGGAACCGATCAAAGTTTCTACTTGCGCTTCATCAACTGGGAGTATGACCAGAGACTCGCATGGAGGTGCTTGATGCGGGATTTTTGCATCATGGTTAGCTCTTGAAAGAGGCGCGACTTGAGAGGCTAGTTTACAACCTATACCAGTGAAGTAGCTGTTGATATAGTTTACAGAGGTTTTAGGATCGTTAGTGATTTGTAGAAGCTCCTTGGCGGATTGCGGTTGAAAGGTGGAGCTTGTTATAGCCTTAATTGCCTTCCAAGTATTCGTAGTTACCTACCACGTCTTATACACACAGACACACCTGTTCCTGTGTGTAGCTTGTACCTAGATATACTACCTATCTACTTTGTGATAAAAATACATTTACGTCGATGTTTCCGATCGATATGATAAACAACTAGATCAGATACTTAATAGACATAAGCGCATACGTGCGTTAAACGTTTAAAACGACAAATGCGTATAATGTTCCGTGGCACCTTTAACTGTTTATTCTAATGACGACAACATTGATATCACATACATTTTTAATCCCTCAAGAATACTGAAGTTACGGTTAGATAAAGATTAGGATAGATAATATTAGTTAATTTTCTTTACTTTCTAATACTGTTTTTAATTGCAGTGAAAAAAATAATTAAATTCCATAGTGTAATAACTACGATTGACAACCTTGCGTACCATTCATGTATATTCTATGAATTTGCACTTTATTTTGTAATAATCTGGCAGCCCTCAAAAGTACGTTGCCAATTTTAAAAAATCTGGTAACACTTTCAAGACTGTCTGACTGAGCGTCTGACAGTTTTGTTTTCTCTTGGCTTGTCAAATTGTGACAAGATGGTAGGTTCTAGTTTTTATAATTTCTATCTAAATTAATCTTGTTAATAAGACATTATTTCAGGCTATATTTGAAATAATTACTTATGTATTAAATGTGTGGAAGTAAAATTACGTATATTAGTGAGTTTCTGATGGATTCCCAATCATAACCTGTAAATGTTGATTTCAGACGAAGGGTACTTCGAGCTTTGGTAAGCGTCGTAACAAGACACACACCTTGTGCAGAAGGTGTGGCAGGTCATCGTACCACATCCAAAAATCCAAATGTGCACAGTGCGGATATCCCGCAGCTAAGCTGCGTTCCTGTAAGTACACATATACCTACCGGCCTTACTTAGTTCTAGTGTTGTGTTTTAGTGTAGTGTGTTTTAGATCATAGGATATTAGTTGGTATAAATTGGATTTGTATCTCAAACTCGTGGTGGAAAGCTCAGATTATTTCATTATCATTGTACACACATGTATAATGCTCACTGACTCTGAGACTTTGACTGACGGTTATTACAGATGTTGCCATTGACCTAATTAGTAAAACTAGTTATTTTTCTTGAGAACGAATGAATGTTACTCACACATTTTATTAATTTGGGTATGATCTGGAGAATAAGGGTCTCATAACATTGTTGCTTTACAAATCTGTCACAAAAGTTGATTTGATGTTATCTGTACAGCAAATCCTAGATTGAAGAGAAATTTCCTATGTATTATTGTTTCCTTGTGTAATGTAGGTGTAGGTAAGTACACTAAGTTGAAATCCGATGTGATTAATGCTTTGTTAGATCACATAAATTCAAACATTTTATTCCGCATTCTGGTCTAGTCTTTTTTTCTGTGTTTCCATCTGCAAGCAGGTTCAATTGTACTGCTGGTTGTGATCAAGACATTGATCAAATGATACCTTGGTAGCCTGCAATGTCATGCAACTTCTAGAGCGGGTTGTAGGTGGCAACATGGCCTTAGGCTGGCCAGTCCACTTGTGAGAAGTCCTGAGCTATGATGAAAACGAAATCAATATAATTCCACTCTAAGCACACTTGCACCCCAAATCAATAAAAGCATTTTGCACTAAATTTAAACAATTCTTCTGTTTCTTTAAATAATTTGAAGATGACAGAGACAGAATGATTTTTATTTTGAAATGAGTTGTGTTCATCATCTATACATACATCTGCCTTAGTGTAGTTATCAGGAGGGGGTTGCAAGGCACTTGCACCCTCCTGGATTTGATATAATATACAAAAACTTTCAAAATATGTTGAAAATACCTTGTAGAATACTATTCCAAGCAGATCTGAGGTGAAGTGCTATAATATTCTAGCTATTAGTTCTTTCTCTGTATGAGGTGATGTGCTGAAAATTTGAAGATGTGCCCCTCTGAAAATAGTTAGCCGGCCCATGAGTGTAGTAATCATTACAGTTCAGCCAACATTCCGTGCACACTATTGTGTGCTGTTCATTAACTCTTCCCCATTAACTCCTCTACAATGGACAAGCAGCTTTTGAAGGAGATTTTTTTTTCTTCCAATAAATATCAATTTGGCTAACATCAGGTTTGGCAACTAGTTACCAGGGAAAATGTGCCCACTAAAAAGTTTTAATATTAATAGTAATTACAAAAATTTGTTTTTTACAGACCACTGGTCAGTGAAGGCTAAGCGCAGGAAGACCACAGGAACTGGCCGCATGCGTCACCTGAAGATTGTTAGGAGGCGTTTCCGTAATGGCTTCAAGGAAGGCAAACCCACACCCAAGAAAGCTGTAGCCTCGTCGTAAACTTAGTGCTAAAACTAATAAAAAACAACATCCATTTCCATCTTTTATTTACTTAACGCTATAACCTCTTATGACCCAACAGTAACAAATGTTGAACGCTAATTTCAACCTTATCACCAGTGTTCGGAAGCTACGATGTCTTCGTGAGACATCCTGCAGGTGTATTCACTAACTCGGTTGACATTCAGTAAGATAGCCACTAAGCAGTACATTGCTGCTTTGACGTCTAAGAAAGCAAAAAATATGTACTACAGTGTCTATTATAATCGATATCCACCAAGCAATGTACTGCACCATCAAATTGATGTCAACTGAGTTAGCGAATACACCTGCTTCATTTTCAAATTTGTTGCACTTATAGTTTTATAGTTATTTATCAAAAACATTTCCTGCTGGGGTAACATTTGTGGTTTTGCTGGATCTCTGAAACAGATGGGCGGATTCTTATCTTTTGCGCATGACTTCTTAAGAATTAGTTTTAATTAGTTGTGCAAACTAAAATAATGCACAGTTCAAAGGTTATATAATTAAATATAAAAGCACTTCAATTTGTCCTAACACTGAATAAGAGCTCTAAAGACTTTAAACGTTATTTTGTAGCTTTTAACTGTTTTCAAATGTTTGTAAATATATATGAAGTTTCATTAACCTATGTTTCAGATAAATTTGCAATAAAGTACATTGACTACAGTGTGGACCTATCCGATGTAGTTAAGCCTTTTATAGATAGAATAGACACACCAAAACATCAGTATACATGTAACAACATACCTACAGGAAATTTGTGAGCAATACCTAACCGCTAACTATTCACATTATTACTCAATCTATACTGATGGATCACAGGTCGGTAACGAGTCGGGTTGGGCTGTCTTTGATCCGCAAACGAAGACATCCATTAAGTTTAGAACATGTGTTAAACTTTCGATTATGTAGGTACGTGGAACTATTAGCAATAGCAGAAGCTATCTCGTAGGTACATCGAGTCATTCGAATCAGGAAACTATTTAATTCTGACGGATTCCAGGAGTGCTCTTCAACACCTGGCTCGATGCACCTCGAATTGTTGAGGTGCACCGATAGCCTACAGCATCTTGGAATCCCTTGCCAGGGTCCAAAGGAGGAGTAAAATTACTCTGCAATGGATACCATGCCATATTGGCCTTTATGGTAATGAGGAAGTTGATCGATTAGCGAAAGAGGCGATCACAGACGGAATAATTTTCGAATGTCTACCCTTGTTTGGTGATCTGTTGTTTCGAGTACGAGAACAGTGTTTGGTATTGTGGAAAGAACACATTGATGAGAGGTCTCTGAGTAAAGGGATTTGATACAGGACCATTCAGCCCAGCCTTTGCCGCCTTCCGTGGTTTGGGGGCACGGAGATACTTCGTAGAGACATTGTGACTGCGTTCCGACTTCGTTCTGGACATATTCCCTTAAATAACATTGCGTTTTTGATGAGGAAGACTGATTCACCCAACTGTTCAGAGTGTGATAAAATAGAGGACGTCACTCATATTTTAACGGAGTGCGTCCGGAACGAAGTTGAAAGGAGTAATTATTTATTAGAGAATAGTTTTGATTGTAACAATATTGGTATTTATAATAGTGTTCTGGCGGCTCCCCTGTCAAAAGCCGCCAAAGACCTATGTATACCTATACAATTGTAAATTTAGGAATAAAACGTAGATAACTGTGTAGATTGCACCTATGAGGGTGGCGTGGTCATACTGATCAAACCCTCTATAAATAAATAAAGATTAAAAAAAAAAAAAAAAACATTTCCTGCTGGGGTAACATTTGTGGTTTTGCTGGATCTCTGAAACGGATGGGCGGATTCTTATCTTTTGTACATGACTTCTTAAGAATTAGTTTTAATTAGTTGTGCAATAAAAAAACTAAAATAATGCACTGTTCAAAGGTTATTTAATTAAATATAAAAACACTTCAATTTGTCTTATCACTGAATAAGAGCTCTAAAGACTTTAAACGTTATTTTGTAGCTTGAAACTGTTTTCAAATGTTTGTAAATATATGAAGTTTCATTATTATCCTGTTAGTAGGTAATTAACAAAATAATTATGATGAAATGCATTTCTCCACGTTCACGGTCACAATGCGCGCGGAGTTATTTGGCCACCGATGAACCTGTATGTGGATATATAAAGTTAATGATAGATCAATAATTAGTTGCTTATTTCAGTTTTATACCTGTAAAATTTCAGCGTAGTACAGTGAGGCCGCAAAAGTCCATAAGAACGCTAAAGATTATTGCTACGAACCGAGCGAGCACGATACTTCCGTGCATAGGTATATGTGCGCGTGTATGAGTATCCACATTCCACAGATAGCACACACTAAGAAACTGTTTATAATTATTATTTTTCTGTGCCATTGAATACGCACTAGCGTTAAATCTCACCCAGCTGGTCCAGGGGGCAACGAGGGTGCCGGATGTTGATTCGCACACAGCCAATTGCTTGGACCTTCTGCTGACAACAGATCCAGACCGTTACTCAGTGTCGATTTCTTCACCATTAGGTACTTCCGACCACTGTCTGGTGAAGTCTGTATCCGTCTACTCCACGCCCGATCCTAGCCCTAGAGGCACCAGGTGGGTTTGGCGATACAGGTCAGCAGACGATGATGTTTCGTCGTGCGCGGACGCCGTGACGGATGTGTTGCGGCGGGGAATGGAGTACTACATTCCATTCTCTGACGTAACAATGTCTGGCGAGGCTCGACCATGGTTTGGTGCCGAGTGCAATCGCGCTGATGCGCTTAAACACGCGGCCTACCTGGCATGGGTCGACGCTCGGACGCGTAAAGCAAATGACGTGAGTCAGAAGAAGAGAGCCTTCAACAGGGCTGCCAAGTCCTGCATGAAGGTGTTGCGGAGGGCTCGGTTTGACCACATAAGCCGAATTGGGAACAAACTTGCTTCTTACCCAGCTGGTAGTAAGGCGTTTTGGTCCCTGGCTAAGTCGGTTGAATCGAACTTCTGCCGCCCCTCACTACCTCCACTGCTGAAATCCGACGGGTCGCTGGCCCACTCCGCTGAGGAGAAAGCAAACTTGTTTACCTGTCTGTTTGCGGAATCTTCGCGTCTAGATCCTGGTGGCGCGAGGCCCCCTGGTACTCTTGGTGGATGCGAGTCGATTATGTCAGACATTCGCATTCATCAGAAGGATGTCCGTAGGGTACTGCGTAACCTGGACGTGAACAAGGCTAGTGGCCCCGACGGGATACCGGCAATTGTACTGAGGACTTGTGCGCCTGAGTTGTCTCCGATCTTGACACGCCTATATCGCCTTTCGTTTGAGACTGGAAAAGTGCCGATGGCTTGGAAGCAAGCTAACGTGCAACCCGTACCCAAGAAGGGTAGTCGAGCTGACCCAGCAAATTATAGGCCCATCTCGGTAACTTCCGTACTCTGTAAGAGTATGGAACGTATACTGAATGGTAAGCTCCTGGCATACCTAGAAGCTAACGATATCCTAAGTGATCGACAATACGGCTTCCGCCGAAATCGGTCAACAGCAGATCTTCTAGCGTATGCCATTCACATCTGGAGTGAGGCCATCGACAAACAAGGGGAAGTCCTTGCAAGGGAGACCCCCTTGATATCTCGAAGGCCTTCGACCGGGTCTGGCACGACAGCCTAATTGACAAGCTTCCTTCCTTCGGTCTGCCCGCTGATTTGTGTGATTGGATTGCAGATTTCCTGAGGGATCGGTCTATCCGAGTAGTCATAGATGGCTGCTCGTCCGGACTGCTGGCTATTAATGCCGGTG
The DNA here is from genome assembly GCA_951329385.1 of Polia nebulosa. NCBI lineage: Eukaryota > Metazoa > Arthropoda > Insecta > Lepidoptera > Noctuidae > Polia > Polia nebulosa. Next base: position 15,612,448 of record OX589595.1, on the reverse strand, counting down.
TTCCTCAGGGGTCGGTGCTCTCGGCAACATTGTTTTTGCTGCATATTAACGATCTGCTAAAACCCGGTACCTTTGGGTATGCAGACGACAGCACTGTTGCCGAGAGATACGTGCCTGACGCACGAGTTAGTGGGTCTCAGGTCCGGTCTCTCCGAGTCTTGGGCGAGGTCGAGCCTTTGACCTTGGACGAGGTTGGGCGCTTGAACTTGTCCTTGCAGGCTGTCTCAGAATGGGGCGATGCTAATCTGGTTAAGTTCAATGCTGCTAAGACCCAGGCGTGTCTTTTTTCTGCTAAAAGAAGCCAATTTCACCCGGCTCCATCTTTCCGAGGTGTAACCGTGCCGATAACCGACCAACTTGATCTTCTTGGTGTTACTTTAACATCTACCCTCAATTTTGGTCCCTTCATAGAGGCAAAGGCTCAAGTGGCTGCCAAAAAGTTGGGGATCCTCGCAAAGGTGAGACGATAATTCACGCCGGAACAGCTGCTCCAACTCTATCAAGCGCAAGTCCGATCGTGTATGGAGTACTGCTCTCATCTTTGGGACGGATCTGCCAGATACCAGCTTGATGCCCTTGAATCAATTGAGAAACGAGCCAAGAGGATCATCGGTAATGATAGGCTCGTTGAGTCGAAACTCCAAAGTCTTGAACATAGACGCCGAGTTGCTAGCCTGTCGGTTTTCTATCGATTACATTTTGGGGAGTGTGCGACGGAATTGCATGATTTGATTCCGCCAAGCCCGTTTCATCAACGAACCACAAGACGTACGGCGAAGTGCCACCGGTTCATGGTGGACATCCCATCCATACGCACAAAGTTTTGAGAAAACATTCATTGCGCGTACAGCTAGAGAGTGGAATTCTCTACCGGAGTCTGTGTTTCCTGTAAGCTACAACCTGGGAGTATTTAAGTCAAGAGTGAATAGGTTACTTCTAGGCAAGCGTGCTCCATCTTCGACCACATCATCGCTTACCATCAGGTGAGATAGTGGTTAAACGCGAGCCTATCAAACATGAAAAAAAAAACAACAGACAAGATTTTTTTGCCGTTTTATAGATAATGGTACGGAACACTTCGTGCGCGAGTCTGACTCGCACTTGGCCAGTTTTTATACTTAATATTCGACATTTAAATGTAATTTTTGTACCATTTTACTAGGGACTTTGTTCCGTATCAATATGAATATTAATGTTTGTAAAGTTAGTATTTTTAATTTGGATCTAAGACGTTCTAACCTCTATGATGGCTGAGGAACGAGGTTATTTATTGTTTATGTTTCTTCTTTTTGTGTACCTACTGTGCAAATATTTCAACACTGTATTTTTGTCTTGAAATAAATAACTTGAACTTCTAATAAAAGTTTTTGTACTGGATTACGGGGCGGATCTATATAAAGGCTTTTTGGGCTGCAGCCCAGGGCCCCGAGGGTTAGAGGGCCCCCACACAGGGCCTCACACAAAAGGGCATGGATGCCAAATACTCTCTCGCCACAACCTACGTCTCTCCTTTGATCGATCATTGTCGAAGAGAGGAATGGCAATTAGTTCGATTAGTAAAGGGGTCTACACACAAAAGCCGGCCCGTCGCCGCCGCCGGAGGTGGGTTAGTGGCGGCGGGTAAACTTCAGAAAGTTGCGAGTCGGACAACTTTGCCGGCGGCACATGTGCGGAGGGGTGTGCCGACGTGGCGGCGGCGGCGTGTTGAGCTGCCGATGTGTAGACACCTTAAGGTAGGCAGGGGCTATGGGCTAACAGTACTGTTAGCCCAGGGCCCCACAAATTCAGGGTTCACCCCTGCTGAATTATAGTAGGTTTTTTTTTTTTTTACCCTAGATGACAATAAAGTTGGTGCCTACTATCCTAAGCCTAACCTACTTACTAATGTTGTACTTAGGTACTTAACTATAAGTAGGTTGGTACGTACTACTATTACAGAAATGTAACGGACTTATGCGTGCTGCTTGAATGCCCAGTCAAGTCAAGCCTAAGTTAATAAATACAATATTCTTTTTCTGATTTTGTAATAGAATCATCTGATGACGTAGAGGCGCCAACGGTAAAGGGGAGGTGCGGGCGCGAGCCGTGTTTGCGTAGCCGTCATAGCAGTGAGCAGGCAAGGCAACCCACCGCCAGTCCGCCAGGCAGTCAGTCGTTCGATTGTCGGCAGAGCGCACTTCGTGTCGCAGCGAGTTCCAAGTATACTCTCGATTAAACATCGCATAATCTAACCCAATATCGCTATTGGGTGATAACATTATCATGTGCTATGACGCGACGATATATTTTAAAGTTCTCTCAAGATAAGCGACTGTGTAGTGATTAAAATTATATTGTGCACGGTTAGAGAATGTGTGCGCACTGACGTTCTCGCTGAAGGAAAACTTATTACCGTTACGTAGTGCTCTTTTACTATGTCGTTATTTAAGAAGAAGGCCCCTAAATATACACCGCCACCAGTGCCACAGTCTCCCACCGAGGAACCGCACCAGCAAGCCAACGGAGTGGATAACAACAATGGATCACAGAAGTCACAGTTGGTGTTCCACTGTCAACAGGCACACGGCAGCCCCCTCGGACTCATCTCTGGATTTTCAAACGTCAAGGAGCTTTATCAAAAGATAGCAGAATGTTACGACTTTCCGCCTGACGAGGTAAGACTAATTGTTTTTCTAATAAGTGAGTAGTTTTAAAAACTTGAATTGGTAGGGCAACATTCCTTATGAACAAGTTTCTGAGTCATGGTTAGTTTGATGATGGAATACTTGGAACAATGGTCGTGGTGACTCGTAGTCTTATGCATAGAGAGATGCCTATGAACGTAATCATTATCACAACCACAAGGCGAAACATAGATTTAAGTAGTGTGCTAAAATCATAGATAAAAATGGGATGATTTAAAAGTAGGTAGGGATACAATAGAACATTACAAGTAGGTATACCTACATAATGTTGCCTTCATAAGCATTTCATGGACACAGCCGCTAAGTACACTGATAAGAGCACAAAATAATGCCAGAAGGAGTGCGTCATTGATATTCAAATAAGTAGCTTATTTCAAAGGTTTCACAATCGGTAGCAAAGCATTACGAAAGTATTTAAAATCAATCAATCACCCAAAACTTAATAGCGCAGTGGTGGAGAGACAGTAAAGGGTCGTGAGTTCGCAACCCGCACGGTTCAACTTCCACATCTGAGACACTGATAGGTTTTTCTGAATGTATCAGTGTACTACACAATGGTGGCATTGACTGTTGTCATTATTGAGTGCCTAATGACGAGTGTGGTGCCATTGATATTATTATGCACATATTCTTCGTAGTTTGTCAAATTATCACATAAAACTGCTCCGTCCCAAAGGAATTCAGAAAAATGTTCTTTAGCGGATGAGTCAATGCGCCCTAATTGCAATATTATAAGGTCCGTAATGCGGGAGGGACCACGGCATGGATTATTTACATCTAATACCCGCTACGGCTAGCTTAGCCGTCAAGTAAGTATGTATCATAAATTCATAATTTATGTAAAACTGCTTTTTGCAATATAAGTAGATTATTATAATGCATTTAGCCAGCAGATGCTATGCTTCTAACCAAGTGCAGTTGAATTGGCATCAAATAGGTTTACTCAATTATTCACGGTGTCCCGAAACTAATAGATCAAACGTACGGCTCACCTAACATCAAACAACTAATAACCCACCTGATACATATATTATCTAAATAATAGGAATAGGTCTTAAAAAAAACTGTTTTCAATTTGGGTCATCGTTGTTAAATATAAGGTTCGGTTGTTGTTTACGGATTTTGACTACGGAGCTCTATAGAAGTAGATAATTACCCCGTGGCCTAGGGTCACCATTTCCAATATCCTAACAAAAGATCGACATTTGCAAAAAGGTCGGACATTTTACTTAAAAAGTAAGTAGATAAATTCCTTTTTCAGAACTCATTGAACATATTGTAGGAATTTTCAAAATAAATCCCATACAGTAGAAACGAAAAGCCCGCATAGAAATTCGGATAGACGGTAACCCTAATTTACCTATCAATAGACTACTAGACGTTGAAAGCAAGGAAGCAAACTAACTCAATTCTTCATAATGTGTATTAGTAAGGACTACAAAGGATAAGGAAAACAAGCGTGAAGTCATTGCCAATCCTGAGTCATTATTATGTGATAGTATTATTTCTGTGCAGCTTCTAGAATCAATGTGACTAGATAGTACGAGTACAAAAATCGATTCCAGTTTTTTAGATGCTTACCAGGGCTTGCTGTTTCGGCTAAATTACAGAACAAAACAAACAACAAACAAACAAACAACAAACAGCAGCAGTCTCAACAAACTATGTTGAGACTGCCGGCCCTGGAAGTCTCGGCATTGATAGTGAAACTGACATTTTGAGAACTTAACATGAAAAAAGAAAAAACTAAAATTCGTAGTATATGTAAAATAAATAAATAAGTCGTTTGTTTAGGCCAAACATTAATTACAACTTACAGCGACGGCTTAAATATCTTGAAAACACATTTTTTCATGGCAACCTACAGTTTATTTTTATTTTTTTTCCTTTCTATAACATGCAATCAGTCATGTGGAATATAAGCAATTGGAATCTAGTCAGAAGGGTTTGTAGGGTGTTGTTCCCGCGAAGCCTGCCCTTTCTTAAATATAGTCATCCTCATGGGTGGCTATTCTCGTCGAAAATATCACTCCACTTCTTCAGTAGACGAATGGTTTCAGGGATTGTAAGCTGTCTTGCTAGTTGGTTTGGGTGTTTTTGTAGATATGACTTGTAGTTGACGCGTGGTTAAAGAAGTAATCAACTGCCATATTATTACTTCTTTAACCACTGGCAAGTTCAGGATTTCATGGACCTCCTCTGTTTGAACCATGGCGCATTCGATATAAAATTTGTTTAAGGATGTAGTTTTGCACCCTTTGTATTATCATTATATTGGAGTTACATGCAGAGCCCCACAGTTCTTTCCCATAGGTCCAGATTGGCTTCAACATTGTTTTATAGATGAGAATCTTGTTGTCGATTGCTAGTTTTGAGTTTCTATCAAACAACCAGTAGAGACCCCTATACTTTAAATTTATCTCATCTCTTTTTTTTTGGAGGTGTTTTTTCCAAGTCAGTCCACGGTTTAGGTGCATTTCCAAGTACTTCTCTATGTTTTATGTGGAAGTTGAGTACCATTGAGAGTAAACTTCAACACATTGATGGCAATTCTCCATTTAGACAACCATTTCTCCATTTTATGTAATCCGCTCTGTAGGAGCTTGGAAGCTTGAACGGGACATGGGCTTGAAGCAAGTGTGGCACCGTTCGCGATCAGCACACACGCAACACAACGGGCAGTTGCCCGGACCAGACACATCACCCGTCTGGTCGGAGGAGCCTCCCTTTTCAATGGAGGTTTGCGGTACTTTACACCCTGTTCCGCATGCCTCTAAACAAGTAAGGCTGTCTGTCATCTGAAAACGTCGCAACTGTAATCGCTGGACTTCGTGGCAGGTCAGATGTATACAGAGTGTACAAGACAGGCCCTACGACAGACCCTTGTGGCACTCCTGCAGTGATATTATGAAAGTCTGATGTGCAATCGTTTTTTTTTTACCTGAAATGTTCTGTGAGACATACCTATACGATTTTAGCATTCCAAAATATGTATGTGGGAGAAGAGACTTAATTTTACATAACAACCCATTATGCCAAACCCTGTCGAAGGCTTTCTGTATGTCCAGGATAACTGGCGAACAATTTTGTCAGTATTCGGGGAAATATTAAACGCCAAATGGTCCATATTTGGCGTTTATTCCCCGAACACTGACAATAAGAAACCTACATCCGCATTTTTTATCAACATAAAACAGGGCCCCAACAACAAAGATGTGAAAAATATTAAATATATTTACCACCAATCAGTCTTTACAAGACCCACGAAAACGGAAGATAGTAGTACAATGTCAGACAGAGGTGCCAGCAATATGGCCACTCTAAAAACTTTTACATGAGACCTTAACGTTGCGTGAAGTGTGCTCAGTCCCACAGAACTTCCGAATGTCCAAAGACTGACCGCAACACTCCAGCAACATGCGGTCTCTGTCTTGCCAGCCACTTCAAAGGCTGTGAAGTGTACAGAGAAATATATTCTAGAAAATTCAATTCAATACCACGCATAAACACTAAGGACAAACATTTGAAAACTGATGAGCCAATTTCTGCCAACTATGCCGAGGGTATTCAAAGCTAACTTAAAGAGCAAAGAAGCAGAGATATCCTCAACAAAACATACTATTGATCAGATGTTCTTAAAACAAGCAGAAAAATTAGATAACATCCTTCAACGAATGAGTACCCTAATCAGTCCCATAATATAATAATCCTAGTGTCCAGGGAATCAAAATAACTTCCCTCAAGATTGCAGAACCTTGATGGATTATCTCCGAACAAGGAGGAGGTAAAAATTTTATTACAATCGCACAACATAGACGTATTTTTAGTGTCTGAAACTCATTTCACTGAAAACAGTAGTATTAGAATACTATACTACAATATGTATGCCACTAATCATCCAGACGGCACTACACTTGCTGGATCGACCATTATTGTTAGATCTAGCATTAAGCATTACGAATTACCACAATTTAAGAAGGTCCATATACAAACAACGACTATTGCAATAGAAGATCGGAATGGAGCCTAAATGTCTCTGCCATATACAGCCCTCCAAAACACAAGGTAACAGAGGAGCAATATGACGAGTTCTTCAATACCCTAGGCCCGCGATTTATTGTTAGAGAAGATTGGAATGCAAAGCATGTCCATTGGGCCTCTAGAAACAAACACCAGGGGTAGAGAAAAGTCAAACAAACTGGCCTACAGACCCAAACAAACTACCTAACGTCATAGACTTCATTGTAACCAAGGGCTTATCTAGACTCTACTACCACATCAAAACATGATAGATGCACACAAACCATGAACATGGAAAAAAATCTAAAATTATACAACAAACGCATAGATTGGGATAACTTTCGCGACTCAATTGAGTGATTTAAAATAGGCTGACGCAGCTACTAAAACAATAACCACTACCATCCAAAAATGTTGCTGGATCTGCACACCAGAAGCTAATGAGTATCATCAATAATGTAAAATCTATTCTGAAAGCATACGACTCAATATGCTAGAAAAAAGAAGACTTGGACGGGTATGGCACACTAGCAGATATTCAAGTGGCAAATGTGCGCTCAATAAAGCGACCAGGGAGCTGAAAATGCTGATAATGGAGGCTAACGAGTTGCTTGCGAAGACCTATAACCTAATAAAGACAAATCCCCGAAATTTGATCATATCGATGAAAAGGTTCTAAAAGAGTTACCGCGTAAGGCAATAGTATATAATAGCACTATGTATTTAATAGCACTTTAAAATTGATGAAAACAGCTATAAAATTGTATATCAGGACTTTTAAAATAATAATAAATCTATAATTTAATATTATCATTTTAATAAACATGAACCAAATTTACAAAATAAATGTACACGTTAAGGTAATAATTTCTTAAAGAACATAATTCAAATACCTACAAAAATAATGCAATCACAAGCATACGTATCAGTTGTTCTTACCATTCGTCTACACTTACAAGTAACAGGACGGTTCAAATAGAGAGATGTTATGCGTTAACGACGTCGTAAGTAAGGAAAGTCTACGGAGCCCTGTATAAGGTGAGGTGGTCGATGTAGTCCCGCTTCGTGATGCTCCTACTTCTGAATGGTTTAAAAAAAATAACCACGAACAACTTCTAACCTAACCTGTCCGTGTCGGGGTGCCCTAAGTTTCCGAGTTCTATTCGCTCGCTTTTGGATTAAATAAAAAAAAACAAAGAAAAAAAGTACTGCCGGTTTATTGTGGAAACCATTATTATTATAGTTTTTAAAGCACCTTTTAAAGTGTGATTTTGTTTTTTTAAACTGCATTTATATATTCCCCATATCTATTCATCTGTGCCCATAATAAATTATCTCACCACCTATAAAAGGGTGGAAACTTTCAGCGGAGCAGTAAGGGGAACTACCTTAACCGTTGCAAATACATGAAAAAAGAACTAAAAAGCAAAAAATAAATTAACCTTTTAAGTCTTGAGTATTGAGCTTATTTACCTACATAAAATATCAAATTTTATATAAACTAATTTTGAGTCGGCGCCAAACAACAATCTTATTATTAAATATCTAAATTTTATATGTACGTAGAAATGAAGAAGGCTAGATGTATTATATTTTATTATTTGGCGCCGGCTCAAAATTAGTATTTTATATAAAATTTGATATTTTATGTAGGTAAATAAGCTCAATACTCAAGCCTTAAAAGGTTAATTTATTTTTTGCTTTTTAGTTCTTCATAATTCTTTTTTTGTTAGATAGGGTGGGTCTCAAGGGTGGTCCCATGTCAAGGAAATCAGGATCTGATGATGGAATCCTGATAAAATTGATAGAAAACCTCGAAAATTGTGGGCACGTTTAGCGTTTCTGTACGTATGTTCAGCTCTCACTCCGTCATTTATGAACCGATCTTGATGATTCTTTTTTTCATAGATAGGGTATACCTCAAGGGTGGTCCCATGTCAAAAACATCAGGATCTGATCATGGAATCCTGATAAAATTGAGAGAAGGCCTCGAAAATTGGGCACGAATATTGTTTCTGTTTACTTTTCATAACTTAATCAGGTATTTGCATTTAGGAATCATCACATCATGGAATTTAGCTGATGATGGTAACCATACCTTTCCTAAACAATAGAAGTTAGATATAAAAACTGGTTTTAGTGACAAATACCACTTAATATGCTTTGTAAGTAAAGACGTCTTTAGAATATTGGAGGTAACCTCAACTGGTCAACATCCTGGGAACCTCATGAAAGGATAGTTACATCATCAGCTCAGTGCCAAGAGGAATGAGGAAGGATTAGAAATTAGCCTCAGAGTATTAAAAGATGATGCGAGTCACAAAAAATCATAAAATAAAAAACTTTTTAGCAAAAAATTCAACCGACGAAAAAGAACTAAAAAGTAAAAAAATCTTTTTACAAAAAAAATTCAACCGACTTCCATAAATAATACTAAAAAATGCAAAATAACTTTAATTTCGGAAGTCGGTGTTTCTAGTTTGCTTTCTTCGTTATTTGACACCAACTTCCGAAATTAAAGTTATTTTGCATTTTTTAGTATTATTTATGGAATTATTTATGGAAGTCGGTTGTATTTTTTTTGTAAAAAGTTTTTTTTTTAGTCGGTCATTCTTCCATACAAACGGAGTATGGTGATTATAGCCGATTATTAGGGCGATGTATGGGGACAAAAAATGTTAAAAATAATTTGGAAGTTATGAGATAGTTCGACATCGTTGGATACGATTTTGCGCTATTTGTCGAAATAAATTGATTAATTTTTTTGTTTTTTTATTACACCATCAAATAGTAAAGTAAAAAATAAAACGCTGTAAATATGGTATAATAAAGTGACACCAGCGTCTGTCGAACTGTGAACACTGTTCATCGTGTAAGATTTTATTGGTGTTAAAATGATTGAGCATCAGATTGAGCAGTATTATTTTAATCACCTTGCTGAAAACCGGCAACACCGATACAGCTCTATTGCCATTGGTGTCTTTACTGTCGCCGGATTTAAAAAGTGATATAACTTTACTGTATTTCATTATACATATCTGGAAAGACTCCTTGGCCCACACTCAAATTAAATATCAAAGCCAAGTATGGTGCTATGGTCTCAATTATGCATAGATGTGCATAATTTAATAGATATTCTCCATAGGTCTTCGGTTAATTTGATTTTGATTTGCCGGCAAGCCTTTAAGACTGTCATAGGGTTTATATTTTTGAATTGGAATTCAACGGACGGCCTGGAACGTTTGCTTTTAGTAATGCAACCGACCTAAGTTAGAGAGAGGCGCCATACGCCACGCGAAGTCTCCAATAAGAAATTCGTGTTCCGTATTCATATCAGTCTCATTATTAATAACTTTCCAAACTGCCTTTATTTTTTTTTGTGACTATTTGATCTTATTGCTTATATATATATATAGGCTTTGGCTACCTTGCAGGTTTTCCAAAAAAAAAAAAAAGAATATTTATTTACATATTTGTGAAAAGCTTCAGTGTTAATCTGATTATTAAATATCTATATGTACGTAGAAATGAAGAAGGCTCTACGTAGGTAATTAAAAATAAGTTTATATAAAATTTGATATTTTATGTCAATAAGCTCAATACTCAGACTTAAAAGGTTTATTTATTTTTTGCTTTAGTTCTTTTTCGTCGGTTAAATTTTCTGTTAAAAAGTTTTTTATTTTATTATTTTTTGTGGCTTGCGTCATCTTTTAATACTCTGAGGCTAATTTCTAATCCTTCATCATTCCTCTTGCCACTGAGCTGATGATGTAACCATCCTTCCTTGAGGTTCCCAAGATATTGACCAGTCGAGGTTACATCCAATATTATAGAGACGTCTCTTCTTCAAAGCATATTCTGTCACTAAAACCAGTTTTTATATCTAACTTCTATTGTTTAGGAAAGGTATGATTCCCATCATCAGCTAACTTTCATGATGTGATGATTCATAAAATTATGCAAATACCTGATTAAGTTATGAAAAGTAAACAAAAACAATATTCGTGCCCAATTTTCGAGGGTTTTCTCTTAATTTGATCAGGATTCCATCATCAGATCCTGTTTTCCTTATTATGAAAAGACCCTTGATGCATACCCTATCTAACAAAAAAAATTATCAAAATCGATTCATAAATAACTGAGTGAGGGCCGAACATACATACAGAAACACTATTTTCCCACAATTTTCGAATCGTTTCGAATCGATTTTAGGTCATCCTCGCACTACTAATTAGTAGTTATTATTGTTCTGTGAGGAAAATTCAGCCAGTTTATTCATTGGCTCTTGGGTATTTTTACTTCAAAACAATATTGACAACATTGCCTTCGTACCACGTTAATGACACATTTAATATTAATTTATGATAGTAGGCATTTCCTGTTGTTATATTTTTTTAATGTCAAAAAAGGTACGTATAAATTGGAAGAACCGAATCGATTAGTTAGGTAGGTACTTATCTTGCTTGATTGATAAGATTTAATCGATGGTAAAAAATGTGCCTGTAAGCATCGGCTAATGCTGGTATTATAGGGCTTAGATCTCGAGCAAACATGATGATCAATGTGATGCTCGACGCTCTCGTGACTGACAGGCACGACGGCCGACAATCAACAACCCTTCTTAGAAGGGTTAGCCGTTTATTTAGTCCTAGTGGAGCATGAACGTCTTGTCTGGGTAACTCTTTTTAATACTTAATTGATGGCGTTAACTATATTAAACGACGAAATATTTAAAGGGTAACCATTTTTAATATTTTAAGTTATCTTTAACTGAAAACTGACTGAATAACTATAATAATAATAATAATAATAGATTTGTTGGATAGACTATAAGAAGGCCTATGACTCAGTTCCTCATACATGGCTCATGAGGGTGCTAGAATTGTATAAAGTTGATTTAACTATATTAAACGACGAAATATTTAAAGGGTAACCATTTTTAATATTTTAAGTTATCTTTAACTGAAAACTGACTGAATAACTATAATAATAATAATAATAATAGATTTGTTGGATAGACTATAAGAAGGCCTATGACTCAGTTCCTCATACATGGCTCATGAGGGTGCTAGAATTGTATAAAGTTGATGCAACGCTACGCACCTTCCTGATGTCATGTATGGGGCAATGGAGGACGGTCCTTCGCTATCCAGGATGTCGACAAATCCAGAGGAATAGCGAACCGATAAGGATCGAGCGGGGTATATTCCAGGGTGACAGTTTGAGTTCGCTTTGGTTTTGCCTAGCCTTGAATCCTCTAAGCACACTGCTGGAGAATTCAGGACTAGGTTACCGGTTGAAGAGAGGTGGTCAGGTTATATCTCACCTGCTTTACATGGATGACTTGAAACTTTTTGCCCCCAACAATCTGCAACTGATGGAGCTACTCAAGGTAACTGAAACCTTCAGTAGTGCCATCAGGATGGAGTTTGGTGTGGACAAATGTGCAGTCATGCATGTAAAGCGAGGGGAGATTGTGGAATCCGTGGGAACTCAACTCTCGGATTCCATAAACCTGAGATCCCTCTCTCCAACCGAAACCTATAAGTATTTGGGTATGTCGGAAGCGTTAGGTATCAATGTTACTGACATGAAGCAATCGTTGAAGGAGCGCTTCTTTGGCCGCCTGAAGAAGGTATTTAATAGTCTTCTATCGGGCGGAAACAAGGTGCGCGCCTTCAACGGTTGGGTCATGCCGGTATTGATGTACTCTTTCGGCGTACTCAAATGGACTCAAACAGAACTTGACGCCCTGGATAGGCGTGTCCGTACACTGCTGACTGCATTTCGAATGCATCACCCACGTTCTTCAGTGATGAGACTGTATATCCCGCGGAAGTGTGGAGGCCGAGGCTTTTTAAATGCCAAAACCCTCCACAACCGCGAGGTATGCAGTCTAAGGGAATATTTTCTAGCTGCTGACGTGGGTATGCATCGAGATGTAGTGGCGGTGGACAAGGGCCTTACTCCACTCTCCTTGGCTAACGAGAACTGGCACAAACCTCTAGTGCTTGACACTAACGATCGCAGAGAAGTATGGCAGAGTAAGGAACTTCACGGACGCTTTTTCCGGGCCCTACATGGGCCCGATGTAGACCAACTAGCGTCCGTAGCCTGGCTGCGTGTCGGTGACCTCTTTGGGGAAACCGAAGGTTTTGTCTGTGCAATTATGGACGAAGTTATCATGACGAAAAACTACCGGAGATTTATTGTGAAGGACGGCACGGTTGACATATGTCGGGCATGTCATCGTCCGGGAGAATCAATCCGCCACATAATCTCTGGTTGTTCTCGTCTAGCTAACGGTGAATACTTGCATAGGCACAACCTTGTAGCCAGGATTATCCATCAGCAACTTACTCTGAAGTACTCTCTTGTGGAATCGGAAGTGCCGTACTACAGATATGCGCCCGACCCAGTTCTCGATAATGGTCATATCTCATTGTACTGGGATCGGTCCATCATCACTGACAGGACTATTGTAGCCAATAAGCCTGATATAGTGGTGGTGGACCGAATCGAGAGGCGTGCAATGATTGTTGACATTACCGTCCCACATGACGAGAACCTCGTGAAAGCCGAGAAAGATAAACAAATCAAGTATATTGACTTGGCTCGCGAGGTTGTCGACATGTGGGATGTGGACTCAGCGATCATTGTACCGATAGTCGTGTCAGCCAATGGCTTAATAGCCACGAGCCTCGATCAACACCTCAGGAGGCTCTCGTTAGGCGGCTGGATCAAGGGCTTGATTCAGAAAGCAGTACTTCTGGACACGGCTCGCATTGTCAGGCGGTTCCTCTCTCTGGAGCCCTGACCGCCGGTAGCTTGGACCCTGTTCCCGATACCGGTGGGCTACTATTTTTTATATTTTTAAATGTTTTTTATATATTCTTTTTTAAGAAATATTTAAAAATGTATTTAATATGTTTAAAAAATGAATAAACGAAATAATAATTTAATAATAATAATTTATTTCATAACCATAAATCGATACATTTTGTTTGTAATGGCGCCTCCTTTTAAGCAGATAATGCTTGTGTTAGAAGACGCCGCTCTCTCTTAATTACTTACATTTTGGTTTATTTATGTTATGCTATAATTATGTGTTGGCATGTGAGGTAGGAAAGGTGTGGTGGGGTGTGTGTAGAAGTGGTGTGGTGTGGTATGATGTGGCGTGTGTGGTATGATGTGGTGTGGTATGGTGTGATGTGATGTGATGTGATGTGAGGTGATGTGATGTGATGTGATGTGATGTGATGTGATGTGATGTGATGATATGTGGTGCGATGTGATGTAATAAGATGTGGGTGATGTGAGAGTGACTGACATTAGTTCATGTGTTGAAGGAGTGACTCTGTGTCTGTGTATGTAAATGGTTTTATCCAGTCTGCTAGTTTCTGTTTACATTCATGTAGTTTGTTAGGATAAATGAATATTTGTTTGTTTACCCTGTTATAAAGTCGAGCAGATCGATGTTGATATTGCATGGCCGCGAATTTCGTTCTAGTCGGTGGAATTTGTGCAATCAAGTCTTTCCGCCTTTTTGACATTATTTGTGGATCATATGCAAGAGTTTTATGTTTTTTTAGAACAGTGTATATGATATACAATTTCCTAACTGAAAGTAGACCACTAAGCTCGTATAACTTTTCAGTAGAATATCTGATCTTTTTAAAATACATAATTTTTATTAAGGATCGCTGTCCCCTTTCTAGAACGATAAATTTTGTTTTAGCCGCGCCACCCCATACAGGTATACAGTAAACTATAACAGATTGCGCAAGTGATATATAGATTTCATTTAGGAGATTTCTAGAACATTCACGTTTATGTTTTATATTTTTTGGAAGTATATGTCTTAGTGATTTGAAAATCCATCCCAGTTTCCTAAGTCTTGCAGTAATATGTTCAATATGGGAATACCAGGATAATTTTTGATCAATTATGATGCCTAAGTATTTTGTCTGCGAAACTTTCTCAATTATAGGGCACTTGCAATTTTTATCTGAGGTTGTATTACATGTGTGTATTTTAATGTTAAAGGGTTCATCTTGAGAATGATTAGAGATGGAAAAACATATATAGTTCGTTTTTGTTGTATTTAGTGACAGTAAATTATCTCTGAGCCAATTGGCGATTTGGATCATACCTAACTCAGCTTTGAGTTTTACATCATACCAGTTGTCTCCGGAAAAAACCACAGCAGTATCATCAGCATACGAAAAAATATTTGCGTTTTTTACATTTAGGTTACAGAGGTCATTTATATACGTAAGAAACATCGTAGGGCCTAAAACACTCCCCTGCGGTACGCCATATAGTACATCAGCATCATCACTAGTATAGGTTCCCATCTTAACCCTCTGCTTTCTGTTTGTTAAGTAATTTTTGAAAAAAATTAGTGGAATTCCCCTTATTCCAATTCCTTCCAGCTTTGCTACAAGGGTTGGAACAGAAACGGTGTCAAAAGCTTTTTTGATATCTAGGAATACCGTTATGCATTTCTTCCCTGCATCGAGATGTTCAGTTACCAGGGAGCTAAGAGCATCAATTGCATCCTCAGTAGATATACCCTGCCTAAATCCAAATTGCGAAGATGATATAATTTTGAATTTGTTCAAATAGTTAACAAGTCTCGTATTTGTTAGTTTTTCTACAATTTTAGATATAGCCGGTAAGACTGAAATAGGTCTATAATTATTGACATCGTCTCTGCTCCCCCCCTTGTGAACTGGAGTAATTATAGATTTTTTCAGTAGGGTTGGAAAGATACCAGAGTTGAAACAGAGATTAATCAGATGAGTAATGATGGGAACGACTTCTTTGTGACAGTACTTTAAAAAGCTAGTTGAGATATTATCCCATCCGGGGGCACTATTAGATTTCAATCCCATAAGGGTATTTTCTACTTCCTTGGCGTCAGTGTTTAAAAGCACAAAAGAATTATTCCGCATACTTGAATTGCAAGGTTGATAAAAGTGGGTATTGTTACTTTGAATTTGTTGTGCTAATTCCTTTCCAATATTGACAAAGTAGTCATTAACAAAGTTAACAGATTCTGTTGGAGACGGTTTAGCATTTAGTAATTCAGTGCTTTGGTTTTTATATTTATTTGTGTAGGTAATTGATTTTATATTTTTCCATAGTAGCTTTGTGTTTTTAATAGATTTAGTGATAAGTTCCCGTTCATATTTTCTTTTTAATTTTTTTATGAGATTATTACAATAGTTTCTGTATCGACAGAATGAAATTTTTAAAACTGTGTTGTATGGGTCGGCACGTAACGATTTTTGCATTTTGTTTCTATTTTTAATACAGCGTAATATTCCTTGAGTGATCCACGGCTTGATTATACGTTTGCTGTTGGGGATATTCGATGTTATGGTATTGTTAATGATACAGTCAGACAGTTTTTGTATGAGTAATTCAGTTAGAAGTTCGGGGTCATTACAAAACATTAATTCAGAAAGGTTTTTTTCTTGTAAATATTTTAGGGCTTGTTCAAAGTTTAATTTAGTAGTAGTTTTTTTTGGAGCAACTTTATTTTTTATTTTAGAAAGTGCTAGAAAAGTTGTATAGTGATCGGTAATTGTAGTATGCAATATAGCAATTGAGGCGGAAGTCTTTTTTTTATGAAGTCGTATCATGAAGTGATCCAGGCAGTTCCTATCTCTGGTAGGTAGTGAATGACCAGCTAGTATACCATAGGCAGATAACATACTGAGGTAGTTGTTTCGGTTCGTACATTCATGAGACGTTTCAGTTTCTTTAATCCTGATATTAATGTTAATGTCACCTGCTATTACGATATTTTTTTGTGAAGGTAATCTGTCTAAGAATTAACTATGTGCAACTTAATTTGAGTCATAATTATTTTATAGGTAATGATGCGCTAAAATAATTTAATGCACATGACTCAATAATTTTATAAAATCCAACTTAATGATTTGCTAATTAGGTCTGTCATTACAA
This sequence comes from Polia nebulosa, assembly GCA_951329385.1. Classification (NCBI taxonomy): domain Eukaryota; kingdom Metazoa; phylum Arthropoda; class Insecta; order Lepidoptera; family Noctuidae; genus Polia; species Polia nebulosa. The sequence goes on along the minus strand of OX589595.1, from coordinate 15,595,769 downwards.
TTTACATATTTTAAATCATGCAACAGCCAAACTTTCTAGGAATGCCTCTATATAATCAATATTATGATATTGCTGATTACGTTATCTATTTAACTATCTTGCCGACTTGGTCCAACGACCGTTCAGTTCACGCCTTAAAGGTCAGCGGTGAAAATGGCACGGACGCTAATTTCCTGATATTTCACGGCTTGTGAAAACGCTCAAGGCTTATTTGTTGTCAAGGCCTAGTCGTGAGAATGAAGATAATAGAGTATACATCATTTCAGTCTGTCTGTAAGCATTAGTAGGTATGAATGTATGTAATTATATAGTAAGTTATTAGTGTTATTATTACGTATCGCAAAGCGTAGATTTTAGTGGTTTTTTACCTATGGAAAGTACCTACATATATTTTAAGAAATAAAATTTCTGTTATATTGCTAATTGGACTGTTAGACCAGAGATTTATATCGCTTTTTGACTCCGAAAATTAACATTAGGCAAGAGATAAATAATTTCTTTACCGTTTCTAAAACGACAGACGCGAAATTAAGGAAAGTCCTGTGCGTTGCCGTTGCTATGTACCTATGTGTATCTGGTAGCAATAACATGATAGGAGAACTATGTTAAGTATTCTTCTATCTAATCTTAGACAGTGCAACCAATTCATCATAATATCAGCCGCCCGAGAGGCGCCTACTATGATGTTGAACATGACTGAACTAAGCTAGATGTTATATTCATACGAGTAGGTTCATGGCCTAACTAAAACAATAGTTTGAATACCAGCGCGTGATTCTGGTTCTGAATAATTATGCATAAATTAAAAAGCTGACTTACCTGTTAGTCGTAATAAAAGAAAGCGGAAACAGGTGAACACGTGTCATCATATTATCTAAATTAACTTGCTAGTGACTATTAACATGTTAGTTTTTAATAAAATAATAAATTTGCCAAACCCAGAAAAAAAAGGTTCTGTTCTAACCCACTACTGCTACAATAGGTAGGTAGGTACGTGAAATGTTTAGTAAAGATAAATCTATGTAACTATGTAGGTAAGTATGAAAATGTCACAGTGTGCGGATGTACGCACGGCTGAGCAGCCAGGAAGTGGATCAGCCCAGGGGCGCAGTCTCTCGTTAATATAAACGCGGCAAGTGACTACAGATACGCTTCGTCGCCGTATGTGTGCCTGTGCGATGGCCTACTACACGTGGGTCAAGGACCGGAGCGCGGTCATACCTGCAACGCATGCCTTGTCATGCAAGCATTTCGCACTTACACTGTCGCAATCCAATCAATGGGTACCTAGTGCGTTTTGCTAATGTGTTAAACAAATATTATTGAAGGTTAAAGCCAGAACACAGTTTACCACTCAACGTGCTGTACGTATCCTATTATCAACAATCTGATAAGTGATTCCTGATTAGTATACACATTCGATAGTTAATTAAATAAACTTGAATCGAGGTAAAAAACCATTGCAATTTAGAATATTTTATGTTTAGTTTATATCAATCGAAATACAATCAATGACATGCTCTGCAAGGCCCTATAAAGAATTTTGATTGCCACAAATCCAAGTTATTTACGCCCGAAAGAAAAAAAAATAGCTTTTGGTCACGCACCTTCTAAGTAAGGCGTGGTTAATTAGGTTAGTGGTATTATAATACTTAGTACATATAGTATAGTGTAGGTACCATTAAAGCTAACTGTGTAATTCTTTGGTTTCAGATTCTCTTTTGCACGCTGAATACTCACAAAGTGGATATGAAGAAACTTCTAGGCGGGCAAATAGGATTAGAAGATTTTATATTTGCACACAGAAAAGGACGACCTAAAGAAATAGAAATTGTTAAAACTGAAGATGCTTTGGGATTAACAATAACAGATAATGGTGCTGGATACGCTTTTATAAAGAGGATAAAGGAAGGCTCTATTGTAGCCAGAATACCACACATTGAGGTACGATTGTGTTTTGATTAGGCCTGCTGGCGCAAAAGAAACTTAAATCCCTAAATATGTTCAGCGTTAAACATGATAAAACATATTATCAACTTTGAATGAAATTGCACTTTTAAATTTCTTTTGCGTTCAATGTATTTAGTAATTTGTGGTACAAGTGGGCTAAAAAAAACAACTTTAACATTTATTCTACCTGAGTCACAGTTTTCATTTGACTAAATGTTTCAATTAAATGTGGACCAAAAAGCAGGAAGCTTCAAGATCAACTTATTTACTAGCCTTTATGAATTAAGGTCACGTTCAGTTATAACATGTACCTAGGTAATCAGAAAATATTGGAATGCGATTAGAACAACAAATCTATATACTCTTATCTTTTACATAGATAATTAAATATTTTGAATGTTAATAACCAAGCTATGGCTATGATACACCATAAATAACTCACTTAATAAATAAGTAGGTACCTACCTACTAAAATTACTTCTTATTCAATCATTTCAAATATAACAATATACATTTCCAGCGTCATACATAAGCAGCGTCATCTTCATATGACAAATGGTTATTTTGGAGAAAGGGACTCGGCTTTTCATGTGTCAAGGTCAGATTCTCTCCTCTTTCTTACACCCCATGGCGGGCCATGGACACACCTAAACCATGAAGTGGATTTATTTCTGAGATACCTGTACAGAGGATCTGCGAAATAAACACGCAATACAACTGTATTGCGTGTTGTAGCATGATTCTTAACTAAGAATCATGCTACATCTTATTTATTTATATGGTGGACTTAATTAACATTTTGTAAGCATAGCTCAACCCTGTCTGACCCCACGAAGCAGCAACACAAATATAACGATATCACTTTCATTGGGTTACCCTTACAATTCTTCTGGTAACCAAGTGAACCGAGTGAACGGCTAACCCATTAAAACTTTCAAAACCAGTATGGGTTTACTGACCCTTTCATGGAATATAGGTGATCCTTATTATGCAGTCACTGTTTAGATTGAACGGACAGCCGGGTAATTTAAGAAGTCGTTCACAGTACCTAAATGCTCAATTACACCTTCCGATTTCAAGGGACCCACTTTAGGAACAATCTAAGTAGGAAGCTAGCGATCACACTACACTAAATCGGAATCCTAAATCGGCAGTTTTTCCAACTTGTGTCCCTTGAAATCGGAAGGTGTAATTGTGCCTTAACACATAACGTAGCTAACCGCGATGGTCTTTGGTTTTACCGCACGTAATACTAAAAGAGATAGGTACAGTAAACATTACAATTTGTTTGTTATTCAGGCTGGTTTTCGTCGCAGAATAAAACGAGAACGAAGTTTCTTTTTCGATGTAGCGAAAAAGCGTGTACAATTGCTAAATCTGTGAGGCACCGGGCGCAACAAACGTCATTTGTCAACACGTCGAAACATACATAAAACGGAGATGTAATACATACGGCCAGACACACATTTTCAGTATTGGAGCCTTTTTTTTACTAAACGTTCTCTTATCCTACCAAATCAATTCATTTGCAGAGGAGTACCACAAGGATCCGTTCTTAAACCACCTACATAATTTTGGGAAAAAAAAAATCCCAGGCTTAAGTTCGATTTAACGGTGAACCATCTCGCCGTGCCCTGGTTCAGGCCATGGTACGGAGCGAGAGGGAATGGGAGGCCGTCTCCTCCTTCTGCGAAGCTGTAATGCTCGCGAAGAGGGAGGCGGCATACGTTAGGGAGACTCAACAACAGCCGAGTCGCCCTAGCGCCCCCAGCCGCGACCGCCGCAGGAGACGCCAGGGGCCGCGAGACGATCTCCGGCCACCGTAGACCCGGGCCTGCGGACGGCGAGTAGTGGGTAACTCGCCGTCCGATCAGCACCAGGCCCGAGAGTCGACGGCGCGTAGTGTTCCACGCGCGCCTCAAAGAGTTGTCAGCAATAGGGACGGGGCCTGCCACGGCCGATGCCTGCCCGGGGGTGGAGGATAAATTCGAAAGAGTTACCTCGCCCCTGGGCACTCAAGGCAGGCAGGAACAGGGGTGGGTTTTAGTCAGTAAGAGTCTGACACGCCCTTCCGCTCCACCCTAGAGCGGGAGAAGTCATAGGATGATTTCCCACCCCCCAAAAAAAAAAAAAAAAACGGTGAACCATCTCATATGATTGTGAACCTTTTTTAAAGGTTTCAATGTTCATATTCGTATAACCTATTGAATGTGAGTTAGCGTAAAGTAAAAGATCTTGCCCTAAGCGAGTTGTCCAGAATACTTACCTACATAATTAATAAATGTCCATGTTTAAGTTTGTTAAGAACATTAACAATTTATGCATTAGTGGCAGTAAATGTACATTACTCGGTGATATAAATAACATGAGGATATCAGAGACTTTTGGCCCGGACTAATTGATAATTAGAAATATGAATACATATACCTACGTTCGTAAAGTGTTGTATCCCGTCCCCAATTGCTCGTCTGCTATGCAGCTGGTAGGTACACTTTGCAATTTACAAATATGTATAGCCTTCTGTTTGTGACTTCCAAGGTTCCAACATTCGGGTAGAGTTAAAAATAGTTTTGCATCTTCTGGCTTCAAATAATGGCAATGCATTTTACTATATAATATAGTCAAACATACAGTCGTAAATATTTTATCAGATAAGGTGTGATGTCTTTGTAGACCTAAGAAGATAGTGTTGTATATCTTGATACCAATGCACGTAGCTTACGTATACCTACATTTTATTAGGTAGGTACTTGATTTAGAAACCGAACACCCAAAGCTTATCATTAAGCTATTATTATTTGATGGTATTATATACATAAATTGTGGGCGTCAATTCCTGTTACGAAATGATAGCTCGGTTTAAATCGCAATACAACGTGCGTTTGGTTCCTTGCGTAATAATAAGAGAGATTTCATATAGAGATGCTGACAGAAGTGTTTCCGACTGTGGTCAATGGCTTGTTAAGAAATTCACCGGAAATAACCGATTGTAGTATTAAACTTGTTCACTTTTAATTCAGGTTGGAGACCACATAGAGAAACTGAATGGAGAAAATATGGTCGGCAAAAGGCATTATGAAGTGGCTAAGATATTAAAAGATATTCCAAAGGGAACTACTTTTATGATTCGATTGGTAGAACCCCTGAAAAGTGGATTCGCAAGTATTGGGCCCAAGACAAGCGGTGCAAAATCTGGAAGAAAACAAAACTACGGTTCCGGCAAAGAAACACTGCGGTTTAAGGCCAATGGTCAGGCTACAATAGAAAATGATGTAAGTTATCATTTTGACCTACCTTCTACGAAAACACCTAAACATAATGTATTTCAGCTCAACAAACACATATAAAAATTCAATAATTCAGTCTGTTTATGATTCTATCATTCCAATACGTAGGTAGGTACCTACCTACCTGCTAGTACTAAATCTGATTTGTTTTAGTGATATTTATTGTTCTGTGATATTATAGTAGGTACATAGTTACTGTGTTGGACGATTTGCTTCGATGGATCTAATTTATAGGTTCGTAAAGGTAACAGCGCCAATAAATCTGGGTATAAAGAACAAAAGAAGAACCACCTTGACATCTAAAGAAAGGACAATTTTATTATTTGCCAGCTTTTATAACAAAACGCTCGAGGCCATCAAGTGACTAACGAACCATGTCCAAATAAAATATAAAAATGACTAATGTAGGCGAAGTTGTTTATTATAAAAGAAATCGATCAAAATCTATTTAAAGCACTTTTAGATGTATGTAGCTACAGCAAGAAAGGATTTCGTCATCATCTTGATATCACATTAGCAAGTTATAATGCGGAATCAAAGATGACGCAACTAGTTAACAATAGAATTGGAATCTAATTGAAACATAGGTAAACAGTGAACCTACTCATCTCTGAAGTCCCATTTCAAGTTGCAAAGTAATAATATGGCTTGCTTTATATGCCTAGGGGTAGCGGATAAATTCTGAAAATGAGTTACCGCACCCCTGGGCACACAGGCAGCGAAGGACAGGGGTGGGTTTTAGTCAGTAAGAGTCTGACACGCCCTCCCGCTCCACCCAGAGCGGGAGAAGTCATTGGATTATTTCCCAACCCCAACAAAAAATGGCTTGCTTTATCTCTTATTTTATTGACATGGCGTACCCATCTGAGATCTATATCACCAACCTTACAATAGTCATCTTGTAATAGCAAAGTAAAGTTAACAGACATTTAATTATATCTTATATTTTTTCAGCACGACGAAAAATCAAAAGCTGGCATCGAGAAAATCAACAGCTTATTGGAATCGTTCATGGGCATTAACGACTCCGAACTAGCATCGCAGATGTGGGATCTTGCCGAAGGGAAAGCCAACTCTATGCAACTAGCAGACGCCATCGATAATAGTGACTTACAAGAATTTGGATTCACCGACGAGTTCATTATTGAATTATGGGGTGTTATTACTGACGTTAGATCTGGTAGACTCAGCTAGAAACTGTTATATTTATTAAGATTAGGTAACACGAATGTTTATGTAGATAAAACTATCTAAACTATTAATTTTAGACTTGGAATAACGGTAAGCGACCTACTTTCGGGCGGCTGCATTCATTCAACATATTTTAAACTTTAATATAGCCGTTTCTGTTTTAATCTATGTGTGAGAATATTTTAGATGTTGGTAGACTGTGGTTCTGATATTATTAGATTTACTTGTACCACGAGTTCATAATCTTTGTTTATTCTTGGATCGAAGTAACATGAACGTAACCGGTCCGTTAAATGGAATAGTTGGAAGTTGCAGTTGCAGCCAAGTAAAACCAAAAAAACAAACATGAGTTTTATTAGTCCCGCAGTCCTGCTGCGCTACCCGCATCGTGGTGACCGGTACCTACACCTTTATAGCTATGTGTATTATTTTCACTCATTGTCACTAAATAACAGCGTTGATTGAATACTTAGTAAAAAAAAATGAGATTATTGTTAAAGATATTCTTTTTCTTTGAAGTTTTTAAAGTGAAAAACTTAACTTTGATTTACAAGACCAATATTATTTTTAAACTATAAAAACAAATGATAATTTTAAATAAGCACATAAATGAATTATTTTTACTATCTTATGATATGACAAAAGCGAGGCAAAGAAACAAAATGGTAACCCGCATCGTGGTGACCGGTACCTACACCTTTATAGCTATGTGTATTATTTTCACTCATTGTCACTAAATAACAGCGTTGATTGAATACTTAGTAAAAAAAAATGAGATTATTGTTAAAGATATTCTTTTTCTTTGAAGTTTTTAAAGTGAAAAACTTAACTTTGATTTACAAGACCAATATTATTTTTAAACTATAAAAACAAATGATAATTTTAAATAAGCACATAAATGAATTATTTTTACTATCTTATGATATGACAAAAGCGAGGCAAAGAAACAAAATGGTACCTGCTTCAATGCGCATTATCGCATTTATCACCAAATGCATAATTTTATTATTTAATGATTAAATATGTCATCATGATGTTGAAATTAAAATGTTAACTATGCAATGACTATTTTGCATAGAAAACCAAGTTTGAGATGGCAAATGAACTCGACGTCGTTACTTGTTCCAATAGAATGAAATCTATGTTTCATCAGTCTGACTGAATATCGTTAAATTCTAAAAGTAAAACTACCTAGGTAATAATAACTGCATGTACCTATATTATCATTATGTTTACGATTCATATCAGTCTGTGCTGTATATTTCTAAGGTGAGCTTAATTTTTTGATTATAGAGTTTTCAATTATCATAATCATTATTACTCAAGTAGAAACAAGGCAATTGTGGGTACAAATACAAAATAGAGTTTATTGCAAACTTAAAAAGATTTGGCGAGGCCATGTGATTTTAGAGTAAAATATTGATAAATCAATAATTGTTAATTTATATTACACACACATTAGCAATAGTTTTTAAGATGAAAATTCAATGTTTTAAGAATTAACGGTTTTGCTCGTTGAACTAAGACGTAACACGGTAATCTTGCCGCTATGATTGTCTTTTTACTTTATCTTGCTAAGTAAAGGCACAGGTGTGAACGTCTAAACTGTTCATACTTGTATGAAACTTTACTTAGCAAAGTTAAAGTAGGATCTAAGTTCAAAGCGCCAACCCATGAATATTTTGATGGTTTATTGGAAGTTCAGATTTTTGGAATATGTATAGGTACCTATGTATGAGTCTATGTGTGTGACCTGCACATTACATTCAGTGGCGCAATAAACATGATTGTACAAATAAAAGCTATTACGAGGCGATGGGTGCCGCAGATATACTAAAATAAATTTATCTGCCAAAGAAGGCGGCTCATTACAGAGCTGAGCTATTTTCCTGTATTATATAAGTAACTAGGCACTTCAGTTATAAACAGTGTAGTATCTATTGTCAACATCTAGGTGCTGTCTTTAAAATGACTTATTTTGTAGATATCGTTATCTGCAAGTAGAAAAGATATTAATGAACGAGTCATTCATTGAGTAGGTAGTTACGAGAGTAAATTATTAGGTAGTGTAGCATTAGCATTAATTTCGTAGTCTGTTCTAATGGAAAAAGAAATAAAAGAAACAAAGTTTGTTTTTTCAGTTATAGGCATTATTTTATTTTAATTATTATTATCGACGAATCCTCATCAAAGACATATTAAGAAACCATAGTAAAACCGCAGGAAACAACTGCCTAAATGACACGCCAATCTCGGTGGTGTAATTTCATCAAATATCATCATAATTAAAGAAAACAATAAATAAACTGAGTTCGTCTTGGTAAATTATCAATCTTGTTAAGATAGGTAGGTACCTACCCTAGGTACCAAATAAATTATAGCCTCCACTACACTACTCGCGAAGTTGAGCGAATACGATAGTGTAGAGGGGCACTTCGCTTCGCTTCGTGCAATCTCGCCTCGCCTCGGGCGACTTCCAGTCGTTGTCGGTTTTTGCGCCCGAGTCAAAGGACTCGAAGTGTCCCGAAGTTCGAACACGAAGCGTCTTACCACACTACTCGGCTCACTTCAGTTCGCGTTGAGACGTCATCAGCGCATGACGCATTCATCGTTCCGTCGTTCGCAGAACACGATATACAACTGATACGATGAGTGGTAGGTATACAGTGTACACAAGAACAAATTCTTTTGTTCCTCGAAACACTGATCAGGGCCAGTTATTTGGGACCCAAATAAGAGAGATCATGAACAAAAACACAAGAGTGAGTCAGACTCGCGCGCAAAGGGCTCTCAACAAATCATATTTTTTTCGTGTTTTTTTCTAAACTGCCTCCTCCTCTTCTTTTTTTAAACTGCTTCCTCCACCTCGGTTTACCGGTAATCTATAAGTAAATAACTACTTTCTGTATTTTTTTCAAAATTTTAGACCCAGTGGTTTCGGAGATAAAGGGGTCATTTTTTATGTATTTTCTTAAATAACTTTAAAACTATATATTTTAAAATTATGAAAAAAAAATACATTCGAGACCCTGACGATGTCCCCTTTCATTTGATATGTCGCACGGCACAGTTTGAAAATCTTTGTTTTTTAATTTTCTGATTTTCACCCCAAAAGTGGCCCCGACATTCCAAATTAATTTATTTAGTGTACACGTTTTAAACGTATAACGTGTACCCTAAATAAATTAATATATTATCATAACATTCGAGAGTATGTTATATAATGCGAGAGTACACATCGCAACGCAGCTGCCACTTGAACGTTATCCATGATAACTATCGTGCGGCCGTCGGGCGACTCAAAGAGAATATAATTTCGGGCGACTGAGCTCCTCGCGAAGTTGCACGAGTGTGTAGTCACGTACTTCGGACTTCGGTCAACTTCGGCGAGTACTTCGTCGAAGTAACTTCGCGAGTAGTGTAGTGGAGGCTTAAGAAATTGATTCCCGTCAACTTGGTATTTATTTGTATTATGCTATCTATGTATTATTTTTTGCATTTAATTGTAGATGTCGACAGCAAGATTAAAGTATCTAGGGGATATAAATATGTATAACTTTACAGGTATTTTCATATCATACTATTTTCAGATTAAAACGAATTCTATTGTGTTTACTTATTACTTACCTACCTATTTATAATTACTGAATGTGACCAGACTTATATCTACTAAGTAATAGTATTTTTGCAAAACAAATGCTTTTTCGATAATATACAACATTATGTACAGTCATTAGATAGATTTATTTTTGTATTAGAGACCCGTAACTATTAGATAGCTTCTAATAAGTATAAATGAATATAAATGTTATGGTACACATTATATAAAGAAAATAAAAATATTTTTCTGTATTTTGATATTATTATTATGTTTCCATTAGTATACTTAATACCCACGTATTTTAGAAGTGAGCAAACAAAAAAAAGACAGTAAACGAACATCCAGGGTAGCCCACGACTGCCCGGGGGTTGAGGATAAATTCGAAACAGAGTTACCTCGCCCCTGGGCACTAAGGGCAGGAAGGAACAGGGGTGGCTTTTAGTCAGTAAGAGTCTGACACGCCCTTCTGCTCCACCCAGAGCGGGAGAAGTCATTGGATGATTTCACATCCCACAAAAAAAAGGGTAGCCCGCGAAATTCAAATTTTCTTACGTTTGTTGCATTTTTCAGGTCAGTGTCTGGTTGTATCTTGGTCAAAACATGATTCGCGGCCGTAGCAAGTATGTATTTATAAAATTATAATTATAAAATCATTAATACAACTCTTTCAGTTAGAATTGATGTCTAATGTAGTACCTATTTCATGAAATCATGACATTTGGCATCAATTCTAACTGAGAGAGTAGGTACGTATTGAGGATTTTAATGATTACAGTTCTGTAAATATGTTGGTAGGTAAATTGAAGAAAACATGATTGTTGAAGTTGAATATGAAGAGTATGAGTCAGATTAAAGTAATAAAAAAAAGTTAAAACGACAGTTAAACTCAGTAACCCATATCAATAATCTTCATACTATTAAATAATTATTGTTCCTGAAAATAACGTCATAAAGGTTCGTGGAATAGGCCTACCATACCACCTTAAAAAAAACGCGCCGAGTACACTACCTCAGGTGGTGTGGAAATGTGTGCATATTATGTAGAACGTGATTCTTACAAGCGCAATATCTGGGAAATAGTGGGTCTTAGAGAAAAAATCATAGGGACCATTTTTATAGAGAATTTTAAGATCTACAACTTTGCTCTGAGGTACTTTTTCGATAAAACTTACCGTTTTCGAGAAAAATCCAGAAAACCTAAAATTTTGACCAAGGGCCCCGAATAAGTCCCTAAGCTCACATGGGACTGATGGGGACTTTTGACACTTTATTCCTTGTGGTAAACCTAAGGTCTCTCCGAAGATTTGGCTCTGTCGGAATTTTCTTTATTTCAATTGTCTAACTATAACTCTATAATACACTGTACAGTGAGTAGGTACTAGCACAGAATAACTAATAGTACTAACGTACTAGTGACCTATAAGTACTTATAAATGTTTCAAAGTAGAAGGTTTTTGAAGGTGTTTACCCCCACATTCGTAGTTTAAGTGTTACCTTACCAGTGATATGCTCGTTGGGTTTCACGTATGTCTTAGGTACCGGGTAGCTAAGGTACCTACTACTTACCCACATAGATAAATTAAAAGATAATGAAAAATTTGAGAAGTAAACTATTCAATTCAATAGTGACTCTTTGAAATCAGTGTGGATTGTCTGTTTACAATAACAATACACCAGTAACGTACCTAACCACCCGATGCTAAACAATAAAGAGTCTTGTCAGAAAGTGTCGGTTTCACAGTCGTGTCGTCGTCAAGTCGTGGAAATGTGCTAATGCACATTTCCACAAACCTGCTTGAATTTCTTTCACCGCAAAAAATGCAAATTAAAAGTCGTGGGTGCCAGAGGTGGATTAATGTCGTGAGCGCCCTCTAGGCAAGAACCTCATCGGCGCCCCTTTAGCGGCCATAATAGTATTATAAATTTTAAGTAGTCCTTAATAATAAACACTGATGACAGTAGTTGGCGTTTAATGTACCTACATGTGTGGTAGAAGTTACTCCAAGTTGGAGTGAGCATTTCTTTACTCCCAACTTGTAGTAAGCTCAACTACAGCTGCTGTTGTAGCGACCACATTTTTTTTTCTGTCTATACCTACACACACTAAAATAAATCTTCGAGCATATCAGAGAAGTATATGTATAATTTTATAGCTGTCATATTGGTAAAATTTTGCAATTACGTGTTATATACCCATAAACTTTTGAAACTTATGACAGTGAGTGAGTGAACATGAATAGGGAAGTTAGCTGTGAGACGAATTCAACACCAAGATCTCACATTTCGAAATAATGTTAATGTTAGTAATGTTCTTCTTTCTCTTTGAAATAAATGCTTTGAATTTTTTAAATTTTGAAAAATTTTAAAAATTCAAAGCATTTATTTATATTAAACCATTTACAGGCACTGCCAGAAAGATGAAGCTAATTACACATTCCAAGGCGTAGGTACATAGATCTCTGTGGAGTAGAACGTGCAAGAAACTCCATGGACACTTTTAAACCATGTTTTGTATTACAAAAATCCTGGTTACTTAAATGTCTTGTTGCTTCTAATTAATGAGAACTATGTTAAATAAACAATTTTAAAAAATGATTAAGGTGGAAGCTCCAGGATAGCCCGCGAAATTAAAATTTTCTTACGTTTTTTGCAATTTGCAAGTCAGTGTCAGGTGGTATCTTGGTCAAAATTTGATTCGCGGCCGTAGCAAGTATGTATGTACAGATTTATAACCATTAACATCATCAATACAACTTTCTCAGTTAGAATTGATGCCAAATGTAAGAATTTCATGAAATCATGACATTTGGCATCAATTCTAACTGAAAGAGTTGTATTTATGATTTTAATGATTACAGTCCTGTAAATACGTACTTGCTACGGCCGCGAATCAAATTTTGACGAAGACACAACCTGACACTGACCACCAAATTGCAAAAAACGCAAGGAAATTTGAATTTCGCGGGCAACCCGGCGCATCCACCTTAAAATAAGCCAGTGACAGTTGTGAGAGTCTCAACTGACGGCGCCCGTTCACGAACATGACGTGTGGATCAGCACCACTTAGCTTAGCTATATTGATTGAAGGGAACCGAGTGACCCAACACATGCACTACCATCAGGATACCTACCATGTTCTAATTAAAAAAGATTCAAAAGCAAGACATTTCTGTTTAGGTTCCTCAACTGCATCGTTTAAATTCATACCACGGCGTCCAAGGTCCAATCCGCTCAGCGGAATGAAAGATCGCAATTTTTGGCTGAGCCCGGAGCCGCATTTAGTGAAAAAGAGACAACGCTATTAATATCGAATAAGTTTGTTTGACTCACAATTTAGTGTCAGGCGCGTTAAGAACTGTGGTTCAGAAGCAAGTACTCTGTTTTAGAGACTTTCTATCGACTTTTGATATTCTGTCTAGGGGCTTGAGTTTGTAAGAGTTGGCAACACTGCCGATTTAGGATTCCGATTTAGGAGTCCTATTTAGGATAGTGTAATCGCTAGCTTCCTACTTCCTAGTTACCTTGTTCCTAATCGGAAGGTGTAATTGAGCCTTTACGTTAAATCTCGTGTTCGCCAATATGAAAGTTATGTCGCAGTTTTAATTTAATATAAAAAAATACATCAATAAGAAAAAAAAACTTATGTCTTTAGTTGACAAAATTTCCTATTACATAGTTACAAAGATATGAATAGTTGTCACTCAAAATATTGAGTTTCGAGACGAAAACGATTTTTATACTTATCTTTGTACAAGTCTTTTTTTTATACACTTGACTACACGCTGTATTTTTTTGGGCTTATTATATGTAGCAATACGGCTAACTGTGCGACGAAAAAGTGAACGTTTTAGGGTGTCCCCTGTTTGGGTAGCGCCTTAAGAGTAGCAGAGGTTGGAGTTACTATAGTTCGTTCTGTAAAAACATTCGACAAATTGAATGATTTGAAAAGGCTTAAAAATTTGCTGCTATTTGCATTAATTTCTAAAATATTACTATTGTTACGAGCTGGATATTTAACGAGATAAATTATTTTACACCGATTAATATATAACCAAATATATTTTACTAACTTGAACAATTTATTTACACAAACACTAATTCACTAATGATCACTATTCTCTTCGTAATTGCTTATATTCGCATCCGTTCGCATCCGTAGTCGAAAACAGATGTGACTCAGGCTGGCTGGACAAGTCTTCAAAATAGCTCGCATTTTATTAGGTCAATAGAGGACTTTATGTGACGGCTAAACACCCTTATTTCAGAATTTGTGACACTGCAGAATATTAGATAATCGATCGAAAACGTGTCCAGCTAGCTTGAAAAACCACTTTTCGCTGGTCTCTCAATCTCGGTAACGGAAGTGATTTTGACGACTTTTTGCTAACAACGCGTCACATTTTGTGACAGGTATCGAGTTAAAAGTTTTGTGATACGTACAGCGGTTTAGTAGAAAAACGCAAAAATCAGTGCAGCCAGCTTGAATTTAGGTATAAAACTTCTGACTGGCACTTCCGAATCTCAATAACAGGAGCGTTTTCGAATATGGATCCTTTACTAACATTTAGTGACGCAATGTGTGACAGTAATAACGTTTGGTTTATGGTGTCACATGTAAGGGTTTACGAGAAATCAATGAAAACTTAATGTCCAGCCAGCCTGAGTTCAAGCTGGCTAGACACATGTATATCCGCTGCCTGATTATCTACCGCCTTCGAAATATGTTCAAAACTTTGTGACGGGGACGATAATGGTAACCTGAATTTGTGACGAAGAAACTTTGAGTAGTTTCAAAGATATTGATCATTTAAATTTTCCCATACAAACATCCATTAATATTGTGAGGTGACCATAATTTTTATTTAAATATAGGACTTCTTTTTAATCGACTAATCGGCCGGTAGCAGCCACGCCGGCTTTGTATTTGATTTTCCCGTGGGAATAAAAGGTTTTCCCGCAGTAAAAAGCTTAAGTATGTGTTAATTCAAAATAATAATTGACTAAAAAAAGCCCACATTGTATAAGCAAAAGAGAGTCCACTTGTATTTCACGTTTAATTCATTATCATTGAAACGCTGTTTAGGTACAAATAAATAAATGTGATTTTATTTACAGCAAACATTATTTTTTCATTTAAATGCCTTCGAGCATTAGTTATTCTGACACAATATCTACCTATGTACTTACCATGAAAAACACCAATACATGCCTACTAAAAAGAGTAGGTATCTGCACGTAAATAGCCAATAACATTAAAAAATGACCCCCTCCCTTCCTAACTTCTACACTTTTGTCTTCTATCGATTTAAATACCTACAGTTGTTCGTGTAAGTATCACCAATATTCGGATTTTTGTTCATTAAAGAAAACACCTTAAAATATGCTTAATCCTACATAAAACCTACAATATTGGTAACCCTACTGCAGTGTTTGTATGGGAAAATTTAAATGATCAATATCTTTGAAACTACGCAAAGTTTCTCCGTCACAAATTCAGGTTAACATTATCGTCCCCGTCACAAGATTTTGAACATATTTCGAAGGCCGTAGATCATCAGGCAGCGGAGATACATGTGTCCAACTAGCTTGAACTCTGGCTGGCTAGACATTAAGCTTTCATTGATTTCTCGTAAATCCTTACATGTGACGCCATAAATCAAACGTTATTACTGTCACACTTTGCGCCACTAAATGTAAGTAACGGAACCATATAGGGAACGTGCACGGCGTTGTCTGTGCCATCTAGTGCAGTAAATTCGAAACTGTTACCCTTTAAAAACTTGTCATTGATATTTCCGTGTCATATATATAAACACACACGCATCATGCACACATGCAGCACGCGTAACGTAGACTGCCATCTATTGAGTGAAAACCGCAACTTGTACTGTAGAAATACTTGACATTGACATTTATGTGGCGCCATCTATAGTTCCTGCACGCTCCCTATTCGAAAACGCTCCGGTTATTGAGATTCAGAAGTGCCAGCCAGAAGTTTTACACGTAAATTCAAGCTAGCTTTTTTTTTTGTGGGGTGGGAAATCATCCAATGACTTCTCCCGCTCTGGGTGGAGCGGGAGGGCGTGTCAGACTCTTACTGACTAAAACCCACCCCTGTTCCTCCCTACCCTGAATGCCCAGGGGCGAGGTAACTCTTTCGAATTTATCCTCAACCCCCGGGCAGGCATCGGCCATGACGGGCCCCGTCCTGTTTGCTGACAACTCTTTGAGGCTCGCGTGGAACACTACGCGCCGTCGACTCTCGGGCCTGGTGCTGATCGGACGGTGAGCTACCCATTACTCGCCGTCCGCAGGACCGGAAATTCAAGCTGGCTGGTCACTGATTTTTGCATTTTTCTACTAAACCGCTGTACGTATCACAAAACTTTTAGCTCGATGCCTGTCACAAAAATCACTTCCGTTACCGAGATTGACAGACCCGCGAAAAGTGGTTTTCAAGCTGGCTGGACACGTTTTCGATCGATTATTTAAGATTCTGTAGCGTCACAAATTCTGAAATAAGGGTGTTTAGCCGTCACATAAAGTGCCCACATAAAGTGAGTGAAGTATTGACCTAGTTAAATGCGAGCTATTTTGAAGATTTGTCCAAACTGACTCACTCGCCGCCTGCCCTGCCTATTTATACGGTCATAGAAATTTCCAGAACATTTTCGAACTATCCTATGGTGGACTGTAGTTGATGTGTGTGGAGATGCCACTCAGCTGGTACCGGGATTGCAGGGATGAATAAAAGGCTTGATCCAAGAGATTCTTCCAGTTTATTCTTCTCTTCTTTATTCTTCCGCTGCTGGAGACCGACTGTGTCCCAGCTTTTTTTTTTTTTTTTTGTTTTACTTCTCGCAGTTCAACCTTTGTGGTTGTCGACTGCTTAAACGGTCATGCCCGTGACGGTTTTAATTATTATTAAAGCCTCCAACCTGGACTTATTACTTAAAACTACTAGCGACTACGCTAAGGGCACCCCCTTTGGGGTACGGACCTGGGCTTAGGGCGTCGCTGGGGGAGGGCAGCAAGGGACGGCTGAATCAGGTTGTGACTATTTGTGGACGAATTTTAAAATACAGCTCAGCGGTGCGTGCTGGCTTGAGCAAAGGGATTGGGTGGATTTTTGTGTCTTATGTCCCCTGTTGTGTTCGGACATGCCGCGCACGACAGGGGGTGTGTGCAGTGTCATGTTGCTCCGCGACGTGCCTATATTAACTTAGAACACGCCGCGTCACGGTGTGTGAGTCGGTGTCGTGTGTATGTGTCATACGGGCGGGCTTGAAACTATCGGCACAGCGGCGCGGGCTGGCTCTATCAAGGGACTGGTTGTTTGACTCTGAGTGGGGTCTCGCGACGGTCCCCGTCGGCGAGGACGGAAGGACGGTGGTCTGCGTCTTTTTAACGTGCTAGTTTCCCTACGGCTCTCTTGGAGCAGGGTTGTAGCGTCGTCGGGTGTGATTAAGGTGTGCCGGGGTCGGCTAATGTTGTAAATAAGGGAGGGATTGTATCGGCCGGCCGATACGATTAGGGGGTTTCTGTGTTTAGCAGCCTTTTCGAAGAAACGCTTGGCGAGGCGTTTCATGAACTGCTGGATGGTGGGGAGTCTGATATCCACATGCAGCTCTTCATTCCGAACAAAGTAGGGGGCTCCCACTACTTTGCGGAGGAAGCGGTTCTGCAGGGTCTGCATCTTGCGGAGGAGGTAGGGCTTGGCGTGTGCGAAGACAGCACAGGCGTAAGTCATGATGGGACGGATCACCGTGGTGAACAGCCGCAGTTTGCACCTGAGTGACAGTTTACTGCGGGCGGTCAACAAACTATGGAGTCTGCCTTGAGTGAAGTAGGCTCGCGAGCGAACCCTACTTATGTGCTTGGCAAATGTGAGATGTTCATCTAGGATGACTCCCAGGTATTTGGCTTGCTTCTCCCAGGAGATCGGCTTGCCATACATGGTGATCGGGCGGGGGGAAGAGATGAAGTGTCTCGGCCTCGAGTAGAGGACCGCCTGACACTTGTCTGGGTTAACTTCAATTCTCCATTTCCTGAACCATTTCCCCGGTGTAGTAAATGGCCGTGTCTTCAGCAAACAATGCTAACTCGGCCTTTTTACTCTTTGGGATATCGCTCGTAAATAGGGTGAATAGCAGGGGTGATAGCGGGGAGCCCTGAGGGACTCCTGCTCGGATGGGGTGGGGGGAGGAGAGTTCTCCCTCTATGCGATAGCGGAAGGTGCGGTCTGACAAAAAGTCTCGTAGGATGAGCACGAGCCTATCTGGTACTCCGATTTGGTACAGCTTATAAATTAAGCCGTTGTGCCAAACTTTGTCAAACGCCTTTGCTATGTCAAAGAACAAGACGCCCGTTATTTGTTTGCGCATGAAGCCGACGCTTATGTGCTCAACAATACGGTGGACTTGGTGGATGCACGAGTGTTCAGTTCTAAATCCAAACTGCTCGTTGGGTATCAGACTCTTGGCTTCGGCATAATCCTTGAGCCGCTTATAAATAAACCTTTCGTAGATTTTGCCGAGCGCATTAAGTAGGCTAATGGGACGGTAACTGGAGGGATTAGACTTGGGCTTGCCTAATTTGGGGATTCCAATTACAGTGGCCTGTTTCCATTTTTGGGGGAAAACGTTATTACTTAGTGCGCCATTGAAGATGGCGGTCATTAAAATAATAATTTGGGCGGGGAGGAGTTTGATTACTCTTGGTTATGCCTGTCCCAGCTTACAATTTACCCGACTTATATACAAAACAATGTAGGGCCTCTCATTTGCCAACCAATCACGATCGATTTTATTTCCACCAATCACAATAATGTAGGGCCTCTCATTGGCCAACCAATCACGATCGATATATTTCTACCAATCACAAAACAGCAGTACAAAATTAAAATATTTTACATGAACCTTAAGTACCGCGTTACATTACCGCAACGAGAGCCGCTACACTAACCTTAAGTACTGCGCTACTTTACCGTAGCGATAGACCATTTGCACGTTACCTTAAGTACGGTGCTACTGTACGGTAACGATAGATCACTTGTCTTTGCAACATGGTTTTTTATACATAATCGACTTAAATCTAATTGAGAACTATCCTAAACACTAATTACTCTAATTAGAAGTCACTTTAATCAGTCTTTTTGTCCGATAATACGCATATTCACTCTATTACATGGTCACAAGTTCGGCGTCCGTAACAAATCCTGTAGTGGAATATTCTAGAAACATCTTTGAACTTCTACACAGTACCACAATGGAATGTTCTCGAACGTTGTGGAAACTTCGACCACATTCTCGAACGTTCCAGTGTAATACGGTTGACGTAACACTGCACCCTCCTTAGAAATGCTCGTCCCGAGCATCGTTAGTCCCGCAGTATCGCGCCAATCGGTCTACATAGACAATCTTAGGCGCACCTTGTGGACCCTTGAAGTATTCGGTAGGTAACATCGTTGATCCTGGTCACGATTCGGTATGGTTCATCCCATTTTGCTTGTAATTTAGGTGACTTCCCTTTGCTGCTCACTGGGTTATGCAACCACACCAGTGAACCCTCGTCAAAACCTCTATTGTTTGCCTTCCGGTCGTATCGGGTCTTCATCTTATCAGACATTTGTTGGCCGGATTGTCTGATATGCTCATATACATCATTCAACTTGTTACGCAAGTCATTGGCATAATCAGTTACCTATAGTGCGTGGGACATCAAGGGGGGTTACGGTGATTAAGTCTGCACCCTTTGCCTGCTTTCCACAACTTTTGCCAGATATCTCTCCAACGTTTTTTTTTTTTTTTTTTTTGGCGGGTGGGAAATCATCCTATGACTTCTTCCGCTCTAGGGTGGAGCGGAAGGGTGTCAGACTCTTACTGACTAAAACCCACCCCTGTTCCTCCCTGCCTCGAGTGTCCGGGGGCGAGGTAACTCTTTCGAATTTATCCTCCACCCCCGGGCAATATCTCTTCAACGTTTGGTTGAAGCGTTCTACCATTCCATCAGATTGTGGAAGTGGTTAAGTTAAGTGGTTCTGGTCTTGTGAGTACCCATCATTCGACAAGTCTCCTGGAATACTTGTGATTCAAAATTCCTCCCTTGGTCGCTATGAATTTCCAAAGGTCTTGCAACGTCTATCCGTTTCCAGGGGGCTCCCGTTGTATACATCGCGTCAAGCCCCTCATTAGCAGACGCAATTATGAACCTATTGTTGCGTTACCTTATGGTAACGCGAGGGGCCTGACGCGTTAAAGCACCTCTGCTGCGTGTCTGGGGTCGTTTCACAGCCGCACAACTGGTACATTTGCAACACCAGTCATCAACATCCTCTCGACAGTGAATCCAGTGAAATCGCTCTCGTATCTTCAATAGAGTTCTTTTTATCTCCTCGAGAATTTTCCCATTTACAGCACAAGACTTCATCATGGATTTGGGACTAACACATACAGCCATTTCTTCTGTCCTACCTACCGTAGTGCAGTTCACGAAAGTACGACTCTGACACCAGCCTTCGCGAACTTTGAAACAGAATTATGATTACCTTCAGGCAAGTTGACCACGCACCACACCGTGGTTTGTGAGCTTGTCCCGAGGCGAGGCGAATACGTTACGATTCCGATTAGTGTACGTTGCAGTAAAGAGTTTCATACAAAGAATACGCACGGCTCGAGTTGATACGGTGACGAATGACGATCCCTTTCCGAGTTGATATGTGTGCTATGACATAAAGACGTATAAAACACCTCACAATTTAACGCTTGTATTAATTAAATATTATAAATCTCGTTAAACATGAATATCAAGATTTAGGTGTGTTTGTACCTATCTTGTCTTGAATGTCTCCGAGCCCCCTGTTGACCTCGAGATAGTGAGACAAACAACTGCTAAATCTCATCAGTCAGTGTCTTTATCTCCTTTATCGTGGTTGGTAACACAGCACTTGCACAACTTAAAAAAACAACACAGTCGCTTTCTTTTGAGCAGCTCAAGTTTATTTAATTTAATTACTTACAAATTGCTTACAAAACTAATATTTAGGTACAGAAAGTTAGTGAACAAATTAAATAGAGTGAACGGAACGTGTTTTTGAACGTGACATCAGCCGTTTTTATAATTAGATTTTTAACTGTGATAATTAAATGATTTAAGTGGTTGTTATCAAATATAATTTTTATTTTAGTACCTACTAATACCATGGCGGCGACAGTGTTAGGAAGGTTTTTTGTGATAAAATCGAATGGATATTCAAATAAGAAGTTGTACACTATCGCAAAGGTATGTAAATAAACCACGGAAAGCCCTAAATTTTTTTCAATTTAAGTACCTACAGTGAATTTCCTTTTTACAGAAATCTTCCCATTTTGCAGATATTAACATGTGCCAACTTCAGCACAGTAATTCGCACAAACAAAATATACGAGAGCGCCAATGAAGCTGTCAGCGACATACAGGATGGTTCCAAACTGTTGGTGGGTGGCTTTGGACTTTGCGGGATACCAGAAAATCTCATAGTAGCCGTAAACAACAAACGAGTTTCAGGACTTACTGTGGTCTCCAACAACGCAGGTAGAATAAATTTCAATACATTAATTTTGTTATTATTGCGTTTATACTGCAATGCTCATTTAGTTGTTAAGCAGATAAGAAGTAGGGACCTATTTTGATTCTTTAAATATGTTCAAAGGCGTGGAAGACTTTGGTCTTGGAGTTTTATTAAAGAGTAAACAAGTGAAAAGGATGATCTCATCGTATGTTGGTGAGAATGCTGAATTTGAAAGACAATTCCTGAGTGGAGAACTAGAGGTACCTGCATTAATTAAGATTTTATTGTATTATTATGATGCTTGGATAAGTAACAATGAAGTTTTTCTATGTTTTCAGGTTGAACTGACACCACAAGGGACACTGGCAGAGCGCATTCGAGCGGGCGGTGCCGGTATCCCAGCATTCTTCACTCCAACTGGTTTTGGTACTCTTATACATGAAGGTGGATCACCAATTAAATATACTAAAAACGGAAAGGTAAGGTATATTCCTAATAAAAAAAACAATAAATATTTTTAAATACTTAACATTGACTGTGTTCTTGGTTTTCAATATTTGCTGGTATAAAGTAAAAATCTTCTGACCAAAAACTTAACATTCAGATTGACATCCCAAGTGCAGCAAGACATGAACAACAGTTCAATGGAAAGGACTACATCATGGAAGAAGCCATTACTGGGGACTTTGCACTTGTCAAAGCATGGAAAGCAGACAGACACGGCAACTTGATATTTAAGAAGAGTGCTCGCAACTTCAATCCTGCAATGTGCAGAGCTGCCAGAATAACCATTGCAGAGGTGGAAGAAATCGTAGATGAAATAGACCCAGACTTTGTACATGTTCCATCAATATATGTACACAGAGTTATTAGAGGAGAAAAGTATGAAAAGCGAATTGAAAGAAGGACAGTGAGCAAGCCAGCACAGCAAGGAAAGGCATCAGATTCAATGAGGGAGAGGATAATTAGAAGAGCTGCTATGGAATTCAAGGATGGAATGTATGCAAATCTTGGAATTGGTAAGGCATATCATTCTATCAAAGCATGGCAGTGTCCTCACTCTAAATATTGGTGATTCATCTGTATTTTTTTTCAGGTATGCCCATGTTGGCAAGTAATTACATCCCACAGAATGTAAAGGTGCTCCTGCAGTCAGAAAATGGTATTCTGGGTCTGGGCCCTTTCCCAACAGAAGAAAACGTTGACCCTGATCTTATTAATGCAGGCAAAGAAACTGTCACTGTTCTACCTGGTAGGTGGTATATTAAAAAAAGTTTTTTTTTATACTGATAAGATCAAGACATTTTGATTAACTGGATTTTTTAATGGTTTTTCCAGGGTCATCATTCTTTTCGTCAGACGACAGTTTTGGTATGATTCGCGGAGGTCACATTGACTTGACAATTCTTGGTGCCATGCAAGTTTCTCGTTACGGTGATTTAGCTAACTGGATGATTCCCGTAAGTTTAACAAATTATACTCACTACATATTTCACACTTCCTCAAGTATTGACTTTATAATTGTGTATTTAAAGTTGATTTTTAAGTGACTGTTTGTATTAAAAAGGCCCTAAAAATAGATCATGTTCATGAATAGTAAAAAGTGTTGATCCAAAATTTTATAATTGTCTCATAGTCTAAATTGAAATATAACAAGTTTTTCTTATTTTAGGGTAAAATGGTAAAAGGCATGGGTGGAGCAATGGACTTAGTATCAGCACCGAGGACCAAGGTTGTGGTGACTATGGAACACACAGCTAAAAATGGATCTCACAAAATTCTACCAGAATGCACACTCCCACTGACTGGAAAGAATTGCGTTGACATGATTATTACAGAAAAGGTAACTAAGAACTTGAAAATAATGCGTCACAATATTCTTTTTAGTAGTCTGTAGTGCCCCGCTGCTGGGCAAAGGCCTCCTCATATACTTCCAGACACTCTTCTTGTGCCACCTCAAATCAGCCTTCGCGGTGCGCGTCCAATTCATCTCGCCACCGCTCATTGGGCCGCCCTCGGCGACGCCGTCCATCCTCTAGCACCCATTGCGTGGAGAATTGCCCAACGCTCATGATGCATGTTTCCTACGTGACCCGCCCAATCCCATTTTAATAATAAAGTTTATTTGGAACAACTTCAATTTACAATTAACAATTAACAAATACATTGCTCCAGACTTCCCGAAGAATGTTAATTAATTAATTGAAGATTTTAAGTACAAAAAAAATGAAAAAAGGAATAAAAAGAAGAATATATTATATGTGGAGGTTCCTACGTAATATAAAAATAGTTTATGATACCATAAGTTGCTCAGTTTCTTCATAGGACAGGGATTTAAGCCAATCCGTCACTTTCCTTTCCTCCATTTGAGCCTGACAGCCTTTTTAACCACGTTTATAATTCTGGTTTTGGAGCGCAGTGTGGTGTTCCGTACTCTAACTATTCTTTTTAAACCCAGATTATGGTATTTCATTGTTCTTTGGCACACACCAAGGCAGAAGTTATAAAAATTTTGAAAATATTAATATCAATAACATTGCCTTTTGTGGGTTAATTTTTTTAAATATATTTCAGTGTGTATTTGAAGTTGACAAAGAAAAAGGATTAACTTTGACCGAACTGGCGGATGGAGTGACCGTAGAAGAGGTCTTGGTAAGCACGGGCTGCGAAATCAACGTCGCTGAAAAAATAAAGAAAATGGGCGATGTCACTCAACCTCAGAAAGATTCTGAATAGGATTTTCAAGTACTTAACTGAAAATTAAATACTGAATGGATTTCCAAGTGCCTTATTGCAAGTTATTATATTTACTTACTGTTATTATTAAGTAATCTTGCCAACAAAATGTTTATATGTATACTTGTACGACTAGACATACTCAAGTAGAAACTTATAAAATAAGTACTAAAATTTTGCATAGATCTTAAAATCATCAAGCACAACAATATTATGAAGCACATAAAAGTAAATATCACAATCTATTTTAAGTAATTAAAATTAACTAGCTGCACCTCGCGGTTTTACCCACGTAGATCGGGATAAAAAGTAGCCTATATGTTAATCCAGGGTATATGCTATCTTCATACAAAATTTCATCCAAATCGGTCCAGCCGTTTGTGCGTGAAGAAGTAACAAACACACACAAACTTTCGCCTGTATACTATTGCATTTTACTGGCAGGTAGCTGACTATATAAGGAGCAACTTAGGCTAAAAAAAAAATCCACGTGGGCGCAGCCGCTGGCTAAAGCTAGTGTGTAAATATTTTTAACTCTAAAGTACCAAAATCAAAGGCAAAAGTTATTCAAAATTGCAAGACATGACTGGTGGTTGCCAGCTTTGTTGCCAGATATTTAACAGATTTTTTTATTATTCATCTTTACATTCCGATTGCATATTTTTTTACGACTTCATTTGAGACTAAAATAGAATTGGTAAGCCTACCAATTTTATTGTAGTCTCAAAAGAAGTCTTATTTTCTCTTAGGTACGTAATGACCATTATGGTCAGATTATGAATGAAGTATGCAATTTATCAAAATATTTTTTTTATGTTTTATTTTCGACTAAGTATTCCGTACTTACCTAGAAGGTCTTGTGTCCCTAATTTTTATATTGTTATTCAAATTGTTATAATTTCTATAAGTTTAATTAAATATAAACGAACGTACGAGTATAACGTAAACTGTTGCATATTATTTCTAAGTTGAAGTCGAGTTCAAGTGTTCTAATCTCTGGTTACATTAAGCTGGGTCCAGATATGTTCTTTTGTCTGTACCGTTCCTCCGTATCGTAACAGCGTCGCGATCCAAGAACGTTAGTGTGGACGCCCGTTCGGTACGGTAAGGTGGTACGGCGTCTTGATACGGTAACAGGTATCGCGAGTCGGTTTTTTCAGCCCGTTCAAAGGCGATACGATACGGTACGCGTGAGTATGGACGCGATTCACGCGATCGCGGCATGCGCAGGTCGTGCCCTCTGACACTGGCCGAATACGCAACTAATTTAAGAATGCAGTGGGATTACGATAATATCGTGAAGTTTATCGATGGATATAGAGCCAGGGAAGTTCTGTGGGATCCCGGAAACAAGAACTATTTTAATAAAAATATAAAGCAAGAGGCATGGGAGGAACTGTCTATTGAAATGGAGTACGGTGTCAAGTCAACGAAATGAAGAAGATGGATCCTTTTTTGATGTGACAACGTCTTATAAATTGGTTTGCCGGGTGACACTTCAAGAAACTGCGTTACGCTCCGCTCACGTTATGCGCTCACAATGAGAGCGAGTGAGAGGCACGCGTCCCTTCCACTCGGGCATGGTTAGCCCGCCTAAGAGCGAGAGAGATAGACATAAAAAGTGAAAGGCACGCGTCCCTTCCACTCGAGCACAGTTAGCCCGCCTAAGAGCGAGAGAGACAGAGCGAGAGAGAGAGAGTGAGAGAGATAGGCATACACACCGGTTCATGTCTTGCGCTTCTATTTCGCTTAGGCGCCTGCATACAATTGTTACTATTATTTCATCCTTCTTCCTACTATACGAATGAATATTCACATTAAAATTATTTTACCACTCAAAGTCGTTGTCACGTAAAACTTTCGCCCGTATACCGACTTTACAGGCAACCAATTTTTTTTTAACCGACTTTCGAAAAAGGAGGAGGTTCTTAGTTCGACTGTATGTATATATATTTTTTTTATGTATGTCCGCCGATTTCTCCGTCAGTTGCGGACCGATTTTCAAAATTCTTTTTTTATCAGAAAGAATATTCTCCCGAGGTGGTCCCATATAAATTTTATCGAAATTGCTTTAGCGCTTTTTGAGAAACTGAACAAAAACCGAAAAATACGTTTACCTCGATGACGTTTTGGTGTTCTCCAAATGTTTAAATTCCACGTTCCATGTTATTGGGGTTTTTAGTTCTGTGGTATAACAACTAAAAAGTGAAAATTAAAAATAAAAATTGCAAAAAAAAACAACTGACTTCCAAAATAAAATACACTAAAAATTAAAAAATAACTTTAATTTCGGAAGTCGGTGTCAAATAACGAAGAAGTAAATACACCGACTTCCGAAATTAAAGTTATTTTTTAATTTTTAGTGTATTTTTTTTTTGGAAGTCGGTTGTTTTTTTTTGTGTGCTGAAATTTTAAATCTCTCATTAAAGCTTTTCCGCTTTTGCTTCTCTGTTTTTGAACAATATACGAGGGCGGGTCAATAGTCCGTGACTTTTGGAATAAAACAGATTTTTTGATAAATAAATCATTTTATTTTTCAACGTAGTCTCCCTTGAGCTCTATACACACTTTGTCCAACGCTTCTCCAATATTTTTATCCCTTCCAAAAAATATGATTTGTCGAGGTCCTCAAAATAGGCCTTTGTTTGCGAGATGACTTCATCATTGGAGTCAAATCTTTTTCCACCAAGCCATTTCTTCAGGTTTGGGAACAAGAAGTAGTCACTCGGAGCCAAATCTGGAGAATAGGGCGGATGAGGGAGCAATTCATAGCCCAATTCATGGATTTTTGCCATGGCAACTGCACATGTGTGCACCCTTGCATTGTCTTGGTGGAAAAGAACTTTTTTCTTGGCCAAATGAGGTCGGTTTTTTTTCAAATCGTCATTGAATCGGTCCAATAAGTTGGCATAATATTTCCCATTGATTGTTCTTCCCTTTTGAAGGTAGTCAATGTGAATTATCCCGCGTGCATCCCAAAAAACAGTCGCCAGAACTTTATTGGCTGACAAACCCGCCTCGGCCTTCTTTGGCGCCGATTCACCCTTAGAAACCCACTGTTTTGACTGTTGTTTGGTCTCTGGTGTGTTGTGATGGATCCATGTTTCGTCCACGGTTACAAAACGGCGCAAAAACTCCTCCATATTGCGATTAAACAACGCCAAACCTTCCTGTGAAGTTGTTACACGAATGCGTTTGTGGTCGACTGTGAGCAAACGCGGCACCCATCTTGCGGAAAGCTTTCTCATGCCCAAGTGATCATTCAAAATTGAAACCACTGAGCCATGCGAGATCCCTACGGCTTCCACAATCTCTTGCACTTTCAATCTTATCTTCGGTCGGCCAACACCACATCGTGAATTTTTTCGATTGTTTCGGGTGAAGAGACCTCAACTGGGCGTCCAAGACGTTCGGCATCTTCAGTGCTTGTACGGCCACAACGAAATTCAGTAAACCACTTTTTTACCATTGAAATCGATGGTGCAGAGTCCCTATAGTATTTATCAAGCTTAGCCTTGGTCTCGGTAATGGTTTTTTTTCGCAAAAAATAATGCTTAATAAGCACACGAAATTCACTTTTTTCCATTTTTTCCTCAAATTACTGGGTAGTCTGATAAAGATAGCTGTCAAACACAAACTAACTGACGCAGCAAGTTCAAATTTTGACAGGAGTCAACTGACAGATGCCTGTTGACAGGAGTAGTGTTGCTTTTTCAGTAAAGAGGTCAGAAATTCAAAAAGTCACGGACTTATTGACCCGCCCTTGTATTATAGCATCCACCAACGTCGCCATTTTTGTTGTATTTTTTTCGTTATAACCTCGTAAGGCCCAATGTACAATGTATTGAACAAAGTAACATGTAGTATTCCGGCCCAGATCTAAAAACAAAATCTTCTCCTAAACGCCCAATGTACAGCTTGGCAAAAAAGAGTGTGGAATAAATGAGGTCGCCAGTATCTTTGTGGCAACCTGGAATACTACGATTCAACAGTTTTTGATACTTGTTATTTTTGGGGATATGATCCCAATCCCAAGTGGGTGGTTCAGTCCCTCGGACGCTACGCAAACACCATGGAAGCCTTCAATGTCCCGTATTTTTTTTAGTTTCCACTGTCACCCTGTCAGACTCTTTTTTGCCAAGCTGTACATTACAATGTACATTTATTTTAAATGCATGTTTCTTTTAAATTTTCGCGCCAACTGTCATTTGGCGTGAATGGTATGACTGGTTGTTACTTTGGGAGGAATTTTGACAGCAGACATTTGGGAGAAATTCTTAATTAAGCAATCTGCCAAAATCTGATATGTTTGCCACTAAGCCGCCGATTCAGGAAACACGTGAGTAATAATCTTAATTTATTATTATTATTATTTTTTAATATGGTAAATTGTATTAATTTTCAACAGACTATAACTACAATATATATTATACTAAACTAATAAATAACTTAATAAATAAAATATTTACAAGCGGCATAAAAGATCCGGTAGGAGTACAGCTCATTGGGCATCAAAAAATTCGTCCACATCGCTGTCAATGGGAAAAGTGCCCAGAACGCTGGCAGCATTGCCACGTTGAATGGCAATGCTGATTCGTTGGCCGAAAAAAAGGCCAGCCCTCTGGTCACGTGAAGAGTCGACTAAATGTTTGCTGATGTCACGGAAAACTCGATGTGCACTCGGACCCTATGGCCCTAGTGTTTCAACCCCAAACGGCTCAAACATATAACTCCCAATAAGGTTGTTATATTTGCGCCGTTTGAGGTTTTCTGCACTTGTAGCAGCCGCCCCAGCACAGCCCGCCGTGCTAAGAAGATGATATGGCGCAAGGGTGTTGACACATGTGTTGTGATTTATGATTATGTTGCATCCCACACCAAAGGCCTACCCATCTTCCAAGGCATTATGGTCATCCCGTCGGGCCTCTTTCCATCGTGACGTGCCAGGCCATGAGGTTCTAAAACGGCTGACACACCGGCGGAGACAAGAGCCCGACGAATGAAGTCGTTAATGCTGGCGTGCCTTACTGCAGGATAGGCCATGGTGTCCGAGATGGTCGACTGCTTCACCACATTGGCAACGATGTGGAGCTCCGCAAAAAGCACCCAGACGCAGACATGTAGCGATCCGGAAGGTGGTGTCACTCAGCATAGTACCTATGTTGGGTGACGGTAGTGCCTGTAGCCAGAGGCCTGACTCCCATTCACCCACAGCCAGCAGGCGGGCACGCTCAGCAGTATTGGTTGACGTATTTAAGAGATTATTCCGTACCAAACTACAGAGCGGCTCGTCCCACTGCCTCTGGGAGAACGGGTTCTCGGGCAACGCCGTGTCCGGGCAAGCCAAGCGTTCATTGCATCGGTCAAGCACGGCACTTCACAGTTAACCAGTGATGAAGTCAAAATTCTTTTGGTTAACTTTTCAGTGCTGTGGACCGAGAACAGGAACGCCGGTAGGCTTATACTAGAAATTTTGCGGATGCCGAGCCCACCAAAACGAATAGGTAGTGTGGTTTGCAGCCACGCTCGGTCATCCAAGGCCACATTTGAAATGGTTGTAAGAGTGCATCGAATAATTTCATCAATTTTGTCCAGGAGATGTGAATGCTTCCATAAAGGGAAAGAGCGGAGAAAATATATAAAATTTGGTCCAAAACAGCAATATCTAATTAGGGTGAATGCCGAATGTAAATTTATTTTTGTGTCTGTCCGAAATATCATTAAAATGATTAATTTTTTCGTCAATGAATGGAGAAAAACTTTCTTCCAAAATAGGGGAACCTAGGAGGTGCAGTGAACTTTTTTCTAAAGTTTTCATTTCTGGTGCAATTGTATTGAATTTATGAAGGGTCGTTTGTCTTTCGGTATTGTCACAAAGAATAATTTCACACTTCGAGCGGTTAAGGTCAAGTCCGATGGATTGAAAATGATTCTTCAGGAATTGAAAGTCTTTTAATACGGTATCGACGTCACCTCCTAATGTTCCATCATCCAAATACCATACGTTAAATTTTGAATTTAGTTGTTGAATGACTGGATGAATAGCCAAACTGAAAATGACTGGCCCGAGAGGGTCACCTTGCTGGCATCCAACTGCAGATCCTAAAAGCTGTTTTTTATATAATAATTTTGCTTTTTTGCCTGTAACATTGCCAAATAAAACCGAAAATTCCTGGTAGTTCTTTTTTTGCCTCGGCCAACAAAGTGTCCCTGTTGACAGAGTTGAAAGCGTTCTTAATGTCAACCTTGAGAATGACCTCACCCTTTTCAGAATTTAAAAAGGAAGATAGTGCATGTACGGCAGCCTCACAGCCCCCTCTGGAGCCAAAGCCAAGCTGTAGGGGGTGGAATTTTTTTGTAAGTCTGTCACTGTACAGTTTACAACAAATTTTGGCTGCCATAAGCCTGTAGGTGCACCCGACGGCAATGGGACGAATGCCGCCGTCCCTCTTGCGCAGGGCACATAGGTTGGCCCCGTACAAGACACATCGACGACGGCATCGTTCACGCCGCCGGAGAGCATTAGGTTGACTAGTGCCGCAAGCTCCTTCAAAAGCGACTCACCAGCATCCCCGGCGCCTGAACTCAATAGGTCCTTTAAGTGTTGCGGAGTCAGGCCGTCGAGGCCGCCGGCGGAACCGCTTCGAAAGGAGCCCACGGCAGCAAGCAATTGGGGGGCTGAAATGTTAAATACACATGAATCCGGAACGGGGGTCTCAGGGGGGTCGGGGAAAGTGAGATCATCCGCAGGCGCTGGATGTTTATTCTCCAAGGCTGAGATTGTTTCTGGAGAGTAAGGCGCCACCACATCACTGCTGAATAATAGCCTGGCCGCTCCCCTAATGTCACCTACACTTATTTTGGATTCCACATGCGAACATAGGCTTTTCTGTGAACGGTTATTAAATGGTGGTAATTTCGGATCTAAAATTATGGTCGAAATATTACAATTTTCTTTAATTTGATTTCTTATAAAGTTTTTTTAGTTGCCAAATCGTTTTGAACGTGCAGAATTCTGTAGGGGAAGGTGAGCAATTGCTCCCAGGCACTTACCGAGTTCTCTTGGGTCGCAAGACGGACGCATCCTCAGGCCCCGTTCGCCTTTAAAAAAGCGTGCCTGCGAGTAATTGGGACATCTCACCTGTTGGACCTCAAGCGATGTGGCAGGTTGACTGCTACAGGTTCCGGCATCGCTACAGCCGGCATTAAACATAAAATAAGTTAACTTACCCAAATATTAAAGATCTATAATAAAAACACTGCACTTACACATATTCCAAAAAAAAATAAACGAAAGTAATAAATGTTCAAATATATAGTCAATAAACGAGTGACAGCCGCAGGGGGCGCAGTCTTCCTTGTATGCGTTGCCGTATGAGAGTCAAAATGGCGGGTGTACCTTAACTAATCAAATCCTCCTATTTACCAAATAAATGTACCTAAAATGTACTATTTAGTACCTAGGTTTAAAAAAATTGTACCTCCTTCAGAACGAAATTATTTCAAAATTAAGGTACACCCGCCATATTGACATCAAAATGGCGGGTGTTCTATAATATTTTATTATTTAACCATTATTCATAAAATATAATTACACCAAAAAATTGTACCTAAAAAGTACCCCAAGTAAAAAAAACTACAAACTTGATCAGTTGGATACTTTCTGAGAAATAAAAACAACTGTGTCTTGTTTATACTTGACTGGCCTGTTGGTCTAGTGGTTAGTGACCCTGACTGCTATGCCGGAGGTCGTGGGTTCGATTCCCACCCAGGACAAATGTTTGTGTAATGAGCACGATCATTTGTTCTGTGTCTGGGTGTAATTTATCTATAATATGTATGTATTTAGAAATATAATAAGTATGTTTATCAGTTGTCTAGTACCCATAACACAAGCTCTGCTTAGCTTGGGACTAGATGGCGTTGTGTGATAGTTGTGGAATATTATTATTATTATTATTATTATTTTTCCAAAATTTGTTTTTCTCAGGGTAAAACCTGGTATTTGCTAGAATCTCACGGGTGTGAACCAAGGTGAGATCCTAGTTAATTCCTTCAGATGATAAATTGGTTTGTACTGTAGTGAAATTGTTATCTAAATCTAATTGTAAAAATTTTCGAACTATTCGGCAAGTGTTTAAAATGGCAGCTTTTTGTAGTGTTATGTATGTGTATTTGGATAAATTGAGTGCATTGAAACTGTTGAATATCTGTTTCGGAATAACACCTGTTGTTGATATGACTATTGGAACTATTGTAACTCTACTCATTTTCCAAACTCTAGTGATTTCTTCTTGTAGTTCTGTGTACTTCCTAATTTTTTCCGTGATAGTTTTCTGGATGTTGTTAGTGTTTGGGACTGCTATATCTATTATAAATGTGTGTTTGTTTTCTTTATCAACAAGTGTTATATCGGGTCTGTTGTTATATATAGTGTGATCTGTAATTATAGTGCGGTCATAATATATTTTGTAAAATTTATTTTCTAATACAGCTCTTGGTGTATATTTGTAATAAGGTGTGTAAGGATCCTGCATAAGTTTAAGTTTAGTTGTAAGTTTTTGATGTATGATGTTAACAAGTTGATTATGCCGGTGAGTATAGTCGTTTTGAGTCAATGTCATACAAGCTCCTGTGATATGTTGTATTGTTTCAGGTTTGCTGTGACATTTTCGGCATAAATCATTTCTTACTGTTCTATCCTTTATTATATATTTTCTATAATTTAGGGTATTAATGACCTGATCTTGAATGGCCAACATAAAACCTTCTGTTTCAGGAAACAGCCCACTTAACTCCAGCCATTTGTTAGAAGCCTCTTTATCAATGTATGTTTGGTGTAAATCATTAGGATGTCTTCCGTGTAGTTCTTTTTGCCTCCATTTTCTGTTTATCTCTTCTATATGTTTCGTTTTATCTATTGTCTCAATATTACTATCATCGCTAAGGTTCAGTGGTGTATATTGTTTATCTATCTCCATAATAGTTTTATGTAATTTACTGGTATTTTTCTTACGACTGAAAAATTGTTTTAAGTTTACGACTTGTCTTTTGTGAAGATGTGATATTTCGATTAATCCTCTTCCTCCTTCTTTTCTTGGCATTATCACTCTTTCTACTGCAGATTTTGGGTGGTGAAATCTATGTTGTGTCAACATAGTTCTTGTTTTAACTTCTAGATCATGTAATTCAGTGTTAGACCATTTTATTACACCGAAAGAATAAGTAAGTATTGGTACCGCGTATGTATTTATGGATTTGAATAAATTTTTGCTAGAAAGACGCATTTTGCATAATGAGTGTATTCTACTGTTGTATTCTTTTTTGAGTTTATCTTTAATGGCCCTATGTTCTAAAAGTCGAGCTTGATTGTACCCTAAGTATTTATATAATTCTTCGTCTTTAATGGCTTCTATTATTTCATTGGTATCTAACGAGTAATTTCCTCCTACAATTTTACCTTTCTCTATGTTTAGCTTCCGGCATTTATCTAGTCCAAAATCCATTCTTATGTCTTTCGAAAATGTTGCTGTTATATTTAATAAACCGTGCAAATATTATTATTATTATTATTATTATTATTATTATAAGTAAACACGATCACACTTCGTCAGCCTATGATATTCCCACTGCTGGGATACAGACCTCCTCTCGGTGAGAGGGTGTGGGCCGTAATCCACCACGCGGGCCCAGTGCGGGTTGGTAGATGTCACATGTCTTCGAATTTTGAAAGGGTCTTAGGTTCGAACCAAAGAGAATAAAATAGTCATTGGTTCGAACCAAGACAGGCGCTTTACTTTGTGTAAATAATTTTATCACAACTGCTCTCGAAAACGGTGAAGGAAAACATTGTGAGGAAACTGGCATGTTCTAGAACCAAATACTACAATTATAATTATATCAATTATAACCTACGACCCACTAAATAGTACATTTTAGGTACATTTTTTTGGTAAATAGGAGGATTTGATTAGTTAAGGTACACCCGCCATTTTGACTCTCATGTTGCCTTGGCAATGCGCAGACTCTCCGCTTGATGCACAGCACAAATTGTTGCAGTTGGGTTTGCCTCAGCAATCAAGAAACTGATAGAAATACCTCTTTATCAGCTGATAAGAGGCAGCTCGCTTCATATTGTCTTCTGTACGGTTGGTAACAGTACCTGTGCATAAACTCGACGTAGCTTCTTGCTGAGTATCCCGCCCTTCCTGGGTTTGGGACAGGATTTTTAGACGATGATGTTTCGCACCTCCTTGTATTTTATAAAAGTCTTTGTGTTCGCCAAGTCGCCAGGTTAAATTGGTAAAATCAAGTTTCAGTGCAAGTAATAGCACTAAATAGCATAATTTTTCGATGATTAAATGATTTAATAAATTTTATAAAATCTGAGGAAAAATAACACGACTGTCAGATGTCACTTTTTTCTTTCTTTTTGATTTTATTTATTAATTAAATTTTAGCCTATTTTGTTCAGAAAATTAGATAAATTTAATGATAAACACTTATTTGCGTGTTCGCGGACAGGTGGGACTCTCCACTGCTGCGCCACTGGATACGCTTGCATGCTGTTCGGTGAGCAGTGGACAGGTCCCCCTCTCCGAACTTAAAATGTATTTTATTGATATTTTCCTATTATTTTTGTGTTGTAAGTGTGTTGTATTGTTTTTGTTTTGTTTTTCATGTTGTATGTAACATATGGACAATGGTCCGAAATAAACGAATTTAATTTAATTAATTTAATTTAATTTTATTTAATCAGAAATAGTTTTTATTTTAGTTCGATAACACTTAATTGTATTTTATGCTTCGTCATAAAATTATGTTCATTGTTGTTAGGCGTTTGATTTGACGTAAACTAAGGATTTTTTTATTTGTTGGTCTCAGGAGCGATCAAATTCCTTAATTTGATCACTCCTAACTATCTCGGAATCGTTAAGCAACTCCTTAGTTGCTTAAAGATTCCGAGATTGAAGACTTCTTGCCTTCGTATGAAGATATCGGGGACCCAGAGTATCGACCCGAACCTTCGGAATCTGTCAGTTTGCAGAATCAGTCACACGGAAGTGATGACAGTACAGAAGAACAAACATCAACTATCCAAACTTAAGGTTGTACTGGAAAAAGAAATGGAGGGTAGTCATCATAGCCGTTATTATGTCCCGTACCTAATCGTTTTTTCATGTTGAGAAACTCTGAAACTGGTATTTGACACTGATGTTACACCGGAGATAAAGGCTAAGGACAAGTTATAGAAGTTGGAGAAAACTAAATCCAAAACTTATAAAAGTTAAAATTGTGATTTTTCTCTTATATAAATAAACACTCATTAAAATAACTTTCTTTCATTAAAATTAAAGATCACCTAAACGCCTAATGTGCATTTAAATGAACACGAGGTATCAACTTAAAACTGGCTGTAACATATTCCTTTCCTACGTACACAGAAAAAATCTTGGTTGAGTTTTCCTAAAAAAATAAAAAAATTATATATGTTGGGCCGGAACATGTTAGGCGATATTGTTCATTGGACTACACTGGGCGTTTAGCTCGCCCCGCGAAATTTAGCTTGGGCCTTACGAGGATAATATTATGAATAACAATAAAGAAATCGCCAAATTCTATTAGACTTCCGCAGTCGGCGACATGGTCGGATGACACTTGGCACAGACATGAACACGCGATGATCGCAGCAACGTTACGTTACAGAGGTACAGTCAGTACAGTACCGTACCGTACGGGGTATTTTGCGTTCGCGCGGCTTGCGTCCAGACTTATTGGATCGCTACACTGATACGAAATGGAGGTAGGGAATGGACAAAAGAACGTTAATCTACTCCTAATAGCTGCGACGTCATTGCTGAGGTAAAAATATAAGTTTTAGAGTTATTTAAAAAATTAAGTCCGTTTTTCCATGACTACGAAACTGGGAAAAAGGAGGATTAAAACCGATTACTTCTTTCATGCTTGGCTGACTGATTGATACGCGTTGAGGGTGGGTCCGGTTGGTGCCTGATCAAAGTAAACTTGGGTACTTACGCGTACCTACCTCTTTGTATCCAAAAAAAGCAACTGCACATGATTCTGTAAAATATCACCGTGAAAACATATGTGAAGTGAACATGAAATGATGTCATTCCACCTTGATAGTATGGATAGACCACAGAGTACTTTTTATGTAAGGGTGGACAATCAAGGTGAAATGACAGTTCACTTCATGCTCACTCCATCTAAGTTTTCACGGTGAGATTAGGAATCGACCGGCTGTTATAGTTTCGAATAACTTATTCGTAGTCTATGGTATTGTAGTCTATGGTGTCACCAAAAATCATTAAATCAACGCAAAAATACCTATGACGTCCCGTATTATTATTATACTCTTTGCCTATGACATTTTTGATGACAATATTGTCAAGTTTAAATTGAAGTTTCACTATTTTACATTACAATTTAAAATATTTACTAGAAGATTGTTTAGTATAGGTTTACTTGCTTTATAGACGTGTATGTTTGCATTAAGATAGAGTTTACCCTACTATAGGTAATTTTGCCGGGATGGTACTGGCTCAGGCGGTGACAAATGCAACGAGCCCTAATCACCCTTTTGTGGTGTGGGGATCGTGCATCTTGTGGCTCATTTCTATATTTTCTATATTATGGTCAATAATTTTATTCTTTTGTAAGTATTTATTAGCCAGAACTATCATAAACGTAAGTTACATTAAGCATAGATGCAAATGCATCAACCACCAATCACCAACCAAAGCGCCAATCATCGACGTCGATTTCGACGTCGATGATTGGCGCTGGAAATTGCAAGTTAGCGTAACAGCCCTACTACCAAGTTGAGATTTTGGGTTTGGTATCCGAGTCTGGCAAAATACTAGTGGGTAGTTCCATTATGTTTCAGTAGCAACCTGGCTTTTGGATGACTGGTCAGTGGGCGGTGAAATGAAATGCAATAGGCTCACTATATTCTACCTACATCGGACTTAACTGACGAGGCATTGGTTTAGACTATTCATCTCTCTCTGTCTTGTGCTTTGAGGATTTCTGGTGTGATGTTTTGCTATGTTCATCTCAGCCAAAGATGTTTTACGTTAGGAGGAGGAAAGATGTTCTACGGGAGTAGATCGCTCGTTGTCCTCCTGACAACGAGCGATCAAACCTCCGAAGTCTTTTACCTTGCATTCTTAACGTGTCATGCTGCTTCTTTCAGGTGTCGGCAATATTTTACTGCTGACGGGGACAGATATAATTAATGCGGTCGTTTTGCTCTCTGGAATTATTATGTTACCGACTAATGTATACATATTGTACGCAGTAGCCCATGGTAAAAAGATTTGGTATGATCATGTTTTTTGTTAGTTTTTTCGACTGGATATTTTTGTGGAATATTAAATACGTTACTTACCTATAGGTACATTTTAGGCTGCTGTGCTGCTGACGGCTACATTATAATTAGTACTTTTTGGTGCAAGTGGGCAAACTTTGTCATTGCAGGCGAGGCAGAGTTGTTGAAGTTATGAAGCCGATACCTGCGCAGACATGTAATGTCCGCTTTGTATCTATCAAACGACAATTTTCAACACACGAAAAAACAATAAATAAAATATACTTGTTTGATTTTTGTAGGGGTTGGCCATCGACCAGCCTGATAGTACCTACTTATAAGTAGGTAAAATAAATTTAACAGGAGAGGGTCGGCCCACGAACGAGCGACCACCAAACACTCCTACAAAAAACGAACACGTCTCACGAACCAAAAACCAAACATTTGTTTCAAAATATGTAATATCAGATATAGTGTTTATGAAATTTTATTTATTAGCCCTCTCTAGCTTTAGCCATCTCAATGTCTGTCAATAAATGTGTTGTTAATAACGTAACAAAAACACCTACAGACTCTTAGTTAATAAAAACGCTAATTACCTAATTACCTAAACCACCGGGCTTAGCTAGAAGCATGAAATGAGCGAGACCAAAGAATAGGTACCTACTCTAAGTATTACGAGACTTTCTATAAGTTATTCCTAAGAGAGCGCTTAGGAAGGATTTCTGAAAAAGCCCCAAAAAAGAGAAAGTTTGGTGTGTTCGTAACCCGATGCGACACACTGCTTATAGACTTGCCTAAGAATAAATACTTATTACGATTTTAATTTTGTTTACTTACAGTCACAACACTAAAGTGGTTTGCTGTCCAATGTGGCTATGCATCGTGTGGATAATAATAGTAAACTGTTTAGGAGTTGGGTGCTGTATCCAAAAGATATACACATGCAAAAGTGGAACGGTTGAAAAAATGATCAAGATTATGAACCTTTACCGGAGCGTCCCGAAATACAAACATTTTATAGATAATGTTCAGTGGTCTCTAAAGTGTTGCGGGGTATGCTCATCAAACTATTTTTAGCCGACTTCGAAAAAGGAGGAGGTTCTGTTTTCGACTGTATGTATGTTTTTTTTTATGTATGTCCACCGATTTCTCTGTTATTTGTGGACCGATTTTCAAAATTATTTTTTCATCCTAAAGAATATACTCCCGAGGTGGTCCCACATAAATTTTATCGAAATTGCTTCAGCGCTTTTTGAAAAACTGCACAAAAACGAAAAATATGTAGACCTCGATGACGTTTTGGTTTTGTCCAATTACGAGTATGTTTAAATTCCACGTTCCATGTTATTGAGGTTTTGAGTTCTTGGATATAACAACTAAAAAGTGAAAAAAAAAAACAACCGACTTCCATAAAACAAAATACACTAAAAAATTAAAAATAACTTGAATTTCGGAAGTCGGTGTCAAATAACGAAGAAATAAAATACAAACACCGATTTCCTAAATTAAAGTTATTTTTAACAGACGAAAAAAAAGGACGAGGTTCTCAAGTCGACCGTATGTATAAATATATTTTTTTAAATTTTTTAGTGTATTTTCTTTTTTGGAAGTCGGTTGTTTTTTTATAATATGTAGTGACTAGCATCTGCTAGCGGCTTCGCCCGCGTATAATGACGAAGTTTCATACAAAGAAAATCCCCCCTTTTCACCCCCTTAAAGGTCAAATTTCCAAAAACCCCTTAGTGCACCCCTACATTAAAAAAGCAAGCTGTGTGCAAAATTTCACGTCCCAGTCGTTTCGGCTGTGCGTCTTAGTCCCAG
The DNA here is from genome assembly GCA_951329385.1 of Polia nebulosa. Taxonomy (NCBI): domain Eukaryota; kingdom Metazoa; phylum Arthropoda; class Insecta; order Lepidoptera; family Noctuidae; genus Polia; species Polia nebulosa. The sequence continues at coordinate 15,556,302 of OX589595.1, read as the reverse complement.
TAGTTTCGGCTGTGCGTTGATATGTCAGTCAGTCTCTCCTTTTAGATAATTATGTAGATCTGTATTAGCCATGATCTACCCATATGCCAAGTTTCATTCAAAACCGTTAAAGCCTATGTACATTTTCACATTTTATTTTGTACGTCACAATACTTACTAGGCCAACAAGAAATAAAAGGTAGGTGTTGCTTATCGTTTTTTTTTTTATTATTTATACTTTCAATAGTGCTGTGGCAAACATTTTTCAAACAGAAAAATGCTGCAACACTTTTGCTCGACTGGGCAATTCCATCAGGAAGCTTCATCAGAATTCTTAGAAAAATGTAGTTTGTTTGACATCACAATAGTAGCGGTAGGTAGTGAAACATATCCCAGTATAGCTTGAATTTCTATTAAAATGCACAGGTTCACTGGCTTGCTAAATAAGAACTGTTTTTAGTAGAAAATAACAAAAGTGTAAACCTCTTTACCACGTTTTTATTAGCTTTAACTAATTATGTAAAAAAATCATAGAAGTTAAATTTAACCCACTGCCCAGTTTCCGATTGAGCTGAAATTTGGTGCATCATGTTTAGTTTGAATTACAATGCATGGTTAGTTAAATGACGTCGTTCTAAATCGAAAAAAAGTTATTTTTTAATTTTTAGTGTATTTTTTTTTTGGAAGTTTTGTTTTTTTAACCGACTTTCGAAAAAGGAGGAGGTTCTATGTTCGGCTGTATGTTTTTTTTTTATTTTTTATGTATGTCCGCCGATTTCTCCGTCAGTTGTGGAGCGATTTTCAAAATTCTTTTTTTATCCGAAAGAATATACTCCCGAGGTGGTCCCACATAAATTTTATCGAAATTGCTTCGGCGCTTTTTGAGAAACTGAACAAAAACGAGAAATACGTTTACCTCGATGACGTTTTGGTGTTCTCCAAATGTTTAAATTCCACGTTCCATGTTATTGGGGTTTTTAGTTGTTATACAACTAAAAAGTGAAAAATAAAAAAAAAACTAAAAATTAAAAAATAAATTTAATTTCGGAAGTCGGTGTCAAATAACGAATTATTAAAATATGAACACCGACTTCCGAAATTAAAGTTATTTTTTAATTTTTGTGTACGTATTTTTTTTTTTGGAAGTCGGTTGTTTTTTTTGGATTTTTTTTTTTTTGTGAATAATTTTCAGTAGTCTCATAAGTGTTGCGGGGTATGCTCATCAAACTATGTATGTTAATAGATAATGTTCAGTGGTCTTTAAAGTGTTGCGAGGTATGCTCATCAACTACATATTTTGTAGATAATGTTCAGTGGTCACTAAAGTGTTGCGGGGTATACTCATCAAACTATTTTATAGATAATGTTCACTGGTCTCGGTAAAGTGTTGCGGGGTAGGTTCATCAACTATTTTTAACCGACTTTGAAAAAGGAGAAGGTTCTATGTTCGACTGTACTTATGTATTTTTTTGTTATGTATGCCCACCGATTTCTCTGTCATTTGTGAACCGATTTTCAAAATTCTTTTTTGATCCAAAAGAATGTACTCCCGAGGTGGTCCCATATAAATTTTATTGAAATTGCTTCAGTGCTTTTTGAAAAACTGAACAAAAACGAAAAATACGTATACCTAGATGGCGTTTTGGTTTTCTCTAATTACGAGTAGGTATGTTTAAATTCCAAATTTCATTATTATGGGGTTTTTAGTTCTGGGGGGTACAACTAAAAAGTGAAAAATAAAAAAAAATACAAAAAAAACTTCCAAAAAAGAAAATACACTAAAAATTTAAAAAAATAACTTTAATATCGGAAGTCGGTGTCAAATAACGAAGAAATAAAATACAAACACCGACTTCCGAAAATAAAGTATTTTTTTAAATTTATAGTGTATTTTTTTTTGGATTCGGTTGTTTGTTTTTGTAAAAAAGTTTTTTATATACTTAGATAGTATTCAGTGGTCTCTAAAGTGTTGCGGGGTATGCTCATCAAACCATATTTAGTAGAATTGGAAATAAAAAAGTTTTACATATGTAATGGAGATAACTTCATGGATGCAATAAGTACAATAAATCTATTCCCATTGAAAACTTAAAATCGCTTTGTCTTTCTTTGTCGAGAGTTTACGTTTTATGTAGGTGTGTAACCTATGTATCTTGCTTATGCGTTAGTATTTAGTTTAATAACCTCTTATGCCCTGAAATGAATCAGTGTATTAAATTCCATGATTTTGAACTTCAAAATTAGCATGAAAGCCGAATCCCCTTCAGGATCGGAAAGGGTTTTTGTTACATGCTGTATATCGATCTTAATGATTTTTTCAGATTAATTCGTATCAAGATTGGTTTAATCGCAACTGGTATGATAAAATACGTGATTACGAGTGGGATCCTAATGCAATGCGACGGGGTGGACATACAAGGAGTGAAATAGAAGTAATTGATAGCGTTCCATTAAGGTTAGGTTTTAATGCTTTCTGAATTGTATGGATGGAGAACAGTGAGAACACTATCTTGAACAAACAAAAAATAATTTGATTTTTCAATCATAGAGTTGACGGACGGTGATCAAAATAATAAGAGGTTGCGCACTTCAGATGTAGCTACTATCGTTAGCTTTTGGGTAGCTCCCATAGAGGTAATAGTCGGAATCCCACACGGTCCACCCGCTCAAATATGAACCACAAACTCGTTCCAACCACCACACACCTGCATCCCAACACTTGTTCCACCCTCCAAATACGTGCTCCCCACACAAGTGCACACCCGTACCTACATGAATGTTCCAACCCAAAACACACACACACGGAATACCCCAAACACACACACACACACGTAATAGATACCCCAAACACGTGCACCACACACATTTTTTGCGCATCATAAATACGGGGATTCATTTTTTTTATAATGTCATCATTCTCCTGTCCTTATCCTGTCATCCTTATGTCTTTTTCTTCCATACTCTATTAGTCGTCATCTCTGTAGTCACTCCCTTTTTACCCATATCCTCTTTCACACAGTCCAACCATCGTTTCTTTGGCCTTCCCCTACTCTTTTAGCCATCCACATCCCTATACAAGACTCTCCTCACGACATTTTTTTCATTCCTCCGCATCACATGCCCATACCACGACAACCGATTTCCACACAACTTTTCAGTCACCAGTGCCACTTTTATACTTCCTCTTATATACTCATTCCTAATTTTATCCATGCGCGTAACACCACACATGGCACACATCGCTCTTAGCATTCTCATCTCAGCTGCATGCAATTGCTTTTCTCATTCATCCCTTTTGTGGCCCAACATTCTGAACCATACAAGGCAGCAGTTCTGACCATTGTTTTATAAACCTTCCCCTTAAGTTTAAGGGGAATGCGGGATTCGCAGAGTCCCGGTGACTGTGTTAATTATGTGCTTAGCAGTCCAATCTATTTCACCATCATTTTGCACGAGTGAACCGAGATACCGAAAATCGGAGCAGGCTGGGAGAAGTGCGCCATCTAGCGCTATAGCTTCAGAACTGGAGAGACCGCCGAAATAGCAGAATATGTATGAATCAGTTTTGGTTCTGCTGATTTTCAAGCCAACTTTCTCCAGCTTCTGTTGCAATTTCTCCAATCTGCTCTGGATCTCAGGTCCATCTTCACCGACAAGATCAATGTTGTCGGCAAATAGCATGCACCAGGGTGCCTCCTCTTGTATTTCCGACGTAAGAGCGTCCATATATCAACAGGAAGAGGTAAGGACTTAAAGCCGACCCTTGATGCAAGGCTACAGTCACACTGAACTCATCGGTGTTGCCAGCAGCCGACCGGACGTAGGTACTAGATTGTCTATTTGTCCCTATCATACGCTTTCTCAAGACCAATAAACACCATGTGCAAGTTCTTGTGCACACGTCTGTACTTCTCGCACAGTTGACGGAGAGCAAAGGTGGCGTCGGAGTTTTTGGCGGGATTTTTTCGAGTGAAGTGGCTGTTTTAATTATTCGCAAATTGATTCTTAGTGGATATTGTGATGTTAAATTGGTGTAGTTTTGTGTGTCAAGTGTCTACGCAACTGGACAAGATGTGGAATCATTGAAACAGGCGCGATCTCGGTAAAATAAGGCTGAGAAATTTGTCGTAGTATTGACTAACTCAGCGAAGCTTGCCGAGAAGGCCGACTCGACTCATTTGCTCCCAAATACTGAAAAAACATTAGAATGTGTTACATCTGCATTCTAATGGTGAAAAAAGTGACAGTATTCTGTATCTAAAACTAAATATTTTCTTAAGTTGACACTGGCTAAATGCACAAACCGTGCGAAGCCAAAACTAAAAAAAAAAAACTTCAGAGGTGTCAAGGGACACCCGGATGAAACGAAGTTCCTTTCGATTAATTAGTGAAGGAATTGTAATATAATTTTATTTTTTTTAAGTTATAATATTTTTTATTATTATTAACAAATATATTGTTATATGTACATCGCACTGCGTCTTATGTAAAAATGCTATTACGCACAGACTCAAAAAAAAAAGTGTGTGTGTACTTATGTACGCACGTAAGAAGTTATACTTCATCATCTCATCTCATTTCATCTCATCTCATCTCAACTCATCTCATCACATCTCATCTCATCTCAACTCATCTCATCTCTTCTTAACTCATCTCATCTCATCTCAACCCCATCATCTCGCGAACGCGCGATAAGGAACTTCGTTCCTAAAAAAATAACAACTATAGCAAAAAGTGTCGTTACAACTTTTGGTACTAATTTTTTCCGTCTAGCCCCCTTTCGCAACGCGCGATAAGGAACTTCGTTCCAAAAAAGAAAGGTGGCGTCCATTGTCCCTCGACCTGGCATAAACCCAAACTGGTATGGGGTAATCTCATTCTCACTCTCCTCTCGCAATCTTTCTCTATCACTTGCTCCCATACTTTCATTCTAATTTGTGACATAAGCTATGTCCCTCGATAATTGTTGCAGTCCTGTACATCCCCTTTATTATTGAAGATGGGCACTGGCGAACTATTGCACCATTCTTGTGGGATCACTTCTTCATACAACAACTTATTGAAAAATAAAGTCAGCCACATACATCCATTCTTTTTTAAACACTCCGTAAAAGCTATGGGCCCTAATGACATACCAGTAGAAGACTGGTATATCGTCAGGGCCCAAGGCCTTTCCATTTTTCATACATTGAACTGCCTTTCTTACTTCATCCATGCTAATTTCTCTCACCAAACCCATATTTACTTGTTCCTCTTTGAGCACACCATTCCATTCATTCTCTTCGTTCATCAACTTTTCAAAATAAACCTTTCAGCGCTCTTTTATTTCGTCATCTTTCGACAAGACTTTTATCGGTTTTATCTTTCATACATTTTATATGGATTATATTCCTTGTTCTCCTTTCTCTTACTTTTGTAATCCGGTAGAGCTTCTGGCCTCTAGGGCTGTCCAGTACATCATATAACTTTTCCTGCGCCTTAGCCCTGGAAACTGCAACCGCCTTTTTTGCCTTTCTCTTCCATTCTTTATACATTTTCTTTTTATCTTCTTTTTCATAAATATGTAAACTGCTTAAAACAATGAGAAAAGCTCTGCAAGGAAAAAATTGGCCTGAACTATAGGATAAATAAATAAAATTATATTTTAAATTAAAACATCAACAATAGAAAAATAATAATGATACTTTGGTGACAGAAACTTTACGACACTGCTGTCAAGTTTTTTCCCATTGGCCCGGAATATAACCTTCTTACTCACGGACCCCTGCCATTACCAACTTACGTACCTACTGTTTGCTATGTTTTCTTTCAGTTGCTGTAAAAGCGGTTCATGCATATCTAATTATCTTTTGGAGCTGGGAACTCATTCTATTAACATTAGAGGATGTGGAAATTTGCTGACTCGCATAATATTAGCATCTATGATCGCTCACCTTGTTATATTCATAACTGTTATTATACTGGAGGTGAGTTTGTTTTAATCCATTCAACCCCCGTTTCCCCGTTCCGCGTTTTCTATTTTCAACCCCCGACGAAAATAGTGTATAGTGTGTAGTGACGCAAACGTGTTATATAAGTTTGAACGCCATGTATGAATGTGTCTGAGGCACCGTAGCTCTTAAACGGGTGAACTGATTTGAATGCGTTTTTTTATTATTTGAAAGCAGTTTTTCTATATATGGATTTGAGACATATTTTATCAAAATCGGTTCAGCCGTTTCAAAGTCATCAACTCTTTTGTGTTTTTAAATGTTCACTTTTCTATTAAGCGTTGGGGGGGGGAGGAGCCTTCTTAAATTAAGTTTAGTTAGGTAGTTCCTCATAAAATGGAAAGTTTTTAGGTATTCTTAAAAATCTAGAGAGGTAGCTGAATGATACGTTACGTACACCAAATAGGTACCTACCGAACCGACGTACCCAAGTAGATATTCGGATCTATTTTTATAATGTTAGGAAACAACACTAATACGAACTGTTGAGACGCTCGCCTAAAACAGCGGCGGGTGCCGGTGGTAGTCCTCAAGGGCGTAGCCAGGATTGTGTAAAGCGTAAAGGCCGTTTTACGCTTTGCAGGCAGGCGACCATAAATCAAGAATATATAGATTCATACTGCACATGCAGTGGGAGTGGGGGTTCGCCCCGATAAGTGTGTCGCTTTCGATAACTCTGACAAAGCGGAATGCCTAGCCGACAGTATAGAGTCCCAGTGTTCACCCAGCTCTCATCCAGTAGACAAAGCTCATCTCGACATTGTGAATGCTTAAATCGAACGTAGAGCTTCCCTCCTACTCGCCTAAGATCCTGATGATCCCCTGCCCCGTCACTCCAGACGAGATTCAGGATATCATCAGCTTTGGAAAGCCCCCGGTTTTGAAGGTATCACCAACAAGGTGTTCAAACTCTTCCCCATCCAACTCAGTTTACTCAATATCCGCGATTTTGGCTTTCGGACCAAACACTTATGCATCCAACAAGTTCACCACATCGTAGAGCACCTAAGCGCTGAAAAATAAACTCACATTCGCATTTATATTATTAGTTAAATGGATAAGGATACTAACTCGGTGTGTCAAACCGTCTCGTACTCAACTTGCGAGACTTTTTCTCTCCTCTCACGAGGATTCGAGCCAGTTTTTAACCAACTTCCAAAAGGAGGAGGTTATCAATTCGGATGTTTGTTTTTTTTCAATTCGGAGCAAATTGGCTGTGACAGACGGACAGACAGACAGACACACGAGTGGTGGTGGTGGTGGCTATAACGGTTCCGTTTTTTTATTCGGACTGAACCCTAAAAAGTAGTGGGATAGGCTGCGTAAAAATGGTGCGTGGTCGTATTCTGCCACCTCACCTTCGGCACCCTAAACGTAGATAGCATCATAGCTTCGCTCGTAAAAATCAGGACACATAGTTTTTGCTTATTATTTATTTGCTCTCTGGTTCGTGAGCATTCCAGCCAACCAGCGACCACTTTCTAGAGGGGAACAGCTGCCCCCCCCAACCCATACCTCGCTACGCCCTTGGAACGAGGGCCACACGCGTGAATTGTTGCCCATTTCAACGCATGGCTGCGCTTGCACACTGTACTTAGCTTCATATTGTTGGTCTCTCGATCTATTTTCTTGTTATTTAATCTTGTCATCCAGTCCACCCGCGCTCTTCAATATGTGACGAGTGAGTGCTGAAATCCCCTAATGGTTTTTCTTTATCCAACAGGCAATTATTCTGATACTCCTAATTAAAACAAATCAATGTCCGAATACCCAAAAACAGCCAAACATGAATGTTAAACATATAATGTGCGTAAACGGTCAATTTGCCTCCTCCAGCAACTCGTTGGAATTTAACCCTGACGATACTGATTGTGAAAATGAAGTTCATCTTAAAAGTAAACAATTAACGGATGATGTTATTAAATCCAGGTAAGCCGGTCCATACACATAAACCTCATTAAGTGACCTTCGGCGCAGCATGTTTGGGACCACAAAACCAAAATGTAGCTGTTTGTGTTTCGTTGGTGACAACGTTGTAAGCTGCTAGCTGTATACCAAAGGTGGATCCAAACCTCAAGAGGTGGTGGTCACGGCCACCCAAAAATCGACCAAGTGCAAGTCGAACTGCAGACTCGCTCTCGTTCATCGGAATGCAGTGTGCATTCCTACAAAGGACACGTTTACAAAATATTTTATACCCCAGGCAAAACAATGTTCAGTTTTGGTAAAACCGCGGGACAAACAGAACGGGGTGTGTTTGTTTGCACATCACATTATCACATAAATATACTTAAGCTATTTTTGATGTAACTTTTACAGCTTGAAAGCTCATCAGATTTAGCTTAGATAGTGATTTTACACTGAATAATGTTATTTATGTGCTTATAATAAATCCGAGTTTACTTGTATTTTGCGAAAACGTTGATAATTTCATCAGTGGGGCAGGTCTTTAGAAATTAGGCACCCAGGGCCAAGGGCATACCCCTTATTTATTGAAAAAACCGTCTAAGTGCGTGTGGCACTTCGCACATTTAGGGTTCCGTATCAAATATAATTTTGACTATTTGTATGGCTTTGGGTCAACAAGATGCTTATACTGTGAAAATTTTAAGACTGTAACAACCGTTTGGCTGTAAAACCTGTGTGACAGAAGACGGACAGATAGACAGACGGACACGTGAGTGACAGCAATAGGGCTCCGTTTGGACCCTTCGGGTACGGAACTCTAAAAAAAGGGAAACTATTCGATTCGAGGCTTTAAGTGACACTTGAACCGATTTACAAACTCTGCCCTACTGCTATGGTATCGGCATCGCTACTATTATAGGTAGGTACCTATGTCAAATCCTTACCATGGGCTATGCTGCGGCTGTCGTAACTACCACTTCAAAACGTTTTTGACATGCTCAAAATAGATGTTTGGTATGCACATAATCTATTGTATCTTTTTCTCAGAAACAATCCGATTCGAACCATCGATGACGAAGATTCAGAAAGTCATTAGGATACAAAGAAATGGGAGGATGAAGATGACTAGTTAAATGTTTATCACATTATAAAGGCGAAAGTTTGTGGGTGTGTAGTGCTTGTATGTTTGTTACTCCTTCACGCTCAAATGGCTGGACCGATGTGGATGAAATTTGGTATGTAAATAGCTCATACCCTGGATTATCACTTAGGCACTTTTTATCCTGGTCTACGCGGGTAAAACTGCGGGGCGTAGCTAATTTAACTGTTTAGGTATAGCAGTAACGATAACAGTAACGATTCTCGGCTAAACTCGGCCTTTATTATTTTCGGTGGTCCAAGCACGTACGTACTTGCTACGGCCGCGAATCGTATTTTGATCAACATGCAAGAAGGGGAAGCGCCAGGGTTAACCCGCGAAAACTACGACGATAATCATGACATTCGACAACAAATCAACAACTTAAATCTGATATCTTGATAAAGTGCCCTATTATACAGGGTGTAAGGTACATGAACGCACATACGTGTACTAGTGATTCAGTACATGATTCTAGAATAATTAATCAATTATTTTTTCATTTAAAATGTTTTTTTTTTCACTTTAAACTGTATATAATCGTTATACTTAGCTACCCCAAAGACATTTTAAATGAAAAAATTTGATTAATTATTTTTTCATTTAAAATGTCTTTGGCGTAGATAGGTACCTATAACGATACAGTGAAAAAATGAAAAAGATTTTTTTTTTCAAAAATTAGGAAAAGGCCGACGAAAAATTCCAACGCTAAGTCCAGAAAAGCTAAATCCAGAATCATGTACTGAATTAATAGTACACGTATGTGCGTTCATGTACCTTACACCCTGTATAATATAGTTTTCCTCTGTTCCATTGCACGTGAAAATTTTAGGTAATTTTTGAGCTAGGTGTCTCATGCATGATACATACACTTGACAATCTGCCGCACTGGCAACACTGACTACGACAGGAGTTGACAGGAGAGAGGTTTTTGGCGGGACTAAGGACTTCTTCGAGTGAAGTTCAAAGGCTTATAATCTACTATATAAAAATAAGTCGGGTTTTCCTTCCTGACGCTATAACTCCAGAACGCACGAACCGATTTCCACGGTTTTGCATTCGTTGGAAAGGTCTCGGACTCTGTAAGGTTTATAGCAAAGAAAAATTTTGGGGAAATCAAATAAACAAAATTGCACCCGTGCGAAGCCGGGGCGCGTCGCTAGTCACTTATTGATTCCTAGTAGATATTGTGATGTAAAATTGGTGTAGTATTGTGTCTCAATTGTCTACGCAACTGGACAATATGTGGAATCATTGAAACAGGCGCGATCTCGGTAAAATGGTGCTGAGAATTTTATTATAGTATTGACTACCTCAGCGAAGTTTGCCGAGAAGGCTGACTCGACACATTTGTTGCCAAATACTGCAAAAAACATAAGAATGTGATACATCTGCATTTTAATGGGGAAAAAGAAAAAGTAATAGTGATCAAATTAGGATTAGACTTGGCTTAAAAGTCTTGTAACCAAACCAGTGGCATAAAATATTTATCAATAGTTAAAGAAAAAATGTTGACAGGACGCTTGACAGTTGTTCTGATCAAGTTCTGATTTCCATAAATTATTAAATTACATTTTTATTGATAATATTGTCCGAAGGTATATCTTGATTTTCATATTTGATGTAACCTGGAAAACACAAACTTGCTGTATCTCACGTATATTACGTTTGTAATCCAACCAATTCAAAAACATAACCTCAACAATTTCAGTGCACAATGGTATTCCTGACTGTTGCTAATTGGATTCGGTCCCGAGGCCCTGACGAATTTTGGAGAAAAAGAAGAGTTTTTAAGCTTGCTGCGCATTATATTGGCCGTCGGAGAAACTGCTACTCAGTAGCAGTACGTAATGTCCACAGAGCGTTGGTTTACGCAACGAAAGCTAGGAAGCTGAAGAAACAGGATATGATTGATCTCTGGTCGACAAGAATCACAGCTGCTTGTGAACAACACAACATTACACCTTACACGTTAAAGGAGGGTTTGGACAGAGCTAATATAATGTTGGACCGTAAATCATTATCAGATTTAGCCTGCTGGGAACCACAGACTTTTGAATGCTTGGCTGCTGTAGCTAAAGAGAAGCTGAATCTAGATGGTGTGACAGACAATGCTGATAAACAGTACCCTACAGGGATCAATCTAAAACTTAAAGATGTTATGCTAGAGGCTTGGTTGAAAGAAAAAAAACAATAACTCAGTTCAACATTATAATATTACCTATTAACTAGATATTTTAGTTCCACATTAGTTCTGTAAATAAAAAATATTGTGATAATCAGAATGTATTTGATTGACTAGTTCCCTAATTCTTTTTTCAATTTTTTTGTTAATTCGTTTTGTTTTTCTAATATGTACAGATTTTCTATTTTGCGCCTCTGTTGCCGTTCGACATCCTTTACTACACCTTCATGCATTTTTTCCCTGAAACAAAAGTGCAATTAAATTAGCAAGAGAACATTGCGATTAAGAGCTTGACATAAATGTTTCCTCACTGACTGCCATGGTGATTCCCACTGAAAATTATTTCATCCACTGTGTTATCAAAGTTTTCCAGTAATTTTATCACCCATAGGTTTTTAGTGATAACACTGTTAATACAATGTATTCGTCGTTTCGATTAAAGGTGAATGCTCCAGGGTAGCCCGCAAAATCAAATTTTCTTATGTTTGTTCCAATTTGCAGGTCAGTGTCAGGTTGTATCTTGGTCAACATTTGATTCGCGGCCGTAGCAAGCATGTATTTATAGAATTACTAGCGATGCGCCCCGGCTTCGCACGGGTGCAATTTTGTTTATTTGATTTCCCAAAAATTTTTCTTTGCTATAAACCTTACGGAGTCCGAGACCTTCCAACGAATGCAAAACCGTCGAAATCGGTTCGTGCGTTCTGGAGTTATAGCGTCAGGAAGGAAAACCCGACTTATTTTTATATAGTAGAAATAATCTTTCAAATCATCAATACATCTCTCTCAGTTAGAATTGATGCCAAATGTCATGATTTCATGAAATACTTACATTTAATTTAGATTATAATGATTATAATTCTATAAATACATACTTGGCCCGCGAATCAAATTTTGACTAACACAACCTGACACTGACCTGTAAATTACAAAAAACGTAAGAAAATTTGAGTTTCGCGGGCTACCTTGGAGCTTTCACCTTAATGTTTGACCTCAAACCAGAAGAAGAAGAGCTTTGATAATCTTATGAGAAAGTAAATAATTGATACCGAAAGTATTGATGTTTGATGATGGACCACATTGTAAAATAAAAGTTATTTTTCATGAACCTGAAATATTTGTAATTCAGTCAATAGTAAGTGTTGATCATGTGTTGATATAATGATATGAAGATTACCTATCTGATTGTTGCTTTATATGAACATATGCTACAATACCCATCGTAACAGAACATGAAAGCGTCAAAGCTAATTTTGAAGTATGTGACGACATATTCACTAAATATACTTGGCTGAAAAAACCTCAATTCACATAGTTTAAAATTAAATAAAGGTAGTAGGTAGTTATTTAGCTGAATTTCAAGATCTAAGTAAAACAAATTATCTTGACACTGACAGACTGTGGTTGACCACATTTTCTTTACCCCGAAGGGAAAGCTAAAGCCTTTTAACCATATTGCCTAGTCTTACGTCCTTAATTTCTTGCGTGACATGTTCTACAATAATGTCTTTCGTATCTTATTTTTTTAGTTTGGTATTTTGTCTTTCGTAATAACCCAATAAAGTTTTGTCTTATCCATTTCTTTCGTTTGTCAAATTCGAGGCATTCTCATTGTTTGTCAAGTTAATTGAGTGCCTCGCTCCACTAAAATAGAAATCTCAGCAAACTGTTTTTTGTGAGCCGGGTCGTAAACATGTTAAAATGCGATAAGAGGTAGACTTGGGTTATAACAGGTCAAACAAGATACCTGTTATTACTGTTATTGTTACGCATTAATAATAAATGTCAAAACCTGTTATTAAAACAGCCTGTTATTTTTCTAAGCACGGTCTGTCGGTAAATAAATCACGTACAGAACATGTAGTAATGTTAGCATTATTCTAGCAGTGTTTCCGAACTGAAAGTTAAGAACAGAGCCTTAAGACAAAATGCTTTTCTGTTAACGCTAACGCTTTTTGCAAAATGTATGGCAAAGACATTACTGGGCGTGAGTCACGAACCAGTTCTCTGTCTAACGCTTCGTGCAAAACGTCGTTGCCATACATTGTACACGAAGCGTTAGCGTTAACGGTAACAGAAATGTATTTTGGCTATGGGGGCATATAAGATAATACGATTAGAAATAGTTGTCACTTTTCAAGGATAATTATCTTCTTGTAAGACTACAATTCGAATTTTCGGATAATAATATTAGGTGCTTCTCGTTTTAGCAAGATTCAATCAAGCGGGTGTGAGCGAGACAAATACGAAGAAGAAATAATGGCTCAATTACACCGAATTATACATATTTGTTGGATACTGTCATTACAAACACAAACCTATTTAGGGAACTTTTTATCTTTTTACAAAATTGGACACCCCTTTTTTTCATAATTAAAAATAAAAAGAAAAAAGTGGACACCTGGTTTTCTCCTGAATCGTGAACGGTGCGTTTACAAACGCAAATCTTTACATGCAGAAACGCCTGCGCCTCCTAACGCATAAGCCAATCACCCACTGCACCAAACGTGACATGTTTGTAATTACACTGTAAGTAGATAGGTCGCTATAAACTTAATTCATTACGTTTATCATGTTTTCCAGTTTCTTTACGCCAACCCTTTCGCTTCTTATTTTTATTACGGTTATTTCCCATTGTACCAACACTATAAACATAAGTACTCAATATTTGAATTTAACTTCGTCCTGTAGCGTAATGTGAGCTCTGTGCGCAAGCGACACAGCTCTCCCGTTCGAAAGCCGAAGCGACTAGCGAGACTGAACGAGGGCGTCGGGCGGCAGGGCACAAGCTTTAAGACGCCGATAGTTTAGGTAATTTCTTTTTAAATCGAAAATAATGGTAATTTAAAAAAAAGTAAAAAAATTAAGACCTGCTTTATAGTTAGCTCAGTTAGTATGCAAAGTTTCATAATCGATTTTTAAGTATTTTTTGAATACCAGCGGCTTATATTTTTCGGTTTAGAGGCAACTTTGGGATTTTTTTCTATCGAGAAAATTATGGAATCGTGTTTTCGTCAAATATACTTAACATTGATCCTCAACTTTGCCATATATTTATTTCAAAATTAATGCTGCACTATTTTCGACATAACGGAGGATCATGGTAAGCCATTTGAGGTAGTATAGACTCTTAATGACAATCGTCAAATTCTAGCTATCTCCTCGTTAAACAACATAACCTACAAAATGCTATCTATTTACAACGTAGTTATCCAATAAAGAGGTATAATTAAAATTTATGCAATTTACAAACACGTAATGTAACTTATATGTCATTTACAGTCTCTAATAGATTTTTTTTACAAATATATATAAGGTTGAGGAATTCTTGACGCTATTAGCTGCTAACGACCTTGAGTGGTTAGCTTGCGTGTTCTGCGCTCAGCTCACGTAACGCGTTGTATGTCCACCCAGTGATAGAACTCGCCCATCAAGGAGCGTTGTCCTAAATTAGACGCATTATTAATTTATTATACATAAAACAAAAAGTATTAAAATAAAAACACTGAGACTAAATTATAAATATTTAAATGATCTTTAAAATGGTGAAGGTTTCATAAAAATACGCTTTATAGTTTTTGCGTGATTCTCAATTGTTTATCCTCGTTAGACATAACTTTACAAATTAATTATACTATGTTATAAAAATATTATTTCAAATATTCTGAGATCAAATTACGACGGAAATTGTCTAGAGTAACATATTTTTTTTTCAAAGAAATAAGGCTAGTCGTTTAGACGTGATGTTCAATTAAAAACTTTTAAAAGTCGTGTAACTGCACCTTAAGTAGCTCCCTTCTCAAACAATACTCACAATAAGGACAATCAACCATTTTAAGACGATGAAGATGATAATTCAAACGACAGTGACCAAAACGCATACGACAAATAAAATAATAAAATTTCCTATTTATAAAATTGTTATTCCTGCTAAACCAAGGTATGGAGTTTAATGTACATCAAAAGTGCCAAACCAGCCTTTTATTTTCTATCTGTGTATACTGGTATGAATGTCTCCCCCACGCTTGACACATAAGTTGTCTTAGAAGACTAACTGCGTCTGTATGTGGTATGAAAACATTCATATCTGCGTCAGAATTTGGTATCAATTCATCTAGATTAACAATTTTCTTGGCCAAATAACAGCCTGCCTTTTCATTTCCTGCATCGCCAATGTGTGGTGAAGGCACTCATACAAAACTAATTTCAATATTGGAATGAGACAGTTCGATCCATAGCTGTTTTATTGTATAGATTATGTAGCTAGTGTCAGCATGTAGTTAATTATTAGCCGATTTTTCAGAACACTCATGCTATCACTTACCACAGCCCACTTGCTGTAACCTGTGGGCCTAGTGTGAGCATTTTAACGCGCTCGAACGCGTTTGCGTAAACGTTCGCTTATGTCAAATCGTATAGAAAAAAAGAGGTTACCCGCTATTGTCACCAGGCGGCGCTTATACAGTTTTAGTACAAATTGACGTTTACGCAAACGCGTTCGAGTGCGTTAAAAAACTCACACTAGGCCCTCTGATTTTTTTATGTTTCAAAGCACTCAAAATAGCCACAGTATATCAACACGGTCTACCAAGACCTATATTTGAGGTTGGCTCCTATACAGCAAAAGACACTGCTTTATCATTTTTGAAACCATTACTATACACAAATTTATGATCTGACCACTCTGACAACGTTGAATTAACTTCCTCTTTTGTGGAAAGGTCCTTTTTACTTTTTATAATTATATTTACATATGGAAATTTAGCAATAAATGCTCCTTGATAACAAGACAGAATATGTTTAGATTGGTAAATAAATGTTTTTTAATGTTTTAAAACCAGTAATGCTAAGTTTTTTAAATAATATCTATGGCATTCTATCAAGTCAAGACAATGAGAAGTGTCTCTTCGGGAGGAGATGGCAGATAATAATCCACTGATTTTAAAAGAATGAAGTACAAAATTATGACAGAAGTTACTACTAATAATATTAATAATAGTTTATTTACCAGAAAAAGATCGATTACATTTCCTTATATAAAAAATATACCTTAAATAAAAATAAAACATAATACAATAACACTACCCGTGAAAATTGATTTTCTACAAAAAGAAATATAATTTATAATATTTTAACTTGTGGACTCCACACTATGTCGATCCTGTCTCGTGGAGTCCTTGAGAGGTTTTAACAGTTTGATTGTTGATACTCTAAAGTTAGTTGTTTATCCATGTTGTGCAAAATTTAATACAACGTAAAATCATTACATTATTAGAAGTACCTACAAGGGTAACTAAATTACAAAAACACATTACCCTGCCCCGCGTCGCGCAGTCGGGCAAAAATAAAAATTACAAAGGAACATAATTATTTTAAACTGAGCTCCAAGTATACATATTACATAAAATGCAAATAAGAGTGCTGGTGTGCGTGTGTGTGAAAGTGGTATAAAAGTGAGTGTATGGGAATTTGGGTGTAGAAGAGTGTGTGTGTGGGGTATCAGTGTGGGTGTGTTTGTGTCATTTGGTAACTAGAACAAATGCTTCAGATTCGAGTATGATTGAGCTAACAGTCATTTGTGAACAATTATTTTAGCTTGCTTTTGTCTACAATGTTTGATATTACCGAGTTTTACTACTTTATTATAAATGAAGCCGCGCATAACCTCTTGCAAATGTTGAGCAAATGCGGTTTTTACTGCAACAGTTGGACATTTGAAGATTCGATGCTTGAGAAGTTGAGGGTATTCTGTGGATTGGATAGTTACCCTGTGCTGTTTCAGCACTAGCTTTAGTATGTACAGTTGCCGGACGTTAAGTACTTTCGCTTCCTTGTACAGGTGTTCCGTAGGATATCTGAAATGCTTCCGATATACATGACCTTCAGCACTGAACGCTGCGCTCTTTCCAGCTGCAAAGATATGGGTTTGTAATTTTCAGGATTTTGTTTTGGTCCATTCTTATGAATTGGCGTGACCTCTAATATATGGAAAGAGGCCCCTCTTTCCATATATTAGAAATTGTACCTGAACTTAAACTAAGATTTATTATGTGGTTTAATGGAGTTATAATTTCACTTTTTGTTCGCTTAATAAGCATAGGTGTAAAATTATCAGGGCCAGCAGCACTATCACTTCGTAGATTTGTGATTATCTTGTCTATCTCAAAAACGTCACTAGGTTGCATAAAAAAACTAGTGCATCGAGGCTCTCCTAGTTGTAGTTTACTGATACTGATTCCTGAGTTTCATTTGTGTCTGAGAGAATTTTATTGGCTAGGTTTTTTCCAATAGAGGAGAAGTACTCGTATTCATTGCAGTTACTAATTGAGTCCTGTGCAGACGACATACATTTAAGTAGGTCATTTGAGTTACTTCTGTTATCTTTATGTTCGCTTATTTTTCTGATAGCTTTCCAAAGTCCTTTAGTATTGTTTTTATTTTCTTCCAATTTTTGACAATCGTGTTCTCGTTTCAATCTATGCACTATATTTGTGAAAAAATTCCTATATCGATTATAAATTAGTTTTTTGTTTTGGTCATTGGGGTGTTTACTCGAATCACGATGCAGTTTATCATCTTTTCATTATATCAGATTCATACATCTAATAAGCCCGGGTGTAATCCGGGGTTTACGAATGTATTTTGAGCGGCTAATTTTCTTTTCCACTGTGTGTTTTTTTACTGCACGTGTTAAAATGTTGATAAACTCATTGGTTGCATTATTTACATCCACCTCGGACACCACTTCAGACCAGTCAATGTTTTTTAGTTCCTCTATTAATGCAGGAACGTCGGTTTTATTTATTCTGCGTTGTGTTTGTTTATAGCCGGACGGCGCGAGCATATCGTACCCCAACATTACCATGCGGTGATCAGTGATGTCAACATCACAAACTAGACCTATAGCAGTCTGGTTACGTGATTTCAGGAATATGTGGTCGAGACATGAGTCTTGATGAGTTGGTTTAGATATAGCCTGTTTCAGTCCATGGGCAGACATCAAGCACAAATATTCCGATTTTGAAAGGTCTGACGTCGACAAAAGATTGATGTTGATATCTCCGGTCACAATGATTGTGGGATATTTGCTAATTGAGCTGAGTGTTTGATCTAGCGAGGAAATAAAATAATCAGGTTTACGTGATGGAGATTTATAGTTGGCAATTAAAGAAATGTTGTTGGAGAGTACTACTAAAAGAGATTCAGCGTCTTGAAGCATGGGTTCTGAAACCGTCGCGTTCCAGCATTCTCTAACATACGTTACGACACCTCCGCTCTGGTTAAGGTTGTTCACTGTGCAGTATGAGTTGTAACCCTCAATCTGTCCAATTATTGAACCATCTGATAACCAGCATTTCGTAAGAACTATTATTATTAGACAAAGAACATGGAGCGTGTGACACAAAATCTGGAGTGTATTTCTTCAAAAAATCGAAAATCCATGCGTCATGTTCATGGTTATTAAAGTTAAACGTTTTGTTATATTTGCGCATGAATTTCCATATGAAAGATATTGGCGTGCATCTGTTAAAAGTTTCACATAAGGACAACCAACTTTTTTGACACTCTGTTTTAAGGGTCTACTACCGGCCCAGTACCGCCCTCATTGAATAAAAAATCGTAGCATAGCATAGAAAATAAATATTTAAAAATCCAACGTCACGTTTGTTACAATGAGGATAAAGTATTTTTACGTTGTAATAATAATAATAATAACGTTTATTGGACAAAATCAAAACTTAGCCTACTACAGTTTCAATACTAAAAACATAACATTTAAGAGGCTTCTAACCGAAATGAACTCCTGATTTCCAAACTAGGTAAAAACCTGTATCTTGGAAATCAGTGCTCTTCCGATGAACATAACAAGGACACATACTTAGATAAGGAGTAACTAAGATACATCAGTACTGAAAAAGCTAGACCACAAAATAGGTCATGTGAAAGAAAAATTGAGAAAAATCTACAATAGAAATACGTACAATAGCAAATTATTGCGTTAGTTAGGGTTTATTTTACAGCTTGACGACTTTGAGAAATAATATGATAAGTGTTGTGTTGTGTTGTGTAAGATGTAGGAGTATTGTGAAGTGAAGTGTAGTGTAGTGTATATTGGGTAACGTAACGATTACTTATTTCTGGACAAAGAGTAACTTTTCGGTATTAGCATAATCTAGGTCAATGAGCCATTTTGTAACAGTTGTTTTACATTTGTGTTTGGTAAGGGGATAAGTGTCGAGAATTAAATTTATTTTGTTGTAAAGATGGGCACCAAGAAAAGGGAAAAATCTCTGAGCAAATTTAGTGCGGCACGCTCTAGACACACCAACAGTATATTTCCTGCGCTTCTGTAGAAATGCTAAGGGGTTATACTTTAAGGAATTATGCATTCTGAGGACTGTTTGTAGTATAAAAAGCTGCCTCACCGTCAATACCTCACAGGTTTGATAAAGGCTGGTTGTGGGATGAAAGAATGGTAAAAACAGACTTACTTTAAGGAGTGCTCTTTGAGCACGCTCGACTTTGATTAAGACTGTTTTACACGCACTTCCCCAACTAGTTATACAATACACCAACAGTGACTGGCATAGAGCAGAATAAATCATCTTTAAGACCTTCGGGCTAGCAGTGTGTCTGAGATTTTTAAATATATATACTAATTTACGGACCCTAGAAGATACAAGGTCTACGTGAGGAGCAAAACTAAGTCTCTCGTCGATCACAACTCCAAGGTACTTTATTAATTTAGTTTGTTCAAGCGAAGGGCAATTGCAACTTATAATTTTATGACAAAGCCGAGAATGTGCAATTATTTTATGCGAATTTTGAGAGAGATGGGATTCATTACGGAGCGAGAACTTTACAAACTTGGTTTTTTCGACATTTAACGTTAAAAGATTACATCTAAGCCAGTCATTAACAACATCAAAACCGCATTGAGCATGTTGAAAAGTTTTGAACCACGACGTGTCCCTAAAAACAAGGGCAGTGTCATCCGCGAAAGTTATAATTTTCCCATTTTGGAGTTCAAGTTCACAGAGGTCATTAATATAGATTAGAAATAAGGTTGGTCCAAGGACACTACCTTGCGGCACTCCGTAAGTTACGGGAAGTTTGTCACTTACCCAGTCGGCCACCTTAACACACTGAAAACGATTACTGAGATAATCCGTGAATAATTTAAGTGGTAGACCTCTGATCCCCATGCTCTCCATTTTATCCAACAGTCTAGGGACAGAGACTGTGTCGAATGCCTTGGCTAAATCAAGAAATATAGCCAGAACTTTATTTTTGTTATCGATATTATCAACTACATAGTCAATGACTTCATGAACTGCATCACTAGTAGCTTTGTTGGATCGGAAACCGAATTGAGCATTGGATAGAAGCTTGTTTTTCTCTAAATAATTAGTTAGTCTCTTATTAATAATTTTCTCGAGAATTTTAGACACAGTAGGCAATATTGAGATGGGTCTATAATTATTGACACAGACCCTGTCACCAGACTTGAATATAGGTATTATTTGGGCAGTTTTAAAAGCTAGTGGGAACGATCCAGATGAGAGCGCTAAATTACAAATGTAAGTCAATGGGGAAACCAATAGGGGTCGATAACGTAAAAGGAAATTTGAGGTTATGTTATCGCTTCCAGCAGTGGAGCTAGGCTTTAGATTAAGGATGATATTATTAATCTCACTTTCGTCGGTTGGCAGTAGAGCAAAAGAGTTATTGCAGGTAGGATGAATAGGTGATGAAGGGTCAGACCTTGGTCCTTGGGATAGCTGCTTTTCTGCCAGTGATTTTCCTACATTTGCAAAGAATTCATTTATATTATCAACGGAGAGTTGGGGATTGTTAGGACATATTAATTCAGAAGCAATCTCATTCCGACGTCTAGTACTAGTTACAGTTTTAACAACGTCCCATATTTTTTTAGAGTTGTTACCTGCCTTAGCAAATTCATTCTTTTCATATTCTCGTTTTATTTTGTGCAGCAATTCATTACAAAAATTCCTGTACCTTGTGTAGGTTAATTTAAGAGTTGCGTTATCAGGAGATTTTTTTGATTTAAGATGAAGGTAATCTCTATTCCTTACGCATCTCAAGAGACCTGGAGTGATCCATGGCTTTAGTATACGTTTACGTCTTGATATGGTAATTGTTTTTGTACATGATTCAATAGCAGCATTAAGAGAACCAGTGAAATTTCCAACAACTTCATTAACGTCTGTAATTAAATAGAGGGGCATAAAATCTATTTTGGGTATAGCCGAGTCAAGAGCAGTATAGTCTACACGCTTGATGTTTCTGGAGAACTGTTTAGCTGGGATTGATACATTGACCGAAATAATTACACTGTAATGATCAGTGAGAGATGTTTCTGCAATCAGACATGATGCTGGAAATTCGGATTTGAGTATGACATGGTCAATGCAGGAATTTACACGTGTGGGAGTTTGGTAGGCTGGTAGCATACCATGTGATGCCACAAGATTTAAATAACGGTCTTTTCGTGTGTCGAGTGTGTTATCGGCAATATCAATATTTACGTCACCAGTCATGATAAAGTTTTTATGTTTAGGAGCAACCTCAACCAGCAAACCATTCAAGCTCTCCAAAAACATGTCAACATTCCTGACACTGGGTGATCGGTTATTTTATTATCCTTTTCGTCATACTGAGTATTTTATTTTCTTTACTAACCGTTGATATGAATAGAAGATCACGTGTTAGGCTCAAATCTTTAACACAATACACACTCAACAATAACAACCATAGCTCACTCATTCGCTCAAAACATATCTATTACATAGTGGACGGATATTAGCAAATTCTCAGTTGTATTGCTCCAATCTCACGTTTTACTTTATAATCAGATATTTTCTGTTACCATAAAAACTCTTTTGAATGCTTTAAATTGGACTATGTTAAACATAATTATTGACGATGCCATCATGACTGTGAAAAGATCGGCGAAGAGGTTGAGGAAATTTCCCCCTCAGAAACGATTATTCTTTCCCCAGAACAATGCTGAAGCTTTCAGGAAATGGAAATAGGATCTTTCATGTAAATATTATTTACGCAAACGCGTTCGAGTGCGTTAAAAAACTCACACTAGGCCCTCTGATTTTTTTATGTTTCAAAGCACTCAAAATAGCCACAGTATATCAACACGGTCTACCAAGACCTATATTTGAGGTTGGCTCCTATACAGCAAAAGACACTGCTTTATCATTTTTGAAACCATTACTATACACAAATTTATGATCTGACCACTCTGACAACGTTGAATTAACTTCCTCTACTACTCCTACATCTTCTAAGATGTAGGAGTATTGTGAAGTGAAGTGTAGTGTAGTGTATATTGGGTAACGTAACGATTACTTATTTCTGGACAAAGAGTAACTTTTCGGTATTAGCATAATCTAGGTCAATGAGCCATTTTGTAACAGTTGTTTTACATTTGTGTTTGGTAAGGGGATAAGTGTCGAGAATTAAATTTATTTTGTTGTAAAGATGGGCACCAAGAAAAGGGAAAAATCTCTGAGCAAATTTAGTGCGGCACGCTCTAGACACACCAACAGTATATTTCCTGCGCTTCTGTAGAAATGCTAAGGGGTTATACTTTAAGGAATTATGCATTCTGAGGACTGTTTGTAGTATAAAAAGCTGCCTCACCGTCAATACCTCACAGGTTTGATAAAGGCTGGTTGTGGGATGAAAGAATGGTAAAAACAGACTTACTTTAAGGAGTGCTCTTTGAGCACGCTCGACTTTGATTAAGACTGTTTTACACGCACTTCCCCAACTAGTTATACAATACACCAACAGTGACTGGCATAGAGCAGAATAAATCATCTTTAAGACCTTCGGGCTAGCAGTGTGTCTGAGATTTTTAAATATATATACTAATTTACGGACCCTAGAAGATACAAGGTCTACGTGAGGAGCAAAACTAAGTCTCTCGTCGATCACAACTCCAAGGTACTTTATTAATTTAGTTTGTTCAAGCGAAGGGCAATTGCAACTTATAATTTTATGACAAAGCCGAGAATGTGCAATTATTTTATGCGAATTTTGAGAGAGATGGGATTCATTACGGAGCGAGAACTTTACAAACTTGGTTTTTTCGACATTTAACGTTAAAAGATTACATCTAAGCCAGTCATTAACAACATCAAAACCGCATTGAGCATGTTGAAAAGTTTTGAACCACGACGTGTCCCTAAAAACAAGGGCAGTGTCATCCGCGAAAGTTATAATTTTCCCATTTTGGAGTTCAAGTTCACAGAGGTCATTAATATAGATTAGAAATAAGGTTGGTCCAAGGACACTACCTTGCGGCACTCCGTAAGTTACGGGAAGTTTGTCACTTACCCAGTCGGCCACCTTAACACACTGAAAACGATTACTGAGATAATCCGTGAATAATTTAAGTGGTAGACCTCTGATCCCCATGCTCTCCATTTTATCCAACAGTCTAGGGACAGAGACTGTGTCGAATGCCTTGGCTAAATCAAGAAATATAGCCAGAACTTTATTTTTGTTATCGATATTATCAACTACATAGTCAATGACTTCATGAACTGCATCACTAGTAGCTTTGTTGGATCGGAAACCGAATTGAGCATTGGATAGAAGCTTGTTTTTCTCTAAATAATTAGTTAGTCTCTTATTAATAATTTTCTCGAGAATTTTAGACACAGTAGGCAATATTGAGATGGGTCTATAATTATTGACACAGACCCTGTCACCAGACTTGAATATAGGTATTATTTGGGCAGTTTTAAAAGCTAGTGGGAACGATCCAGATGAGAGCGCTAAATTACAAATGTAAGTCAATGGGGAAACCAATAGGGGTCGATAACGTAAAAGGAAATTTGAGGTTATGTTATCGCTTCCAGCAGTGGAGCTAGGCTTTAGATTAAGGATGATATTATTAATCTCACTTTCGTCGGTTGGCAGTAGAGCAAAAGAGTTATTGCAGGTAGGATGAATAGGTGATGAAGGGTCAGACCTTGGTCCTTGGGATAGCTGCTTTTCTGCCAGTGATTTTCCTACATTTGCAAAGAATTCATTTATATTATCAACGGAGAGTTGGGGATTGTTAGGACATATTAATTCAGAAGCAATCTCATTCCGACGTCTAGTACTAGTTACAGTTTTAACAACGTCCCATATTTTTTTAGAGTTGTTACCTGCCTTAGCAAATTCATTCTTTTCATATTCTCGTTTTATTTTGTGCAGCAATTCATTACAAAAATTCCTGTACCTTGTGTAGGTTAATTTAAGAGTTGCGTTATCAGGAGATTTTTTTGATTTAAGATGAAGGTAATCTCTATTCCTTACGCATCTCAAGAGACCTGGAGTGATCCATGGCTTTAGTATACGTTTACGTCTTGATATGGTAATTGTTTTTGTACATGATTCAATAGCAGCATTAAGAGAACCAGTGAAATTTCCAACAACTTCATTAACGTCTGTAATTAAATAGAGGGGCATAAAATCTATTTTGGGTATAGCCGAGTCAAGAGCAGTATAGTCTACACGCTTGATGTTTCTGGAGAACTGTTTAGCTGGGATTGATACATTGACCGAAATAATTACACTGTAATGATCAGTGAGAGATGTTTCTGCAATCAGACATGATGCTGGAAATTCGGATTTGAGTATGACATGGTCAATGCAGGAATTTACACGTGTGGGAGTTTGGTAGGCTGGTAGCATACCATGTGATGCCACAAGATTTAAATAACGGTCTTTTCGTGTGTCGAGTGTGTTATCGGCAATATCAATATTTACGTCACCAGTCATGATAAAGTTTTTATGTTTAGGAGCAACCTCAACCAGCAAACCATTCAAGCTCTCCAAAAACATGTCAACATTCCTGACACTGGGTGATCGGTTATTTTATTATCCTTTTCGTCATACTGAGTATTTTATTTTCTTTACTAACCGTTGATATGAATAGAAGATCACGTGTTAGGCTCAAATCTTTAACACAATACACACTCAACAATAACAACCATAGCTCACTCATTCGCTCAAAACATATCTATTACATAGTGGACGGATATTAGCAAATTCTCAGTTGTATTGCTCCAATCTCACGTTTTACTTTATAATCAGATATTTTCTGTTACCATAAAAACTCTTTTGAATGCTTTAAATTGGACTATGTTAAACATAATTATTGACGATGCCATCATGACTGTGAAAAGATCGGCGAAGAGGTTGAGGAAATTTCCCCCTCAGAAACGATTATTCTTTCCCCAGAACAATGCTGAAGCTTTCAGGAAATGGAAATAGGATCTTTCATGTAAATATCAGAAGTATAAACTGCAACGTTGACAATCTCTTATTAATGCTCAATAGACTCAATTATTTGACTGATATTGTAATCTTGACTGAATGTTGGCTATCCAAAAGTCCTACAATTCCAGAATTGGTAGGTTTTAATTCACACGAGTCCAGCTATACTAATCAAAATGATGGGGTTGTGGTATATACATATTAGGGATCACCTGCGGTGTTCTGTTGACAAGCCTAGTTTTGCTGAAGCAAATTGTATAACACTCAAATTTGGTCTGGACTTGGCTTTGGTAGCACTTTACCGGACCCCGTCTCAACACAACATATATCCTTTTATTGATAGCTTGGATGCCACTTTAAAAACACTGGCTTCTTATAAGACTGTGAGCGTTATAGGTGATATTAATTTGAATATTTTAAGGCCTGATCCACAGACGGACCAATATCTTAACCTGTCTGCTGAGCATGGAATGCTACCTGCTCATCTCTTTCCTACAAGAGGGTTGAACTGTCTGGATCATGTTATTCTTAGAACTAAAGGAAAGGCGACTACTACAGTGCTAGATTCTATGTTCACGGATCACGCCCCAGTGATTTCCATTTGCGACCATAAATTGAAGGAACCTAATAAAACTTGGACATCTTTACGTATTGACCATGCTGCAATTGTAGCTGACCTCCAACAAACTGACTTTTCATCAGTTCTTAGTGCTTCAGATGCAGAAGATGCTGCAACACAACTAATCGCGACCATTTCCTCGGTAATTAAAGTGAACACTCGTAGTGTAACAATTCCCAGTAGAAAGAGAATCCTGAAACCATGGATCACTCCTGGTCTACTACGTTGCATTCGAACTCGTGACAAGATGTACTTAAAGACACGGAAAGATCCTGAAAACACTGTGCTGAGAATTAGTTTCACCCGTTACAAGACCTTTTGTAATAACCTGCTTCGAAAGGTGAAGACTTGTTATGAACGTGGGGAACTCCAGAAAGCTAGTGGGAATCCAAAAAAAACCTGGGACCTCATCAAACAGTTCAGTAACATCAGCCAGAAACGATCACAGGCATCTAGTGAGTTGCTCACTGTGTCACATGATTTAGCCTCTTCCGTGAACAAAGTGAACGAGTTTTTTGCTGGTGTGGGAAAGAAGTTAGCTTCTAAAATAATCGAGTTTGCAGGACAGAACAACAATCCCCAGAGTCCAACCGTTTCCAAAAAAGAGGGTCCACCCAATTCCATGGTACTCTACAGTACCGATGACACTGAAATTGAGTCCATAATCAATGGTCTCCGAAGTAACTGTGCAGTGGGATGGGATGGCATCACGAGTAGTATTCTTAAGGCTGCCAAGTGTGTCCTAATACCTGTCATAACCCGAGTTTGTTAGCTTTCCTTGAGTACTGGCATATTTCCTAGGGCGCTTAAAAAGCTATTGTTCATCCCATACATAAAAAAGGACCTAAAGATAATATGGATAATTACAGGCCCATATCAGTGCTTAGTTCTGTTTCAAAGATATTTGAAAATTTCTTGAAAAAAATGATATCTTTGCAAAAAATCAATACGGATTTCTAGGTAGTAGGTCTACTGAGGATGCCATCATGGATCTTTTGAACTCTACTGTTCATAACATAGACCAAAGGATAAAAACAGTTGGAATATTGTTGCACCTATCCAAAGCTTTCGACACGGTTTCGATGCCTAAACTATTATCCAAACTCGAGGTGGTTGGAATAAGAGGTATTGCTTTGGAAATTTTTAAGAGTTATCTCAGTGATCGCACACAGTGTGTCTTATTGACGGCCATGTTAGTAAGGATGAGAGGCTTAATTTTGGAGTCCCACAGGGCAGTGTTCTTGGACCAACTCTCTTTCTGGCCTATATTAATGATCTTTGCAAGCTATCACTCCCTAAATGCAAAGTAATAACTTATGCTGATGATACAGCTCTGCTCGTCGAGGGTAGAGACTGGTCGGAGGTGAGTGCAAATGCTGAAACAGCTCTCAGACACGTTATGAACTGGCTAGTCGGTAACATATTAACCCTAAACGTTGAAAAAACTAAATTTATTACGTTTGGATCAAAGGCAACTTCAGTCCTCCGGCAACATTTTCGATACGGGCTCATATGTGCGATCCTAACCAGAAACGGAGCTGTGCCTGTTGTCAAATAGCTCAAACTCGGAGTTTTAGATATCTTTGCATAATAATTGACGAAGTCTTGAGTTGGCATGAGCAAATTACAGCTACAGTTGGCAGAATAAGAAAGATGATATATGTTTTTAAAAAATTGAGAAGCATTGCTAACCTGCACACGCTAAAATCGGTGTACTTTGCTCTTGTCCAGTCTATTTTGGGATATTGTATCCCAGCTTGGGGTGGTTTGGCAAAAACTGCTATGCTACGCTTGGAAAGAGCTCAAAGATCAGTCTTAAAGGTTATGGTCTCTAAACCTATTCGATACCCTACTTTTGAGCTATACAAACTCTGTAATGTACTCACGGTAATACTTAGTAAAACATAAAAACGAAACCTGCAAGTTTTCAATTTATCTGTTTAAAAAACGATAGTAAAACAAATTATCTAATTTGAGATTATTAGATTATCTGATTTGGGAGTGGTTTATCGTTTTTCCTCACTCATATTTCTGCATCAGCAGGTAAACTAAAGAAAGAAAATATTTTATCACTTCTCTCCAGATCCAGCAATCAACATCCATCAACTGCACATAATACACCAGTACTAGCCATGTCATAAGAATTCGAAACTATAATAAAGTACGTCAGGTCGACCGAATTTTATGCGAACGTACGCGCCACCCGGCTGTCGGCAACCGACTGAGAAATGGGTCGCGGGCAGCCAGCGGGCCGGTAGGCAGTTAGCGCGCGTAAGTACATGGAGTGATTCATATGGTAATATGTGACAGCACACCTTTCGGCCAAAACTCTTCCTTGAGGAAGGTCATCAAATGGTGAGTCGGAACGCGTACCACGAAAGACTTGAAATTTGTGTTATGGCGCGTCTCCAACTTCTCCACCCTCAAGGTCCAGTTGGTCTTCACGCGAATATACTATACGATGTCCTCAGTCTTCGTAGAGTGGTGTAAACGGGACACGTACAGTTGCGTCGTTGGTACTGCAGTGCAGTGTCTCTAAAGATAAAGAGTGATATCATCCGCAAATAGTAGGTATACCATCATCATTAAATGGTATTTTTTTTAACAGTAATTTCCAAAGTGATCCGCCTAGACCCGTATTTATGTGGCGTTGAAATTCTAACTACACCATAGCTACAGAATAGAATATGTTGGTGACATAGGTGCTGACTGTCCAGCAGCATAGCACTGCCTTCGCATACGTAGGTAGTGGCGATGGCATCGTAAAGTTAGTTTTGGTAACAGAGAAAGAGAGAAAAAGGAAAGAAGAAATAAATTTCTTTAAAAAACTTTTTTACAAAAAAAAAACTTGAGAGGTGTCAAGGGACACCCGGATGGAACGAAGTTCCTTTCGATATTTTTTTTTATTGTTGATAGGCACGCGTTTGACCACCATCTCACCTGATGGTAAGCGATGATGTGGTCGAAGATGGAACACGCTTGCCTAGAAGTAACCTATTCACTCTTGACTTAAAGACTCCCAGGTTGTAGCTATCAGGAAACACAGACTCCGGTAGGGAATTCCATTCCCTAGCTGTACGCACAATGAATGTTTTTTCAAAACGCTTTGTGCGTATGGATGGGATGTCCACCATGAACCGGTGGCACTTCGCCGTACGTCTTGTGGTCCGTTGATGAAACGGGCTTGGCGGAATCAAATTATGCAATTCCGTCGCACACTCCCCAAAATGTAACCGATAGAAAACCGACAGGCTAGCAACTCGGCGTCTAGGTTCTAGACTTTGGAGTTTCGACTCAACGAGCCTATCATTGCCGATGATCCCCTTGGCTCGTTTTTCAATTGACTCAAGTGACTCAAGGGCATCAAGCTGGTATCTGGCAGATCCGTCCCAAAGATGAGAACAACAGAGTTGGAGCAGCTGTTCCGGCATGAAGTACCGTCTCACCTTTGCGAGGATCCCCAACTTTTTGGCAGCCACTTGAGCCTTTGCCTCTATGAAGGGACCAAAATTGAGGGTAGATGTTAAAGTAACACCAAGAAGATCAAGTTTATCGGTTATCGGCACGGTCACACCTCGGAAAGATGGAGTCGGGTGAAATAGGCTCCTCTTAGCGGGAAAAAGACACGCCTGGGTCTTAGCAGCATTGAACTTGAGCAGATTGGCATCGCCCCATTCTGAGACAGCCTGTAAGGACAAGTTTAAGCGACCAACCATAGCCTCTCGGAGAGACCGGACCTGAGACCCACTTGCTCGTGCGTCAGGCACGTATCGCTCGGCAACAGTGCTGTCGTCTGCATACCCAAAGGTACCGGGTTTTAGCAGATCGTTAATATGCAGCAAAAACAATGTTGTCGAGAGCACCGACCCCTGAGGAACACCGACATTAATAGCCAGCAGTCCGGACGAGCAGTCATCTATGACTACTCGGATAGACCGATCACTCAGGAAATCTGCAATCCAATCACACAGACCAGCGGGCAGACCGAAGGAAGGAAGCTTGCCAATTAGGCTGTCGTGCCAGACCCGGTCGAAGGCCTTCGAGATGTCAAGTGAGGGGCGGCAGAAGTTCGATTCAACCGACTTAGCCAGGGACCAAAACGCCTTCCTATCAGCTGGGTAAGAAGCAAGTTTGTTCCCAATTCGGCTAATGTGGTCAAACCGAGCCCTTCGCAACACCTTCTTGCAGGACTTGGCAGCCCTGTTGAAGGCTCTCTTCTTCTGACTCACGTCATTTGCTTTACGCGTCCGAGCGTCGACCCATGCCAGGTAGGCCGCGTGCATGCATGCAATGCATGCACGCGGCCTACCTAGCATTTCGAGATTTCAGGTTTGGTCCCATAGTAAAAGTTGTTTGTTATCATGAGTATAATCAGTTTATATCAGTATAATCAATTTGTCAGGCCTGTTGGTCTAGTGGTTAGTGACCCTGACTGCTATGCCGGAGGTCGTGGGTTCGATTCCCACCCAGGACAAATGTTTGTGTAATGAGCACGATCATTTGTTCTGTGTCTGGGTGTAATTTACCTATAATATTTATGTATTTAGAAATATATAAGTATGTTTATCAGTTGTCTAGTACCCATAACACAAGCTCTCGCTTCAGATGTTTGAGGGTAGTCCCAAGTAACACATTAGAAATTTTGAGCTCTCACATATTTAATTCAATAAAATATTAAAAATAACTTTTAAACGCAAGAAACATTATAAAATAGTACATTAACCTCTGGTGCACTCAGTCAGTTCATCAAATCTCCTTGATCTTCTCTACACTGTAAACACTGCACTTCACTGAAATGGACCTGTACTCCAAATTGTCAAGCTCTGTGGAGGAGCTTTCTTCCACATTTGCCTCAAGAATGTCACAATACGAGGAAGACTTGAAGAATGCCAGTGGTGAAGCTTCACATAAGTCAATTGCCAGCCTATCCAGGGACTTCACTGAGTTTAAAACCCTAGTTTGGAAAACGATGAGTTCCCTAAAGTCCCAGATGGAGTTGCTTGTGTTGGGGCTGGATAGGCATGAAATGACATCCCGTGCCAAGATCCTTCTGCTGCATGGCCTAACTGAGGATAAGGAAGCTGATCCAAGCAAAAAATTTCTTAAGATTTTGTCGGAGCGTTTGGAAGTGGTCAACGTCGCCTCTAAAGACATAACAGCCTGTCACCGCTTTGGAAGCAACACCAGCAAACCTCGTCCCCTAATAGTTCGATTTGAAAGCCGTATCGTACGGAACGAGGTGTGGCGAAATAAAACCAAGCTGAAAGGCTCTGGTCTGACGCTTTCCGAGTTCCTGACTAAGCCTAGACACGAGATTTTTATGAATGCTCGGAAGCACTTCGGGATACATAAGTGTTGGACGTCTGACGGGAAGATTGTCATCCAGGTTTCCGAGGGATCGCGACGGAAGATTGAGTTTGCTTCGGAATATCGAGAACTTGAGGCTCAGTTTCCCGTTGCTGAGCCCTCAGCCGTAACTTCGAAGCCAGTGCCCGATAAGAGAGCTCGCAAGACAGTAAAGTGATGAATCTTCATTGCGGGTCTTCCATTTCTCTATGAGTATAATTATAATAGGTACGGTACTTATAATTTTTATGTTGTATACTATCGGTCACTCGATATTTTAAGTTTTTTTGTTGGTTTTTAGTTTGACTTATTTACATAATTACTTATGTCATTAATGTCAATTGACAGGTTTGACATTTATAATGTCCCGTTTACTCAGTTTCGTTCGGAAACATTAGTGTAATGTGGATTTATTTTGTTTGGCCTACGGGCTTTTTGATAAAATGATTTTAGGAAATTAATTAAAACTAATGTAGCCGGCGAGTGCATCGAGGTTTGAGTGCTGAAATTAATTTTTGAATTTTTTTTTTTTTAAATATTTATATTTAATTATGTCAGATAATCTCGTAGAAAATAGTTTTTTTTCATGCTCATCTTCTTGTGAGTCAGATCAGAGCTTTGCCAGTGCTTTTAGTGATGACAATTCTCTGAATCTGAATCTTCGAGACTACCTTTCTTCAACATTTTCCAACTGTCGCAAATTTTTTAACGCTGTTCACATAAATGCTCAAAGCATTCCAGCTCATTACCCTGATGTGGTATCGTCCTTCGACTCAGAACTTGTCCACGCTGTCCTTGTATCTGAAACGTTTCCCAAGCCTGCTCTTCCTTCCGCGCAGTATTCTCTGCCTGGATACAAAATTGTGCGAAATGACAGAACTGGCAAGGGATGTGGAGGGGTTGCCATTTATCTTCGTGGTGATATCAGCTATAAGATTGTTGACCAGTCTCCGAGTGCCTACTCAAACTTTGCTGAACACCTATTCATTGAAATTAATTTTCATCATACAAAACTACTTTTAGGCGTCTATTATAGTCCCTCTTGCCAAATTGACTACTTTTCCTCCTTCGAAACTAAATTAGAAAATCTTTCATCACTATATGATCATACACTTATTCTCGGAGACTTCAATACTTGTTTGCTCAAGGGAGATTCACGCAGCCGTAAACTCCAATCACTTGCCACTTCTGTCAATATGCAATTACTTCCGCTAAATGCTACTCATAGGGCCCCTCACTGTACTCCTTCTCTCTTAGATCTCATTCTAGTTTCTGACACTAACAAAGTAGCCACACATGGACAGCTTCCTGCTCCTTTTTCCTACCATGACCTCATTTACCTTTCCTATAAAATTCGACCTCCTAAACGCAAGGCCAAATTTCTCTTTCGTAGTTCTAAAAACGTTGATTTGGAGCGTTTGAGGGCTGATGCGGGTGGAATTGACTGGTCTTCTGTGTTCACCAGCGTGGATATGGACTCTATGGTGTCAGTTTTCATCAGGACTATGTTGGATTTGTATGATGCACATGCTCCCCTTGAAAAGGTGAGAGTCAATCACCTTCCTGCACCATGGCTTTCCCCTGATGTAAAAAACCTGATGGCGAAGCGTGATAAGGCCAAGCGTCTATACAGGAAGCGGCCCACTGAGGAAAACTGGGACCTTTATAAGAAGATGCGAAATCGCTGCAGTCGTTTGTGTAGGAATGCGAAAAGGCGCCACATTCACAACTCAATTGATACCTTCAACCCACCACAAGTATGGCAATTTTTAAAGACTCTTGGTATTGGCAAAGCCTCTAGCAAGAGTTCTCTTGATAAAATGGACCTCAATGCACTTAATGCGCACTTTTCTACGTCACCAATTATACTCGACAGCGATGTTAAATCTTCGACTCTTAATGATCTTTCCAATCTTCCTTTGCCAGCAAATACTTCTTTCACTTTCCACCCAATTGCTGAGCTAGATATTAAGAAATGTTTCCAATCCATCTCCACTAAGGCGGTAGGTGACGATGGCCTACAGCTCCAAATGTTCCTACCTATTTTGAGTGAAATAGTTCCTGTCATCACCCACATTGTAAATTTTTCCCTCTTCAATAACTCCTTTCCTTCAGCGTGGAAGAGGGCTCACGTCCTACTGCTTCCTAAAGTTCAAAATCCTGCCTCACTATCCCAGTTCCGTCCAATATCCATTCTCCC
This sequence comes from Polia nebulosa, assembly GCA_951329385.1. NCBI lineage: Eukaryota > Metazoa > Arthropoda > Insecta > Lepidoptera > Noctuidae > Polia > Polia nebulosa. The sequence continues at coordinate 15,522,624 of OX589595.1, read as the reverse complement.
AATCCTCTCCAAAGTTCTCGAGAGCGTTGTTCAGAAGCAACTGTCTGTTTATCTGTCCTCTAATAGCCTACTGAGTCCTTACCAATCTGGTTTCAGACCTGGCCATAGCACCGTGACAACTCTTGTCAAAATAACTGACGACATAAGACTGGCTATGGAAAACAAATGTCTGACAGTGTTGGTTTTACTGGACTTCAGCAGTGCCTTTAACTCAGTTGACTTTGACATCCTCTTAGGAATTCTTTCCTCCCTTAATGTCTCTGCGCCGGTAATTGAGTGGTTCAAATCTTATCTTCGGGGCCGCTCGCAGTCTGTTCGGTCTGATGAGGGTTCCTCTGAATGGTATGATTTGGCTGCGGGTGTACCTCAGGGTGGCGTTCTCTCTCCTCTTCTTTTCTCCGTTTTTATAAACGCTATCACTAAGGTCCTAACTTCTAACTATCATCTCTATGCAGACGACTTGCAGTTATACCGTCACTTTAAAGTGGGTGAACTCGCTGGGGCTGTGGATGCCATCAATGATGACCTTGAAAATATCAACAAGTGGGCTAAATCCTTTGGACTCTTACTGAACCCAACTAAGTCGCAAGCGCTCATTATTGGTGGCAGATACATGCTCAGCCTTTTAGATCACCAGTCTCTCCCGCCGGTAGTGTATGATTCGGTGCCCATATTGTACTCGAAAAGCGCTAAAAATCTAGGCGTCCATATGGACACTAACCTCTCTTGGGAAGTACATATTGCAGATGTTAGTAAGAGGGTCTTCTACTCTTTTTAGTCTCTTAAACGTCTCCAAAAATTCTTACCATTTCACACTAAGGTCACTCTTGCTCAATCTCTTCTCCTACCGCTTATCGACTATGCGCATGTCTGTTTTCTAGATGCTACGGAGGTACTCCTAAATAAACTCGAGCGACTGCAGAACTTGTGCATCCGCTTCATTTTTGGCCTCCGCAAATACGACCATGTGTCGGAGTTTCGGACCAAATTGAGGTGGCTGACGATTCGGCGTCGGCGAGATACCCATACCCTATCTCTTCTCTATACTATCCTGCACGATCCTTCTTCTCCTCAATACCTTCGTGAACGGTTTGAGTACTTCATCCCGAGGGGTAAATCCTGTCGCACTGTCAATTCTCTTCTCCTTCGTACTCCACGTCACACTTCCAGCCGCTATAATGGCTCCTTTTCTGTTACTGCAGTGCGTCTCTGGAACTCTCTCCCACACTCACTACGCGACAGTCCTTCTCTAGATGTCTTCAAGAAGAAAATCAAAGAGCACTTCCTTTCAAATTGACATAATATTAGTATATATTGGTATTTATTAGTATGTTGGTATAATATATATTTGGAATTATTTATGTAGGTTTATATGTTTTGTGCACTGGATCCTACCCTCAAATGTGATCTTTCTCTATCACTCAAAGGTTTGCTGGGAGAAAACTCAACATTGAGTTAAGCTCGCCTTTGTACATGCATTGTGTAACCACTAAATACTATGTGAAATTTTTAGTGTACAATAAAGAATTAAGAATTAAGAGTCTGACACGCACTCCCGCTCCACCCAGAGCGGGAGAAGTCATTGGATGATTTCCCACACAAAAAAAATATTATATAAACGTATTTTTTTCGTTTTTGTTCAGTTTTTCAAAAAGCGCTAAAGCAATTTCGATAAAATTTATATGGGACCACCTCGGGAGTATTTTTTTCGGATAAAAAAAGAATTTTGGAAATCGGTCCTCAACTGAAAGAGAAATCGGTGGATATACATAAAAAAATACATACATACAGTCGAACATAGAACCTCCTCCTTTTGTGAAGTCGGTTAAAATAAGCATCACCTTTGTATCGATTTTTCTGTTTTCTTCTTCTTGTGTGTTTATTATAGATGTGGTGTACATAATGTTAAAAAAAAAAGTACTAATCTAGTTAGATATGTCTTTATTTCAGAATTTGTGCTGCTTTATTCGATGATAAAGGATTTGTCACACTGGATGCGTTCTGCGGCCTGAGTGCGTGTATCAGTGGTGCTGGTGATCAGTTCTTTTATTATTGGGTTGTTGGTTATTTTTTTTATGAACTTGTGTGCACTCTTGACGAACTTCAACAAACTGGCCGTTGCCCGCCGCCCGCAGCCTGCAGCCCGCGTGCACGCAGCCAGCCGGTCCGTACGCGTCCTTCCTTCCCCACCGCCCCGTCGGGCCAACATGCGTTCTTTGGTTGTGCTCGCACGGTCAGATCGCATTCTATACAAAATATATTGATACCGGCAATGTTGTTCATACATGATGCGGGCTGCGTTCGCTTTGACCTGACCGCAGGCCGCAGAACGCATCTAGTGTGACAAATCCTTAAAGGTAGTTAACGTAGCAAATAATACAGTGACTTTTAAATTTTACAGCTGGCATGAAATTTCTACCCACCTAACATTTATTACAAAACTGAAATTATATGGTACATACTTAGAGGTTTTTATTACTTAAGTTTCATAATACCTTATTTAACTATAAGAACATTTGTACAGTTAGGTACAGTAAATACCTACCTAGTTACAAATCTTAAACACAGAACCAATTTCATTAATATATAGGTGTCATTCAAGAACCTAAGTATGCTGTTAAAATAAGTTGTACTAATATTTTTGTTATCAGCTAACTCTAAGGTATTCATTAGATTCGAGATATTACGTAAGGGTTGGTACGTATTATGTCCTTTTTTACAGAAAATATAAATGTGTAAGGGTTGATTAGGTATTTTTGATTATGAAGTTGGTCCCTGTCATTACGAAATGTTTTCAAAACAAAACAGGTAGAGGCAGATCTTTGTCTGGTTCTTTTGTGGTATCCATTAATCCATTGTGTCAGCAGCCGACAAATTTTTAGATTCTAATCATCGCAACACTGTTACATCCGTATCCGTATTAAGGTATATACCTACAAGTATTGAAACAGCGCTGATGCGTCTCTTCGATGTTTACTGTTTCAATGTCGGTAAATCAGCCAACAAGCTTACAAAATTATATAAATACGAAACTTAAATATTTACAATAGTTTTTACTACTTCCTAACTACATATATATTACAAAAAGTTTGAGTATTCCACTAATCGTAAGCTTATAATATTATAAAAAGTTATGCTCAGTCAGTTACTGGGATTTTTGTAACAATATAACAATAGGTACTATATATATCTGAAACAAACATAGTGTTAAAATTCAAGATTTTATATATCTAATCTCGAAGCATTACTTGTTCAAATTCGTAGACTATTTACGACATTTTATCTAAATTGAGTATTTAATACACTGTGCACTTTACACTCCAAGATCCAAAATTTAGTTCGTGTAAATCTATGTCTAATAAAAACACATGTGTCTATAATTTAAATAAACGCAGCTAAATGTTCACCCTGTAACAACTTCACGTTTGAAAAGTTTCACTGATAATTCCATTTCAACGAATGTTTCCATTTCGTTACTTCGTCCACTTTTCATTTAAAGCTTTCTCTCAGAGTCTATGTGAATAGACTGTAATAAGGTTTATAGTGGAATGCCTAAGATTTGTTTATGGCACAGCTACCTGCCGCAGTTGTCGTAGAAACTGGCAGAGCCCCGGTTAGGGATTTCAGCAAACTCACGCTTCGGCGTGCACAACTTTGTGCTGAAGTCGACGTTACGCTTCCTGTAATAAATATAAGTATGAAGAAATATTTGAAAAATACCTGCTCTCTCAATGTAACTACCGTCACCTACTATAACGTTTTTTTTTTAAATTGTTGATAGGCACGCGTTTGACCACTATCTCACCTGATGGTAAGCGATTATGTGGTCGAAGATGTAGCATGCTTGCCTAGAAGTAACCTATTCACTCTTGACTTAAAGACTCCCAGGTTGTAGCTATCAGGAAACACAGACTCCGGTAGGGAATTCCACTCCCTAGATGTACGCACAATGAATGTGTTCTCTAAACGCTTTGTGCGTATGGATGGGATGTCCACCATGAACCGGTGGCACTTCGCCATACGTCTTGTGGTCCGTTGATGAAACGGGCTTGGCGGAATCAAATTATGCAATTCCGTCGTACACTCCCATAAAATGTAACCGATAGAAAACCGACAGGCTAGCAACTCGGCGTCTATGTTCTAGACTTTGGAGTTTCGACTCAACGAGCCTATCATTGCCGATGATCCCCTTGGCTCGTTTTTCAATTGACTCAAGTGACTCAAGGGCATCAAGCTGGTATCTGGCAGATCCGTCCCAAAGATGAAAGCAGTACTCCATACACGATCGAACTTGCGCTTGATAGAGTTGGAGCAGCTGTTCTAGCATGAAGTACCGGCTCACCGTTGTGCGAACGGTAGACTCAGGCGTAGACAATTTTATCTAGGCCTGTGTCCACGAGGACCCAAAGAGTTGAGAACTTGGAGTCCTCAAGGTTACGGAGACGCCGATAGCAGATGTCGTCCCGGGCGTACATGCATATACCAGCGTGTGGCTTAAAGTTGTGCTCCAGGTTAAACCCTGGGTAAGATAGGTACGCCACGTCAGACGGACATCTGATTTGCGTCTCCGAAAGGAACAAGAGCGCTGGTTTCTCAGTTTCTAGGTGGTGGTGGACTGCGGCGAGATTTGAGTGCAGACCTCGTATGTTGTTGAGGTGCACTTTGTGGGAGATGGAGTGCTGCCGCTGTTCAGCTTTTTTCTTTTTGTTCCTTTTTGCATAGTGTAAGAGTGAAGGAGGTAGAGGAGAAGGAAAATGTGAATGTGAAATGAGGTTCCACGCTGCTAACCTACAGGCACGCTCTGACAGGACGACATCATTGTGGGACTAGTCTGGAGACTGCGGGGACGCCCGACCCCCCCCGGGAATGTCCATCGGGCCCTCTCGTCTGGTCGCCAACCAGCACGATGGTAAATTCCGGGATTTTTCGACAGTTGGCGGGGCAGCCATTCATGTGTGGTTAGCAGACTACTTGGGCCCCCAACTACCTGCGGTCGGCCAGCGGCGCACCGTGCCTCGGATCCCGCTACCCTCCGCGACTAGTCTCCCGATACAACTATATCAGCGCGAGCCTGGTTGGTCTGCCTGCAATGGAACAACTATTTCGACCCAACTCCTCTGGATTGGCTACACTGAGCATCGTACCGGAACACGGCCAGGCCGCTTGGCGGTACGTCTTTGCCCAGTGGGTGGTCGCAAGCCATCGGTCGAAATCTACCACCAGTTAGTGTATCCTGATTAGCACCACCCGGGGACCACGTGTAGGGACTCAATGGGTATACCTACTCCTACGGACGCGAGTGACTCGGCCCCCAAAAAACGTGCCGTGCTTTATGATTCCATTGCGAAAAATTGACAGCGTGATTCGTCCTGTATAGCTCCGTCATTTCCGCACGAGTCCGTCATAGTTGTGTTGTGTTGTTGTTTCAAAAGTTGGTAACTTCAAGTTACCAACTTTTAAATTTGAAATCGAACAACAAACAAGCTATAAATATGTGAATGTTTAAGGTCAAGTTACCCTCTGCTTGGCAGTTCCATTTGGTCGACGAGAACTGACTTGACGTAGAGGCGGTCGTTACACCACAGTATGCACAGCGATCGCGGCTCCAGTACATTCATGTCGTACTCCCACGATAACTCCACCTGAAAGTTTAGGAGAGATTTGAAAAAGAACTGATGATTTTTAATGGCGAAAAGTAGCAAACAAGCAGGCGGACCACCTGATGTTAAGTGATCGCCGCCGCCTATGGACATATGGGTGCAATACCAGGGGTACCACAGGGGTGTTACCTATCCTTTGCCAAATTAACTTAACTTAATGTTTTCAATGTTAGATGGGGATTATCAATAAGGAATGGCGCTGAAACATGATTGCAATTCTGAGCTGGGAAGGTGAATAAACAAAAACAAATTTTACCTTTCTAACTTTTCCACCCAAGTCCATAGGGTGGGTGACCACTATGGTGTAAGTAGAGCCATGTTCTAGTCTGAAAAAAAAGGTACTTTAATGAAAATTGTTCCGTTATGTAAAAACCTAACTATTTATTTATGTAGTATAAGTTGTAGAGTTTGCTTACTTAACGTAGTTATTTGGTGTTAGGTCCATTCCCCGAATTACTCCTCTGTCCGACAGCAAAGTTACTTTCAGGAAACCCTGTTGGAAAAATGTTGATATCAATACATTTTGAAAAGTTTGACTTCTATACTATGTTATCTCTATTATGAGCACTTTGGAAGCTTTTAGGATTGTGGAATGTACCTGCACCCACGATTCTGCACCTTTGGGATTTGCTAATTGGATAGCCACTCTGTAGTGTCGTTCTGAAATAGAAAATACCCATTAATCTATTATTTTATTAGCTGTCTCTAGTCCGATAGGTCTTGTGTAGCAACTGGGTTCATTATAACTGGGTTTAGCATCGAGAATTGGAAAATTCAAAAGTACGAAAACGTGATCTCTCCACCTTGCTAAGTCTTAAGTCGATCAATCAACAAAACAACTGCATAATTATATAGACATGGGCTTAATGACACTGCCTTTACAAAGGAACTGTTTTGCATAATATTCAAACTGTACCAGTTCTAGACTCTTAGGAAATCCATAAGCAAATGTCATATGACTAAACCGCATTCTAAAATTGGTAAGTATTGTGTTGTAATGTAAAATGAGGTTTAAAGCAATCAGCTGCACGCCGTGATTAGGGAGAAAGGAACCTCATTTTAGACGCATGTTGTTATGAGTAGTTTCTCAGGGGTCAACCCCATCTAGTCGTGTTGAACCCTTGCTAATGAACAGCCATTGCGAAGCGACGTACTTGGCGTAAATGACCAAAGCCTCCGCTATTATAAAAGGCATGACTTTATTGGGAAAAGCCTGTTTCTTTCTACAATAAAAACATATTCTGTCTGTCAAATACTTACGACAATACGGAAGGTCCTTCCCAGTGCTCAGGTAATACTTGGCTCCAATCGTATCGTGCTCCTCAGATGGAAACACCTCATTTTCCGACTGATTGTTTTTGTTCGTGATCAAACCGGGAGAACTGTCTGCATGGAATCTATGAAAACATTAAACGTATGATGAAAAACAGTACTCCTTAAAAAGGTACAGCCGGTATATTCAGTTAAAATTTTAACATGAAAAGACTGAGAATAGAGAATAGAGATTTTTTACAGAATAGTACTGAAAATTTGAAAATAGGAACATACCCCATAACTGCACAACCGTGACCGCAATGGAAACATTTTCCTGTTTGAAAATGCTGGTAGGACGGACACTGGTGTCCTAAAAATTTTAATAACAACTTTAACTCCGATATTAAAGGGTTAATTAAACTTTATGTAAAAAACAAAGTGAAATATGTTTACATACCGTAATATAAAAATATAGCACGGACAGCAATAAAACAGCCTATTGTACAATTCATGTAGGTAATCATAGGTACTTATCATAAATAAAAAAATAGGTAAATGATCTTCTCAAAGCAGGAAGTTTTCTTACCTATATAAGAACACTTTCCATTGATAGATTCAGTGAAAAGTTTAATGGCTCTGACATGGTTGCAGGCCACTAGGACTCTCGAAGCCTCTTCAAGTCCTTGCTTGACGAGCGTTAGCGGCACGAGCGGGCCCTCAGTGAGGTCACATCCTGGCTGCTCCTTCCCATTGTTCGGATAGAAATCCAAATGACCCACAGGTTGTGACATTCCATATCCTGCCATAAACACAAAATCTGTCGCACGCGTGAAATAAACCGTCGATTAATTAGTTACCATGTCACGCGATATATATATATTCAGATATACTATACAAATGAATGATGAACACGAAAAGCAAACAAGCGTATGGTACATATTTACATAAAATATATATTAATAAGGGTTAGTATATGATTAGATGGTAAAGCGACGAAGCTTAATCTTGTTAACAACAAACGTCATATTATTACGTGTTGAACACATGTACATGAATACGATAGTGCGTGTGGATTATAAGAAGCATACGTGCAGTATCACGAATATACACAGAGTTACGTCCAAGGCATTACCTAAAAGGAAAATGCTCTTTCCGTCAGTATGTATGACGTCGACGAGTTGCGCATCAGTCGGGTCAAGCCGCACATGCGTCGGCATTCCTTGGAAGTACGGTTCAGCTGGATCCAGTCCTGTAATTCTTCCTAAGCCCTATGGAACGAGAGGCTGAATCAAAGAAAATATGAAAACGATATACGTAACATCATGTAACGTACGATTTAGTGAGAATGTTCCAGTAGTTTACACTTACCTGTATTCTTTCGCCTGCGTAACCTGCTGTGTGGGCTCCTAAGGAGTGGCCTATGATGTGGACATCCAACGGATCTACTCCGTGCTCTTTCTGTAATTATTTAGATTTTATAAAACCTAATATTTTTAGTAAGTATCAATATTTTTTGTTGCATGTGGAATTTACCTGTAAAGTTTTGATAAAGTGTGCTACTTCAAGACCTACTAGCCTGGTGTTAGCCGTAGCTTGAGTGTACAGCGGTAGACTCCCACCAGCCCAGTCTACTATAACAACATTGAAATCGCCTGCTTTCACCAGCTCATCTTTCATTTCACTGACCTGAATGACAAAACATAAGGGTTCATTTACTGCATGTTCAACATTAACGATAGTGACTTATTTTTTGAGTTCAGCTGTTATAATATAGTTACCCAGTTTGAAAGTGGTGTATCGATGAATCCGTGAATAATCATCTTCGTGAGTCTCTTTGGGTTGAAATTGGACTTCACTATAGTTTTGTTCACGTTAACGTTTAACAATTGTCCATCAGTTGGGTTCTTTTTTGTGTATAAAATGAACCTGAAATTGAAATTTCGTTGTAGCTAAATGACAAAAGATTGATTTAAGTGAAATCTATGCAATATCGTGACGTAAAATTTGCAAAGATGAACCGTGTACCGTTTCTTTAGGTACCAGTACTGACGGTTCAATAGAAGTACCAGTTGATGACAGCTATACATAAAATTTATTATGATGAGCTGTTATTAGATCCGTGTTTGGATGAATGGGACATTATATTTTACCTAGTATTGATGACAACTCTCGGCAGCGGGAAAACATTGAAGGGTCTGTGAATGAGATGGTACCAGCTCCTTGTGATATTCAGGCATCCTAGTTCATCATAGCATCTTGTTTCATTTTCAACTGAAATAACAAAATCAATGAGATAGAAAATGACTCATAGTTATATTTATAACTATATGCTGAAAACTAAAATGATTGATTGTGCTGATTAATTATAGAGTTAGAGTAGAGTAATTCTAATTCCTCAATTTGATATTTTGTTTTACCAAGTACATTTGAAATACAAGAATGAACTTACATGGTAACCAAGGAATGTTGACCTCTATGCGGTCTGAACGCGCCCAGTTGAAGGGGTCCAAGATACCAGCGAAGGCTGGCTGCAGGCCGAGAAGAATACACCACAGCATCACGCGAAGATGTCTGTTTGACAAGTAAAGCCGTCGCATGTTCTGGGGATCTGCAAACAAACATTTATCATTAGTAATTTAGAATACATGCAGACTTAAAAACCGTTCAAGTGCGAGTCCGGCTCGCGTACAAAGGGTAAATAACTTAGAAACTATTTATTTGAAAATTATAAAAAAAATACATTTGAGACCCTCACAGGCCCTTTCTTTCATTTGATATGACGCACGGTAGGTACAGTTTGAAAAACTTTATTTTTTAAAATTTATGAAAGTGAATGAGTTTGGAATTTGGGGATATTCCAAATTCGTGTTTGGGTGACAGATATTCTCGGTGTACTAAATTTCAACGCAATCGAACCATACCACTTGCGAAGAAACACAAACTAGATACACTTTACGACACAACAAAAATAAATTAAATATACCTCAATCCCGACTGGAAATGCACTCAACCAGCCCTTTAGTTATGTCCATCAAAATTTATAGTAAGTTGCCAGAAAATATTAGAGAAATAAGCAAAATAAATATATTTATTAATAAATTGAAGCGATTTCTCGAATCAAAGTCTTACTACACAGTAAAGGAGTTCTTAGATGATAAATCGATTCCAAAATAATTTCTTTTTCTCTCTCTTTTACACCAAACATTTTGTAGAAAAATAGAAAACCTAATATAAACAACAATACATTAAAAAAATAAAAATAAAAGTAATCTATGAATAAGAAGAATAATTTAATAATAATATAAGAACTTCATAATAATTACTTACAATTAATAGCAATTTAATATATCTATATACGCAAACCTTATATATATATATACATAATATTATACCTACACCCAATAAACCACAACTAATAATTTATATTGCTTAATTGAATAACTACTTAGCCCTCTCCTCTCTTCTACTCTGCTGTACCCGACAGGGTCCATATTGATATTTTATTATGTTATACCACCTATTTAACACATATGGAATGCAATAAAGTATTGAGTATTGAGTATAGCTTCGGAGCAAATTGGCTGTGACAAACAGGCAGACAGATAGACACATGAGTGATCTTATAAGGGTTCCGTTTTTTCATTTGGACGGTCAGAACCCGAACGGGATATTCTACTCCTAGCTTGCTCTTTTAGCTCTCTCGTCCTTATACGAATTTGATTGGGGTCGGCGCAACATTGTTTCTTTTCCATACTCCTTCATTAGTTGTCATCTCGGTAGTCACTCCCATTGTGGATATATCACCTTCTACATAGTCCACCCATCATTTTTCGGTTTTCCCACTGTTGTATCCACTACCTTAGGAGCAGGTGTACCTGGTCTTGAATGGCAAGGAAAATGATATTCGCCGTAAAGGTGTCGCCTTCGACAATTTATAGTCATATGAACATAATTTTTGCTCCTAAACTAGTATTGACATCAAGGTTCGTTTTACTTAGCAGTGTTTGATGTAATCTATTGGTGGCATGAGCCTTTTTAGAAGTTTGAATTTTAGGCCGGTTTGAATTTTATGGGTGCATTTATTTCAAACACGAAGTTGCTATTACGGACAAACCTAATAAGCGTAGCCTGGTAACTAACACAGGTAGATGTAATTACCATGTTGTGAATATGTACTTACTATGTTATTGGTGTGCTACTTAAGAAGGTACTTAAATGTGATGATCCCATCGATGACTAATAAATCTACCGAACGATCACGGATGTTATTTGTTATTCATTATTATTTGTCACTATTTGCTTTGATTTGAGATGCGGGAATTCAAACTATGGACAAGCGATTGTGAATTCGAAGTGACTGTTGATGTCGACCGATAGGATTGAATAATTTAGTTCTGTTCCAGCATAGAGGAATGCGAATGCTTAGGTATATCTAAACTAATATTATAAGGTGAAATTGTTTGTTGATCTCTGGCAGTGCTGAACCGATTACAATTATTATGTCACTACTTATAGATAATATAAAAAGCAAAAATCGTGAGGAAACCGGCATGTCCTGGAACCAAAACTTCGAAGACATGTGACATCCACCAACCCGTATTGGGCCCGCGTGGTGGAATACGGCGCACCGCCTCTCACAGAGAGGCCGCCTGTATCTCAGCAGTAGGAACATTATACGCTGATTATGCTATGCTAATATAAAAGTTAGATAGCTACACAATCACTGAGTGTCATCGGCTTTTTATCAGAAAAAAAAAAACATATTTCCTGCGGGATTACCGCAAAAATCTAGTCGTGCCCGTGTATCCCTTCGCAATTCAGAGATAACAAACAAATGGAAAGTAAACTATATTCAAAGTAGTTCGTGTCGTGATCCCTTTGCTAGTAATTTACAGTCATGTTCAGATCGCGGGGTCTGATTGGCTTCCCTCGCTTCGGCTCGCGCTGGCTTCCTTGCTTCGGCCGGGCACGCGGAAGACTGGGACCCTTTACTTCTTACGCAATGGGTGGTATGGACGTTAATGTTACGATGTTATGTGTTAACGCGAGGGTAGGACATATGTTATTTACGTTTGTTAATCTGTTCTGTATTGGTTTATTGAGCGCTATTAATAGAGTAACTCGCCGTTGCTGTAATAATCGAGAAACATAAGAATTGATCGAGGAGTAGGTTCTTAGTTCCATTTATGTAATATAATATGTGAAAATCTATAATAATACTAACTGACCTAATGCAGGTCAAAGGCTTTTTCTCACGCAGAGAAGGCATTAAGCACCACGCTTGCTCAAGGCGGGTTGGCGGTTTCAGGCTCATTGATTTAGTCCAATTTTTCTCACGAGGTTATGTTCTCGAAAACTTCAGTTTTAGCCTTTTAGATATTTCTGGCTTAAAGTGAAGCGGCGAATCGTTATTGAAAGTTTATTATCTTGACATACATTTATCCAAGTATGTACGTAATTATCCTAACGCATTTTGTATGATACATTTGTTTTATGATTTGTGATAGATAAACAACTTACCGCATACTGCCTAATAAAGATGAAGGCTGCACTAACGCAAACAAGAACCTTGTAGCGTTAGATTATCATCTGATTTGCCGTTAATTTGCATGTTTAATAGAAATGTTTCAGGCCTACCTACACCGTCAACATTGCAATTCAATACATAGTATTCCTACTACAATGAAGTCATCTCAACATTCTCGACTTACTTAATTGTAAAGATTTTCATGAGACTTTTCATTTTCATAAAGCTAAGTGTTACCTACACTCCCACCAAACATGCAGCTGCTCCAAGAGAGCTTTATGAAAATGAAAAGTTTCATGAAAATCTTTACAATTAAATCGTAATCTCACTTAATTGTTTCTTATTTAACAGTTTTCAGACTCCTGAAGGGTATAAACCTAGAAACTTGATAGTCTTGAAATTAAGTTGAATGAAACGGAAAATTAGATTTTCGAATAATACGAAAATTGTTTCCGTTTTTATTGCGTTACCAAATTCAATTGAAGATTTTATGAATGCAACAGTTGCACTTTGAAGCAACCTATATTTTCATCGTCCAAGGCGACATACGATATTAATGTAAAGGTCTATTACGAAAGTGTTCTTATTTACGAATTCACTACACGCGCCACTGCCCGTAATCGTACCGCTAATATATGCGAGTAGAATCTGACGCCTAATGATTGCCAATAACAATCATTTCATTCAATTGGTTGCAGAGTTCTTTTGTCGGGGACGTACGTACCTACCCATCTCAGATGGCTGAACCACGATAGAGTAACCACAGACACAACAGCACACACGCACGCAGCGCACGGCAGGGGAACTACAGATTTATATAAGGCTGAAAAACACATGCTATTAAAAAGCATGTTTGTTTGATAGTAAGTTGCTCATTCATATATTAGATCAACATACTATCTGGTGTGCGTAAAATAATAATTAAGCTCTTCAAATATCACGCATGTGAATTGTTTGCTTCTAGGTAGCGTTAGCTTGAAACCAGCATGCTTTTTTGATAATATTAATAAAGCATGTGTACTCCTGACTACATTAGGCTTAGGCTCCTCTTCTAGGTTAGGCTTCCCTTCATACGTGTGAAAATTTTTATATAGGTAATACTCAAGCTACTACGAATTGTAGAGTGATCTGATAGAACATGAATAACAGTGTCTCATGAGAACTGCTATATAAGACTTCAGCTGAGACAAGAATATCTTGTCTCATTGAATTTATTTATTTAAATTACATGTACAATAGTATAGTTGATTTGACATTTCGATAACGCGAAGATAGGTACTCTAGGAATAGGAAGTCCATGAACTTTGAGTCATATTATAGAAAATATCGACGATTTCATATAGTGTTTGGTCTGCTATAGACCCATTAGGTACCAAAAGGGTTAATTTAACTACTTAGGGATAGAGGCTAGATTAAGGGTTGGTTTATAGAATCAATGCAAATATGTGCAGTCTAGAATATTCCAACTATTTCTTCATTAAATTCTCTGATGTTTTTCTGCCTGATGTTCCGCGGCTTAATGCTGATGATGTTTGTGTCGCTGACCATTCCAGTGACAGTAATTACATAAACATACCCCCCTTGTCGCCTGTAGACATTGTGAAAGGCATAAATAAACTGAAACCTAACAGCTCTATCGGTCCCGATAATATTCCCCCCTTTATCGTTAAAGATTTAAGAAATATTCTCAGTGAACCTCTTTGCCACATTTTTAATTTAGCCTTGCAGGCTGGTACATATCCCTCTGAGTGGAAAGTTTCTAGAGTAACACCTATTCCTAAAACTCAAAGCAAAAGTTCAGTTGAAGATTACCGCCCTATCGCAATTTTATCTTCCGCGGCGAAGGTCTTTGAGAACATCCTCCATAATGCTATCTACGAGCAAATAAACAAGTACTTATGTAATGAGCAGCACGGTTTTAGCAGCAAGAGGTCAGTTGATACTAATCTCCTGACACTTGTTGACTATATCTCCTCCAGCCTAGACCGCGGTTGTCAGGTAGACGTACTTTACTTCGACTTCCGGAAGGCGTTTGATAGGGTTAACAATGACACGCTGCTGATGAAACTTAGCAAACTCGGATTCTCCCCGTCTCTTCTCCGTTTCTTCGCAGACTACCTACGCGATCGTCAGCAGTTTGTTAGGCTCGGTATGTATGAATCCGGTGCCTATCACACGCGTTCCGGTGTGAGTCAAGGCTCAATTTTGGGGCCTTTATTATTTTTAATCATGGTAAATGATCTCCCTCAAGTTCTTCAGCATGCAAGATGTCTCTTATATGCCGACGACTTGAAGCTGTATCTTGAAGTAAGGTCTGAGTGTGACTGTTTGGCACTGCAGCAAGACATAGACGCAATATATAAGTGGAGCGTTGACAATAAAATGAACTTTAACACCTCTAAGTGCTTCGCTATGACTTTCGGTCGAATGCGGCATCCAATGAATTTTGGATACAATTTAAACAATAACACTATCGCAAAATCAACAGCCATGAAAGATCTGGGAGTCACATTCGATCAAAAGCTCACCTTCCATAACCACATGGCTACGGTAGCTAAAAAGTCCTACCAAAGGTTAGGTTTTGTTCTGCGTAATTGCCGTGATTTTCGCTCTGCACACGTCATCAAAATAATATTTAATGCGCTTGTGCGTAGCAAGTTGGAATCCAGCAGTTGTGTGTGGAATCCATACGAAAGTACTTACGTGCTTTTGTTAAGAAAGTACAAAAAGCGTTCCTCAGATTTCTGTACAAGCGGATACATGGCTATTACCCTTATCTCTATCCGACCAAATTTCTACTGGGTTGCCTCGGATATAACTCCTTAGAGGTAAGACGAGCACGTGACCAGCTCACCATGGCCTGTAAGACGCTCCGTGGTAAAATTGACGCGCCGGATCTGCTTGCTTTGCTAGCTCGCTTTTATGTGCCGGAGAATTATTGCAGGGGCAAAAAACACAGATTGTTTGCTGTGCCTCAGCGTCGCACCGATGCGCGTGCTGAGTCTCCAATACCTCGCACTCTGGCTGCACTTAATGATCTCTTGGATTCTAATCCAACAAGCGATCTGTTTGCAGATGAATGGACGAAGATTTTATTGGCATGTCAGAAGTACTGTGAGAGGGATTTATGATAGACCCTTTTTATTTTTTAAAATTTGATATTTTGTAGTTTTCTCTTTTAATTTTTGTGTTTTTGTTAAAAATCTTTAATTTTTGTCTTTTTTGCTTAAAATCTTTAGTTTTAGTTACTGTAATTGGTTTTAAACCGTTGTAATTAATTAAATAAATAAATAATAAATAATAATAAATTCATGTTTCGGTAGGTTAAGCTCTATTAAGTGAGTTTTTTCAATGTTAAACGCATTGCATCAGTTTGAGTTACCTAAACTTGTTTCTTATTTAATAAGTTTAAATACAACGAGATTGCACTGCTAGCAGCCTATTATAGCTACTGAACAAGGGAAGTAGAATGTATTGTGAGTAATTGTATAATCCAAATAAATTCATGATATAATTAGATGAGACATTTCACTTTCACTCATCATTAGAACAAGAATTGGAGCTGATTGCGTTGCAAGATAAACAACCGGAAGACTGCGAGTAACTCATCAAATGATTCGATGAAAAAACCGAACCGCCATCGAGTTACAAATAAAATAAGGCACTTCCCGAGCGGCTGCGCGGGCGCCGACTCGCGCGGAAGTGGCGCCGCGCCGGTGATGCAATGCAGCGCGAACGCATTGTACCTTAACCTGCTAACTCTGATATAACTGCTAATGTCAGTGTGCTCAACTTATGGCAGCTTTATGTAAGCTGATGTCACTATGAAAGGCCTCCTCCCAACACATGACAACGTGCAATTTATTGCTGAACTCCTCAATCATGTTTGATGCAACCCATGAATTGCAAGAATCACTTATTGTCAAGACTGTAAATGTAAAGCAAATTAATAACCATACTCGAACACTTCAAAAACAATATTTTACTATGTTAACATCATGTAATGTTGTGATTGTATAATATTTTTGCAATTGTCAATGCTTGTGTTACATGGTACACAAATATCGGACGGTGACCTTCTTCTGCAGTCGGTATCTTGTTGACCTACATTAAGTGTTGTTGTGGTCAATGTAAATTTAACGAAGCGAATGCAACACCCATAACCGCCAGTTTAACTTTAAATTATGACATTTTTATTAGGTACGTACTTTTTTGGAGTTAAATGCTCATAGTTTCTGGAAATAGGAACTCGTGCGGAAAACTTGCGTTAACTTACGCACTTAAATTTTTTTGTTAGGTTAAAAATGTGTGTCGAAAGGGTCATTAGTGTTGCTTTATTACCTAAGTAGGTAAATAATATTTATTTATGTTGTAAAGATTATCTTTGTATACAAACATGGCATAACCTAGGAAATATGTACGTAACACTTGATTGATCTCAAATCTGTTGATTATACGGACGGTTGCAACAGACGTTACACTTCTGCTCTTGCAACGCTTTTGCTCGTCGTTGCGAATTGCTTTCGAGAAGACTATTGGGACAGAATCTAGACGTGAGAGAACTATCGTGGTTCTCATATCGTTTACTCATGTTACGCCAGTGGCGGCTTATTTGGGACACGAACAGCGGTGCATGCTACATTCGGTTTGCATATCGAATTCCGCAGTTACATTGTAACTGATTTCTGGTAAATTATTACAGCCGTTCCACTGGACTTACAAAGACTTGTTAGTAGCGTTGCAAAATCATTGAAAAGTCTTACTGTTTATTAGATACTTTTATGTGTTCAAGTGATTGTACTTACAATGTTGAGTGTAATTTTTAATTGCGTGGTAATTATCTATTACATGCCACAATTACTTAGTAGGTAGGTACATCCAAGGGAAATTGATAATCATGTCGCTATAATCAGTGGTCCAGTCACCCATAGTTATTAATTATACGGTTTAGCAACCGTCGAACGGTTATATGTCATCGTTTTATGTACCTATGTACTGTACGTGACTTGAAGTTACACAGTCATATACTAAGTAACGCAAGTTGGTGGTTACTGGCACACCTTAGGTTAAAGGTACACACTAGTAATGGAATGGTAAGTAAGTATATTCGCTTTTAAATTGCATTTTCAATTTGTTGTCAAATGTTGTGAGCGACAATCAATGTTCTAGAATTATAGACTTGTAGTGAAATTGAAATGCCTGCCTTTAACCAACAATTTACGAGTACAAAAGGTTCACCCTTTTGTGCCCATAATATTCTCATCATAATTGTGAATGATATTGATTATAGGAGGAGACCTCAAATTACGAAAAAAGGAGCTGTTCAGTTGGTCAATATCTACATTTTCGACGAACGAAAACGTATGGATCAACTGATTTTAACGCTATTTCAGGATAAGTTCCGTAGTAAATGTTGGTCATAATGATGAGTAGGTGGTCTGATGAGGGTCGCGGGAAGATGGATACGACACGCACAGGACCGGTCGTTGTAGCTACACTTGGGTGGTATGGAGTAAATAATTATGTATTTGAGAACCTTTTAAGGGACCACCCCGCCTTGTAGAGCCCATAAGTAACTTGCACTCTTTTCCACTGGCAAACGAATTAAGAAATCTGTTGAACGAAGTAAACATAACCTTGACATAAGGCTGTTCAACAGTTACGTAAAAGTTTGGAATGGATAACTGGAATCTGTTAATAGTTACTCTTCGTAAACTTTAAAGTTAATAAATTGACGCAACAGTTTCACGTAAAATATACAAAATAAGTAGTTGTGTTAGAGGTTTATTAGTAAGTATTATTAAGTATGATTTTTAATTGATTATTTTAAATTAAATGTTTCCAATGCTAAATAGCTTTGGCTGATGTTGCTACCAGGATGCCAGTAATCTATTACAAAATATATACGGTATGTAAATAGTGTAAACTAAAAACTAAATAAAAATTATATTCTTATCGAGATTCATGACTGGACATTGCTTTAATAATCCAGACCGATTACCACTAAATTTATCTCACGAACACTAGCTCATAACGTTCCTACAAACGTAAATTGTGATGAGTTAATGCCACAAGAAATTTTAATTTAGTGTTCATTGTGGGGTATATGTACATTGTACAATAGTTACTCGTATATATGCATGTACATAAAGATTTTATATCTTTTGGATCTCCTACAGTTCGGTAAACATTATGGTAGATACTTAATACTCAAGCACTTGGTATGAGCAAATAAAGTTAAGCAATGCTGAGTTGAAGAAACAAGAAATCTATTTTTGGCACCGGTAACACTTAAAAACAGTTGTGCATACAAACGAATATATGTGTAATTTTGTAAATGTATAATAGCTTCTTAACTTTGTATTCTGAAAACCTTTCACTAATAAAAATAATCACATGACAATATGTTGGTTTTCTACAATCTTTGAAAACATTTAGTTGGTTTAGATTGAGCACAGAATACACAATAATGCTACATTTTAGGCAATTCACTCAGCCTCACTATCTACTATTCACCTACCTAGCCGAGGCATGAGTAGAAACGGTCATCTTGTATTGGTTTATGAAGTATGCATCTAGGATCGTCTCTGATCAGCTGGTGTTCTGTAGTCCGCATGGGAAAAATGCGTCAATTTATGTACGTATGTATGGGGGTGGGGTATATTTCTTCGCGACTGTTCACTGCACCGTGAAGACAAAGGCAAGTACTTCCATTCCTTGACAAACGTGCAAATGCCGCAATCAAGTATCGAGTAAAACGTATAAATTCATTGTAATGTGTAATTGCTCATAGATTGGTAATGTCTCGTACGATTGCCGCATTGACACGAATCCCTCGATAAGTCTTGGGTTTAATAACCATCTTATTACAAATCTGTTTTCATCTCTTTTATGTACGAGTACTTTACATATGCACATACTTGGAAGTAAAATTGTGTAATTGAAAGGCTTGACCGTCGTGACTAAGTATGCTTCTGTCAATACCCGATTAGCGAGGCCTTCAACTAACCTTTTCAACTTCAACGGGATACATCCCCGTTGTACCAATTGATCTATTATGAACGTTGGTCAAATCACTTATCGGTTTTTCTAGGTTTGTTTTGTATTCTTCGGAGATAAGCATTAGCAAAGACATCTAAGTGAGAGGCCTCAGCAACGTTTTTGCTTCTAGGTTTGTTTTGTATTCTTCGGAGGTAAGCATTAGCAAAGACATCTAAGTGACAGGCCTCAGCAACGTTTTTGCTTCTAGGTTTGTTTTGTATTCTTCGGAGGTAAGCATTAGCAAAGACATCTAAGTGACAGGCCTCAGCAACGTTTTTGCTTCTAGGTTTGTTTTGTATTCTTCGGAGATAAGCAATAGCAAAGACATCTAAGTGACAGGCCTCAGCAACGTTTTTGCTTCTAGGTTTGTTTTGTATTCTTCGGAGATAAGCATTAGCAAAGACATCTAAGTGACAGGCCTCAGCAACGTTTTTGCTTCTAGGTTTGTTTTGTATTCTTCGGAGATAAGCATTAGCAAAGACATCTAAGTGACAGGCCACAGCAACGTTTTTGCTTCTAGGTTTGTTTTGTATTCTTCGGAGATAAGCATTAGCAAAGACATCTAAGTGACAGGCCTCAGCAACGTTTTTGCTTCTAGGTTTGTTTTGTATTCTTCGGAGATTAGCATTAGCAAAGACATCTAAGTGAGAGGCCTCAGCAACGTTTTTTCTTCTAGGTTTGTTTTGTATTCTTCGGAGATAAGCATTAGCAAAGACATTTAAGTGACAGTCCTCAGCAACGTTTTTGTGTCCTAAGTATTCGGCATATTTTTAACTTTTTTCCTCAAATTGTGTCTCAAGTGTGTCCTTAAATATGTATCTTACTAACAGCTATAGTAAGTTTAAATAACCTTGTAAGTACATGGCCAGTTAATAAACCATCGTATCCAATCAGACGACTTTTCAAAGTTATTTTCTCGTATCGGCGCATAATGACGAGAAAGCGAACTGACGTAGGCAGGATAATTAATATGCATCCACCTGATGCAGTAATGACGTATAGCAGCTGCGTTCATGCTACTAAAATGAATTAAAAACCGACCAAGTGCGTGTCAGACTTTGCACATTAAGGCTTCCGTATCAAATGTATTTTTGACAATTTGTGTGGCTTTGGGTCAACAAGATACTTATACTGTCAAAATTTGAAGACTGTAGCTCCAACCGTTTGGCTGTAAAACCTGTGTGACAGACGACGGACAGACAGACAGACGGACACGTGAGTGACAGCAACAGGGCTCCGTTTGGACCCTTCGCGTACGGAATCCTAAAAAATAGTAGGCTCGGCAGCTTTAAGATAACAACTAAATACCACGGTCGTATTCCCCGATATGTAAGTACTTATTTAGTACATCCAGCTATAGCCGGCGATCATAATGCAATCACCGGGCACATAACGGGACTGTAATTGGGAAATTCCAGATGGAAAACCTTTTTAACACATTGCCTGATCCGGGAATCAAACCCAAGACCTGATGATTCATCATTATTGAATTCTTTATCCTTATAAGCAAAGTCGAAAAAAAGCCGGCTATGGACTTGGCCGACTATTTGGTACTCAAATGGGTAGTTTTAATAGGCTTATTTTTCGTTGACTTACAAAGCATGGTTCGATAGTACGAACAGCAGTTAATTATTAAGGCGCAGTTTTACGACTTCTAATGGCTTTTAATTGAACATCACGTCTATACGACTAGTCTTATGTCGTTGAAAAGAATGTATGTTATTCTAGACAATTGCCGTCGTAATTTGATATGTGAATATTTGAAATTGTATTTTTTTATCATAGTGTATTTAATTTGTAAGTTATGTATAATGCGGATATTTTTTTTTAAAGATAATTTAATTATTTATGTTTTAGTATACGTGTTTTAGTACAATATTTGTTGTTTTTTGTATAATAAATGAATAATGCGTTTCATTTCGGACACCGCTCCATTACTGGGTGGACGTTCGACGCGTTACGTGACCTCAGCACAGAACACGCAAGCTAACCTAAGCTCAAGTTCATTGCCAGTTAATAGCGCCTTAAAAACATATTTAAAATTTTGTTTACCTGCAGCTCATCAAGTGATAAGTCGGTAAGAGATACAGACAGACATATCGCCTACTTGTAGCTGATTACAGCTGGTTTTCCCGCATAGTTGGTCCATCTCTACAAAGTATCGACTAGACATTCCTCGAACAAGGATATTCTCGATATATAGGTACGTAAAGACGAGTCGTTGACATCACACGCTACTTTGTTTACACGCATTGAGGAAATGCCGTGTTCTGAATCGTAAATATATCGATTTAAATACCGCTTTTCTTCGCAATCGATTTAAAATCATTTGTTTTATTTTCTTGTTAAAAGCACACGTACTTACCAAGAATCTTTTAATGCGATCTTTTACTTAAAATTCCGGATGTTGGGTACTAAAACACAATGTCTTGACCATGCTCGCTTTTATTGGACTGCGAATTTCGTATGTACAACCTCCAGTTGCAGTTTACAAATGATCACATTCTCTTGATTTCACAATTATTTGTTACAGTAACGAAGGAGAAATGAACGGCCTTGCCGGGCAAAAAAAATCATAACAATAATCTTGTCGATAAGAAATCTAAATAAGCGATTCCATTAAAAGTTTAATGTGTTTGTAATTTTCGTAGTAGTTCGGTCATGGCGTAGCGGTTACGCTTGCGTTAGTAGAAGACATCAACGCACGCTGAAATCGTTTGCCGTAATATATTTACATGCTACGTCAAATCGTGTAACGATAATGTTATAGAATTATAACTATTTAAGTATTTACTTTTAGGTAATAAAATCGCTTTATGAATATGTACGTAAATTTAAATTGATGAACTTTTAATGTTGACTTCCAAAAAACCATCACTAAATTGTATTGAAAAGTTCTTAGTTCACATTATTTCAGTGACTAATAATTTTCCCCAAAATCAAATAACAACAATGATTGCTAAACATATAACGTAAACCGATTTACACAATCATACTTTACAATATAATCAATTCAAAAAGGATATTGGCACACTGTATATTACTAATAGTATTTATCACTGCACTAACATAAAAAATAGGTGCATTGCGATGACATTAAACCAATACAGTTTTAGTACATTACACGATTGGCACACGAGTGCGAAGGAGATGAAACAACTGCGCATGCGCAAGACGGAGTGCACCGATACTTTCTCCTCTTGCACTTGTCAATGCGGTCACTGTCACTTTTGTATATAGCACGAAAGCTCGGCCAGTAATATGTATTCATCAGTACTTACCCATGTATGTACCCTTCGTACGATATTGCAACTAAATAGTGCACACCTTGTCTCATGATAGCGGTTTGATATAGGCATAATTTATTCACCGATTGCTTGATTTATTTATTCTGCTAATTTAACATACCTAATGTGTTAACGTGTTTGTGTGTGGGTTTGTTACTTATTACGAAAGCACTGAGTGAATGTGTTTTTCGACTATGTTATGTCCATATTACTTTTGATTGATTGATTGATCTGCGGTTTCAGTTGGTAATAATTAATTCAAATACCTTCCGTTTTACGTCCCAACCATTGGTCCTTTCTTTTCGGTTGGATTTCGAGCGGGTTTTGTAAATCTTAGTTATTTTGTAGGCGGTATTGCCCATTATAGAAGAAACTGTTACTCTCGTGCCAATCTCATAATCAGCATATGGTGGCTTTAGCCTAACCAGATGGAGTTAAATACCAGTATAATACATCGAGCGACAGCCTATCTGACATCCCCAATCCAGTTACTTGGTAAAACGAGGCCCGTGGGCTGCTTGTCAGACTTTTGCTCTTTAGACTACCCGAAACGACTGTCAAAGATCTACCAAAGCCAGCCAGGAAGAAAGGCTTATCGTGCTTTTCGAAGCAATCCCACAAAACTTAAGCAATATTTTTTTTTCAAATTGGAAGCCGTTTGAAAAAACCACCAATTTAAGTCATCAGGGCAGCAGTGGTCGCGCGGATGCCAATAGTAATCCGCACATCACAAGATGTGTGTAATAAATACTTAATATCACTTAAACTGAATAAACTTTTTTCTTTCTTCGTTATTTCATTCTTTATTGTATTTATTTATTTAAAATTTTAAGTTAAAAGGGGGTGACAATTGTCCACCGCGCGACATGCAGGTTCTGCACGGGGGCGCGACCATAGGGTTAAACTGGTTTATAAGTTCATATCAATAACAGTGTAGAATCTCCTTTGTCTTTGGCAGAGGCTCATGTCCAGCAATGGAATACCTTTTTTTTTGTGGGGTGGGAAATCGTCCAATGACTTCTCCCGCTCTGGGTGGAGCGTGAGGGCGTGTCAGACTCTTACTGACTACAATCTACCCCTGTTCCTTCCCTGCCTGAGTGCCCAGGGGTGTGGTAACTCATTTTCAGTATTTATCCGTTACCCCTAGACATGCTGGCACCGGCCACGATGGGCCCCGTCAGTGGTGGCTGACACTTATCTCTTTGAAGCGCGCGTGGAACACTACGCGCCGTCGATTCACGGGTCTGGTGCTGATCGGACGGCGAGCTACCCACTGCTCACCGTCCGCAGGCCCGGGTAATGGACTACCTTGGACTGTCAATTCGTCTTCTTTGTTTTAGTGACGTTAATCTCTGCTCTCGTCCGCTCCACATAAGACCTGCGTACACGCAGCTGAAATAGTAATAGGTACTGCTTCAATGCACGCTTTGAATGTTAAGTAGGAGGAAAAACCTGTATAAAACATCAATCTTTTTAGTGCACTACCGTTCTATTGAAATATTTTGTAATCAGCTTAAAGGACGTGTTGATAAATGTGTGCAATGAATTATCTAAATATTATACACACAAATGCAGCCATGACAGGCTGCATTTATGTATTGTGTTTTGAGGTGGGGCGAGCAATGAATCGGCACAACTTGCTTTATCATCATCATCTTTTAATGTAACCACTGCTGGGGCACAGGCCTCTTCTCTGTGAGATACTCGTAATAGGGGCTTCCAGTCTACTCAGATGCAATACCAGTATTATTCAAGGAGCGACCGCCTATCTGACCTCCACAACTGAGTAACTGTACCACGATACAGTTTGTCAACACTTGTGTCAGATCTAATTTCTCGACGCTCAAATATGTCTTCTTCTTTCAAATCGTTGTTTCCCTAACTTTTTAAATACTTTTGGCCCAGAAGCTGGCCAAATTAATTGCAGCGTCAGTAGTGTTCATCAGGTCCACTATAGTGCAGGTGCATGGGCACTTGGGGCATTCCAGTAAGTGAGTCATGTTCTGGACGGGGGCACCCCACCCACACTGGGTATCAGACGAGTCTATAAAACCCAAACCCCAAGACAAAGATCTATAAATTACAGATGGGATCAATAGCTTAACGTGCTTTCCGAGGCACAGGGAGGGTCCCGGTATATTGTTTTTTAATCCAAATCATCATCCACTTCGCTTCGCATCGCACAGTATGACTTGCTAGCCTGTCGGTTACATTACAGGGAGGGTGCATCGGAATTGCATAGTTTAACTCATACGCACAAAACGTTTTAGGAACACAATAATTTTGCGTACAGCTACTCGTATGGAGTGGAATTCCCTGCTAGAGTCTGTGTTTCCTGATAGCTAAAACCTGAGTCTTTAAGTCAAGAGTGAAAAGGTTACCTCTAGGCAAGCATTTTTCACCGTCGACAACATCATCACTTAGCCTCAGGTGAGATACTGGTCAAGCGCGAGCCAATCATCGATAAAAAATTTCTAACAGTCGCAATCGTCGACGATACGTCGACTACGGGGCCAACCGCAATATCGTATGAAAATGACTGCAACGTTATTACTGAAATTCAGTTTAAGCTGCATTAATTAAGCTAGTTTGCCCCATTCACCGAATCAATCTATGCAATGCTAAGTCATAGTGATGAGACGATTTCGTAAAGGTTCAAACTACTGACTGCTTTTTTTGCGATCATACGTGTATGTCGAGCAACGGTCAAAGTCACGCGAAACGTTATGTAATGAATGTTGATGATCCACCAGTATGTCCTAGTGACATCATTATTATTTAGTTAAATTATGTAGGTACAAATTATTTCATAACGATTTTAAATGAACGTCATAGAAATGTAAGATTTCAAGTTTTTAGACTTCAAATACAGTCCGTAGTGTATGTTTACTTTTTTATGTAAATACTTGTTTGTTTTATGTAAGATATAATTAAACTAGGTATAAAAAGAGCTATTAGATGCATTGTTTGCATAATTATTGTATTACTTGGTCGTAGACACTAGAGTGAAGTTATGTGGAGGATTCGCGTTACTTTTCAAACTATTTAAACAGTGGTTCATATTTTTTCCCATGACGGTTTAGCGCTGACTACTAATGCGCTAATAACTCGCGAAATTATAATTGAGGATGAACGTTAACACTCGAGGATTGTTTCACAACACTAGACGTATTAGTGTGACGTAGTTTAAAACTTGATATCAGAAATAAGCTATATTTCATCACGATAATGTGTTTTATGCGAGAAAATTGCAAAATGGTTGATGAGTTAAAGACTTTCGAAAAGGTCATAGGACCTCATAAGTTATTTAAATTGATTATGAAAAGAAGTTATGTGTTGTGTTGATGCTAAGATGGTAATATTTTAAATTTATCAGAATCTAGTTATTGAATAATTATATAATAGTGCAGATACAATAAATTAGCCACCATAACGCAGCCAGAGCTTAGCGACAACTTACTTTCTCCGCACGATTCGGCAGTTTCGCACTATAATTATTCCTCGTTATGTCAGCTTGTAATATAATAATATATCTAAGTATGTTGACAAAGGTTACATAAAAAACAATGTATAAATTGTTATGATGGTAAATTAAATTGTAGTTATTTCCCTCTAATACGATAACGAAGATAAGCTTTAGGTACTCAATATATCTACGAGTATACCAATTATCAACTTTGTCTATCTCCTATAGCTGCAAATGTTTGCTTACCATCTTTAAAAAGAAAATATTTGTCGCTACTATAAAATGTAGGTGCGAGCATTTTGCATATTCACAAAGCTGCGCCCACGTGTGCTCTGTGCTAAAATAATGAGCATATTTGCTCACAATTAGTTGGCACAAGTTTGCCTTCAACTACCTCTGTAGGTAAGTAGGTACTGTACATAGAACACCTGATAACCATTCTTAAATCAGAACAATCTACCGTAGAAAATATGAGAACCAAATACTTATTATTTTAACGACGATCTGACAGTAAAAAGGAGGAGCTCGTGGCTAAAGTAATAACAGACACACGGGTCGATCTATCAGGTTAAGCTACGCTCGCCGGGGTTGGTCCATGGATGGGTGACCATCTTTACATACCAAGACTCCTCCGTGCCTCGGAAAGCACGTTAAGCCGTTGGTCTCAGCTGTCAATCGTGGATCTTTGACAGTCGTAAGGGGTCGTCAGAAGCTCGAAAGTCTGACAACCAGTCTTACCAAGAGGTATCGTATTACCCAGTAACTGGGTTCTGGAGGTCGGATAGGCAGTCGCTCCATGTAAAATACTGGTATTCAGCTGCATCCGGTTAGACTGGAAGCCGACCCCAAGACTAGGCAGATTGATTGATCTGACAGTAAAAAGGAAATGCTTGTAAATTACTTACTATTACTTTGAGTCTTTGGTTTAGTACTCTTTTATTTAAGTTCTTAATTTATTTTACAAAATTTTCGTGTCGTTTAACGGGTGTATTTTGCTGACAAACACCTGTACCCTATTTAATATTTATTTGTCAAAACATATAGCATATTTGTCTGATTTTCGCGACAGGTGTTGTTTAATGAAACATAAGATGTATGAAAGAAAGTGACATAATTTTCGGTCTATCATTGTTGCCTCTCAGTTATATCAAATAGGCCAAAGAACTGTCAAAATTTTGGCACCGTTTGAAGACAATCCATTCAAATGTTCCAATTTTGTTTTTGTGGATGCAAAATAACAGTAAGTAAAAAATAAAAGTAAGTCTGTAAGAAAGCACCAAGTGACTCTGGGATAAAAAGTATGTATGCCCCAAGATATCAATCAGTGGTCGAGACTCGAGTGATGTTTGAATTGGGGTCACGATTCAATAGGGACAGGCTCCGTGCTCGTCGAGACGTGTTTAGTAAAGGGGTCAGATGTAGAGAAAGCTTTCTCGACTATAATATGCAGTAATTACTACTAAAGAGTAAATGTTCTTTCCCTTTACGGGGTGAGCAACCTCTCACAAGGCTTTATTATGGATTACCCCGTCACCTCGCTCCCATGGTTTACCTAATCTACTGGAACCTTGCATTTTTTCAGGATACATAGTAGCAGTAGTTTTGCGAACATTAAAGGTAGGTACGAACTTGTCTAATATTAGGTGTTCAAGTGACCAATTTTATGATCCGTTTATTTTTCGGGACAAAAAGTAAGATACCTTTCTGCACTTAGCGATAATGTAGTTTTCTGTCGGTGAAATAATTTTCGTAATGAGATTAGTAGGTAGGTACTTACTTGTAACTTTGGAGTGGGCTAAAACTATTGAATTTGTGGTTCAATGTTAAAGTCGTGTTATTTTCAATGACATTGAACATACCGAAATGGAAATTTTGAGATGACCATTGTCTTAGATTGGGTTCTCAGAAATATACATACTGGATTTACACCAGTCTCAATTTTGACAAGTCAATGAATTATCCCGCAGACCGTAAGCGTTCACCTTTTAAAAATGCAAACGATTGCATCATTCACTAGTAATTAGCATTATTAGTATTATTACTGAATTGATCACCAAATTATTGATCGATTATTCAAATCAGATCCATTTAAGTATTCGTTTGTTGTACGACTATTTAATTATTTATGAACTAGAAATTATTTCTATTCTATTTTTGTACATATAAATGCAGATATTTGCATTTCAATAAAATAAATAATGTGCATATAAATTCCTCTATTTTGCAAACGTACATAGCTTTAGGTATTCTAGCGTTTTTTTTCTTCTTTTTTTTTGTTTAAAAAAAACATTGCCCCACACTAGGAATTACTCCTGTATCGTTTTCTTTTTTTTTTTGGGCGGTGGGAAATCATCTTATGACTTCTTCCGCTCTAGGGTGGAGCGGAAGGGCGTGTCAGACTCTTACTGACTAAAACCCACCCCTGTTCCTCCCTGCCCTACGTGCCCGGGGGCGAGGTAACTCTTTCGAATTTATCCTCAACCCCCGGGCAGACTCCTGTATCGTGGGTGCGTTGCGTGCTTGAGTATGTGCGTTTAAAAACATTTAAACGCACATACTCAAGACACCCAGACCCGGAACAACTATCTGTAGGCCATACAAATATTAAATTATTATACCTAGATAATATATTAAAATATTATTGTACTTCACTAACTATTTGTTATGAAAGTTTATATTAATGGTATTCAAATAAATTCAAAAGAACGCTTGTACCTTATATTTCTAAGCTTTTATAAAGACCGTACCTAGTATAGACTGACTAGCTTTCTTTAGAATAGTCTAAAGAGAGCTAGTACCTATAGGTTTTCTTGAAAAACGAGTCTGCAATGGTGTGGTTTAAACCAAACGTTTGGTGAATACGTTCATTGTGTGTACAGCTTGGGAGTGGAATTCCCTGTCTTGGTCTGTGTTTCCAGACAGCTACAACCTGAGGATCTTTAAGTCAAGAGTGAAAAGGTTACTTCAAGGCCAGCGTGCTCCAACGTCGAATCCATCATCACTTACCATCAGGTATATATCTCATGAAAGACTGACGACCGTTAAAAACCCATGTATGAAACTTCGAGTACCTACGTAACCAGTCCTCATCTCTCAGAGTATATGTTCCCTTTTTCCAGCGCAGGATATCATCGCATCTGACTTAGGTAAACGAGGTTTTATTGTAGATTTATTAGCTGATCATATCCCTCACCGTGTTACGTAGTCTATGCTATACCTACTTTCCAAACACGTAATAGTTTATTGGTCTTTTGAACACTGAAAATATTTAATCAAGAAAAAGAAATGCCACGATTTTTGTGACACCGGTTGTTATAGATAAAAATAGTTTCAAAATTGTTTGACTGTTTATTTATATGCAGCATCAATAGCAAAATTATCAATCTGGGGCCTATTTATTATAACCGACAAGCGATAATCCGTCAATCCAATAATTTTTAAATTTCTTTCTTACATTTTAAGTATGATTGATTTTTTGATTTTGATTGTTACATGTGAAGTGAAGAGTGTGAAGATATGTGTTTGAAGTGGCAGTGGGCAGGGCAAATTACTCGCTGAACAGATGGTTGATGGGGCCCAATGGTTCTGGAGTGGCGACCCCGTACCGGAAGATGCAGCGGGAAGACCTCTCACAAGGTGGACCAATGATCTGGTGAGGGTCGCGGAAACTTGGGAGAGGCCTATGTCCAGTTGGCTGAAATGACGATAATGATGATGATGACCAAGGTATAACAGTTTTTGTCAAATGTCAGTTATGTTAAATAATGCCCTGAAGTTATAAATACTTACAGTACCTACCCACATCCATATGTAACGATCAAGTAGGTATGCATAATATGTATGTGTGTGTTAGTAAACTAAAATAAAATAAATCATTAAGATCTATTCTATTGTTTTACACTGTCATCAGCACTTACTAAGACTAGAAACTACTACAAGCTATAAATCATATTTCTTACTGATAGGATTTAGTTGATGGCATTAAAAACCTGCTCCAGTAATCTTGAATGGAGAAAGTCTGAGATTGTTCTCACAGAGCCTACTTCACTGCCTCTTAATAATTACATAAATACCCATAGATGAGAAGATTATTTTCATTAGGGATGGTATTTTTAATTAAGAAATTAACCAAATGCTTACAAGTTATGATTTTGACAGTGTTAGGTAATCGCATATTTTCACATGACACAGTATTTTTTTACCTACTACGTATTTTTTACCTAAAGGTTTTCAAGGTTCCGTATCCGAATGTTGTTAACCAACGGGGTTCCGTTGGTTAACATTCGGATATTAAAGCTTCCACGATTCATCCGTTTGTCTGTCTGCCAGCAGGCTGTATCTCATTAATTGCAACGGGTAGAAACTTTAAAATTTCACAGAGTGTGTATTTAAACAAAAGATAATAAAAATAAAATAATAACTTAAAAGGGAATCCTCATATAAGAAATGTGATTTTTCGGTTTATGGTACGGAACCCTTCTTGTGGATCACCGGAAAAATCGGGGCGGTGCAGTGCGATGCAACGGTGTACTTACACCGAGAAGACTCGAATTACCATCGAAATTACGTTCCCTTAACCAATTAAAACGATATTAACTGGTTCATTACATTACGAATTATTTACATACCTACAAGTTTGTCGGTGCGCGAGTCCGACTCGCACTTGACCGTTTTTTTCAAATACATGATTGTTAATCTAGGTTAATTAAAAATTTCGTTCAAATATCTGATTTAATGTAAAAGTTTACACTAGTGCTTGAAAGAGGGCGTTGTTATATCCCTCTAAATCGCGCTATGGTTTCATTAATGGGTACTTAAAATCTGAATCGTCTTCGTCCTATTTATTTACAAAATTAGATGAAGTAATGATAAATTACTCGTTATTTATTAACAACTAAGATAGGTAACTTAACGCACACACCATTACATCACTCCGTGAGTAACATTGGTGGTGGCACTAATTGAATATCATTCAAAATAAAAAGACGTGGAAGTGCGTTGGCCATGTTGTATTACTTCCTCTTCGTGGGTGGTGCGTAATAATATCTATTGTTGATTTCTATAAACGCAATCTCAAGTGCAATCATCGAAAGAATCGTTGTTCGAAGACAAGCTGTGATTCCAACTATAGCTGTTGTGTTTTTAGCATGGCGATAGCGGTCATTGACCCTCCTACATTAAAATGTATGATGTGAATTCGTAAACCTCAATATTTTTTTACTAATAAATACTGCCATGATAACACTGTATCTGAAAACGTAGGTATTCCGTTTCAGAAATCTCGATTTACTCTTTTTAGATCCTTAAAATGTTTTTATACAGTGTATGTTTCTATATTGATTTTTCAGCATATTTAAAAATAATTGCTATTTTAAATAATTTGCCATCCTTTGAAACTATGCTTTAAGGAATTGATTAACTTATTCTTTAGATTATGTGTATTACCACAAGAAGTATTATTCGAGTCTTGAAATTCACGGCAAAAAATACATAGTTTATTGGTCGGGTGCCTAAGAAGAGATATTTGGGAAAGGGCAATGACCGTTTTTACCATGCCGAAACAAATCAAGTACATAGCTACTTAATTTGAGCAGTAGCGAACAATAAATTAACGATTTATAGAGATACAGTTTCTTCCTGTGAAAGTTGGCTTACGAAAAGATAATTAATATGAAAGCCCATAGGTAAGACGAATAAACTATCGGTTTATATAAATAGTTATAGCTTGTATTAAAGATAGTAGTGAGCAAGCGTATAACGTAACAGTCAATTGTACAGAAAAAGCTCCGGTTAGGCCAGTCTTAGTAAGTATCTAGTTTGCTCGTTCACCTAGATTGGTATTACTCGTAGTTTTTTTCAATTAAAGAATTTAGCACGATTTATTAGGTGGATAGTGATTGATGGGCTTTTCGCTGTTGTTTTAAATTGCTTGTCAAGTACATAAACGATTTGTACCATTTACCAACATTTGAGTTACTATATATACATATAGTAACTAGCTGTCCCGACAGACGTTGTCCTACCCTATATATTATTAAATTGTTTTGGTCCTGTCTTAGCTATGAACTGTCAAACGCGTGAAGTTTAAATAGTCGTTAAGTTTTCTGAAGTTTTCTAATTTTCCGCGCAACTTTCTTAATTTTTTCTTTCATAATAAAGTTTGGCGAGTAAAATTGTGAAAACAAAAAAAAAAAAAAAAAAAAATAAGAACCTTCTCCTGACAATAACAAACACAACAACAAAGAGGGATTCATTTTTTATATATGTAGGTATATGAATAGATAGCTAGATTACGTAAGGAAAAACTTTCGACCCCTTTGTACGAGAATCACGCGGACGGAGGAGAATGAGATTTGGCACAGTTAAAATTTATACGGAGAAGGAGTGCAGAAAGCTAATACTTTTTATATGCATTAGAAATAATAAATAAATTAAATAAAAATTAAAAAAAACATGCACCATGCCTTTGACACGTATTATATACTCTTTTGCTTATGGTTCGCAGTCATGTCATGTTTATGGTATTTGACAATAAAACCTTTTATTTATCAGCCCACGCTGTCCCACTGCTGGGCAAAGGCCCCCATTTCTTTCCAGCTCTCTTTGTGTCCTGTCCTTTCCAGGCAATCGGTCAGGAACGAGACCAGATCGTCACGCCAGCGTTTTTAGGCCTGCCTCGGTGTCGACGCTTGTCTGTCCGTCCGTCCAGATGGGCCAGGACCGTTACACAGTGGGTTAAAAAAATAGGGTCGATTCTATAGTAGAATAATGTTTCTTAAATTATCTTTGTCCACAAGTCTAAAATCCTTACTTGCAAACTATAGGAGTGCATGACTGGCCATTTCACTAGTAAAATAACTGTAGAGAAACCTTTCTACTTATTCATTAATTCCTGTCCTTGGATAATGTCATTTTAATTTCTTCTTCATTATACGCGCTGTATTTGCATTGGATACGATACGGGATATCCTCATGATGGTAAACATACAACCGCATAAAAATGAAAGTGGAAACCCGGAAGATTAAATTAAATGTAAATTTCATTGATATTGAAATGAAAGAAACTGTTTCATTAAAATGTTTTGCACAGCAATATAGATGGTTTATCGTTAATTGCATTTCTGTTCAGTCTAGTGTAAATAGAGAATATTAAAGAAACTTTGACCGTGATCATGTGTTTGCAATCCTAGTTAGGAAACCTGGGGGCTTAGACAAAGTAACAATTTAAAAACGATAACGAAGTTAGAAAAGACTAAAATGTATGAGATTGACATAAACCGCGCTAAGCCACGTGGTCAGTCGACTGTCGACATCGTTATCGCAAGTTGGTAGACAATGTTATAATTCGTAACGAAACCATAAAGAAACGAATTGCTATCGTGTTTATCCCATACAAATGCGTAGACAAGCAGCGCTTTCAGAGTTCGCCTTCGCCACGATCGTGATCGCCAAAAAAGATAACGAAGGAACGCTAACGCTAGGAAATGTTTATCGATATCTCAGAGACGATGACGAATTTAGATATCGTTTCGCTACGAAGCGATGTTACTTTGTCTACAGGGCCAGTTCATTTACAAAGAAAAATAATTGTAAAAATAATCTTATTATAATTTTAGTAGAACAAACATGATGGAACAATCCGCTTGGTGTCGCGAGAGTTGACTAGGAGTGCAACAGAAAGCACTGAGTGCAGCGGCCTTGTTGGCACCGTCCGGCCGCGTCTGCGCATGCGCATCTGTCACTAGAATAGTAAGCCACGAGGTCACACGTACTGAACTTTATGGAAAACAGGTAAACCAGCGAGATAAAAAGTATGCCTAGTGACTTTCTTTGATCACATCGAAATAACGGCACTTAATTAATGAAAACGTGCCGCCGGATCTGGCTCAAACATTGCTCTATTTCGATTTGGATAATTTAGTGAAGATAGTTTACATTCTAAACTAATGGAGATAGAGCTCATATCGGATGCATATGCATTCTTCAACAATTTAGTCCAGATTTTATTATAGATACTCGTACCTACATTGGAATTATAAGTTCATAGCTAGTGGGTTTATGTAACGTGATAAGCACGAAAGTTTAAATTATAAAATGCCATTCTTAATTCCCGTCTATACAATGCCGATAGTAGTAATTACGAATTAGATCTGTTTAAAATTGCAGACAGGCAGTAGACAATATAAATTGCAAAATTATTCAGTGAAACAATACAACATAATAGGTATACATGCAAGTTTGATTAATTGCTGTGCTCTTGTTAAGACTGGAAAGCATATAATTCTAAATAAAGGAAGTTAATCAATCATACGAAAAATTAATATACAACTATAATTATCTATTACAAGTGAAATGCACCAACTGTGAGAATATTAATCAAGAGTTTATGATTTTGGTGGGTAAAAAATACTTAACATGAATTACACAATTGTCACTACTCTTGTAATGAGAAAAACCTTTCCGAAGCTACATACAAATTAGCTCATTCATTGTTAAGAAGTTCGTTCAAAACAGACGTGTATTTACAACAATACACGCCATTTGCATGTTTACGCCACTCTGCTGGGAAATTTCTTTTTCTAGATGTTTTATTAAACAGAAGGTTCCATGGAAAGAAATTTAGCCGTGGTGCAAGAACTGAGGAGTAGACTTGTTTTGTAATTAGCACATGTCAAAGAATGACTGTAAGTTATTATATTGTGATAGTAATACATAGTTGTCTGCGTGGGAGGTAATGAATGCAGCTCAGATGCTGTTGTACAGGACTGGGTCAGTCGGCAGTCAGCGAAAGTATTTGTTTTCTCTTGAGAGTCGGTCTGGTTTAGCTTCACCAGCGGCGACCGTATAGAATTTCTTTTTCCACTAGCACGATGAAAGTTATTAGAAAATTGATTACCTTTAGCTTTCAGGTTGGAGGTGAAGATTTGATACGTTAGGAAATTATAGAAAACTTACCATTTCAATCACGTTGCGAATAAGGAAAATAAGTAAATCATTACAAATTACCTCCTGTATACGGTGGAACGTACTACAACAATAATAAATGTTGTGCATAAACTCTTTAAATAGGTAGACGTGATATGAACACAAAATAAAATGCTTATGTCATGAAGTTGAGATAAATGCATGTTTATTCCGCAAAAAAGAACACTTGCTTTACTTATTCATGCTAAAGCGTTACTAAATTCCAGTGCAACTTTCATAAATATAAAATCGCTGCAGAAAGCAGAGTGTTATCTTATCGACATCGTGGTGCGTGCTTTCAAGCAGTACAAGTAGCTACAGAAGCATTAGTCATTGTTTCTGCTGCACTGATTCTGAAGACCGACCTGATACACCTATGGTGTCCCCTTGTTTTGCAGACAAAATTTTCATAGAATTTCGTTTCCCAGAAAATGTTTCATATAATATTTGGTCATTGTATTTTTATTTCGAATATTATTGTTTCAACTACCTACTATACTTGAATGAAACATATTTTACAGAAACACAATTCAATGAGTTTTATAATCACATTTGTTTATTTATTAAACTTATCAAATAATAGAATTATTTTTGAACGAATATTGTTTGTTCGGAGTATTTTTCTATGGTATTATAATTCAACGAAAAAGTAAAAACGTAAATATTATCTTAAAAAGTCAATATGTTGTGTTACAAAAGTTAGTGACAGAAACGAATCGCTGCAAAACCAACTCCACGTAGTCTTGTCTGTCCTACCCCTAGAGTGCAATTTAAGCCCGCGCAGGCGCGGAGGGGCGAGGTGGCCCGCGAATTGAGGAGCAGGTGGTTTGACCGCAAGCCAGCTTCAGCCGCGCCGGCTGCGACGATAAGCTCGCGTAGGACCGCCGAAGCCCCCCGGCGCCGGAGCCGTGACAGAAACCATGCCTGCTGCATGTTGTATGCACGTTTGCACGCTGCATGCTCGCTTGTATGCTAAATGGTCGCTTGCATGCTGGATGCTTGGTTGCACGCTGCGTTTTGCATGCTCGTTTGCATGCAGCATGCTTGCTGCATACATGGTGTATGAACTTCTGTATCACTCATTTTAA
Organism: Polia nebulosa; assembly: GCA_951329385.1. Taxonomy (NCBI): domain Eukaryota; kingdom Metazoa; phylum Arthropoda; class Insecta; order Lepidoptera; family Noctuidae; genus Polia; species Polia nebulosa. The sequence goes on along the minus strand of OX589595.1, from coordinate 15,486,337 downwards.
CAAAAAAAAATCGAAATAAACACAGTATGTGCATATGAAGTCACTATTAGTGAGAATAACAAGATTGTTTGCCTGCTTAGCAAGAATTTACCCGCAATATTTTTGTGAACGCGGTGTTGAAATTTTATAGGAGACTAAGGATTTTATCAAAGGTATGAATTGAAACGTTTAGAAACTGTCACTTGATAAAATGTTGTTCTAGGTAATAAGTTTTCTATTAAATAAACAATATAAGGATAAAGAATATTTGATTTGTTATTTTATGATATGAATATTCTAACGTTGCTTCGGCAGTACATATACTAAAATTGGAACGATACAGAGAAGATTAGCATGGCCCCTGCGCAAGGATGACACGCAAAATCGTGAAGCGTTCCACATTTTGGGCACGCCACCATCGAGGCGGTAGTGCCCCTCTTTGAGGAGTGGCTGGAGAGGCGCCATGGCGCCCTCACCTTCCGCCTGACGCAGGTGCTCACCGGACATGGCTGTTTCGGGAAGTACCTGTGTCGGATCAAGGCGGAGGTGACCCCTGCGTGTTTCCACTGCGAGGATCGCCCCGTGGACACGGTGGAGCATACGGTGGAGGTTTGCCCCGCCTGGGCAGAACACCGCCGTGTCCTCGTGGATGCGATAGGCGGCAGCGACCTCTCGCGCCGTGCCCTGGTTCAGGCCATGGTACGGAGCGAGAGGGAATGGGGGCCGTCTCCAACTTCTGCGAAGCAGTAATGCTCGCGAAGAGGGAGGCGGCACACGTTAGGGAGATTCAACAGAGACCGAATCGCCCTAGCGCCCCCAGCAGCAGCCGTCGCAGGAGACGCCGGGGGCTGCGAGACGATCTCCGGCCACCGTAGACCCGGGCCTGCGGACGGCGAGTAGCGGGTAACTCGCCGTCCGATCAGCACCAGGCCCGAGAGTCGACGGCGCGTAGTGTTCCACGCGCGCCTCAAAGAGTTGTCAGCAAAGGACGGGGCCTGCCACGGCCAGTGCCTGCCCGGGGGTGGAGGATAAATTCGAAAGAGTTACCTCGCCCCCGGGCGCGTAGGGCAGGGAGGAACAGGGGTGGGTTTTAGTCAGTAAGAGTCTGACACGCCCTTCCGCTCCACCCCAGAGCGGAAAGAGTCATTGGATGATTTCCCACCCCCCAAAAAAAAAAAAAAAAAAAACAATAAACGTTATGTGAAACAAAAATCAATGATTCAAATTTATTCAAAGTAAATAATCTGCGTATTGATTATTCTATGAAATGATAATATGAGATTATTTATGTGAAACGAAATTCCATAAAACTATTAGCTATAAAACAATGTACAACCATAACATAGCGTGATTCATATTGAATTGCCATACATTTTGTTCTAAGCGTTAGCGTAAACGATAATAGAAATGTAATGTGGCTAGGGGGGGGGGGGGCTGGATAGATAGAACATTAGAAAAGCATCATGTCACAAGGAACATTGACGATTGTGTAAACAGAGCGGCAGTATGAAACGATTGACATGCAATAGGCGTTCTAGCTGAAACCCCGATCATTGCTATGCGCGACGCGGTCTGATAAGCCAAATAATTTATCAACGCATCTAGAAACGTGTCTATCTATGTGTAGACATTGTCACATTGTATGGGAATTTAATTTATGGCTTTGGCTAAAATGTTGTGCTAACTGCTAAGGCGTCAGATGAGCGAGATTTCGCACAGCCAACCAGTTACTCTACTATTAATAGCCTCACTTCTAGTATAGCAACTTTTGCTTCACTGGAGGGGTTAACAACAACATCAGTTATGTTTACCACTCCTTGCTCATATTCTTTGATTTGTTGGTTTGTTTATTTACTTCAACTTTTATGTTAAGGAAGGAAGCCAAGCGGAACCTTGCTAAGAGGCAGTTAGGACAAGGTACTCGTAGATACTATTACTGTTTATCTTATTATTTACTATTTATAGAGTAAGACATTTTAATGTTAAGGAAGCTCTTGTAAGTAGATGTATACGACTTGTGTAGGCGACACCACATTGGAGCGATACTAAACTTTAACTTAATTTAGTTCACTTAGATAGCAGGATAAGATAGTTTTGGAATAACAGTGAGTGTTTTAATATATGCGTGAGCAAATTCATGACTGATCAATGATCACTTGATCAGTCATGAATTTGCACACGCATTTATTTTAATGATCAGTGATCATTAATAATTTATTAGTCCTTGATGTTACGAGTAGTTAGAACCTCGCAGCTTATGTTGACACATTGTAGCCAAAGTTTTTTAATGGATTATTATAAATATAGAAAACAAACTTTGCAAGTGTATCGTTGTGAAAAACCACTTTGAATATGCAATCGTTATGTGTCAGGTATCTAAACTGTTTATCTTAAAAATAACTCAAAAATTCGTAAGGCCGTTTAGACATAGTATTTACTATTCAAATATGTCAAATGTCAAGTTAAAAATGCTGAAGTTGCGTGAATTTGTTCGAGAAGAACATGGAACATTGATCTGAGCCAGTAGTTCAAGGCAATGCTTCAGCTATTTCTAAAGATGCCAAAACAGCCACAAATAAAGTAAGTCGAGAATGAAAACCATGCTCCGGACACAACGAATTATCTGCATGTAGGTTATATGTTGTTATAAGAAAATTGTCTTTTGATGCAACAACGAGGAAACAGCTGCAGTACGTTGTATAGGATAAGTATTATGAGACACAATAGTTTGGGAGCATCGGACTAGAACTCGTTCGTAACACTTACGTCTGTTATGTCACAGTCATATTAAGGTCGGTGGTAATGCGCCGGCCATTAGTCCGCGATTTTCGAGGTCTCACGAGAAAAAGAGGAACGAGATGGATGTCTGCTCTACTTTGATAATGTCTTTTTAAATTATTCGTATTGAAAGAGCAATTTCGCAGACTTTTGTTTGGTTTTGTGATGTAATGTGTTAGCACGTGGTTAGTGGAGGTTAGTTTGTTGATAGTAGAGTTCGTATTAGTTTATTACTTCAATTTTGATGCCTTGACTTGGATAAGAAAATGAAAAGTCAAATTGTGAGTTATTTATATCAGAATTTTATTTTGAAGAAAAGTTGGTCTTGAGTTATGGAATTCCACAAATTAGGTTGTGTGACTGTGATCCTTACGAAACCCTTTTCTTCCTGTAAGGGTGATTTTCCACCAAAGAAGTGCCAGATAAAGAGGCGGTGCGTGAGGAAAAATCCACAAGTTCTTTTTCTTAGCCAGGCTTAGCGCAGTTAAAGGCAGGCAAAAATAGGTATTTTTACATCCAGAAAAGCGAGAGATGTGTGCGAAGGAATGTGCGCTCTGAATGTGTGCAAGGAATGTGTGCGAGGGATGCGAGCAATGTGAGTGCCCGCGCACAGCTGGGGGGTTAGACAAAATACTTTTTTGTTATCGCTAACGCTTCGTGCAAAATGTATGGCAACGACATTCTGGGCGTGAGTCACGTGACAGTTCTCTCCGCAGGTAATGTCATTGCCATACATTTTGCACGAAGCGTTAGCGTTAGCGATATTATAAAAGTTATTTGGCTAAGGGGGCTGAACAGAGTCCGCAACGCATCCTCGCAGCACTCTACTACACACCGTTTAACAGCATCGTTATCTACGAATCCTCGCACCGCGCAAGCTCCTCGCACAGCTTTGGTGGAAACAGTCAGTCAGATTTTTGTTTAGGTGAGAACGGTAATTTGGTGGTAGACTTTTAAAAGTCTTTCACAACACCCATGAACAGTGTCGCGAAATGATGCGTCACTGCGTCTCTTTCACTCTTGCGGGAAACTGCTTGCATCATTTCACGTCATTGCGTGCATAGGTAACGTCGTGAAAGACTTTTAAAAGTCTATCACCAAATTGCCGTTCTCACCAAATAATCTCCCTTTACTATACTTAAAACACTCGCATACTTGGCTGATACAAATTTGTACCCAATCGTGCGCGGTGCAAACCACAAGAAACGTGGCAGTTTCGTTATGGTGTTCGCTAATGCAAAGAACGTGACACTGAGAAGGTTCAATTAAAAAAAAATCGAAATAGAAAAATAACCTCGTTCTGAATTTGGTTTTATACTTTTGTTATAGATTGGAAATGACTTGAGAATTTGAGATCGATAGATTGTATGTATAATCTACCAAATTTATTACCAATTACATAATTTTATAAATGTCCCGTTATTCTGTGTTATTCAAATTATCCGAATCATTTGTCACAAAAGGCGTTGTTGATAATCGTAAAATTAACGGTAAAGTTATAATTAATCGTAGTTATATAAATGGCAGACAGTAGGCGATTGTCGAGCGGATAGTAAAACTATAATGTGATATTGTTTTCATCACGCTATGAGTGGCATGTCGCGAATATTGCAATACCAATGGTACAGTGCGTAGGTATATCTGCGCATGTGCATATTAAAAGCATAGCAGATTAATGGCCTGGTCAAACCGAGCCAAGGCAATGCACTTACACGTAGGTGAACAACATTCTTGTAAAAGTCAATCCTTGAAACCATCTAACTCAATCTGTCCGAAATTTCAACGAAAATGGCTTGATTGCCTTGGCATGGTTTAATCAACTATTTGTGAGCAGATTTATTGGAAACCAAAAAAAAAAATATATGTGTTTCATTTCGTAATATATTTTTCTCGACATTTTTTACGATCACTGCTACCCATGTGTTGTGACGATTTGAATCAAACGATCTATGAACTAAAGTCGCGTCATACTGAGAAAATTCGGGTAGAGTCATATCAGTCATATGACCAAAATTACTTTAATCATAATAAAAATGTATCGGAATCAGTTTTGGCTAAAGTGCAATTTTTTTTAAATCTTGTTACCTATAGTAAGCTAAGTTCTAGAGTGGCGACCGCGTACTGGAAGACGTAGAGTTGGTAGGCTTCCCACAAGGTGGACCGATGACCTGGTGAGTGTTACCCGCGACCCTGATGACGATGGATGTGTGACGCACAGGACCGGTCGTTGTGGCGACACTTGGGGGAGACCTATGTCCAGCAGTGAACGATTTTCGGCTGAAATGATGATGATAGTAAGCTGCTTAATTTGAAATACGCTAAAATATCTTGAAATTCTCAAGCTACACTTTCTACGAATAGAACTAACAAAAACAATAGATTTATCTGATTAAGATAGAAACTGATAACAACTTTATAAGCCACTTTATATCGTTCGATCTTCCAGTTTATATTGTGTGGAAATCGATGGACACGTCATAAAGGAAGGGAACATATTTCAGTCGCATCACGTTTGGTTTTGCATTACAAACGATACGATGATTGTTCATTGATTCAGTTTATAAACTTGAAGTCGTTTATCATTTTATATTAACACAAAGGGAAGTTTCTCTTTGTATAATGTTACAGATGTTTGAAAATATTTGTAAGAAGTATCAGGTTCGACATTGTGGAAATTATGAGTTATATTTAAATGTTGTTGGACAACTGTCTCGGAATCATTCTAAGTTGGTTATCTTCCGGCAGTTATTATGTTGTTAGAAGCTAAGTAATATTTAAGTTAGAGTGTAATGGCTATGTAACGTGCCGTAATGAGTCGGTAAGATCATTGATTACGAGCCTCGTAACTACCTGTAATCGATACTTAACATGTATTTTGTTATGGATGATGATTGAGTTAGTAAAGTTCAATAACTTATATTTCTCCTGTATTTATTCCAAAACTTTCAATTCAGATTGTTTAAAATTGAATGAAACACTTGTGTGTTTTGCCTAGTTTGTTGCATTGTGTCCTTTTTCCATGCCAATTGTTGTGAAAGACAGTTTGTAATCGACCCAAGTAACCCGGTTTTATCTTACACGACTGTGTTCGTCTAATGCCGTAATGCAGAAGCGGAGCATTAAAACGGCGGGGCGTAATGTTCTGCAGCCGTTGTGCAACTCATTTTACATATTCACCTAGTGCACTGCACTGCACTGCACTGCACAGCTGCCGCATCAAACGATACCGTTGTGCAATTTACTATGAACTTTCCCACTTCACCAGCTCTTCCTGGGGATCTATTGACAGAATCACGCATTAAAATGTTATTAAAACTACATTAGGTACCCAAAGATCGCAAATAATAGACAAAAAATAATTTCGCCCACTATAATACATAGCTAGTAGTTATGTGATATTACAACAACTCATCCATAATTTTAATACTATAATATTATCATCATGCAAAGTTCATTCTGAAACTCTACGAGTATACTACCGCTTCCTTCTAATATATTACCAGTTTGAAGTGATTTGGATCAACATAATATGCGGAAAACAGAAATGACTGAATTTATTGCTTGAACCGAATATTATCATAGAGCTTAACATTAATTATGAAACAGTCTAAGTTAAGCTTAACAATCACTGTCCGAATATATGAACTTTGTTGCTTTAAAAAACGACGAAACTCAGGAAATTAAGTGTTAATCAGCATTAAGTGTAATCAAATATGTTCACAGCTTTCTAATTACAGTTCATCGGCAGTATCTTCCAATTATTGACTGAGAAAATTAATAGCAGACTGTTGTAGTTTCCTGTCATTCAGCTGCGAATGAATGGACGATGAGAAAATTTGTGGAAAATGCGCTGAAGACGTTTGTGCGGCTCACGTAAGGACTGCAGCGCTCGCGCGTGAAATGACGCATTGATTCAATCACATGCTTAGCACCTACCGAGTGAAGTACAATGTATTTTAATTAAAGCACTTTTCTGTATTTTCGAAGGTTCTAGTGATTAGAAAGCGATGCGTTTTGCAAGCGGCTTGTTGCTGCGGGCCCGCCGGTGTGCGACAGGCGAGTACTTGCTTAATGCAGCGCACGTGCTTAGCGTACGCCACCAAGGATTCATGACAACAAATATTGAGTAACTCCCGACCGTGATAACGATCTATTGATATATTCAATTAACTGCAATCATGCACATCTGGAAGCTGATCCTCAACTACCTGTTGCGATATTGTCACCGCATTAATCGTAGTCGATAAAGCATTTAAGATACTTACTCATTATAATGAGGAAATAGTATATCATTTAACGGATCTGTGAGTTATCTCCGACATATCTGAAATTAAAGTTGCTATTGCCCGCTTAATTTTAGATCTTGATTGGATATTAACATAGAGCATAGAAAGTTGTTTTTATTTTTATAACTACTCGTGTTTGTGTTAAACGAAAATATGGTAGATAGACGAGTAAATTAAGTAATGGCAACTGCAAATTCTTAATTCTGATAGCATATAGAATTATATATGCATTGTTTGCTTTGAGATTTCAGATAAAGGTAGACCAATTCTTTCAGTGGACGTCGTAGTGAGACTCAGAGATTATAACAAGGGAGATGGGCAACATCCACTTGCGCAATGATTGCATTCTACTGTGATCGTATATGGTCACCTGCCAAGCGTGGCGAATGTGGTCATTCTGCAAGACGTCTGAGATGCTTTTTCGGTCTATGGAAGATGCTTTTTGTGCGATTAAATTTCATTAAATTAAGTTGTTAACGGGGAATTTATAAAGTTCTGAATGACCGAATGAAAAAACGGATCCCTTATAGGATAACTCGTGTGTCTGTCCAATCTACTGGACCAATTGCGTAGAAAATTGCAACATACATAATTGTGATTTGGGACGCGGATACACATGGACACGGAAAATATGGGGGGCCACTTCTCAAATGTATTTTCGTCATATCTAAAAAAAAATGTTTTAAAGTTATTTAAGCAATAGATGAAAATTGACCATTCCCCTCTATCTCCGAAACTACTGGGTCCAAAATTAAAAAAATAATAATACAGAATATACTGTTCTTTATATATAGATTACAGAAAAATCCACAAGAAATATATGGTAAGAAAAAATACGTTCGTAGTCCTTTTTTCGGGTTCCTTAGTCCTAACAAGGACAAGGAACCCTTATAGTTTCGGCCTGTCTGCCCGAGGCATAGCTCGGAGACTGTTAGTACTAGAAAGCTGCAATTTTGCATGGGTATGTATATTAATCACGCCAAGGTAATGAAACAATATAATTTTGAAAAACATTTTTCATAATGTAGCTTCCGTACATGTAAAGTGGGATTGAAGATGTTTTTTTTTATTTTTCTCGCCTTTATCCTATAGTATGGGGTATCGCTGGATAGGTCTTTCAAAATCATTGAGAGGTTGAGGAGACTATTTTTCAATTCAGTGATTCGATTGCGAAATAATAAACTTTAAAGTGATATTTTTTGTTCAAGTTGAGCGTCCCTCACTTAAAGCTAAACTGTTAGCTTGAAAAACCTCGGCTCAGTTGTGTTGTTAAGGGTTATGTTAGTTTAAGGGTCTACTACCCGCCAAGTGGCGAGCTCATTGAATAAAAAATCGTAGCATAGCATAGAAAATAAATATTAAAGAATCCAACGTCACGTTTGTTACAAAATAAAGTATTTTTACTTTGTTAAAACAGGTCTCAAAATGTTTCGGATCCAAAGTAGTAGGCAAAAGTGTGTGTGTGTGTCGTATGTGTGTGTGTGTGTTTGTGTATTTTTGGTACTTTTGCCTACTACTTTGCGTTATTTTCTATGCTATGCTACGATTTTTTATTCAATGAGGGCGCCACTTGGCCGGTAGTAGGGCCTTAACACAATTCACACACTGTCCGGCCGGCCGGTTTTTTAGAATTATTCCTTGATTCGTAGTGTAGGTCTTTGTCTAGGTATTCCCTCTGTATGGCCAAACTTCTTTATCAAGCGCATGTTCTGCGTATCGAAACTTTCCCCGGATTGATGATCATTGATTTCCTCATTTCCCTTTTTTCAGCGCTTTTTTGTCTTTTCAGCTTACGGTTTTAATCATTAATTCAACTATAGGTATTTTGTGACTATCATCCTTCTGTTAGCTGATGCAATGGAAGGAAAGGGATTGAACAATAGTGTAACGCTTGATAGGCGAGAATGGAAGAAGAGATCGTGCTGTGCCGACCCCACGTAACATGGGACAAGGGCAGAAAGAGTGTCCTTCACCACACAATCCTCACCTTTGAAAACTTAATGAAAATCAATTTTGAGTACGCAGAAAAATAGTCAATAAATAGTCATAAATAGTCGCTAATGTTAAAAAAAAATTGTCGCATTATGATTCCGAAGTTAAAGCTATATGTTGGTGAGGATTGTGTGGTGAAGGTCTTCACACAATCCTCACCTCAGTGCAAGCAAACGGCTGGGAGTATTGACTTGGTTTCAATTCCAAAAAATAGTCAAAAAATAGTAGATATGATGGGATATGTTAGGATGATGATGATGCTGAGCTATGCTTCAAATGTTAATACGCAATACAACAACACCCATGTGTACCAGTAGGTATCACGGTAAGTCGAACATCAGTAGATCGGTCATTAACCTTGTTTTGTTTATAGCTACATGGCTACATATAAATTCCTTGTGTTTTACTATGTGCAAAACTTAATATTTTCCTACATTGCCTACATGACAGGTTGCTATTTATTTTTTTATTACTATTTTTTGATAAGACACACGAGCAGCTAATTAGCTGATGCGTGTGTTTTAAATCTGTTTTTTAAGCAGTTCAGTATGGGAGCTGTTACAATACATTCCTTCATTATTTACTTCAGGTGTGACTCAAACGCATTTTTTCAAAAAACGCTGGCGTGACGATATGGATTCGTTCCTGAGATATTGGCCAGAGAAGGCCAAATACAAGGAACGTTGCAAAACTATGGGGAAGACCTTCGCTCAGTAATTGTAGATTGTTTTATTTATTTATTATGTAATAGTAGTTATTACTAGTATCTTATAAGCTTTCAGAATAATCTTATCAAAAGTACGAAATGTTTTTGCTCTTTGATCCTAAAATCACAACAAACCTCCCTGCTTATAAGATATATTAGATACTCGTATTTTCATATTTTTTATCCCTTACTTAGAAATAATAAATGATAAGAGAACAGGCCACTTTTGTTTAGACAAGATAAGTTATAAGTAACTAGTGATAAGAAGTTCGCATGTTAGCTTTTCGCAATGAGACCGATAATATATAATATAATAGATAATGGCAAGTTAACGTAATGATAGTTTTGTTTTGAGTGATTACGTAGGAACTTGGAAATTGATTGCGGTTCGCATTCAGGCGTAGATGGTTTTTTCATGATTCGCTGTATTGGTTACGAACTCGGAAACAGTTCCCCGGAATTAAAGGCTAGCGAGTATCTCTTGACATAACTTCGCCGCTCGACGGCTTCGGTATTGTTTTTATTTTCATGTTGACATTGGACTCAAAATCTGGTTTCGTTTTTTCACATTGTGCCCTTTAAGACGTAAAGGGCACGATGTGAAAAAACTAATTTCCATAACTCAACTTTGGTTGTTTTATTATGAAAACGTGGCAAAGATTCACATGGATTAGGTACCAGGGTAAATCTCATAGTAACTAGTTAATCCCAATACTCTAGTTAGATGTTTAACCTTTATAGTCTCGATGACAACCCGGGCTGTCACCGGGTTTCTTCGACAACCCAAGGTTAACGTTTGCTTGGAAAAAAATTGAACCTCTTAGTATCCGAAACTCAACTGACTTTGAAAACAAAAAAAAACCAGCCTCCTACCTCTTAAGATCCGCGGACAAACCCGGGTTGTCGAAGAAGCCCGATGACAACCCGAGTTGTCATCGGGACTATAAGGGTTAAGTTAGGGGTCCTTTGCGATTTCATAAGTAAATATATAGGTACTGAAAGTGTACCTACGCATTATAAAATGTGTGAAATAATAACGTCGGTGCGGAAAAGTGTAATTTCCATGAAAGTTTTAATAGGTTGCTAAGCTGCTCTAATTAATTAATAGTTGTCAGTTATATGTTGTTTATTTGTGTTGTAAGTTAATTATTTATTTCTTTGTACACAATCAAAGTACTTTGGTTTTTAATGTTGATTTTGCAACGGTTAATTTATGGCTGTAACATCGAGAACTCGTTACATATTTCACGTTTAGGTTCGCGGTACACATACGCGGAATAATGAATAATTGTAATAACTAAACAGTGAAGCTATTATTTACTTCTAAAACCATACATATTTCATAATAACTACGATAAATAATTGTGTACATTTTCTCACTCACCCAAGATCCTGCAATTAGTTTGTTTGCCGCTCCCTCCCAGATTTTCCGCTTTTCTCTACTGTTTGTTACACTGCTGAAAACTGTAGTGTGTGACACACCAGGCTCACAATAACAACCACGGGATGAGACTGACGAAGGCCCGTTACTTAATAGTTTTATGTAACAATCAGTCGAATTTACTTGTAGTTACACTTTGAATGGGAATGGCTTTAAATGGAATCACGTAATTTCGGAGCGTTTCCGAGTGTTGTAACACGGGCGAACGTAGGCGCGTGCGCGGTTCGGGAAAGTGTTCTGTGGACTGGCTCGCGAGCTGGCAGCTTGCGCGGCCAGACCGGCACCAGACGCCGCACCACTTTCATTGTACCGAGTGTGTGCAACCTGACGAACTGAGAAGTCACTTCAGGCATAGACAATCGAACATTCACAGTCACAGCGGCCCTATTTCGAAGCGATACGAGCTATTTTCGTTGATCCAGTGCTCGTGCGGTTGACCGTACATATCGTAATTTATTTTGTTGATTGATGCCCAGATAATATTTCAAGATCGTGAAATTGTTTGATAGCGATCTCTAGTGTTGCTTTGTAATTGTTAACGCTTAAGTGCCTCGATGGTCAGGGAGACAGGTGAAATGGCTATGAATAAGAAAGTCAGTGCAAGTGTTTAGATTTTATGTAGCTAGGTTTATGTAGCTAGATTTATGTAGCTAGGTTTATGTAGCTAGGTTTATGTAGCTAGGTTTATGTAGCTAGGTTTAGTAGCTAGGTTTATGTAGCTAGGTTTATGTAGCTAGGTTTATGTAGCTAGGTTTAGTAGCTAGGTTTATGTAGCTAGGTTTATGTAGCTAGGTTTATGTAGCTAGGTTTATGTAGCTAGGTTTATGATATATGTACATAGGTGTGTATATGTCACCGAATAATTGCGAACTCCGTAAGATTGTAATCAATCTTGCGAGAGTGTAAACTCTCGATATATTATTTTTAGATCATCTCAAATACAATAAATCTCATCCAATTTTTAACCGACTTCGAAAATGGAGGAGGTTATATGTTCGAAAAATACATAAGTACAATTTTTTTTTATGTATAATAATAATAATAATCAATTTATTTCAAGTATCTAAGACTCATATCAAATACAATAAATAATATACACATTAGTCACAATTACAATGTAAAAAAATAAACATGTCAAACAATTTTTTTAACAATTAAATTACAATGTCAAACAATTAAATTCATTTCTAATATCATAATAAATTAGATAATATTACAAAATTAACACTTACATACCACTTATCCACCGATTTCTCTGCCAGTTGTTTTTTTATCCAAAAGTATATACGTCCGAGGTGGTCCCATATAAATTTTATCGAAATTGCTTCAGTGCTTTTTGAAAAACTGAAAAAAAAGAAAAATACGTATACTTAGATGACGTTTTGGTTTTCTCCAATTACGAGTGTGTTTAAATTCCACGTTCCATTTTATTGGGGTTTTTAGTTCTGGGGTATAACAACTAAAAAGTGAAAAATGAAAACTTTTTTACAAAAAAAAAACAACCGACTTCCAGAAAATACACTAAAAAATAAAAAGCAACTTTAATATGTGCTTTAATTTCGGAAGTCGGTGTCAAAAAACGAAGAAATATAATACAAACACTGACTTCCGAAATTAAAGTTATTTCTTAATTTTGGATAATTTATAATGTATCGTTACGGGCAGGGCTGCCAGTAGATATTTTTAAATTATTCGGCAATGTTTCTGAAGTTATACAAAATTGAATGTCAGGATACAAACATTGCTTAAACTTTTTTAAACATACACAATAATGATAAATCACGTGAACTTACCTACGTGTTTTTTTTATTTATTATGGTACTCACAGGTTTAACGTGCATCCTTAGGGTAACTAAAAAAATATCACCATAAATTGTGGTCAATAATAATATAAATAGTTTTATACCGAAATTCAGTCAAAATCATTGTCTTAAACTCAGATAACAGAATTTAGGCTTTCTGTATCCAATCATACATGAGGGTCCAGGCAGGATACAAAGAGGATACAATCAGTAACCAAATTATACACTTTTGGATCCAATTATACAATCTGGCAGCCCTGGTTACGGGATTTTCTATAAACTAACAGTATTTACATTTTCCGGAGTCCTAATATCATCTATGCAGTGTAGAGCTTTTCTAAGGCCGTACTTAGAGCTTGACCGGCGGTATATGGGTGCGTTCAGTGCAACGCTGACGGGCAACCGATCGTACGCGCGTGTGTAAGACTATTATAGAGTTTAGCGTTCGCCTACGTTTGTCGTCAGAAGCACTAAACTTATGTTCACGACCGACACGACCGGTACAGTCGGCACGCACGAAACGCGCTGACCGTCGGTGTAGCACTAAATACGGCCTTATAATCATTAAAAGTTTATTGAAAATTATTGTCTTGTTGCTATCTTTTAACCTCCGTCTTTTAAATCTCAAATTCTATTTATTTTGTGTTAAAAATCTGTCAAACTTTGGCATTGAAGTAGGGTTTAACACGTCTTTGACACCAGTATATACTTGTTCAGAAACTTGCTCTCAACGTAGATTTTCTTAGCTTACTTACCCTTGGTTTGAATCTGATAATATCAACTGAAAATATTGGGTAGAAAAGTAAGAAAATTACCTAAATTCTACTTGCCACTCTACATACCTACATTTTTTTTTTGACTGTATCGGGAAATCATCCAATGACTTCTTCCGCTCTAGGGTGGAGCGGAAGGGCGTGCCGGACTCTTACTGACTAAAACCCACCCCTGTTCCTCCCTTTGTCCATTTAATAATAATAATAATAATAAATTATTTATTGTAGCAGGTTCATTACATTTTACATGAAATTCCCTGGCTCCCGCGCTAGTTTCAAACTATTACAGGAGGATCATTCAAATAAGGGTTTACGTATCAGAGCGTAAAAACAAAATATGAACGATAAAGACTTATCTTGAATGCCTTGACACAGTGGCTCAAGAGAAATGAGATCGTTGTAACGTTTTGGGCAGTTAATTACAATAATTACATCATTATCGTTCAATTAAAAGGTGATGAAATGAAGTTAATTATTATTTTTTTTGTATTATTTTAACAGTAGGCTTCTATCTAAACTGATACTTCGTGTGCGTATTTAAGTTAGTTTCGTCGACGTGTTACAACATTTTTCTAATAACAATGTAGAGTATAAAGGAGAGTCCGAAGAACTTACCTGAAATCGGTGATTGTTATAATACTGTAGGACCCCAAGGCACCAGTACGGCCTGCAGGGATCCTGGGACGTGCTTCGTAGCTCCGGGGGATGTCACATGTCACGTAGCTTGGCGACTGCGAGAGGACTGTACGAAAGGATACTCGCTACGGGCCGATAAGAAAACGAGCTGAGGGCGTTATATACTATATATTGGTTTTTAAATAGAAATACATGTGTGCCCACTACCAAGGGCTAAACTTCTATCTCTGACCTAAAACAAAATGTGACACCTAATCTCTAATCAGAATTCCATCGACTCTCCAACAATCTTTACCTGCCAGTTAAAGGCCGGTTCAGACCCGCTAAAATTAGGCTATGACTACAATCGTCACAATACCTACCAAAAACTACCGTTATTGATTAATAGATTAACAACCATATTCTACGTCGTTTCCTCCACTCGAACCACCCTTAGATAACAGTTAGATTTAGCTTGTTATTTATTGAGGGACGTGCAAGTGGCTAACCTCGACAGTTTTTCCAGTATCTTGGAGTCAAGCGAAGTTTAAGAGGTTTCCTTCAGATAACTTAAAATATGAGTGCAAAACTCGTCACTAGTGACTAAACTCCTGTCTGCGCGTCTGCGTAGGTAAGCAGTACTTTCTGCCATCCTGCTGATTTTTCCCTTTCATTCAGGTACCAGCTAGAAAATTACATGCAATCCGAGAATTTTGGAGCACCTGATTGGAAGTAGGTACCAAACATTTGTCAAACTTAGCTTGACGCCATTCTCCTATGACGTACCTTCCTGTCTGCCTGCCTTGCCAGTAAATGTTGTCGATACAATATAGGTACGGGACAATCCTGAGGACTAAACAGATTAAATTGTGGGAAGGCAACTTTAAATCCCTAATAATTAAGAAATTGGGGCAGCCCCAATCTAACTACCACAGTTTTTTTTTGTGTTTGGCTGATAGTGTCATCTGTGTTAACGAGGCAGCCATTAATTACAATTTATCATCTTAAATAAAAATTAAATGCTGTTGGTAAGAGCGCATCGCTTTTGTGAACGGTTGGACCGATTTGGCAATTTCGGTAAATTATCACTTATAATACCACAAGAGCTTCAAAATTATCGGGTATTTCCGTTCGTTGCAAACAAATGAAGGAGTCAAGTTTTTCAGGTTAAAAAATCACGAGCGCGAAGCGCGAGTGATTTTTCCTGAAAAACTTGACGATTTTATTTGTTTGCAGGGAACCTATCGGGAAATACCAGATAATTTTGAAGCTCGTGTGGTATTCGGGGGATTATTTCTCCGTCCCAAATGTCGGCCAATAGAAATGCACCATTCGACGTCACGTGGTACAACCTAGAAAATTTTCAAAAAAATTTCAGTATAATACCATGTAGGTTGTACCACGTGACGTCGAATGGTGCAATTCTATTGGTCGATATTTGGGTCGGAAAAATAATCACTTATAATACCACAAGAGCTTCAAAATTATCGGGTATTTCCGTTCGTTGCAAACAAATGAAGGAGTCAAGTTTTTCAGGTTAAAAAATCACTCGCGCTTCGCGCTCGTGATTTTTCCTGAAAAACTTGACGATTTTATTTGTTTGCAGGGAACCTATCGGGAAATACCAGATAATTTTGAAGCTCGTGTGGTATTCGGGGGATTATTTTTCCGTCCCAAATGTCGGCCAATAGAATTGCACCATTCGACGTCACGTGGTACAACCTAGAAAATTTTCAAAAAATTTTCAGTATAATACCATGTAGGTTGTACCACGTGACGTCGAATGGTGCAATTCTATTGGTCGATATTTGGGTCGGAAAAATAATCGTAATTAAATTTTATGGATACTAAAAATTGCCAAATCTCTAGGACCCGAATGAGGTATTAAAGGAAAAAAATTGAATGCATATAGTTGCCCGGAAAGTTGTGGAAATACTGAAATTGCTTTTTCCATGAATTTTATGTGGGTACGTATGTTATTGTTTGGAACGGACAACCCACGCTTATAGGATCAACTATTGTCGTATACATATATTATAGACTATGTAGGTGGGTTCTAAATTATAATATAAGTTAGGTTGTGGGTATTTAATAAAAATCAGTCTTGGTCAACCCATCTTTCATTTACAACATGGTGGCAGCGGTGTTAATTATTAAATTGAAATTAACACCCAATCATTCCGGTTTAGTTAAAAAAAGGCAGTAAAAGTGATTGTGACTATTTAAACAATTTAAAACAATGGAACACGCACGGCCTCCGGCGGAATTGTACGAGTATCTGGAAGGTGGGCCGGCAAGTCGGGCCGAATGGTGGCAAAAATGGCTGAAGCAATTCAACGTGTTTCTAAAAGCGTCTGGTGTCTACAAAGAAACAACTGATGTCAAAGCAAGTTTACTGGTTTTGGTCGGATCAGAGGAGTACGACGTGTATACAACTTTCAAATTCACCAAAGATGAAAATAAAGAATATTTCTATACGCACGCAACCAACCTGGGGCCGCAATATTTCAGTAAGTTAGACGTTGCTGACCTCGTTCAGGGTTCTGGATGGAAGAAATCGACGATGCCAGTGCAGACCTTTGAACATTCGGGACGCCGTTCGGTAGGTACCAATTTTTGCGTTTACCATATGGAATCAACTGCGCTTCAGAGGTTTTCCATCATAAAATTCGTCAGATCGTAAGACCTGGAGAGGGTCGACTCATTTATCGATGACATAATCTGCTGGGGCTTCAGCAAAGACCAGCACGATGGGCGTCTGAAGAGATTGCTAGATAGGGCGCGAGAAGTAGGCATACAATTTAACGAAGATAAATGTGAGTTTCAAGTCGAGACAATGAGATTGACTATAAAGAGATGTTACTGTAGCGACCAAAACCGCTACACTATCCGCTGCTGCTTATGAACGGTAGGACCACGGCATAAAATCACGTCGGGGTCACCAGTGTGGAGGTATGCGGAACAGAGTGTAAAGTCCTACAACCTCCATTGAAAAGGGAGGACCAGACACAACACCCGTCTGGTCCGGGCAACTGCCCGTCTGGTCGGAGGACCCTCCCTTTTCAATGGAGGTTGTAGGACTTTACACTCTGTTCCGCAGTATACTGACGTTGACACAGCACGGTTAGTCTATTTTAATTATTTCCATAGTGTTATGTCTTATGGTATTCTTTTGTGGGGTAAAGCTGCGGACATACCTACAAAATATATTTGTTTTACAAAAACGTGCTGTACGAGCAATATACAGGTTAGGGTCAAGAGTTTCTTTACGAGAAATTTTCAAAGATATTGGAATTCTCACGGTGGCATCTCAATTCATTTTTGCAAATATATTATACATTAGACAAAATATACATTTACACAAAAAGACCAGTGATATCCACATCCACAATTTTAACACCAGAAATAAGTATAAACTTCATGTTCCTTCCCACCGTGTTCGTAGGGTTCATGGTTCGTTTGAATTTTACAATAAGCTACCCCGTTCTTTTCTTGACCTGCCTTTTAATGCATTTAAAACTAAAGTTAAATCTAGTCTCTGTTCGAAGGCATACTATTCCATCAAAGACTATTTATAAGATAATAATAGTTGGTCGCTGTGTTGAACGTAAGACAATGTTACACTTGATGTTCTTTCTCCATATTTAGCTTATGGTTATGACAGATTATATGAGTTCATATAATAATTGTCTACTAATTCTAGTGTGATGGTTAGTGTCAACAATTATAGACCGATCTCCGTGTTAACAACCTTATCTAAAATTTTGGAAAAAATCATTAATCTCAGGCTCCTTAACTATCTTAACTCAAAAAATATTCTGGCGGATAATCAATTTGGATTTCGATCGGGTAAAAACACAGAAGATGCTGTTCTCAAATTGACTGGTACTGTGGCTAAAAACTTAAACAGTAAATCCAAAACCATTGCTATGTTCTTAGACCTCTCAAAAGCTTTTGACACTGTTTCTGTTCCCATCTTGCTGAGTAAACTCGAAAATATCGGTATTAGAGGATTATCACAAGACATCTTTAGAAGTTACCTTAGTGATCGTTCTCAGAGTGTAAAAATAGGAAACCAAATGAGTAACGAAGAAAGCATGAGCTATGGCGTCCCGCAAGGTAGTGTTCTTGGACCCACCTTATTTTTGATTTACATCAACGAGCTCTGCAGACTCAATATACCAAATTCCAATCTTATAGTCTACGCAGACGATACAGCAATAATTGTTCAAGGAAGAGACTGACTTGAAACCCGCTTCCATGCAGAATCCGCGTTGCGAATAGTTTCTGACTGGCTATCAAATAATTTGCTTACCCTTAACATGGAAAAAACTAAATTTATCACATTTGCTCCACGTATAAGTTCTCAACCGGCTTCACCCTTCGCTTTGACTATCCACAATTGCCTATCCGCTATCAATAATAACTGCTGTTGTAAACCTATCTCGCGAACAAATAGTATAAAATACTTAGGCGTAACAATTGATAGCACCATGTCCTGGAACGATCACATTGAGTCATTGGTTGCACGAGTTAGAAAATGAATATTGGTGTTTAAAAAATTAAGATCATCAGCGGATCTTCCTACGCTTAAAACAGTCTATTATGCTCTGGCAAACTCCATCCTAAATTATTGCATAACCGTATGGGGTAGTTCTGGAAAGTGCTTAATGCTTCGTTTAGAAAGAGCGCAGCGAGCAGTTCTGAAAGTTATGTCACACAAACCAGTCCGTTTTACGACCGATGAATTGTATGCTCTGTTGCAAATACCTAGGGTAAGACACAGTTTTCTTCTGAACACAATCTTACGAAAACATACAGAACTTAGTTTCGATCAGTGTTTTAGCAGCCAGAGTAGGCAGAAACGTAGACCTGTTAATGTCTGCCCTGTTGTACCGGCTCGTATCGTGCTAATTAGACGACAATTTTACTTTATAAGCCAAATAAATAATATTTTGAACATATATCCCCTTACTTCGCGTGAGTGTAAATCAATTACACATAAGTGGCTTAGTTCCTTGACTTACGCAGAGCTTGAAAATCTTGTAAATATCTAAAAAAAAAAAAAAAAGTCGCTTGTTCTTTTCTTCCCACTTCCTTCCAAATTACAAAAACAGGCAAACGTAGGTACGAATTCCTACACATATTCACACATTCACTCACCTTCATACACATACATACACTACACTTACATTCAAATGCATACATAATAATTAGTGCTTAAGATTTCATTATTTTTAAGTTTTTTTTTAACCAAAATCTAAATCACATGAATGTTTGTTTTTTTTTTCTTTTTCTATTTTCTTGTCTATATGCCTGGAACGCTGTCGTCTCCCATCTTGGAGGTGGGCGCTAATGGCCGCGACACAGTATTCCATACTAATGCGGTTGTTAACGAACACAAATTTGTAAACTGTTTTTTGTTCCAATAAATATTTTTGTATTTGTATTGATGGCCCTAGTTCATCACTTGTGGCTTCGAAAGCCCTTTGATAGATTCTACGAGTATCTTTGTTCTTGTAAGCAGGCACACCAGTTATGTATGGAGGCTTATTTAATTTGGTTTAGTATTTATGCTTGCGTTCGTTTTTGGCGCGTCAGTCCCCTCGCGTCGCCATAACAATAGGTTTTTAATTGTGTTTGCTAATGAGGGGCTTGACGCGTTAATGGCATAATTGAGTGTGCTAGCTAACAAGTGGCGGATTATTTGATTTTTTTTTATTTTTCTGTTTTACATATGTTAAGATTGTTGCATATAATTGTATAGATTCAAGTTCTTCAAACTTAACAGACAGATGTGTTGCTGGGGAGTTTGTTGGCCACTTCTTCTTCACAGCTAAAACACTAGGAAGTGGTGACGGGCGGGCGCTTTTGGGGGACTGTCTTTATGTAGAACTTTGACGTTCAAAAAGTGCTGGTTCTCAGCCTAGTTTGAATAAATGACTTTTGATTTTGATTTTGACGATGGCAAAAGCAAATCTGCACGAATTGTAGGCTGCGCGGCTCAGCAGCCTCGCTCTTATTTTGTCACAGACAGTACGGGTAGGCGATACAGGCGGAACCGGCGCCATCTAGTAAAGCTGCCAACCGATGGCAATATAACCGCCGGCCCGTCGAGATGAGCGATGGTAAGACTTGGAGTAGTCCCAAAAGCGGTAGTGATGACGTTGTCACTCCCATTCCCCCACAAGGCACACTAATTCAGCGCATTCGCAGAGCGGCGGCTGTGCTAGCACGAGAAAAAATTGAAAACTGTTTACAAAACCAATAAATAATCCTACGTAGGGAATATATAATAGATTATGTACCAGATGTAATGTCAGCTTATTAGTTACTTAAACTTACCTAATATTCAACTGGATTGAGTATTACTGTGTGTTTATTAGTTATCTGCGTTACTTTACTTTTTAATTATACTATACTAGAAAGTATACTCGTACATACATAAGTACCAAAGTACCTAGATACATCAAGATTTGTACTAAGGTAATGTTACAGTTACATACCTACTTAAAAGATAAGATTAAGAAATACTGTGGGTACCTACTCAGAGTTTTATAAACTGCTGTTGTATAAGAAAAATAGAATTAGGTAGGTACTAATGTTCATAGCTTAGAAGTAGAATAATGTAAGTTCAGGCAAATATAAAATAAGATAAAAAAATATAAAAACAGTGGAGATGTCGTATATATTTTATACTATGTAGGTGGGTTCCAAATTATAATATAAGTTAGGTTGTGGGTATTTAATAAAAATCAGTCTTGGTCAACCCGTCTTTCATTTACAACAGCTGTAATTCATTTTAGATTCGTGATTACTTTTTTATCAGTCTTTTGCAAAATAAACGTTTCTGATGCTAAAAGTTTAAAGCATTATTTCATAGTTTCGCGTTTATAAATTTATAGTTTGGTAGGTCTATTGTTCAGCTTCGCTTAAATACCTATTTACTTATTGTGTGTGTGTGTCGTGATGTAAATATGGCCAGAGGCCAAAAGTGCCAATCTTGTTCCCCCAACAATAAACTGCCTACAGCTCTCTGAACCACAGCTCTAGACGAAGAGAATAGCTCACAGACGTTGTTCGTTAAGAATACTGCAATGATTAACCAGTTCATGAGGTTGAACCAACTTGATGTAGGCTTATTCCAACATCACATCACAACCAGTGATGATGCGAAGAGTCTTTTCAGGTTCATGGGCCAAATGTATTTGCGTTGTAGAAGTATTTATTTGTGGTATGATGGGACTGTCATACGCATTGTGTTTAGAAGTCCCTAATTAAATAAATAATAAAAAAAAAACAAACAAATTCAGGTTGCTAGAAGCGTAAAGGGGCTTTTATTTTTGACGCAAGTTGTCGACACTCTTAAAGTCCTTTATGTAACATCAGGAGTTTTTCAGTCTCCCAGATAGATTATATCTATTCACTGTATTGTATTAATTCTCATTGCAACAAGACTCTACTTTTGGTAAGTGGGTGGCTGTAGGTATGTTTCAAAAAGATTTCGTATTTCGTAAAGCTAGACCGGGCTAGTTCTCTTTGTTATCTATTCCGCAATTCATGGGCAGACGTAATTATTATTATGCAAAGAAGACGAGAGATTTATTTGCCAAACTGCGCGGTCGCACGCGATGCAGTTGGTTTAACACTTCCAGTATTTTTGCTATAAATGCCAGTGTTTGTTATATAATATGAGACGTACCTTCTACATATTGCTACAGACTATTATCTGTCTAGCTCAACCTGTTTGCACGCAATGTCCAATAATTTGTTGCAACAATCTGATAAATGGCGCCAGTCTGCAGTAAAAATTGCAAAATTTTGGTTAGGTCACTCTTTTCAGATCACGCTCTTTTAATATTGGCCGTTACTGTCTCAATAAAATAATAATATCCAAATTGAATTCATAATTTACGTGCAAGTATGAAGGTTTATGATGCTGTATTACAAGACTTAAAGATGTTTGTGTCAAAATAATGTAACCATGGTTTTTAATTTAGTAAGTAATGTATGTTTGGTGAATTATCTACTTATTACATTTTACTTCATAGTACAGTAAACTAGTACTTCCTTTTGATAACAGTTATTAGATAGGTGCCCACCTATCAAATTAACTTTCTCCTGATTTTATTTGCAAACTACTTATTAAGACGAGCTAGCAGTTACTCTGAAATGCGTGGTCATAATTATAGGACCTACTCACTTTTAGTGGTAGGGGAGAGTGGGGTACCTAACGGATACGGGTAATTTCGGACAATACAGCTTTAGAGTTTATATCACAAAATTATTTTAAAAAATCGTTTTACTGTAATTGGCTTAATCTGTCAGGCCCCTCGCGTCTCCTGGAGACGCGACTTTAGATTTTTAATTGTGTCTGCTAATGAGGGGCTTGACGGGTTAATGTAAAACATCAGACACTTTTAAAACAAAAGCATTACCTACTAATTTTTCGGCAAACTTACAATTTATGATTTCGAGTCAATTCTTACAATTATACGAGGAATTATACAATCTGTTACTACTATTATTTTATTAAATAATATCGGGTCTATAGTGATTTTTTATATTAACAGTATTTCACTCGACAAAATGGGTTAGTAAATTTGGAAATGGTATCATGTTTTCCTAAATTTTCTTGTTTATTTGCGACCAGTACATTTTCCATTCAAATAGAAAGAAAGAAAAGAAAGAAAAAACACCGGCGATAATTATACAAACTAATTTCAAATATAGTTTATTATTATTTTTGTATTTTGGATGCATTTGAGATAGTTTAGTTATAAATATATGGTCACCAAAGTGCAGCTTTAATTTGCTATACTCGTCTGTCCCGTAATTAACTCATTACCCATCCAAATTCGTAACTAAAGATTATGAAAATATGTTAAGCTATTGAAAGAAACTCTTGTATTAATATAACTATGTAGCCAAATAATTAATGTAACTATATATGTAATTAATTAGAACTTGACTTTATGCAATAGTGAATGATTTAAAATTTTCCTTAAGTGTTCACAATTACCACACTCTTCCCTAATCATAGGTGTGTGCAAATTGCTGTTAAAAGATCATAATGCTTGTTATTATATGAGATGCCTAATTATGTTAATGTTAATTATGTAGGTATCTACCTTATTTAAAACAATTACGTAGCTGCGAACTGTCGGAAATGTTTCTAAGGCGCTAATGTTATTGCGTGCTCAAGTAGATACCTACTTAATGGTTTATTTAGGCGGTGTCGTGGTAAGATATCTAATGGAGCTCTAGGCGCCACCTCCTCATGTGAATCTCCGCGCGAAAGTTTTGCTCGTCAATGTCACTCGTCAAATCTCCGCGAAAAAAATTATCCCCGTATGGAGACAAGTTCCTATAATTGTTGTAGAATGAAGAGGCTCGTGGAGATGGCGCTCTAATGTTTAATAGTGATTTATGTGAAACTCAAAATCCTATATTTGCTCCACGTACGAGTAAAAACTTCGTCTAGTAGATTACTTAAAGTGACTCCTAATTTTGAGTTAATTTCTCTATTTTATTGATTAATTGATATGCTTTATGATTTAATTTTTGTTTTTTGACTACTTTTTCTAATGTTATTTGTATTTTTCTATTTTTTTCCTTTGTTTATAAAGTTGTTTTTTATTTAAATGTTTGTTAGAATTTTTTTTTTACGTGCTAAATTGTTAATATTGTAGAAGTCACTGGCTCCTGAAATACAGGTAGGTACCTACTCTACCTAGCTCAGGAGTCAGGGTTTAATTTTTCTGTAAACTGTGTTTGTCCCAATAAATAACTATTATTATTATTATCAATTTACGTCTATTGACTGAAATTTACCCTCTAATTAACTTCATTTGGCAGAAAACTTAGAGAAATGAGACTAGGGCAGGGCAGTAATAGCTTTTTATGATTAAGGCCTAATAACCATAAAAAAGCTCGATTAACACATTGACCCCGTAGTTTATGAGTGCTATACTTCAAACTAGGTCTTTTCTAATCTACAAGTCTGTAGAGACAGATGCACAGCAACATTTCCTTATGTAAGTTTGCGTTTAAGCATAACGATTAAGGCACCTGCCTACAATTTGCGTTTTACGAGTATATCTTGACGCTAATATGCATGTGTAATTGATGATACCTGTGGCCAATTAGGACTGCAATGAAGAGCGGTTGGTTCTTGTTGTGGGAGAGTTGAATTCCAGCGAATTTATCTAAAAGCTTTTGCCAACTGTTGCCTTCGTGAAATCAACTTATTCAACAGGTATAGGGTAGGTACAAGACGTTTCTTTAAAGAATGTAGAATTTCTAAGGTAGGTACTTGTATTATCCTGATAGATAACCCAACGTTCTAGTGGTCTCTGTTAAGGCGAAGCACCTGCTCCTGTCCTGTTTTGGCTGTTACCTGTTACTGATTTGGTTTAATTTTCGTCCATCAAGCGCAAGCTCTCTATTCTAGTAATTGTTGTTATGGCCCCTTTGAAAAACGTAAATACTTACCATGTCTATACCCTTCATTTTAAATCCAAGAACCTCGCTTTTTTTTTGGAATATGCATTCTATCGTGGAAACAATGCGTCTCAAAATGTACGCAAGATTAATGTCGTAATGTACGGACTTAGAACTGCTAACGACTAAGCTTTATATTTTTGTTTCAATCGCTTTTGCTTGGGAAATTTTACCTCACCATCTTCTTTTCCAGGCGGTTACGGGATAAAATTTCAAAACGAAAGCTATTGAATCTCAGTGACGTATCGAACACACAGTTTGTTCGATACGTCACTGTGATTGCGTGCCTTTTGATACACATTTTTTTCCACGTTGGAACTCATATTACGAAAAACCACTTCTTTTTTTAAGATATTATGTTTATACACTAACATTAATAACGATATTTCCATAAATAGCCGGCATATTGTTATTATTATGAATCCGTTCTTAGAGAAGACTAGTCGTTTTTTTTTTGTTTAATTTGCTTCTTTCAGACTTCATTTTCTCAAATTGTTTAAAAAAAAAATTTAGAAGGAGATATCCGTTAGTTACACGATCTGCGCCGGAGGAGATTTGTAGGCGACACTGAAATTGTGAATCTACGTGCTATGTGCTACCAAATTAACAGACTGATAAAACAGTAGGTAATGAATAGCGACTAAATGATATTCTAATTAGAGTTATAGGCATTTAGTGTTAGTCTCTATTATAATATGAATGATAATTTATTTATGCCCATTATCATAAGATTTAGGGCTGTTTTGATAGCTGTTAAGTGATAATATTAAAGAATTGAATGCCGATTTTTTGATATTTTTTATATTTTTGTCGGATAGATTTCTAGTCACCTATGTATATAGTATAATACTATAAAAATACAATTCATTTTATATTATGAGTTTACAAGCCAAACGGTCCAATAAATATATCTACAATAAAGTAATGGGTTGCTTGTACTGTACCTATACTAAAACTTTATGCGCACGATGACGTTACGGAGCCGCGCGTCACGCCACCTGGCGGAGCAGTGATTACTCACAGTTAACGTTATTTATTTTTCGAGATAAGGGTTCGTCCTGAACACCTTAAATATGAAACGGTTTACGCCACCATAAATATACTAAATGTGTTTACACGAATCTATTCTCGAAATTAGAATTTTGTGACATATTAGCTTCATAAAAAATCCATTCATGCCTTCATAAAGGTACTCGTATTACGGGAATAACAAAACACAAAAAAAAAACTTATTTTGAAAAAGGAATAACAAGCCTCAAATATAAAGTTGATTTGAACTTAGGATTTCAAGTCAATCCGAAGTTATTACAGTGTGCAGTTTTATAAAACGGCAATTACATAATATACAAATCTATGTACCTTTTTTTTTTTGGAGGGGTGGGAAATCATTCAATTCGTGTCAAACTGTTACTGACTAAAACCCACCCCTGTTCCTTCTCTGCCTGAGTGTCCAGGGGTGCGGTAACTCTGTTAAGAATTTATCCGGTACCCCTAGGCATAAATCTATGTACCTACGTGTATAAAGGTAGCTATATACACGTAGCTACATAGATTTGTATCTATATGATAGGAACTTATTGCCTACCTACTTGAAATTTCATGGTCTCGTGGCTTAAGTGGAGGAGCTCGTGGCTCGTAAAGTAATAAGAACCGAACGGGTGGATCCATCAGGTTAAGCTACGCTTGCCGGTGTTGGTCCGTAAATGGGTGACCATCTTTTCATACCGAGACTTCTCCGTGCCTCGGAAAGCACGTGAAGCCGTTGGCCCGGCTGTCAATCGTTACGGGTCGTCAGGAGGCCGAAAGTCTGACAACCAGTCTTACCAAGGGATACCGTATTACCCAGTAACTGGGTTCTGGAGGTCAGATAGGCAGTCACTCCATGTAAAATACTGGTATTCAGCTGCATCTGGTTAGACAGGAAGCCAACCCCAAGATAGTTGGGAAAAGGCTAGGCAGATGATGAATTGCAATTTCATGGTCGCCAGTGCAGGGTGCAGGGATTTAAGTTAGTATTCACTAGCACACACCAGCTATTTACTACTTATAACAAGAATGTTACTAATTTTTGTTTGTTTTACAAAATAATTAGGGTGGACTTAATAAGATACTGTGGCGTTAATGAAGGTGTGGACCCGACTCGACTGGCCGGCTATTAGATGGTTGGGGTATGATTCGAATACAGGTATTCCAGTGCGGTGCCCTTTTTTTTGAGTTTTTTATTACCACATTATACACTACACGACTCTCAACCCCAGAAAACTCTGAAGTTATTACAGTACCTACCTACTTACCTACTGCTATATATGTCTATGGTTACTACATCAGACGTAAACTCAATTTTAAAAAGTTTCGCAGCATTGCTTGCCTGTTTTATGAAAAATAAATTTGATAAGTGTAAAAGCGGTTGCGCACTACGTCCGATACCTATCCGTGAAATAACGGTCCGGCGTGGTCGTAGAACAATTTGTATGGTAGGTTACGCACTACCGATCCGAGTTTTCTATAGATCTGTATTTTGACGGATAAGTATCGGACGTAGTGCGCAACCGCTCTAACGCCGCGTTCCGAGTCACGCCAACATCGCTATTAGCGACCACAGCGCTAAGAGGCGTTCCGACTCAGTTATCGTGCTAATTTCGTTAATAGCGCTGTGACAAGTCGGAACGAGTGTTGACGCGCTAACAGCGATTTTGACGTGACTTGGAGTGATTTTCTGCAGTTCTTGTTGACATGTCGACATTGGGTCGATACTTCTTATCTTTAATTTTAAGAAGATTCTTATAATTAAATAGTATTAGGTAAGAGTGAAGCCTTTCTATAACTGGGCGTTTATTTGTTATCGAAAGCCATGAATTTTTACCATGTTTAAATGAAATTCTCTCGGGCGATCATGAAGATTTCGACCAAAGCTATACATCATCGTCTGTGGACGATGATGACATTGCCAACATATTAATGAGGTCCAGTAGGGCTCATGTTCAACCCATTCCTCGAATTAAAGGATGACGTTGAAAACGTCTTATCAAAATATAACTCCGAAACATTCAAAATTTATTTCAGGGTATTGAAATATAATCACTATATCTTTGGTCTTAGCATATCATTATCAATGCCCTTATTTTTATCCATCAATGCTTTTCATGTTTACAGAATGTATCCGGAGACCTTTGAATTTGTTTATCTATATTAAAATTTATATATCTATAAATTGTAAGTTTTTGACACATAATAATTAGATTCGCCGATTTTGCACTACGTCATAGATTAAAACTAATTTTTTATCTGAAATTTCTAATGAAGCAGTTTCTAAAAAGTAAGATGTCATTATGTAAAGCCTATCAAACAAAATAAACACACCAAACAAAACGACTTGAGGCGTGAGCACTGTTATTGCAAGATGGCTTCGATAATGACGTCATACATGTCGTCAAGAAATCGTGGATTGTCGCGTTTACGGTAAGTCGGAATGGTTGTTGACGCACTAACAGCGATGTTGGCGTGACTCGGAATGCGGCGTAAGTAGTCTTATACCTTTTTAATAAATAGTACCTACCTGCAAAATAAAGAATAAGAGTTAGTAATAATAATAATAAATAATAGTAATATTCTTTATTTTCAGGCATCTAAGGCCCATAGATAAAATACACAACATAAGTAACCTTAAAAAATAATAACACAGCATGTAACAAAAACCCTGTCCGATTCTGAAGGGTATTATTTAATTTTGGTATAATACTGCGTACACATATACGAGATTATTATTTTTCTCCAATGAAAATTAATATTTAAAAAAAAACTTATCAAAGGCCACACTGAGTGCTCGACAAAGTTCACATACAGTTTTGTGTCAAAGAAGCCACCTGAGCGAGACGGTATTTTTGATCCTTCGTTAAAAAGTGCCTACAGCGCGGCTAGTGCAGGGCGGTATCGTTTGAAATAAAAAACTTTTTTTACAAAAAAATAAAACCGACTTCCAAAAAGAAAATACACTTAAAATTGAAAAGTAACTTTAATTTTTTGGAAGTCGGTGTCAATTAACGAAGAAATGAAATACAAAAACCGACGGACAGAAAAAAGTTTTTTATTTTTCACTTTTTAGTTGTTATTAACCTAAAACTAAATATTAAAATTACGTCCGAATTGATAACCCCAATAACATGAAACATGGAATTTGAACATAGGAGACCAAAACGTCATCTACGTATACACATTTATTGTTTTTGTTGATTTTTTCAAAAAGCGCTAAAGAAATTTTGATAAAATTTATATGGGATCACATCTGGAGTAAAAAAAGAATTTTGAAAATCGACAACTGACAGAGAAATCGGTCATAAAAAAAGAGACATACTTAAAGTCGAACATAGAACTTGCTCCTTTTAGCGAATTCGGTTAAAAATAGGTAAAAATAAAAAGGTTTCGCCGGTCGGTGGAGTGTTGTCAACTTATGAAAATTTGCCATATTTAGTGTTAAACTTCGCATATTTAAAAAAAAAAAAATCTATAACTTTTGGTTTTTTATGAGGTACATTTTTTTACTATTTTTCTAGTAGGTAAGTACGTATTTTAAAACAGCAATACGCCTAAATTGGATCGGGCAGGGTTTTTGTTACATGCTGTAAATAAATTATAAAGCCTATTTATATGCTAATTGGTGAAGTTATTGTTCTTTCTTTTTTTTCTTTTCTTTCCTTTATACTATGTAATATTTGTATGCTACTTAGGTAGGTACTGTGGCAGAACACAGAGACACTCATACTTACTATTTTGTAACACCAAAATTGTACTTGTGTGCACAAATAAAGTTATTTATTTTGATGTGATTTTATTAGATTTATAAAACCAGCTTGTACCCTTGTACATACCTATATATTTGAATGGTTTGTAAATGTAGACTTCGTGTGTTCAAACACTATAAAATTTGTTCAAGGAAAGAAAGTGACGATGATTGCTGGTTATTACGAGAGGTCAGGTCAACGTAGACCCTATTATTATTTTTAACCGACTTTCGAAAAAGGAGGAGGTTCTATATTCGACTGTATGTGTTTTTTTTTTTTTAGGTGTACCTACTATTTATAATAATATATACAATAAATACATTATAGATAAATATAAATATATTAATAATTATGAAACAAAGCGCATAGAACCCTAGTAAAAACGATTTTTACCATATTTAGTGTTAAATTTCGCATAATATTTTATAAAAATAAAAAATCTATAACTTTTAGTTTTTAGGAGTTACATTTTTTTTTTACTACGTACGAGTATGTTTAATTAACCATGAATACGCCTTTATTGGTTCGGACAGGGTTTTTATTACATGCTGTATAAGGAGATATGAGTATTTACAAAACACTGTATTTTAGATACATTTATGGTTTGTTATGGCCTATGGCATATCACTGTGATTGAAGTTACAGCGTTTTGGCTAAAAAGTTTACGCGGGATTAGTTTGGTACGGCGACATCTAATCTGTGCACGTTTCTACGCGTAATACGAGTACGTGGGGGCAGGAGGGCGAGAGCTCAACGATAAGTGGTCGTGAATCATTGCTTTTGCTCCCGGTAACAAAGTTTATTATGCGTGTTAAATTTTGTTAAGGTAATCTACTATTGTCAAAGGCAATAAAACTTAATTTATATTTATTAAAATAAAAACAAAAATATTAAATTAACAAAAGCTCAAGCAACGAATGAATTCTCTTCAAATTAATATTTATCTTTCTGTTCGAATCAAATCTTAAAATAAATCAAAAAAATATCAATCAAGTCATAATAAAACGAAAGATAAGTATAAATCAAAGAATTTTTGTCAAGCA
Source organism: Polia nebulosa (assembly GCA_951329385.1). NCBI lineage: Eukaryota > Metazoa > Arthropoda > Insecta > Lepidoptera > Noctuidae > Polia > Polia nebulosa. The sequence goes on along the minus strand of OX589595.1, from coordinate 15,455,641 downwards.
TGTGTAATAACACCCCTTGGATATAGAAATAACACTCAGGTTTCACTTTTTAAATAGTTCATTTATTGTTTACTTCAGTACATCACACTTAACATCAACAAATATCCTCTTAGGTAAATACAACCGTCGTATTCCGTCGCCACGATCAGACTGCCCCCACTCACTCAACTGCCCAACCATCGAACTAACGAATGGAGGGGACTCCCTCCATTCGTCAACCGTTCCCGGATGTTACATCATGTGAGATGCCAATAAATTCTAAAACACTCAATTCACAACTTTAAAGTGGCAAAAATAAATAATTAAATTCATAAAAAAAATGTACAAGGCATTATTAAAAGAAAACCTAACACTCGACCATCCTGACAGCGTGTATGACCTCATACACGTATCAGGTGATAACCTAACACTCTGCCTGTTGAGTCAGTTTTACAAAAAAAATGTGAATTTTAACAAACTTATATTGCCTTTATATTGAATATATATAAAAAAAACATTAAGTATTTTAAGAAACAAGTCTTATCCATTTCTAATTAAGATTGTACATTTTACATTAATCATTTCATAAATAAGAAAACTATCCCGTGTACAAAACAATATTTACGGGACGGAGCCCTGCAATTTATTCGCACATAGACTCCCGTTATTAATAAATTATAAGTCCTGCGATTTATTCGCACATGGACGAACTATTCAGCTATCTAGTGATGCAATCGATTGTCACAAAGCCAAGTCCTGCGATTTATTCGCACATAGACTCACTATTCAGCTATCCTGTGATGCAATCGATTGTCACAAAGCCAAGTCCTGCGATTTATTCGCACATAGACTCACTATTCAGCTATCCAGTGAACAAATCGATTGTCAATAGGCTAAATCCTGCGATTTATTCGCCCATATACTCACTATTATCTATACCATAAACCAATCAATGATCACCATGATATGTACAGAAACGGTGTAATTTTTAACTTGCAAGACTACTTTTCATGAAAACTAATAATTTATTTAATTAATAACTATTATCGCTTGTAAAAATTAAATTAACTGGTACTTTTTTTTTTGGTGTGAGAAATCATCCTATGACCTCTCCCGCTCTGGGCGGAGCGGTAGGGCGCGTCAGACTCCCACTGACCAAAAACCCACCCCTGTTCCTTCCTGCCTTTGAGTGCCCAGGGGCGAGGTAACTCTGTTTCGAATTTATCCTCAACCCCCGGGCAGGCATCGGCCATGACGGGCCCCGTCTCCTGCCGACAACTCTTTGAGGCGCGCGTGGAACACTACCCGCCGTCGACTCTCGGGCCCGTTGCCGATCGGACGGCGAGCCACCCATTACTCACCGTCCCCAGGCACGGATCTACGGTGGCCGGAGATCGTCTCGCGGCGCCGGAAGTCCCAGGCGTCTCCCGAGGCGGCTGCTGCTGAGGGCGTGAGGGCGACTCCGCTGTCGGTGCTCTCTCACGCATCCCGCCTCCGCCCTCGCGAGCATCACTGCTTCGCAGAAGGAGGAGACGGCTTCCCACTCCCTCCCGCTCCGCACCATGGCCCGAACCAGGGCAGGGCGCGAGAGGTCGCTGCCGCCCATCGCATCCACGAGGACACGGCGTGGCTCCGCCCAAGCGGGGCAGACCTCCACCGTATGCTCCACCGATGATCACCATGCTTAGTCCTACAATTGACTCGCACATAGACTTAACAATAATGTAATTAGAAAATCTGAAAATGATCACGATGCTAAGGTTTTGGCGATTTATTCGCACTTCGACTTTAGTCATCTCGATACTTATTTTTATGAATTCTATCATTAGTTTCTTCTATAATTATTGTTTGAATAAAATCAAAACTTGCAAATAAAATCAATCAACTGTTACAACAAAAATCAATTCAGTATAATTATTGAGGTGATCATGACATCCCATTATTAATTAGATTCTGAATCAACTTCGGAAGCCTGTTCCTCAGTTTCATTTACCTCGCGAGCCACAACATGAACATAGGGTAGCATTTTATCTGCTGCTACCGAATTTTTATGCTCATGTTTTCGGCTACTAAGACCTCGTACGGCTGTAACTCTGTAACGATCGTTACCTAAAACCTGTACTACTATTTAGTAAAATAAATGCAAATTTACCTAATCTGAAGTAATAATAAAACCAATCCCAAAGTATAAAAAGTAAAAAATTAAATCCAGAACACTCCCTAATATCTAAACCATTTTATGCATTATAAAATCATTATTATAAATTAAAAATCTACAAAATACCATAATTATTCCAATTTCATATTTAAATTGTCAATTCAGTAATAGCAATATTGATTCAGTAATAACAAAAAATAATTAAATTGTTACAGTAATGATTCAAAAATAATTTATTCCAATACTAATAATTTGATCAAAGATTAATAATTCATTCTAATTTGACACATTGTAGTTCAATTAGCGAAATAAAATTGACCATAATAAACTCGAAAGATAATATGACGAGTAATTACAGTAATAAAGATTGGATTATATATTACGTTATGTTATTATTATGATGTTAAAGTTATTATTATGTTCTCGTGCCCTAACCGGGTTTCATGATAAAACTTACTTATATATTGTAAAAACACATGAATGCAATAAAAAGATTTGATTTGGTTTATATTGAAAACCATCTATCCCGTGAACAAACAATGTTCACGGGGCGGAGCCCTGCGATTTACTCGCACATAGTCTCCCTCTATTAATAAAATATAAGCCCTGCGATTTATTCGCAGATAGACTTATATTTACCCATCCCGTGAAACAAACCGATTGTCACAAAGCTAAGTACCGCGATTTATTCCTATAGAATTACTAATTATCTAGTCAGAAAATCTAGAAACGGTCACGATTCTATGGTCCTGCTATATATTCGCACCTAGAATAGTCGTCGCGTTAATTATTATTACTTCAAATTTCTTCTATATTGATTAATGTTATTTATTTTAATAAACAAAAATCAAACAACCATCAAACTTCTACAAAAAAAACCGCTCTCAGTATATTACCGAGATTTCATCATAGCATTATTATTAATCAGATTCTGAAACATTATCGGGTACCTGTTTCTCTGTATCATTTGCCTCGTGAGCCGCAACATAGACCTCATGTCTTCGACTACAAAGACCTGGTATGGCCTCAACGTTTTGAATGCCTAGAGTAACTGTCACATTTCCGAATGAACCGACTACCTTCGGACCGAAAACTTTCATAGAAGACGTTAGCCCGCCATGTTTTAGTCATAATGTATAAGCAACATACTCTCCGATCTTTGTAACTTCGCTTTCAACATCCACGTACGCAATCTACAGCCCGTTTGCCAGTTATATCCCATTGATTTAAAGCAAATTTTTCGTAATAGTAAACTTCAACATTTAACGTATTTTCCAATGTTTGACCGAAATATTGCTCACTTGGAAAAACATTTAATAATTTTACAAATCTATTTCATTGTAACACTACTTTGTTGGCTAAATAAATTTATTACTATTTATTTACTTGCCAATCTTGCCGAGTGGATAGAATAACCCCGTAATTTTTGCATAGCCAAATGAACTGTAACAGTGATATTGTCGTCCCACCCATAATCATAATATCGGAAACAGAAAAATCAAGTTCACTCACCTTTGAACATCCGGGCTGCGTCTAGCGGTTCCACTCTCTCCGTACTCATTGAGTCCTTCTCTGGTATCGTGGTACTTGCCATGTAGCCTAGGAGGTTCCCGATGTTCACCGGGTTCCCTTTGTGTTGAACGGTGCCTGGCAAGTGTACTCCTGGAGACACGGTAACTGGGTTGCTCTCTGCATGGTGAACATCCTCTTGAGCCGGCTCGTCCGTAGACTTGCTCACACCTTCCACTTTGAGACTTCCTGGATGGAGATCATTCACGTGGTCGTGACCGGAAACATGCTGAGGCCCGTTGACTTCGCTTGTCACCTTCAAGCCTGCATAAACGGACGCGAAGTCGCTCTATTTCCAACAGATGTCTAGGTTTTCCAACACGTATAGGCTGTCTATTGCATTCAGTATTTTGATCCATTGCTCGTACCTCGGAACACAAAAACTATAGTGGTTAATTTACGCAAGCGAGATGCTATCGATAGAAATAAAGTTTGAATAATATCCTAAGCGACTGATCACGTAGTTAACTACATATTTATTATACAGCTTAACGTAACTATTTGTTTTCAAACTTAACCTCTTCAGTAACAGTTGCACCAATTGTTATTTGTGACCTTATGCAAATAAAAATGTAAAGCAAACAAGTAAATAATCTATTTATTATTATTATTTTTTTTTTTTTTTTAATCCAGAAACATGGAAATCAAAATGTAAAGAACATAAGTAATGATTTATTCACAAAAATAACTTCTTTTATCATAAAATTTGTACAAATACCTACTCATGTAACTATTTGTAATCAAGCTAATTTTTTTTAAACCTAATAATAAATCTAAATATGACGCAAGCTTTTGACTGTGTGCACCACAATATTTTTTAAAAAAAAAACTTATCAACTCTACTTCATTTGACTTAAGACTACTTCACTTGACTGAGGACTCTACTAAACTGTAGACTTTACGATATAGTAAATGTTATTAAAATGTAATCGACTATTTGAATGATACTTTGACATCCTAAATAAATTGTGTGAGTTTGTGAAATTATTTTTAACTGACATACCTCAAATTGTAATTTTAATTTGTAATTATGCAATCAATAATGTTAATACTAACTTAATAATCTCTGTCCTTTAATAAATATTATGTACTTTACATATTTGTACTCCATACTTGGCAGAATGTGATGATACCATTCACTAACTTTGGGACCATTTAATGTTCCATATTCTTCACTATCATTTCACCTACGTGTCTTCACACGACACAAGCGTCAACTAAACTGTACTACAACTCACCTACATGGCAGCATGTTACAAGAGTGTATTAACCAGAAACTGCAGCACATACTGCATAATAATGACAACGTCTATTAAAATCTGAACTATAGCTCACCTTTCGGTCAAAACTCTTCCTTGAGGAAGGTCACCAAACGGTGAAGCGGAAAGCGCACCACGAACGACTTGAAATTGAGGTTATGCGCGCCTCCAACTTCTGCACCTTCTCAAGGTCCAGCTGGTCTTCACCAGTGTGTATTCTACGACGGCCCGATTTCGTAGAGTGGACACGCATAGCTGCACCGCCAGCACTACAGGACACAGCGGCATGCGAGATCCTACCGGAGCCGTCCCACACTGGCCGCGACAAAATAAGCTTCTTCTTTCTCTCCACCTCGCTGCGTAGGGGTCTACTACATCCTATACTCGTACATCTCATCTTGAGTGCACGCCGCATAGGGGTCTACTAAATTCTATACTCGTACATCTCATCTAGAGTGCACGCCGCATAGGGGTCTACTACATCCTATACTCGTACATCTCATCTGGAGTGCACGCCGCATAGGGGTCCACTACATCCTATACTCGTACATCTCATCTGGAGTGCACGTCGCATAGAGGTCTACTAAATCCCATACTCGTACATCTCATCTGGAGTGCATGCCGCATAGGGGTCTACCAAATCCCATACTCGCACATCTCATCTGGAGTGCACGCCGCATAGGGATCCCACAACCATGCAAACATCCATCCGTATCGAAAATTCAGTGAGCGAAATTAAAAAGTTTGTTGAAATACAACTTAAATTGTTCTATATGCTCCAGTACACCGATAACTCTACCGAGGACGTGCCTCGGTCAAGAGTATCGCATGTACCGATACAACTATTCAGCTTTTATCTATCCAACACAACAATAATTTTATCAAAGAGTTGCTTCGGCCAAAGATACCACGGGCGTCAGTCCGATTATTTACCCAATCTAATAATTAGTTAAATGCAACGATTACCCCATCGAGGAGTTGCCTCTATTGAAGGCACCTCTTGCACTATTCCAACCACTTAGAATAGGCAAAAATATGTTTGAATGTTTTCAGATTAGCTACATATTAACATTAAATAGCTCACTGAACTTTTCTGCACAAAAGAATGCCAACACAGTTATTTGTTTATTTGGAAACTCAACAGCTTATTTTGAATTTACATGAGTTATGAATGTTCACCTCACTATCAATGAACAATCCCAATGCAGTCGAAATTAAAAAAATAATAGCATCTTAAAGTCTGCATACACTGCACATCGCTACCGCCGCGTTATGAAGACTCTTCAATAGAAATACTCACGATTTCTGTCCGACAGCTCGCGACGTTCATGAAACAAATAATAAAAAGGGTTTTAGAACAATACACACTCGATAAAAGTCACGAAAAGTTTTGCAGGGTATTATAATAATATTTTTGTTAGGGTACGCCTGAGCTCAAAAATAACCTAAATGTACCCTTTAGTATACAACTTGGAACGATCCATAAAAACAAAATTCATATTTAAAATTAAATATAGTTAAAACACAACATTCTGTTAGTGTAATCTAATAGAATCGGAATCCATGATTTTAAAGTGAAATTTAAACACTTAAAATATATTATTAGGCGTGTACTTACCACTTCTGAAATGTAATAACACCCCTTGGATATAGAAATAACACTCAGGTTTCACTTTTTAAATAGTTCATTTATTGTTTACTTCAGTACATCACACTTAACATCAACAAATATCCTCTTAGGTAAATACAACCGTCGTATTCCGTCGCCACGATCAGACTGCCCCCACTCACTCAACTGCCCAACCATCGAACTAACGAATGGAGGGGACTCCCTCCATTCGTCAACCGTTCCCGGATGTTACATCATGTGAGATGCCAATAAATTCTAAAACACTCAATTCACAACTTTAAAGTGGCAAAAATAAATAATTAAATTCATAAAAAAAATGTACAAGGCATTATTAAAAGAAAACCTAACACATGACTTTAAGGCAGAATTTAAAGAGATATCTTTTTTGAAAAAGAAAATAGAAATGGTTTTGTGGGAAAAAATACAAACGGTTTAACTGATCTTTTGGAAGAAATACCTAAGGAGACTGAACCTATAGGTATTAGCGAGACAAAAAAAAATGAATTATTAGCACTGTGTAAGTCAATGCCACAAACTAGAACTATTTTTTATGAAAATCTTGTTATCTCGGAATCACCCGATCTTGACGAGCACATTGATACCGATTTATCTAATATTAATAAAAACCTCAGACCTCAAAGTAATTCATAGACTGATTTATTAATAAAAAATTGATCTCATTATTAAATTGTTCCATATTTGATTTACATTGTTAGTTTTTTAATGACTTGATTAATGTTTAGTTTACTTTTGTTTGATAATGGATTTGAAGAGAATTCATTACAGCTTTTGTTAATTTAGTATTTTAGTTATTATTTTTACTAAATATTTAATTTATATTCTTTGATTTATATTCTTTCGCGCAAACTTGTAATGAACGCGCGCACGCATACGCCAGATCTGGACACAGCCTTAGGTTGTTACCTACGAAGTTGCCGTTTTATAAAAAAGGGACATTTTGAGATGTGATAACTTCTAACTGACTTTTTTTTTTGGGAGTGAAGTCATCACATAACTTCGCCCGCTCTGGGAGGGCGTGTCACAAACACATCCGCGGCCCTGGCATCGGCCCCAGTGGACCCCGTCAATTAGTGCTGACACCTCTTTGAGCCCGCGCCTACGGTGGCCGGGAATCGCCTTGCCATTCCCGACGACCAGGGCGTCTCCTAAAGCGGCTAGCGGCGTGAAAAAAAAAAGAAAGGGGGCGCGAGGATTGCCTCTCCCTCGCGCGTCCGTCAACTTTGAATTACAAACTTTATATTAAAGTTACTTACCTCTGTTACTTATTTCTTTTTCGAAATTAGTTGCTCGTGCTATTTTGGAATATGAGTTCTACAATGGAAACAATGTGTTTCAAACGGTACACAATATTAAATGATGTATAGGTACGGACTTAGAACTGCTAACGAATGAGCTGTGTAATTTTGGTTCAATGGCTTTCGTTTGGATAAGTACCTCACAATTAATATAGCCCTTCTTCGCTGGGTGGTTCGTTCGTAAGGAAGTGGAAGGTAGACGTCATTGATATTGCGTGCCCTTTGAAATGCACTGGTTCCACGTTGGAACTCACTTTTATAAAAAAAAAAAAACATATTTTTTGCGATTCAATGGTCATCAATATAACAATTTATTAGAAAAAAAAAACAAAGAAACAAATGAAGAACATAATAAACAAAAAAAACAACCGACTTTAAAAAAAAATACACTAAAAGTTAAAAAATAACTTTCATTTCGGAAGTCGGTGTTTGTATTTTACTTCTTCGTTATTTGACACCGACTTCCGAAATTAAAGTTATTTTTTAATTTTTAGTGTATTTTTTTTGAAAGTCGGTTGTTTTTTTTGTAAAAAAGTTTTTTATTTTTCATTTTTTAGTTGTTATACCCCAGAACTAAAAACCCCAATAACATGGAACGTGAAATTTAAACATTTGGAGAACCAAAACGTCATCGAGGTATGCGTATTTTTCGTTTTTGTTCAGTTTCTCAAAAAGCGCTCAAGCAATTTCGATAAAATTTATATGGGACCACCTCGGGAGTATATATTCTTTCGGATAAAAAAAGAATTTTGAAAATCGGTCCACAACTGACGGAGAAATCGGCGGACATACATAAAAAAATAAAATCATACATACAGTCGAACATAGAACCTCCATTTTCGAAAGTCGGTTAAAAAGGAAGTAGGGAACGTGCACGGCGTAGTCTGTGCCACCTAGTGGAATAAATTCGAAACTTTTACCCTGTGAAAGCGCTAGGGTAGCCAGCGAAATTAAAATTTTCTTACGTTTTTTTGCAATTTGCCAGTATCAGTCAGGTTGTATGTTGGTCAAAATATGATTCGCGGCCGTAGCAAGTAGGAACGTATTTATAGAACTGTAGTTGTAGAAGATTGGGGGTGCAGGGTCGAGAAGGAAGACAACTCAGTTGGACGAGAGACACAGCTTGTATATTTCACTCATATTCATATTCACATTTTTTCTAACTTTCACACACTCACAGTAACAAATTACCTAGCGTTGAAATATAAAAATGTTATTATTATCAGGGAACTATTTCACTGCTTTCAGCTTTTGTTTTCCTATTATTTAATTTTTTGTTTGTAATTGATTTGCTTTTTTTTTTTTTATGTAACCGAACATTTTTTGTCAAAAATCTTTTGAATGGTAAACCCTCAATATTGGTACCCAAGATACAGGCTTGCCTAGTTTGGGGCCAATGTAAAAAAATATATGTACTTAATACACTGTTCTATATTAAATAAATGATTATTATTATTATTTCTTGTTAGTTCACAACATTACAGGCAGCAGTTGAAGTTAGAAGTGTAGCGCACGGAGGACAGGTGAAGACTGAGTAGCCTCACGTGAGACGTCGCTGCGTTCCCGCAAGGGAACGCGGCGGCCGGCTCCAAGGCTGAGCCCTCTAGTCCGCAGTTTCTGTTGGCGCCCGTAACAACGGGCGTTTCATTTGGGCGCCTTGATAGGCTGAAGAATTTGGGCAACCGACTACGAGAACCTACCAGGCTAGCGCTGTGTTGTAACAACGCCTGCCGACATTCCCATATTAGTCGCCCTGTGTATTGCTAAGTGTAAGGCTGCAGGGTGAGACCCCCATTTCCCTGGGGGAGGCCCAGCGGATGACGCCAGCGAGTGAGCTGCCGGTTTATAGCAAGCCCGCGGCATTGGTGTGTGGCCCCCGCCCGTCCCGCCGGTCGCAGTCCGGGCTGCAGAGCCGTCGGCGTATGTGTGGGCGATATTGTGTGAGTAACACCGCCCATGTAAGCACTGTTGTGCTCGGACAAGCCGCGTACAGCAGTGCGTGAGTACACATGCGTGTGGAGTCGTGCGTGTCTGGCTTATGTTACGCGACGTGCCTATATTAACTTAGCACACGCCGCGTCACAGTGTATGTACTGTTGAAGAGTGTCTCTGTTTGAGTAGGCCGCGAGTAGGTGTATGCGACTTACTCAGGTGTCATCAGAAGGAGCAGCACCTGCTGCTATGCAAGGCCTTTTGCAGCAAGCGGGGCTCATCTCCACGCTGTATGGTACTTGCTGCCTCCATCAGCAGGTCGATGGCTCCCTTTGCGTGGGTGTCCAGGTTTCTGTGCTGCGTCGGCTTGTCGAAGTCGGCCGCGGCTGGGGTGGTAGTCTTCTTCTTTGCCGCCCGCGCCTGAGTTGGCGCAGGGGCTCCTTCTGTGAAGTCGTAATTTCGCAGAAGGAGGCTGCGGAGAGGGAGAGGGAGGCCGTGGTCATTCTTCCGATCCGCAGCAGGCGTACCGGGCGTCGGCGGAGGGCAGAAAAAAAAAAGTCGGAACGGCTCGGCGGACAGAGCTTCGGCAGGATCTCATGGCGACATGAAGAGAGCGACTGTCGCAACCCAGCACTGGGCACGCCACCATTGCGGCGGTAGTGAGTGCCCCTCTTTGAGGAGTGGCTGGAGAGGCGCCACGGCGTCCTCACCTTCCGCCTGACGCAGGTCCTCACCGGACACGGAAGTTTCGGGCGGTTCCTGTGTAGGATAAGGGGGAGGGAAACGCACGGGTCTCCCCACTGTGAGGATCGCCCAGAGGAAACGGTGGAGATCTGCCCCTTTTGGGCGGAGCCCCGCCGTGTCCTTGTGGAGGTGATCGGCGGCAGCGACCTCTCGCGCCCGGCCCTGGTCCAGGCCATGGTACGGAGCGAGAAGGAATGGGAAGCAGTCTCCTCCTTCTGCGAAGCAGTAATGCTCGCGAAGGAGGAGGCGGAACGGATGAGGGAGAGGCAACAACTACAGACTCGCTCTCACGCCCTCAGCAGCAGCCGCCGCAGGAGACGCCCTGGGCGAAGGACGTCGCGAGACGATCTCCGGCCACCGTAGACCCAGGCTTGCGGAGAGCGAGTAGTGGGTAACTCGCCGTCCGATCAGCACCAGGCCCGAGAGTCGACGGCGCGTACTGTTCCACGCGCGCCTCAGAGTTGTCAGCAAAACATGACGGGGCCCGTCATGGCCGATGCCTGCCCAGGGGTTGTGGATAAATTCGAAAGTGAGTTACCGCGCCCCTGGGCATTCAGGGCAAGGAAGGAACAGGGTTGGGTTTTAGTCAATAAGAGTCTGACACGCCCTTCCGCTCCACCCTAGAGCGGGAGATGTCAGAAAAAAAAAATGGTAGAAGGTCCTGGGGAGCAGTACTACCTAAAAATATTTTAATTCGTTGATTATCTGTGATACGCACTAGAAAACTATGAGAATTTGAAAACTGTAAGAAGTTGTTTATCTGCATAATTTTGAGAGAATTATTGTAAATTCATTAATTACCTGTGATTCACAAATACTGTACTCGTTGCCTCAGTCTTTTTAAATTATTTTTAAAAACATTGTTAACTCTTGCTCAGAAAGTCTTAATTAAAACATTTTAACAATCCGACAAATCTCTTGTTGAAATCCCCATTATTGGATTTTGACTCTCGGTCTATAGCGGAATGAGTGAGAAATAAAAAGTTCCAATCGTCACCACTGACAATTCTGAGATTAAATATATAAATACAGTACCTACTATATACAAATATACCACTCGACAGGAAAAACAATTTTACATTATTTTATTTTTAATTATCGATAGTGTTAAATTATTTTTTAACAGTGGTAGGTAGGTAATCTATCAGAATTTTCGTAATAGGATCTGTCCTAGAACAAAAAACAATTTTACCTCTTTATAAATGTGTGTGTGAACTGAGGAACCACACTGGTATTTCGCTGAGATCTGGCTGATGATCTGTGAGGACTGAGGGGCCGCACTTTAGGGGCTGTACTTTTTAATATATTTGACTACAAATTCCCATATTTGTTCTACAATTGTTTTAAATCTACTACTAAATCCTACGATTTTTATTTTGCGAAATACCAGTGTGGTCCCTCAGTTTACACACACATCTTTATAATATTAGTACAGTAAATTAAAAAGCGAATTAAATACATAAAAATATTTTATTTTGTACAATTGGTAAATAAGTTCATCCCAGTTCGATCATATTGTCGGTGGTCTCGGCGTGCAGCTGGTGATTGCTCGAGGTGGACGAGGCGACCTCGTGGTGCGGTCCCACGAGGCAATACTGGAGGTTGCAGCCCGTGTCTACCGTCGCTCCCGTGTATACCACGCAGTCTTGAAGGACACAACTGGGAACAAAATATATGTTTAGGGTTCCGTACCCGAAGGGTTCAAACGGAGCCCTATTGCTGTCACTCACGTGTCCGCCTGTCTGTCTGTCAATTTTACAGCCAAACGGTAGGAGCTACAGCTTCAAAGTTTCACAGTATAAGCATCTTTTTGTCCCAAAGCCATACAAATTGTTAAAAAATATTTTAAAGTGTTTTTTTTTTACCCATACAGCTAAAGAGGGGAGCGAAAAAAAATAGTTGACCTACCCAATCGAGTGGGGTATCGTTGTTTAGAGCTTATTGAGTAGATAAATATTTTTTTGTTTTAAACAATATTGGGAAACAAAGGAATGAGAAGCCACCAAAGTTAGCTTTTTTATACAAAATTTTGTTCCGAAGAATTTTTTAACTTCCCATTGACCTAACTTGAAATTAGGTGATTTATATTCTACATTAGCTGAATTGTTCGAGCCATTCTCGAGTTAGGCGCTTAGCAACATTCATTTTTATTTATATAGATTTGGTACGGAACCCTAAATGTGTGAAGTCCGAAAGGTACAGCTTATTTTGGTGGCTTTTGTATAATAATAATAATAATAAATTTATTTATTTACTAGCTGTGCCCGCGACTTCGCGTGGTTGTCGAAAACTAAAATGCGTCACTGAGATATGGTTATAGAATCTTTATTTCTCAAAAGAAATTTACTACAAATTTCACTTAATGAGACATATTTTATCCATAAAATAATGATGACATTCGTGAGCAGAGCTAGTATGACACATGTATGACACACACAAATATGAGAAGTCAACAATAATTAAAGTACACAACAAGACATTGAAGGTAGCAGCAAAAGATTCATGAGAAAGTAAAGAAGAAAAAATTAAATTTTGTGGGTAAATTAAAAACATAAACCATAAAAGATAAGAGTACAGTCAATACTCTGTGTTACCTGCTTTACCTGACCGCTACAGAAAATAAGAAGAGGGTAATGTAAGGCACTGACTTTATTACCACTTCCATTTAAAATAAAGAATTTGCGAATAAAGGGCTTGTCACTTTATCCAATGAGAAACTTGATTGTGTTAATGCTTCTCTATACATATACTATGTTAGCGGTGGAATTACCCGCAGCATATATTAAAAGGTTGCCGGGCTTGCTAACAGGTGATAGAGCAACATAAAGTTGCCCATGAGAAAAGCAATCAGAAGTGAGGTCTACCCCCGCAACGGGGGGCTTTGGTCATGGCGTAACAAAAGATTACAGGAATTTGAACACGTTTCAAATAAAAAGAAAAATTATTCGGAATAAGGGGGACCCTCGGAATGAAAACTACATCACCGGAGCCGCAACCTGTTAAGATTTCGGCATCGATGAAATTTCGTTGGAGATTTATTACTTTCAGCTGAGTTCCGCCGTTGCATAGTTTTGGAGGACTTAAATTTGTGAGTCGAATGATTGGCACTCCGACTTTTAAATAAATTTTGTGTGCTTGGAGACCTGGTGTATTTAGGGAATCTAAAACTCTACCGAATAGTGGGTGGCATCTTCTTCATCCATAACCGTGTTAATAAAGATATATTTCCTACTTTCCCCAGAAACATGTGCCATTATATTTTGAAAATTGATCGTTGCTGCTTGGTCGTTTCAAAGGGCCAAAATAGATCGTTGGCATAGCCAAGAAGCGTCACGGTTCGGGATCTATGTTGGCCCCCCCGTATACAGAGGAAATGAGCTCCTGCTGTGAGGCAACAGAACAACACAGACTCTCTACTAAAATAACTTTATCATCTTCTTGAGTGGGGTATGAGCCGTCATCAATTTTTAGCAGCAAATTTGAGAAATTCTGTGCGTCTAGGTTGCCTCTTAAATGTGCTCGCAAATTAAAGTTCAAATGAGTCGTTATTATACTACGCCATAAAATAGCTTTAGACAGGCACCTATTTCATCGGCTCTAGTTTCTCGGGGTATTATAGGGAGTGTCTGCCTGAAGTCACCACAGAAAAGCACCGTAACGCGTCCCATCGGCCGGTCATGCCAATAACCGCGCTTCACGTTCCGCCACTCTCCTGTGACCGAGAAGCCGCCTTAAGAGAACGTTGTATACTAAATCAGGATGCACGCTGGGTAGGTCTTTCTGACGTGCCTTGCTCGGATTGCTGTTAGCCTCACTTCACGATCTTCTTCTGATTCTTGAGACCTACTTAGTCTCATCCTTTTCGCATTTTGGCTACACATAGCGAACGGTTTGTTTTTTTTTTCAGAAGGCATTTTCAAGGAAAATATCGAACCAATAAATCAAATAAATTTAAAAGTATTAGGGGAAAAACCAACACTTTAGAAATAACTGAACACTCCGGTATCACCGGCTGCCGCCTTATCTCCGTCGCGTGGTCGAAGCCTATTTGATGGACAGGGTCGTCATCTACCCCGGTCACCAGGGAGAGTGGAACCGGCGAGAGATGTCGTGCGGTGTTCCGCAGGGATCGGTCCTGGGGCCGTCTCTGTGGAACATCGGGTACGACTGGGTGCTGCGCTCCGAAACGTCATCTATAGTATACATATTTTATGGTTTTTGTTTATTTTTTTCAAAAAGTGCTGAAGCAATTTCAATAAAATTTATATGGGACCTCTTGAGTATGCTCTATCGGGTACAAAAAGTATTTTGAAAATCGGTCCACAATTGACAGATAAATCGGTGGACATAACTACAAAAAAAAAACATACATACAGTCACAGATAATATAATACTAGCGTACAGATGCCTCATCCCATACAAAGAAACGGTACCGCCGTAACTACGGGTTTTCGTCAGGCACAAGTAACTTTTGTTCTTCGTTCAGGCCCGTCCTCTACACCTCGCTAGATGGTGTTAGTAGCGACGGCTTGCAAGCTGAATGAATTTACTTAAAGTCTTACCTATATTTTGTCACACATTGGGGAATTATTTTATAGTATTTTTGCCACTTCATAGCAGTTTTATTGTATCAAAATGTGTCACTATTCAAAGTTTAAAGAGGTGAATGGATAAACTCTAAAACTTCAAACAGCGCCATCTATTGGTACAAGAAATATAGATGTATAAGGATTCGTTCCAATAATAGTCTTAATTTGAATTACAAGCCAATTATTCCACAATTTTATGCTTAGGGCAGTTCATTTAATAAGAAAATACAGTTTTTACCATATTTATTTTCAAAATATTAATATTACTTAAACTTCAATAAGAAATCGATGCATATTACGCCATCTATTGAGATTTATTTGAACTAAATTTTCTTTGTTCGAGATGAGACCCCGTGATACAGTCGAACATAGAACTTCCTCCTTTTTTCGAAAGTCGATTAATAAAAGGAGGTTCTATGTTCGACTGTATGTTTTTTTTTTTTGTTCACTGATTTTTCTGTCAACAGTGGGCCGAATTTTCATAATTCTTTTTTTATTCGAACGGAAAGAGTATAAGTACTCCTGAGGTGGTCCCATATAAATTTTATTGAAATTGATTCAGTGCTTTTTGAAACATCAACAAACAAAAATTGTATACTTACACAATGTTTTGGTTTTCTCCAATTACATTCAAATTCCATATTATTGGGGTTTTCAATTCGGGCATGACTTTAATTTTTAGTTTTAACCCTGGTGTACAACTAAAAAGTGAAAACTAAAAAATTTTTATGCAAAAAATACAACCGACTTCCAAAAAAGAAGATACACTAAAAAATTAAAAATAAGTTGGTTGTATGTTTAGTAAAAAAGTTTTTTTCATTAAAACTAACCCAAACTATATCTATTTTCCTTCCAGCCATTTTGATGTATTTTTTATTTTTATTTTAGATGGGTTTACTCTTGACTCTAGTCTAGCACGCTTCACGCTTTCATTAATCAATCCCGAATAACCAGGCGAAAACCCATCAAGTCGCCAGTTTATGTTTCGGGTATTGTGTAAATAAACATAGCACTGCTCGTATGTGTGTGCCGGAATTTAATAAAATAAATTCACTTTGTTGTTTATACATTTAAATCAACGATTAAAATAAAATAAAATATTTGATTTTAATCGCGATTTAAATCATCTCAACCCTGGATAGGTGCCAGCGTAGTTGAGTATTTCTTCAGGAATGAGGGCGAAATGCCATCCCAACCTGGAGCAGCAGAAGACCGTAATGATTAGATAACTGTTATACCTAATCTTGTTGGGGTCTGTGGGTTCTAACACAAAAGATGAAGCTGATGTAGTTTGAGGGAATGTAGATGTTTGAAGGGTTTTCCACTGTTGATTATGTCATTGCAAAGTTTTCACCAATATTTTCAAAATAGAAATTTACAACGGTACACAACTGAGTATGTTATGGTGACAAAATTAGTAATTGCATAGATGATTTTTTTGATTTGGTGGTATTCGTTACACGTTTTATAGTATCCCATAAGTTTTTGGGGTGTTTGCTGACCTTATTTAGTTCTTGTGTCATACGCTCTTCGTTTTTTTCAGTATACAAATACAAAAGTTCTGTATCGCTTGTATGTGATTTGTAACACTTCATTTGCTGGAGAATTTTTAACCTTTTTGTGTAGGGCGTCCATATTCCTCATGCACCGTAAGAGAACCAGGTCTCTTACGTGGATAATCACGGTTTGATAATTTTCTTATTTGAAGACATTTTTTTAATAGGCAGAAATGGCTGCAGTTACTAATTGTACAAATCTATCGCATATTTGCATCTTTTAAAGAAAACAAAGGGTAATCCCATTGTTTTCTAGTCTAGTTGCAACATTGACAAATCAAGCCCCTCACTGTCTATCTTAGTGATGGTTGAACCAGCAACCGCAGCAACCGTTCATAATCAATGGTTGTGAATACAAAATAAAGACGAACAGTGATCAGTCATTGTGGAACTATATACAAATGTGAGAAAACCATGAGTGCCACGACAATTCAAATAGTTGTACGAATGAGTGTCAAGCGTAGTACGTTTTATATCAAGGTTTAGGCCACATGTTATGACTACAGATTTGAATCTTTGCATCGATGGTAGAATGTTGTTGGGAGCTAAAAGAAAATTAGTGATGATGTATGTAATACATTGTTTGTATACTGTGTTCCACCAGACAGATGGAAAATAACCGCCGCCTCAAAACACCTCCATTAACAAGATATGTAATAATTCCAAGAAAACAACTATGGATACCTGGATTAATAAAATTGTGTTTATTATAATATCGTAGATACTAACCACAATGTCTATCGATCATGCTGATTTGTGCCTGTTATTTTATTGGAAAAATAGTGATGTAGGTACCTAATTCTCTAGATGAGGTGCTTCAAAGAGCTTTACTGCTATCAACTGTAGTTTAAAATTTAGCAATGGACATCAATTAGGACACACCAGTGAGGTCATTTTTCTATGCATGTGTTCTTGATATAATCTTTCTAGCACCACAGTCACACGGAAAGTAACACAGTTTAACATGTGAACTAGAGAGAAAATAATGAAGCAAGAATGAGTCTTATTTATTTTAACTAGTTATTGTAGGGAGGAACCTTTTTGCCTTTCAAGTAATGCAAACTTTAAATGACGATTACAATAATGTTAATGGTTTCATAAAAAATTAGCTTACCCTTCTTTGATTGCCACGTTGTTCATCAATATACAGTTACTCAATCTAACTTTGTTCTCGATGGTACAATTGGCTCCAATGAATGTGTTCCTGATGGAAGTCTTCTCGCTGACAAGACTTTTCTCTCCAACTGTACTAGATTCATCTATTTGTTTTGTTTTAACTTCACTGTCCGGATGGAATCTATCAGTTATGGGCATTCCAGTTAGTTCTTCCCATTTTGATAATATCTGGAATAATAAGAAAATATACAGTTATTAAAATTGTATTATTTGAAAGATTACATAACTTAAATTCAGAGTCTAATGAATAATTCATCATGCATGCCACGGACTTAATGGCTTAGTTCAAAAACTTATGTTTATCAATCTCAACCACAGTCGAAACTGAACTTGATATTGATAGAGATACTGTTTTTGAACTAAGCCTAATACTGTTTTTGTTTACAATATTTCTCTATGAATAAGAAATTACTTAGCACAAGCTTTGTCTAAGTACAGCCACCAACCCATAACCCATATAGTAAGGGACATAAACATAAAGAAAAATAATAATCAGTTTCTCACCTTGTTATTTGATAGGTAAAAAGATGAAAGTGTGTTCACTCTTATACCAAATGTGTTCTTAATAGGTATATGGGCATAGCACCTCAACAAGTCATTGTAGAAGATACCTCTGCTTCCAAGTTTATGATCATTGTATGCCGTCATCTCTCTTATTTTACTCTCATATCCATTCTCTACTGCATAATCAAATATATCTTTTGTGACTTCTATATTTTTCTCAGAAGTGCCCTTTTTCTCTGCAGAGTTTTTAGGCTTTGACAGTTGCTTTTTCACTATGTGTGGTATAAGTTCTCCTTTGATGGATGTGAATCTGTCAGATTCTACGAGATAGTTTATGACCCAGTATTTCATCACATAAACATGGGCGTCTAACAGTCTGCTGTACATACTTACTGCATCAAATTTCTTCACTAGCATTCTGGGTATTGTCACATTCTCCTCAAAATCACTGGCACTGGCCAAAAAGACAAGTCTTTGTGTTTCTTTGTCAATGCAAACAAGATCTCTGTCTGGTTTAGCCTTAGTTTTAGGTCCTGGGAGTTCAATCCATTCTTCTGGGCCATTGTTAAAGAATAATGTAGTGAGTGCGGCATCATACTTTCTATGAACATTCAAAACTTCATTGAGATTGATGTTAGTGATGAGATCTCCAGATATAACCAGTAGATCAGTGCTCACTCTACTACTGATATGTTTCAGTGAGTTTGCCGTGCCCCAGTCCTCATCCGAAGGAATTACAATTAATTCATATTTAATTTTCAATGGACATTTTTCTAAAGCATTTAAAATGTTAGACTTATCTTCATCAAGTACAACCACAAGAGTTTCTGAAAAAAGTAAATTTTAAATGAGAAAGTATTTGAAATTGGTATTTTAATGTGATAGTCTTAGATTATAAAATGTCCAGATATCGTGTTGAGTACAAAACGCAATGTTTATAGTGAAGCCAAATTTTCATGTGTGTGAATGAATGCGACGATCGCAAGTGTATTACGTATCACATTTGCGTTTCTGTGCGTCATGTGTATAATACCAGTGCCAGAGAATTACCCTAAAAATGTGAGAATGTTTAAAATTTAAAGCACATTGATGATTTGTTATGTTATTTGCTTTCATTTGTGTAATTTTCAATGTAGGTACTTATGACTCTATGTTTATGACATGAATTTGTGAATGTTCGGATAATCCATCATAACATATTTTTTGTGTAGTGTGCTTGTGTATGATTATCAAATGAGTTTTTCAGTTTCCTCAAATGAGTAGTAAGCAGGGCCCAATCGATAGTTACGAGGGCTTAAAATCCAATTTTGGTACGTCATTTTCATATCAATGCTGATTTATTAACAAGATTTTTTTTTTTTAATATAAAAAATTGAGAAAAATCCTGCATGTACCCTATTTTCGCATCTTATAATAATCAATCAATCAATCATTTATTTTGTAAAACATAGGTATGGTTACAGATAGTATATGGTCAATAATATTTAAATAATAATTAATAAGTAGTATGCCTAAGTCTCGGATAGCAAAGTCTAAAATCCCGCAAATAACTTTTTTAAGTTAGAGGATAAAATTAAAAAGGTATTATGTGTTCTAATTTTTTTTCAATTCAACCATTGGCAGCTATGGGATCGCTTGGAAATCTATGTAAGTAAAATGATAATTTTGAGAAAAAGAAAATGTTAAAGCTGAGAGGTGTTAAAAATACGGGTTAATAGATTTCATGCCCTTGGCAGCACTGCAACACTTATTGTCACATTGTTAATTTTTTGTTTCCACATTTAAGAAAGAAATACACAGTGAAATTGAATACTTGCATATGAGATGTTAATGCATTTTTCTCTTTTTAACGTGTAATTTTTACACGCTTGCACAGCCCAACTGTATTTTTTTTAACCGACTTCCAAAAGGAGGAGGTTATCAATTCGGGTGTTTGTATTTTTTTTTTCATTCAAAACTCCGACTCGTGACGTGTTTACGCGGCGAACGTTCCTTGGCGTGTGGCGCGGGGATCGAACGAAGTAGTCAATATTGGCTACTTGTTTTGGCTTCAATTTAAGGTGGCGTACTAGGAATCTGGACATTTTATAATCTACGGTGTTAATATTATGGTACTGCATATTTTTTAATTCTTTGATCTGATGATCTGTCATTAAAGAATTAAACAGAATATAAAGCACTCCTAAACAAACAAAAACGTACCTTGAAATCCGATTTTCTCAAGCAAGTTCAATGAGTACCACAGGACAGGGTAAGGCCCGACAGGTAAGAGACACTTTGAGACAGAACCACCAACATCAGGCAATCGAGAGCCTCTTCCGGCAGCTAAGACAACAGCTTGAAACTCAAGTATTTTATGCATTCTTACTAACGTTCAATATTGCTGAAAAATAAGTTTACGATACCACTCTAATACCTAGTTGTTTTAATTTAGAGACTTTAGAATCATGTATGACAAGTAAATGTTGAATCAGTTTACCTTTAAATGAGGCACAAGTTGTAATCAAAACAGTTTTCTTAAAGTTCTCATCATAACCTTACAAAATAAATTCCACAATCCTATCGCAATTTACGTCAGACTCAGACGGATACGTCAAAAATTAAAAATAACAATCAGTGTTGCCAACTCCTACAAATTCGAGTCGCTAGAATGAATATCAAAAGTCGCTAAATCGCTTAACTGATTCCACAAGGAGCGGAACAAAAAAAAAAGTGGCCTCAGATTTATTTTCTGTGAAAGGGACCTTGGGTAATTTAATTATAATTTAAAACTTAGAGCCAGAAACTTACTACAAGCTTGCAGTTATATTTGAAATAAAAAAAATTGGTTCAAGTCTGTAAAGTTGGTTTACGGACGATAGTTTAAAGTGACAACGTCTTAACAAAACATTGATGAAATTTAATATAGATGCAGCGCATGCGTACAATGAGTGTAACAGGACACTTTTTCGTGCATGCAGACGACGTTTATCGATTTAGTAGACGTTGTCACGTCAAAAAAAGTGTGTGTGTACATAATTATGAAGAACTTCTTTGGCGTAACAAGATAAAATACCAAACTGTCACAAAGTTTACAAAAGGAAAACGATAATTCTTCATGAACCACAGACCATAGCTAACTTCAGGGTGTTGGTTCTAGCTAACAGACTGTAGGTTTTTGTGACGCGTGTGCGTTCATCGTAAAAATTTACTCTCATCATTTTTCCCTAACGCGCCTCTATAAGTATAACTTTAAAAATGTATGGAATTATAAATTTTTGAAGGAGTGTCGATTAAAAAAAACGTTTCTCTCACGGCCCTTGTTTTGATACCAAAAGCCAAATCTTATTTAAAAGCCACTAGCGCACTGTCACATTTTTCCAGCTGGTTTAAAAGCGATTTATATTCATTGTGTTTCGTTGTTTATTTCGTTTCATTGCAAAAGAAAATCAACACGGAAAATACAGAAAAAATCAGAAAATAACCGTCACGTCTGCGCTGAGAAACATTTGCAATTCAAGTGTTAACATTGCAATAATAATAAATTACCATAAATTTAATAGAAAGTCTATTTATTGATAGTACTAAGATATTGATTTCATGTTTCCAATCGGTTAAAAACTTTCACAAACATGGTTTGACGAGCACGAACTTAATTTTTTTTTATTTCATTCTATAATGATGCAATGATTATCTTTTTTTTCTTATTGAGTGTAATACCATCTCCCTGCACCTTAACCATATATTTTCATATTGCAACACAGTATTTTTATTTTGTTACCAAAGCTAAAGATGGCGCTTTTCTTAAGGTGGATGCGCCAGGGTAGCCCGCAAAATTCAAATTTTCTTACGTTTTTTGCAATTTGCACGTCAGTGTCAGGTTGTATCTTGGTCTCAATTTGATTCGCGGCCGTAGCAAGTGTGCATTTATAGAATTATAGTATATAAAATCATCAATACAACTCTCGCAATGTCCGGCCTCCCTCCGACCCTCGTTACCCCCTGGACCAGCTGGGTGAGATTTAACGCTAGCGCTAGCTTATGCGTCTCTTGTCCAGCATGGTCTGTGCACTGGTAAGAGAAGAGCCACTCCTGATGGTGGACGTTGAAGTCCCCCAGTAACACCAATTGGGCAGAAGGGTACCGCTACTGAGCCGCATCCGCCCCGTCACTGAGGTGTTGTGTGAGCCTAGTTATCTCCAAATCACCGCTTTGCGAACGGTAGACACAGGCGTAGACAATTTTATCTAGGCCTGTCTCCACTAGGACCCAAAGAGTTGAGAAACTGGAGTCCTCAAGGTTGCGGAGACGCCGATAGCAGATGTCGTGCCGGGCGTACATGCATATACCAGCGTGTGGCTTAAAGTTGTGCTCCAGGGTAAACCCTGGGTAAGATAGGTACGCCACGTCTGACGAACATCCGATCTGCGTCTCCGAAGCATGTAAACAAACTATTTTATGTAATTAGGAAGGGAACTGTCTCCTGAGATACAGGCTAACTACCTAGTTCAGGAGGCTGAGTTTATATTATGTGACAGTGACACTTGTTTGCAAATAAAATAATTTATTTATTATTTTATAACAATTTAGAAGACATAATGAGAAGGTGTCCGAGTTTTAGTGACAGTATTAGACTATTTTGCCTTGATATGATCGGGACGACAGCAGTACAAAAACCAAAAAGGGTTTAAGCATCAAAATGATCAAAACAACTATAAAGTGACAGCTTCCTACCATGACGTCTTAAAACCATAATCTTTTTGGTGAGAGAGAGACGTCGTTATACAGGACGAATAGCACTATCCCTTTCTCTCACCGAAAAGATGATGATTTTTAAGACGTCATGGTAGGACTGCAGGTGGCTGCTACAGGTAATGAGCTGCCGCCCATGATGGTATTCCCTTGGAAAAAAATCAAATCATACATCGTTGGATGATCTATTATTATAGTGTAACCCATCTTGTTATACTGTACCCCTATGGCTGTTAAACTGTACCTCACCCCTGGGGCACACTATAACAAATTTGTGATCTCAAAAAAACTAAAAAAGAAGTAGTTTTTAATTATAAACTTGATAATAATTGCAATACGAAGGTTAAAGACTGCCGATTTTAATGTAAACAATATGAAGACGATAATATAAACGATTTTTTTTCTAAAAATTCCTTTTTTGTTACACTGTCCCCCACTTGACCCCTAAGGGTTTCTTGTCCTTGTTAGGACTATGAATCTTTAAAATATGCAAGTTTGTTTTAGCAATCGACACTTGCAGCCGTACTCTCAATAATATGTCAGATAAATAAATAAAAGAGTGTTTATCATGATCACTGTTTAATGATTTAGACAGCATTAAATTATATTATGCCAAAAAAAATACTAGTAGGACTTGTACGAAATTTCATGTGCGGGTGGAGTCAAAGACAACTCTTTAATTTCATCAGTATTATCACTTGGAGCTGTTGAGAAGACAAAAATACAATTAAGAGCTAGAAACTTTGAATTAAGGCAAGTAAATTGTAAGTTGGTCGATCTACCATTTATAAGGCAAGAGGATAATTGATGCAATAAGGTCGTTTCTTAAGAAAACGTCCATTGCAGTTGCTGCATACTTTTGGTTTCAATGAAAAAAAAGTACCTCATTTTTTTTCATTGAAATCCAAAACTATGCCTCCTCTACATGTCGGCAGATATGTCATTTGCGAAAGCATCCGCCAACGTGTAGACGGGGAAACTTGCTCGTCTGTGGTAGGTATTTAACATCAGCAGATGCGTCTGCCACAAATGCGTTTGTTATCGGTTTTTGTGGCACGCAACAAAGGGTTTCAGCGCGAGCGTCCGGCGTCTGTGTCCACACGTCTGACGACGCATCAGTATTATCCGAGTTGCTTGCGTATTTTTCTCGTTTGTTAAGCACATTCAGGTAGTAGTTAAAAGTAAAAAATAAATAAATAGCTGCGGCAGCTACGTATGTATGGTCTCAACATCCATTTTTTTAATGTTGCGTGCGTGCGAGTTGCGTCTGTCGAGAATTAACACAGACCGAACGACCTACAGACGGGTGGTCGGCTCGTGGCCATCTGCTGATGCATCTGTCACCGTCCGCGATCGCGTCTGTCGTCGTGTAGAGGAGGCTTGAAACTGATCAAAAACTTCTTTTGGGCCAATCTAGGTTGAAGTACAAAAAAAGTCAGTTTCTATTCAAGTTTTTGTTATACTCGTATTACAAAAACTTGTACTACTTGTACTTGTACTTGTACTCGTATAATAAAAAGGAGCAATTGAAAAAAAAAAAGAAAAAATCGTTAAATTTTTCAAACACAATGTCGTTTTTATTATTCCAAACCTGGGTTGGTATCAGAGAAGTTTTTGATTAGTATTAGAAACCGGATCGTTTTGCATCAAAAAAATATTTTGTGTAAAATGGCCATATTCTTGATAGCAGTACATTTTTTTTGAAAATCTGTAAATGGGGATCAAAATTTTACGAAAAATTATGGATAGTTGCAGCTACACGATAAGGTTCATAAGAGTTATGAACCTTATCGTGTAGCTGCAACGGTTAAGGTAGTTCCCCTTACTGCCCAGCTGAAAGATTCCTCCCAAGTGGCCCAAGTGTTAATTTTTGCCAGAGCTGATAATAAACTGCTTCACTCGTAAAGAAACTACTTGGCATCTAATCTTGTTAAAGAAACACAGAATATTTCACATTTAGGGCTTGGGCCACATTTATTTTTGACGGCACAGATGGCATAGTGGTTGAGCGTTCGGCTGCTGCGCTGCGTGTCGCGGGTTCGATTGATTCCCGCCCGGAACAAATATTTGTATGGCCTACAGACAGTTGTTCCGGGTCTGGGTGTGTTGTGTATGTGAGTTTAAATGTTTGTGAACGCACCCACGATACAGGAGTAATTCCTAGTGTGGGGCAACGGTTTAAAAAAAAATATAAATAAATAAAATAAAATCAGTGAAAGATCTGGGTATTTTCATTGACAAAGACTTTTCGTGGGGTCCTCAGATGCAAGAAGTTAGCCGCAAATTGTTTGCGTCTGCGGGTTCTTTACAAAGACTGCGCAACTTTCTTCCAACTGCCACCAAAACTGCGTTCGCCCAATCCCTTCTTCTCCCAATTCTTGATTATGACGATGTCAGTTATTTAGATCTTACTGAAGTGCAGCTAGATAAGCTTGAGCGACTCCAAAACTTTTGCATTAGATTCATATTTGGCTTGCGAAAATATGACCATGTATCTGAATTTCGTAATAAGCTCAATCAAGTGGCTGCCAATCCGCCTTCACTGGAATGCTCATGTTTTATCATTACATTACAGTGTTCTGTTTATTCCTACAACGCCCTCGTATCTCAAAGAACGTTTTCTGTTCCTTCATGACACATATTTTAGACACTTGCGGTCATGAATTTAAGACTTTTGATGCCCTCTCATTCCACCAAGTTTTATGACAAATCGTTCGCAGTTCAGGCTGTGCGACTGTGCAATGCGTTGCCGATGCCAGTTAGGCAAGCCCAGTCACTCGCTTCTTTTAAAAAAATAGTAATAGATTGTTATTTAAGGGTGGAAAAGGTAGTTATTATATTTATTATATTATATACATTATATTATATATATTATTATAATAGATATATTTTAACGCGGCTAACATTTATCTTATTATGTACCATATAATACAATAGAAATAACTAAAAAGATATATATACAAACTAACAATAATACCTAACATGTACAAATGCGTATGAAAAAACAACTCACTGGGCATCAAAAAATTCATCCACATCGCTGTCAATGGAAAAAGTGCCCAGAACGCTAGCAGCATTGCCACGTTGAATAGCAATGCTGATTCGTTGGCCAAAGAAAAGCCCAGCCCTCTGGTCACGTGAAGAGTCGACTAACAGCTTGCTGATATGCCGGAAAACTCGATGAGCACTCGGACCCCATGGCCCTAGTGTTTCAACCCCAAACGGCTCAAACATGTAACTCCCAATAAGGTTGTTATATTTGCGCCGTTTGAGGTTTTCTGCACCTGCAGCAGCCGCCCCAGCACAGCCTGCCGTGCTAAGAAGATGGGATGGCGCAAGGGTGTCGACACATGTTGCATCCCACACCAAAGGCCTACCCAACTTCCAAGGAATTATGGTCATTCCGTCTGGCCTCTTCCCATCGTCACGTGCCAAGCCATTGGGTTCTAAAACAGCTGGCACCCCGGCGGTGACAAGAGCCCGACGGCGTGCCGTGCTATCTGACCAGCACTCCTACCGCAGGATAGGCCATGGTGTCCGAGGCGGTCGACTGCTTCACTGCATTGACAACGATTTGGAGCTCCACTCGGAGCACCCAGACGCAAACATGTAGCGATCCGGAAAGTGGAAAGGAATCAATTCCCATTATTATACGCCCTCGCTGCGCTCGGGCGGCTATAGTCTGTGTAGGGTTGGTGACTTTAACCAGTGTTAAACACTCTACTTTTCATTTCGAATATAAGGAAAGTAAAAATAAATAGAATATACGTCTATGAATCCGAAATTTCGAATTTCGGTACTACTTACAGAGTTAGTATCCCGCCAAATTATAGTAGGAGTGAGGCGTATTTATTGTAACAGTTACAAATCACAAGTATTCGTAGATACTAGATAACAGTTGTTCCTGTGATATCATTATATATCTGATAAACAATATAATTCACGTCTACACTCTAAAGTAATAACAGCCGCACGGGTAGATCCATCAGGTTAAGCTACGCTTGTCGGGTTTGGTCCATGGATGGGTGACCATCTTTACATACCGAAACTTCTCCGTGCCTCGGAATGCACGTTAAGCCGTTGCTCGCGGCTGCCAATCGTGGATCTTTGACAGTCGATAAGGGTCGTCAGAAGCCCGAGAGTCTGACAACCAGTCTTACCAAGGCGTATCGTATTACCCAGTAGCTGGGTTAGAAAGAAAGAAAGAAAGAAACAATATTTATTTGTACCTCACAATAAGAACATGTTAACATAATAAAAAAAATAAAAAACTGTGCGAGGCCAAAAAGGCTCCTAACTCAGCGTTATGCTGCGATATTTATGCAATAAAGCAATAAATAACGCAGCGCTGGTATTCTGTTAGGGCCCGTTGCCACAGACATACTCACGGGACACGGTACAAAATTACTAAAACAAAATAAAAAATAAGCCATAATTAACACAAAAAAAAAACAAAAGGCGTGCATTTTTACAGACATGCAAAAAGCAAAATAAAAAAAAAAAAATAACGGGTAGTGGCGGTAGGAACTCAATAACAACTATTCGTGTTATCTGTTATTTCTTCTTCGTATGTATTAATCTGTCTCGCTCACACCCGTGTCATTGAATCTTGCTAAAACGAGAAACACCTACCTAGTATTACTCTTTGAAAATTCAAATTGTAGTCTTACAGACCAGGTCTTGTGTATTGCAGTAGTCCTAACTTTCAGTTCGGAAACACTGCAAGATTGTTGCTAACATTACCTACCACGTATATTATTTTACAATGTTGTTTATTAATTCCTTTAGTAGGTATGTAGGTAAAATAGAAAGGTCAAATATCTATTACAGGCAAACAATTATCAATATATAAGATACAAAAGAGTAAAATCAGACCTGTACATGATTTATTTACTGACAGACCGTGCTTAGAAAAATAACAGAGTGTTCTTTAATAGCAGATAGTGACATCAGTTATTGTTGCGTACCTAACAGTAACAGGAATAAGATATATCCGATAATTCAAATTGTAGTCTAATAAGAAGATAATTATCACCCTTAAAAAG
Organism: Polia nebulosa; assembly: GCA_951329385.1. Taxonomy (NCBI): domain Eukaryota; kingdom Metazoa; phylum Arthropoda; class Insecta; order Lepidoptera; family Noctuidae; genus Polia; species Polia nebulosa. The sequence goes on along the minus strand of OX589595.1, from coordinate 15,427,453 downwards.
TGACAACTATTTCTAATCGTTTTATCTGTTATCTGTTTCTAACTTTTAGTTCGGAAACACTGCAACAATAATGCTAACATAGTCCAGTCATTTAAGCTTAAATTAAGAATCTCGGAATTCGAGATACCCAGCCGTAAGTCTGTAAATACTTGTATATTGACACTCTAAAAGTTGTCTCAAAACCTACATATGGTAGGGTACACCCGTACGCAACTATTAAATTTCAAGGTCAAAGGTCACAAAATTGGTTTTTTGCGCTTTTTTTGTAAATATCTCATTTCCTATGGGTTTTGCTATTTGTATTTATTATCAATATTGTAGAATACAAAATTCTCTGCAAATTTTGTTTATTTTTTTTTATACGGTGAACCGTTTTCGAGATAGAGGGCGGAGAGCGCGCGGTCACAGCATCACTTCAGGTCAACCGGTGCCTCCGGTCGAAAAAGCGCCATACACAGTTGATGAACTATCGATAAATCAATGATTATAAATATTTGTCAATTTTTATTAACTATTATATTATATTTTATCATTTTCTTCATGCATTATTTCTATATCTATTCAATAATACTCGTACCGATAACCGTTTCCTAAAATTAAAAAAATAATTAAGGGAAAAACTTAAATCATAATATTCCCAATTAAAAGTTTTTGAGAAACTGACAAATTTGGATGAACTAGCTGCAGCATTTGAGGAAGAATATTGTTCGGCCCAGAGATTATTAGATAGTGGAACTCAAACCTTATTGGCAGTCTATAATATTTACGTGATTTTTAATAAATAAATAAATATTTAAAATAAATAAACAATGCTCCGAAATATGTGAAAAGTCTCGATCATCTTCGTTATATGCATTACGTCAAGTCTACAAAACTTATTAAACCTGTGCAGCTTTCAAATATTCCACCAACAAGTACAGCTGCTCATCAACATTTCAAAGGTGTATATTATCAAGTTCAAACTTGGTTAGGGCTTGATTTAGTTCCCCAGGTATGGGGGTTGGGCAATGCGAAACGATTTTCTGGAGCCTATCATGACAATTTTACCACCTGCTCCAGAAGATTTGCTAAATACAATTTTCTGCAACTGCAAAAGTGGTTGTGGTTCGTGATGCGGATGCAGGAAAGCGGGTTTGCAATGCTCTTTAGCTTGTGGCCAATGTAATGGGCAAGCTTGTCTCAATGCTCTACCATATCAGAGCGACATAAACGAAGATGGAACCTTTGACCCCGAAACCATGGAAGAACTTGAGACAAATGTCGTTGAAGACAATATTGAAGACCAGTTTGAAATTTACCAGGAGCCGGAAGACGACGATAAAGAGGAAGAAGATGATTAAAGGTATTAATTGTAGTTTTTGTACCCTTTATTCCATTTTTTTACTTTTAGTAAAAATAAATGTATTGAATGATATTTTTTAATAAAAAGATTAATTCATAATTTGTTTGTTTTTTTTCATCATGTAAAAAGTTATTAATATTAATTAGGTTAAAATTCAAATATAATTCCTATATTTTCATTAACAATTCTGCAATTACATGGGCAGGTAAGTGTTGATAAATAAATTAATACTGATTAAAAATTGGATAGGTTAGGAAAAAAATGATGAAATATAGTATAATAGTTAATAAAAATTAACAAATATTTATAATCATTGATTTATCGATAGTTCATCAACTATACAGGGTGTAAGGTACATGAACGCACATACGTGTTCCAGTGATACAGTACATGATTCTGGACCCGAGCGTTGGAATTTTTCGTCGGCTTTTTCCTAGTTTTTGAAAAAAAAATCTGCGTTTTTTTTACAATAAACTGTATAAAATCGTTATACCTATCTACCTCAATTAAATTTTTAATTAAAAAAGAATTAGTTCGCTTTTTTCGCAAAAAAACGCAATGTAAATAAAATTAAAAGAAGCTTCCTGCTCAGCTGATTTCTTAAGTTCACCGGAGGTCATCGCGGGTCCAGTAGGTACCTACGCACGTGTTAAAATTTTTCTGAATATGTATTTATTTATTTATTTATTTATGCACACACAAAAACAATTACAAGAGAAACACAGATAGAAGAGCACAAAGGTGCTGCTTATTTCAAAAGAAATTTCTTCCAGCAGACCTGCGACTGGAAAGTTGGTTGAGAAATGTAGACACAGTGTGTATAAATAGATATAGAAACATAAAATAGACTAGAATACATAAATATTTCATACATAAAATATACCTAATAGTATAAATTAAATATAAAATAAATATCAATAATAAATTTATGTATGTGTGAATTTATGTATTTATTTATGTTACCAGACGTATGTAAATATTTAATATTCGTTACTCATTTATTTATCTATTGATCATCTATTGATCATCTATTGCTCATCTATTGAAAATCTATTGAAAATCTATTGAAAATCTATTGAAAATCTATTGAAAATCTATTGAAAATCTATTGAAAATCTATTGAAAATCTATTGAAAATCTATTGAAAATCTATTGAAAATCTATTGAAAATCTATTGAAAATCTATTGAAAATCTATTAAAAATCTATTGAAAGTCTATTGAAAGTCTATTGAAAGTCTATTGAGTCTATTGAAAGTCTATTGAAAGTCTATTGAAAGTCTATTGAAAGTCTATTGAAAGTCTATTGAAAGTCTATTGAAAGTCTATTGAAAGTCTATTGAAAGTCTATTGAAAGTCTATTGAAAGTCTATTGAAAGTCTATTGAAAGTCTATTGAAAGTCTATTGAAAGTCTATTGAAAGTCTATTGAAAGTCTATTGAAAGTCTATTGAAAGTCTATTGAAAGTCTATTGAAAGTCTATTGAAAGTCTATTGAAAGTCTATTGAAAGTCTATTGAAAGTCTATTAATCATCTATTGATCATCTATTGAAAGTCTATTGAAAGTCTATTGAAAGTCTATTGAAAGTCTATTGAAAGTCTATTGAAAGTCTATTGAAAGTCTATTGAAAGTCTATTGAAAGTCTATTGAAAGTCTATTGAAAGTCTATTGAAAGTTTATTGAAAATGTATTATTATTGTCTGGGTGTAATTTATCTACAGGGTGTAACGGAAAGGTGTGGTCATATTTCAAGAACTAGTTCTGTCCATGGAAATGAATAACTTTCTTTAAGAAAAAATAGAAAACTTAAAAAAAAAAAATTGAACTTTCCATACAAAATTATCATCAGCTGATCAATATTTGTACGGGTGGTAAAAAAATTATTTGAGAATTTGCTCAGGTTTTATTGAAGAAAGTGTTTCATAACAATGGGCAGATGCAGTTCTTATAATATGACCACACCTTTCCGTTACACCCTGTATAATATGTGGAGTTGCCCAAGCGTGTAAATAGCCGTGGGACTCTGCGGATGGAGGACATTAATTACTGCCAGACACTTGGATTGAATGCTGGCCCAAAATTGCCTATATTTGTCTGTATAACTTCAAGTTAGGAGTGGTCGGCAGCAGTCGGCGCATGTGGCCCTACTCTAAGCTATCAAGAACAAGCGTTACCTGACTTTCCGGGCTGTTCTCGATGGTTGCACGTCGACTTGACGACGTGGCCACTCGTTCTCTTCACTCCAACACTCTTGATTATTCTTGTTCGCTAGTTAACGGACGCGGTAAATATGGGTTATTTATTATTCCCGGAGGATCCCCAACGTTTACGGGATATTACTCGGGATTTTAGTGTATTTGCGGGGACGATATTAATAAGACATTAATTTAGTCTGCGGTGAGATGCGCTCTGCCTCGCGGCGTTAGGCACACACTGACGTGACGTCGATTGCTGCATCTTAAATTGTCTATAGCTCGCGTAAAGCCGGCCACTCACGCCTGTCTGACAAATTAAAGCGAGACACACACGCGACGTGATACCAACCCCACCCAACTTGCAGAGTGGCGGCAACTCGCCACACCAATATGTATGTATTTAGAAATATATAAGTATGTTTATCAGTTGTCTAGTACCCATAACACAAGCTCTGCTTAGCTTGGGACTAGATGGCGTTGTGTGATAGTTGTGGAATATTATTATTATATTATTATATCTATTGATCATCTATTGAAAGTCTATTGAAAGTCTATTGATCATCTATTGAAAGTCTATTGAAAGTCTATTGATCATCTATTGAAAGTCTATTGATCATCTATTGATCATCTATTGAAAGTCTATTGAAAGTCTATTGAAAGTCTATTGAAAGTCTATTGAAAGTCTATTGAAAGTCTATTGAAAGTCTATTGAAAGTCTATTGAAAGTCTATTGAAAGTCTATTGAAAGTCTATTGAAAATCTGTCTATCTATCCGTTTATTTACAAATTTATTTACCCATTTATTTACCTTTTTATTTACCTATTTATTTACTTATTTATTTACTTATTTATTTGATTTGCATTTTTCTATCTATCTATCCATTTATTTACCCATTTTTTTACCCATTTATTTACCTTTTTTTGACTATTTATTTACTTATTTATTTGCTTATTTATGCTGTGAATGTGGTGTTTTAAGGAAGGCATTTATTAAGAAAAGCACAAAGTCAAGAGTATGTATTTATTTCCAATAGGCTTGTCATCAATCGAAATCTAATTGCCTGTTCGCAAAACTAGGTCTTCGGTCTTCGTTGAGAAGAACGGCAAGAAACTCCACGGTAGCTCTCTTTTATTATTATATCGACACATCATAAATAATCGTTTATCGCAATAAATCTTATTAAAGGATGTATCACCTAAGCCATATTTACAACGATAAATATCTTGTGGTATATAACAACCACTATCGTAGTAGTGTATATAACACAACGTTAAGTAACAATATACATAACTTTACATTACATGGCACCTAAATATGATATAAATATACATCAACATCATTAATAAATCAACAATAGTCAGAATAATATCATACCTTAGATGTTAACGCCTTGAAAGCCGAACAGCAACTGAGCCGTTCCAGTGAGGTTCCGCTCTTTTATACCCATATCGACACATCATAAATAATCGTTTATCGCAATAAATCTTATTAAAGGATGTATCACCTAAGCCATATTTACAACGATAAATATCTTGTGGTATATAACAACCACTATCGTAGTAGTGTATATAACACAACGTTAAGTAACAATATACATAACTTTACATTACATGGCTCCTAAATATGATATAAATATACATCAACATCATTAATAAATCAACAATAGTCAGAATAATATCATACCTTAGATGTTAACGCCTTGAAAGCCGAACAGCAACTGAGCCGCTCCATTTTTTTTTTCTACTCGCAGTTCAACCCTATTGGTTGTCGACTGCTTAACCGAAGTTGCCTGTGAAGGCTCTAATTTATTAAATTGGCCTCCAGCCAGGGCAGAGCCGCTCCACTGAGGTTCCGCTCTTTTATACCCGTTAACAAACAAGTATGATTCACAAGTGACAGTTGAGTAATATCTGTCTTTGACTTATAGGAAAATAAGTTTGTTTCAAAAAATTCATTTAGTAAATTCATTAATTAATCTTAACAATTCAATATAAATAGATAATAATTATGTAATAATTATATTATTAGCGTCAAAAGGTTATTTTTAAAATACCGTGCGGTCGAGACTATAAAAGCAGAGCGCGGCAGTACTCGGCCCTCATTTCGTCGCAAGCAGCCGTCGTGATAACATCGTTTCGTAAGAGTATTTATTGTCACTATATAAATCTGGAACTATATTTAATATATGTGAAATTGTGTTATGTTATGTAATTTGATTAAAGACTACTAATTAGTCATTTCGTTTGTTTTTTTTTAAATTAAATTGATATTAACCGCTATTATCAGAAGTGGGATAGGCTCCATTGCCTATCTTATTTTTGTGTCGTGCGAAAAACTTTTCAATCATGTCCGAAAGAGCTACCACTCGTAATAGAGGTAGAAATAGGCGTGATCAAAATAATGATGCAACCGAGCTCCAAGAAACTCTTGGAGCTATTCTGGCGCGACTAACCGCGCTAGAAAACACCAGCCTACCCGCAACTAGCACCTTGTCGGCAACAACAACAAATCCAGAAGAACGTGCCATCATGACACCTGGGCAGATCTTCGGGTGTTCGCCTCAGGTGGTACAACCAGCAGTGCCAGAGTCTAATACCAGCATCGTTGGAGAATCGCTTGCAAGTACTTCGACGTCACTGGATGCTACAGATCGCCTCATTGGAGCATTGAGTGCGTTAACCAAGGTCAGATCCAACCACTATTATATATCAAACTTTGATCCCAGTATACATGATATTGATTCTTGGTGTGAAGAGGTTGAAAGGGCACGTGATATTAATAGATGGGACGACAACGAGTGTTTATCCCGAATTGCTAATTGCCTGAAAGGAGATGCTCGTAGTTGGTTCAACGACTGGGTCACAAACGACCGCACCTGGTCTAACTTTAAGATCGAGTTTAAACCTCTTTGCTCACGACGAATCGATGTTGCAAATATTTTGTTTGACGTCATGAGTACTAGCTCCGACAAGTATTCCACGTACGCAGAATATGCCAGGCGCTCCATCTTAAGACTAAATATTGTTAGAGGGTTAAGCGATGATTTAACGGTCGCGATTGTCATACGAGGTGTAACTGACGCACAAGTACGTGCCGCTGCAACTAACGCTCATTTAAAGACCAAAGATCTTGTTGAATTCTTTTCTATTTATACCAAACCGAATCCCAACTCATCTGACACCTCTGTAAAATCTTCCCAAAGTAAACAGTCTGACCTAAACTCTCGAAAACGTCCACATCATAATGAAAATCGCAAAGTAACATGTTTTTCTTGCGGTAGTGTGGGTCACGTGCAGCGTGCGTGCCCTAAACAATCGAAAACTGTTAAAATCGATGAACCGACGGAAACGATTAATAAGAAACCGAATATGCCGTGTTCATTCTGTAAAAAGCCAGGCCATGACATTTCTGTCTGTTTTGCTAAACAAAGATCCGAAACGCGTAACTAAAATAAAATAGCGTTAATTTTTGTATCAAGTTGAAATTTGCATCAACAGATAGTGACGTCACAACGGCTATAATACAGACGTACTGATAGATTGCGGATCACGCGTTTCATTTATTTCGAAATACATATTTTAAGTGTACCCGGCTATCCACTTATTACGTGACATTAGTAATCAAAATATTGGTGCCGATTCGCTTATTCAATAACTAAACTAAAATTAGAGAATAGCTGTCTTTTACTAAAAGGCAGTGCGAGAAAAGGACGGCTATAGCTTTGAACGAAGTTAAAGATGTCAAGCCAGTTTATGCCTTGCGCATCACCGTGTTTTTATTCGACATATTTTTTCGTGTACCCTTAATTTGTATGAAAATATTAGTTCAACTAAATTTGACAGCTCTAATTTACGTCCGTCTCTTTCTTGTTTTATTAGAGAGAAAAAGATTGAATAGCATAAATTAAGTTTAGTTCGTACTAAACAGAATCCGCACCATTGAGTGTAATAGCCGCGTAACATTAATTATAGAATTTTGCGGTATCTCGCTTAAGGTGGATCTTTTTGTTGTTCCCCTGAAATGCCTAGACGTGCCAGTACTAATAGTAAAAGATGTTTTGAACCATGACGGGGTAACGTACATTCGTGTAAACAATGAGCCACGCATTACTCGAACTCCTAGTTCAGTTGGTCTAAACTCAAGTGAACAGTTTTCAAGTGTCCACACCGCTTCAAGGTAGCGATCGTGAAAAATTAATGTCTGTTTTAAATCAGTTGAAGGAATTGTTCACAATTGTGACTGTTTTATCAAAAGTCACAACTGGTAGTAAGCGCATAGAGTTCAGTACAGATTTTCAATGAACGAAAAATTGAACGTATTTGTACGGGAGGTATTGAAATCACTTACTTCTGCGAAGTTTCATATTAACTTAAAGAAAAGTAGGTAGGTACATTTCTGGCTACAGAGGTTGAGTAGCTAGGTCGAACTATCTCTGTGGGTCAGGTTAGACCGAGCGAACAAAAAAATTAAAGTTTTAATTGATTTCCCTCTGAGATGCATCGTGAGAATGGTCAGGTCGAAAGCTACGGTCGTACTTGACTCAATATGTTATGCATAGAGACGTCTAAGCCAGAGAGCACATGATCCAATTCTTTGTGGAAAATGCAGCTTGACCACTCAGATCTCACCCTTACAATTGCTTATTGGTGTTGAAGCAGTCACGCCAGTCATACGATCTCTTATTTGCGATGTTGCTGTTGATGACTTGCGACCGAATCGCGAAGGGTTAAGATAGTTACAAAGATAGCGTGCTAGCGAACTACTTGACCAGAGTATACGTAAATAAGATGAATATGTTAATAAGTCTGAAGGTCAAGCGTACATTTAATCTAAATGATGTGTTTGTAATAAAAACTTCCTCAGTGACAGGCAAGCTGGACTCGGGGATGCGAGGGCTACATCGTGTAATGAAAATCCTTCCACACGATTGATACGAACTACAGCTGTTAACCGGTTCGTATGGTAAAGTCACTCAGGCTGCCGCTGAGCATATGGTTGCTTGGAGAGAAGAGTGGACCCCTGAGTCATATGCCACGTTTTTTGAGAGTAAGTAGACCGTTGTATTTACTTTTTGTCTAAAGCAGTGTTTCTCAATATTTTTGAATATTGGGCCCACAGTTTGAAAAACACTGGTCTAAAGGATGCATAGTCGTGCATTTTATGAAATATGTTTGATACAATCTATATGACATGGGCTGTAAGAGTCATGTGTAAATGCGTAGTGCTTATATGGGCATTGAATTATAGTGAAATTCTGCCGAGACGTGCTAACTGTGTGCCTCCGTCTCAGTTTATGTATGAGGGCATTGAGCGAGGGCTCTGCCGAGACGTGCTAACTGTGTGCCTCCGTCTCAGTTTATTTGTGAGGGCATTGAGCGAGGGCTCTGCCGAGACGTGCTAACTGTGTGCCTCCGTCTCAGTTTATGTGTGAGGGCATTGAGCGAGGGCTCTGCCGAGACGTGCTAACTGTGTGCCTCCGTCTCAGTTTATTTGTGAGGGCATTGAGCGAGGGCTCTGACGAGACGTGCTAACTGTGTGCCTCCGTCTCAGTTTATTTACAAGGGCATTGAGTTATGGCGTAACTCTGCCAAGACAAGCTAACTGGGTGCCTCTGTCTGTTTTTTCAAAAGGGCATTGAGATGTGTCTCTGCCAAGACAAGCTAACTGGGTGCCTCTGTCTGTTTATTCAAAAGGGCATTGAGATGTGTCTCTGCCAAGACAAGCTAACTGGGTGCCTCTGTCTAGATATGTTGTATTTAATTACAACATAACATGTGTTTACATTGTGTAATAAGGATATTACTAATGTGTGTCATTTTCTCATTTTTAGCTGAAGAGGAAAATTTCACAGCACCTTTTATCAGTGCAACTAGCTGCGAAGGCCATTCAAGTCGTGGAAATGCAGACATACACCAGGGTCCACCAAGTACGGATGCAGCTATTGAGGACGTGAGCCCTTCACGTCACCCGGGAACAGTTGCCGAAGATGACTGCAGCGAACTGCAGCAAGGACCATCGTCAGGACAATGTGGCTGAGGACAACCACACGTCAGGAGAGGCCGTATTAGCGTCAAAACGTTATTTTTAAACTACCGTGCGGTCGAGACTATAAAAGCAGAGCGCGGCAGTACTCGGCCCTCATTTCGTCGCAAGCAGCCGTCGTGATAACATCGTTTCGTAAGAGTATTTATTGTCACTATATAAATCTGGAACTATATTTAATATATGTGAAATTGTGTTATGTTGTGTAATTTGATTAAAGACTACTAATTAGTCATTTCGTTTGTTTTTTTTTAAATTAAATTGATATTAACCGCTATTAATATATATTAATATATATATTACACGCAATACCGGCCAAAGATCGCCGCCGGCATTTCTTTGTCGGCACAATGCTCACATAGACCGCCGAATTTCCTTTGTCGGCAAATGCTCACACAGACCTATGAATCTAACAGACGCGACACGTTAGGTATTTTAAGTGTCTACAAAAATTGATATCCCATTGACTACTTTTATTTGAACTTATTTTGAGGGGAGGTTACTTTTATAAACCTTCATCGAAATGTGTAAAGAAGATCTAAAAAAAATGTGTTACAGTTTACTGATAACGACTTATTTCTTAGATACATTTTTGTTATCAACAAAGTTAAGTTAAGTAATACAATACAACGACGTTACTTACCTCATTTCGTTAAAACCACATTCCTACATTGCGTATACCTACATCAAAATAATTACTGAGTGAGTAGGTAGTAGGTACAACTTAATGCGATTGTACAGTCTATCAATTTCATTGATCTATGCGGTCTGTAAGCGTCGGCATATTCAAAAGCGTACCTACACTAATAAATAAAATTTTATTTCTTTAGCATTTCGCCGACGACGAATTTTTGTTTTTTGTTAGTTCCGTGTTTACGTTCATCGCAAACGGATGTGCAGTTGGTAGTGAATTTAGCTTGTTATCGTAAAGTTATAAAAAACAAGTTATTGTGTTTGTTAGTATGTGTGTTTTTTGTTTTGCTTGTTGAGTGTGTGCTTGTTGTGTGCGAGAGTGTTTTTAAACAACACCTCAGTGCCCAGGCAAATGCTCATGCATGAAGCATGTAGGAGCCTCGGGATCGTAAGAAATGAACGAACTTTAAGGTGAGTTTGTTCATTAGTTAAGTACACGGTTAATAACCGCGTCCCTGACAGAGGTGTTCGTGGTTGGCGAGCGGCAGAGCTGTAGGTACCAACGAAATTTCAAAATTCAAAATCACCAAGGTCACTTCTGTAGGGACGCGATTGGCGACCGCAGGCGCTTTATACTACATTCCTGGAGCGCAATGTAGGTACTTACAAGCTTCTTTATTATTATCTATCCTAATCTTTATCTAACCTTATCTTCAGTATTCTCGAGGGATTAAAAATGTATGTGATATCAATGTTGTCGTCATTAGAATTATTTAGAATAAACAGTTAAAGGTGCCACGGAACATTATACGCATTTTTGTCGTTTTAAACGTTTAACGCACGTATGCGCTTATGTCTATTAAGTATCTGATCTAGTTGTTTATCACATCGATCGGAAACATCGGAAACATCGACGTACCTAAATGTATTTTTATCACAAAGTAGATAGGTAGTCTATCACACAGGAACAGGTGTGTCTGTGTGTATAAGACGTCGTAGGTAACTACGTACTACGCGCTCGCGCGTGCCTACTTCATTGCGAAGCGTTGAGATCGCATTGTTCACAATACATTGCGTGCTTGAAAATGTCAATTTCTGTAATCGATCATTACCGAGATTAATGACTATCATAATTTAGTTACTGACATTAGGGGTAACCTTTTCGCGAAGTTTGCGGTATCTTGTTCCTTACAGCCTGTATATGGCGCGTTTTCGACCGGAGGCACCAGTTGACCTGAAGTGATGCTGTGACCGCGCGCTCTCCGCCCTCTATCTCGAAAACGGTTCACCGTATAAAATTTTTTTTTAAACAAAATTTGTAGAGAATTTTGTATTCTACAATATTGATAATAAATACAAATAGCAAAAAACCCATAGGAAATGAGATATTTACAAAAAAAGCGCAAAAACCCAATTTTTGTGACTTTTGACCTTGAAATTTAATAGTTGCGTACAGGGTTACCATATGTAGGTTTTGAGACAACTTTTAGGGTGTAAATATACAAGTATTTACAGACTTACAGCTGGGTATCTCGAATTCCGAGGTGAACTTACTATAATGACTGGACTTAACATTACTACTTATATTAGGTAGTATTACTTCCTCTAATAGGTATGTAATATAAAAAGGTCAAATATCTATGACATGCATATAACTATCAATATATAAGATCTAAATAAGGGTAAAATCAGTATTGTAGGTAGGTACGTGATTTATTTACTAACATACCGTGCTTAGAAAATAACAGGCTGTTATTTAATAACAGACAATGACATCAGTTATTATTGCGTAACAGTAACAGGAATAACATATATCTGGTTTGAACTGTTATAACCCAAGTCTAGTTAGTATCCCGCCAAACTCTATTAGTCTTTTTTTAAACATAAAATGGAACACCGCGTCGCCGCCGTGGGCCGGTCCCGCTTAATAGGTAGGTATTTTTTTAAAATTCATACTGGCTGTTTATGCACTCAGATATTTAGTTCTATTTTTAAAATTCATTCCAGCCCTAGGGAGGGAAGTAATCACTATGAGTTTTACACCGGTTTGCGGGTGGAAACAGCGTTTTCCACCCGCAACTCAAATCAAACAAACACTACTTTCCGAGTATGAGAAATGAAAAAGACCATTTCCTTTCTCTCTAATGCTTTTCTGTCTCTTCATACTCTTATCTCTTCCGTCATTAACCGATCATTTTACTAATTTTCTTATCTCTTCCTTCTACGTAATTGTGTAACATGTGTTGTGTATGTATGTATATAATTATTATTATGTATTGTATGTTTGGAGGCGTGCGGAACAGGGTGTAACGTCCCACAAACCTCCATTGAAAACGGAGGATCCTCCGACCAGACGGGTGTTGTGTCTGGTCCGGGCAACTGCCCGATGGTTGATTTCGGACTGTTGTATATGTTCAAATCGCGCGGAGAACTCTGCTTGCGCGATGTAGGATTTTGTTATTTTAGTTTTTGTGCGGCGTCATAGATGTCGCTACATCACTCCCCTCCGGAGATCGGAAATCGATGGGTCTTGATGAGTCGTCCAAACATCGTGTGATGCTTGCAGGGCCAGTGAAAGGTTGGTTCCAGTGAGTCGGAACCGGAAGAGCCGCATAGTTCTCGGTGCGTCGGAACTGTCTGCGGTAATGCCCCAGTGAGTGAGTCAGGGTGTTGCTGTCCCAGTGAGTCGGGGTGATGATCTCCCAGTGAGTCGGGATGATGCCCCAGTGAGTCAGGGTGATGAAGTCCCAGTGAGTCGGGATGATGTCCCAGTGAGTCGGGGTGATAATGTCCCAGTGAGTCGGGGTGATGATGTCCCAGTGAGTCGGAATGATGATGTCCCAGTGAGTCGGGATGATGCCCCAGTGAGTTGGGGTAATGATTTCCCAGTGAGTCGGGATGATGCCCCAGTGGGTCAAGGTGGTGCTGCGGGCTCCAATGGGTCGGAGCGGTGCTGTGCGACGTAGTGGCTTGACTGCTGGCGTCGACCAGGAGAGGTTCTTCGACCGGCCGAAGGTGCTGTTCGCTGCGCCAAGATCACTGAAGAGGTTGAAGTTGATGAAAGAGGCTGAGGATGTTGACCACGAATGCGCGTCCGCTGCATGCTGGTGGTCAGGATACCCGTAGAAGCCGTTGGTACTGGCTGGCTCTATGACTCGTTGCTCAAGAGCTGGAAGGAAGCGATGATGATGACGTCACGCTGAAGTAGCTGCACGATGGCTGCGCTGTCGTTCATGCTCGAGGGCCACCAGTTTGGAGGTGATGACGTCATGACGAAAGCTGCGCTCACGTTCATAGTCGTGGGTCACCAGTTTGGAGGCGTGCGGAACAGGGTGTAAAGTCCCACAAACCTCCATTGAAAACGGAGGATCCTCCGACCAGACGGGTGTTGTGTCTCGTCCGGGCAACTGCCCGATGGTTGATTTCGGACTGTTGTATATGTTCATATCGCGCGGAAAACTCTGCTTGCGCGATGTAGGATTTTGTTATTTTAGTTGGTGTGCGGCGTCATAGATGTCGCTACATATTAAATAAATATTTATAGAAAATTTTGATGCTCAGTTTATTAATTAGCAGTACATCGCAGACTATCCCCTTTTTGAATTAAGATTTTTTAGTCCATCCAAAGGTTGTCTGGTAGATATCGCTCTCAGCTATAAGACCGCCGTTGTACCCATAAGTTTATTAACTGTTTTGGTGTACAATAAAGTATTATTCTATTCTATTCTATTTATTGCTTGCCGCTGAGTGTATGAAAATGATTAAGCAAAAGCAGAAACATTTGTGGGGTCCAAGCAAAAAGGGTCTAGTTCTCGGCATTTAGTTTCAGAGATATACGCAGTTTTTTAAAGTAAGGTAAAAAATTGCATTTCGCGATTTTAATTGATTCTAGTAAATGACTTTATAATTATGAAGTTTCTACCAGATTTTTTTTTTCTCAAATAAAACTTTTTCAGAGTTTCAACTTCAAATATCTGATAAAAAAAGTGCTCGGTATCGATTCTTTTTTTAATCCTTATTATCAATTGACTATTCTAGATACCGAATCTAGTCTTTCAATACTCCACTACTGGACCCTTTTTGCTTGGACGCCCACATTTTTACTTAGTATCCATGCTATCCTGTCCAGTATGCCGCGATTTTTATTTAGTCGTAAGTTATGGGTTTCCGGACCCCCTAAACTCCCCGTTGTATACGCCCATGCTTATAACGAGATTATAATATTAATACGAAGGTACCTTGTTTTTGAGGCTCTGGCGTCGCAGCAACCGGTGTGGGCACAGACATATTATTGCATGCCAAGCACGGTATCTTTGTTGATTCATCATCCAGCATATACAACTAGAATGAATACAATGAATGAATTAATGAACTACAAGATTTTGTTGAATATACATATTATCTAATAAAAAGAAAAGTCAATAAAGATGAAGAAAGAAGCATAAGCGGAAGAGTTGAAGAAAATTAATTCAATGGCTAGAATTCAAAGGTGGTGACTATTGAGATAATGGTAAATAGGAGATATATATTGAAAAAGACATGCTGCGGTGACTCCAAATAAATAATAAAGTTAAGGGCAGGATGACGATAAATAGTACAAGAGAAAGTCTTCAAACCTTTCCATCAGTTCCGGGTGCAGTATTGAACGGTCTTTGGTGTTGTAGTACAACCAAACTTTTTGGAGGCCGGTTTAATCCATCCGTTACTACAGTATGTGAACCACCACAGTAACGCTTACAAATATGAGATCTGTTGAATATAGCGATGTATTCAAATTAGCAAAATCTTCATAAAAAATTGTTTGTATTTGAATACTTGGGGTGCAATAAAAGAACCCCAAGAGCAAGAAGTGACGATGAACGCTTGTAGTATTCTCTGACCCACCAGTCCCGCTACACCTACCCCACCTCATGACATGGCTAATATCAATATATTAAAAAGTTCTATTTCCCTTGGTCACGACATCACGCGTGAACGGTTAGACCGATTTCGCAAATTTTTTTTTTGGTGTGTTTGGTATTTTGTCAGGAGAATGTTCTTATGACAGAAAACATTAAGAAAGTTGCGCGGAAAATTTAAAAAAATTCGGAAAACTTAACCACTATTTAAACTTCGCGCGTTTGACAGTTCATAGCCCTAGCTATGAACTGTCAGAAACTAGCTGACCCGACAGACATATATAAATTGGTAAATAAGGTAAATATTTTAATTCCTATAAATATACCTCGGATCCCTAGGGTGCGGTATCGGTAGATCAGGATAACAAGGTCTATTATCTCCACCTCCTTTGGTTTGTGATTGCGCTTCAAACCCTTCAGCTGGTTGTCTACCTGAATAAAACTTCGGCAGTACTGGTACTCTATCCGGTTCTTCAATGTCCATGTACGCTGGACTACCGCAAGCTAGACATGAACTGTCCCGGAATACTTTCTTGGAGACTATCGCACTCTTCGGCTCCCCAACAACGTCTAATAATAGTTGCATGCGGTCTTTTAATCTGATAAGATGTGTTTGAATGTCGTCTTTCAAACATTGTACTTGATTCACATCCGCTTTTTGTTGAAGCACTTTCAGCATGTCATCTATTGCTTTCTGAAGAAACATTAAGGCAGAATGAGTAGGTACCTAGGTATGATATTGAATCTTCATTTAATTAAATAGTTACATTATTATGTTCTTTTGAAAAAAATCGAATAGGTAACACTAACCTGCCAAACATACTCCTGATTGTTAAATGTATCATACGCTGCGCCAATACGCTTTTCAAAATCACGTTGCACTGCTTCAAATTGTAGTAAAGAAACCAGTCCGTTGAGTTCACCAATACCAGCCTTGTCGCGAAGAGCATCTACTACTTCCTCTCGATCAGATTTCGTATCTCTCAACATTTCTATCTCTTTCCATAAGTTCTGATGAAGATGATAAAAATCTTTTGTATTTGTGTTCAAATAAGGATTAGGTAGGTAAGTTGTATGTATGTAGAGACAAACCTCGAGATCATAAGCTGTTGAATCTTGAGCATCTTTCAATTGATTTTGACGGAACACCATATTTTCCAAGTCAACTTGAAGACACGTGAAATGCGAATGCAGCTCAGCCATCGCTGGAAATTACAAAAAAAAAAGAGTTTTTTTAAAGGGAGAGCGAGGCCTTTGCTCCCCAGTGAGAATATACAGGGTGTAACAGAAAGGTGTGGTCATATTTTAAACACTGCATCTGCTCATCGATATGAACAACTTTCTTCAAGAAAACCTGAGGAAATTTTAAATAATTTTTGTTACTTCCCATACAAATATTGATCAGCTGATGATAACTTTGTATGGAAAGTCCAATTTTTTTTTTGAGGGAATTTTATATTTTTTCATAGAGAAACTTATTCATTTCCATGAGCAGAACCGGTTCTTAAAATATGAACACACCTTTCTGTTTCACCCTGTATAGGTATAGGCTAGTTGGATTGAATTTAATCTACGCATTAGGCTTATTTAACTCTGCCGGACCGATTATTGTGGCGACACTTGGGGGAGGCCTATGCCCAGCAGTGGACGTCTTTCGGCTGAAATGATGATGATGAACTCCGCAATAAATTTTACATACCATCGACGTCACCGCCAGAGTTACCAAATACTTCAGCCATGTTATCCAATCCAATTTCTAAATCATGTTGCATTTGAGTCAATTGTTCTTGGTAGTTAGTCATCTAAAAACAGTAAGTAGGTGCCTACAGAATGCGTAATTAAATATATTTAACATATCATAATAGAAAAAAAAAATTGTTTACCTGAGATGACAGGTTAGTGTCAAGTGCATTTATTTGGTCTGCATACTGTTTAACCGCATTTTCCAAATGAGTCATTTGCGAAGTAACATTTGCCGAAGCGTCGAGTTTCGCGTCTGTTGATTAAATTATTACACTTTAGTTATGTATGTTAGTACATACATTCGTGATGGCAATGTCACGGTACGGGGTAGTCCCCGTACCGTGACATTGCCATCACGAATACGTTGTGAACAAGAGATAGTGCTATTCGTCCTGTATAGCTCTGCCGGTTTCTCAAATCGGAATCATGATAACATTGGCACGTGCCAACTACTACGGGGACTATGACTTCATAGTCAGCTGCTATGGAATACAATATGTTGGAATAGGTTTTTTGATAAAAATACATATGTATTAAAACAACTGTCAATTTACCTAACTTTACTGCCAATTTGTACGCGCTTTCGGCAGTGTCGATAGTGTGTGACGTCAGTGTTTTCACTTGTTTTACTAAATCATCATACATTCCTCTAGCTGCATTTCTGAAAAAGTTAAATCATCATCACCTTTCGTCATTTCAATGCTAAAACTTCAACTACGAAAACCTTAACATAATAATCTTTTCTCTTTTCAATCGACTTTCGAAAAAAGGGGAGGTTCTATGTTCGACTGTATGTATGTTTTATTTTTAACCGACTTCAAAAAAAGGAGGAGGTTCTCAATTCGACTGTATTTTTTTTTTTTTATGTGTGTTACCTCATAACTTCTTAGTACGAGAACCGATTTTGAAGATTTTTTTTTTGTTTGAAAGCTGTTGCTTCACATGTGGTCCCATTTTAATTTGGTGAAGATCTGATGAAGATCTTCGGAGATACACAATGGAACTCTTCAATAAATGATAGCAAACCTTCCAGAATTGCTGCAATCGCATGTCTGTATATTGTTTTCACCACTTCACAACATTACATCACGCTGATGCGCTCTGAAGGGGTATACAGATTTGTACAGTTCACCCTGATATGTTCAAATTCCCTATTTTTGGGGCTATCAATTCGGGCATAACTTTACTATTAATTTAGTTTAAAATGGGGTACAACCACTAAAAAGTGAAAAATAAAAAACTTTTTACAAAAAAAATACAACCGACTTCCATAAATAACACTAAAAAATGCAAAATAACTTTAATTTCGGAAGTCGGTGTCAAATAACGAAGAAACCAAACTAGAAACACCGACTTCCGAAATTAAAGTTATTTTGCATTTTTTAGTGTTATTTATGGAAGTCGGTTGTATTTTTTTTGTAAAAAGTTTTTTATTTTATGTATGTCCGCCGATTTCTCCGTCAGTTGTGGACCGATTTTCAAAATTCTTTTTTTATCCGAAAGCATATACTCCCAAACTGAACAGAAACGAAAAATACGTATACCTAGACGACGTTTTTGTTTTCTCCAATTACGAGTATGTTTAAATTCCACGTTCCATGTTATTGGAGTTTTTAGTTCTGGGGTATAACAACAAAAAATTGAAAAATAAAAAAGTCGGTTGTTTTTTTTTATAAAAAAGTAGAGCATCTGATGGATCAAAACAATATTTTAATTTTAATTTAAAGTTAAAAATTGTATTTTGTAGAAATAGCAACATACCTGATAAAATTATTTCAAATGAAATTCTGCAATCTTCATAGCATGCCAAGTGAAATTGTACCAAATAATCTTCGCTCTAAATAAACGTTATGCTAAACGAAACTATGTGGAATTTTAACTTTGCCAAAGGTCAAACAAAATTCTGCCATTGTAAATTCGGACATATCATTCAGCCAAACAATAATTATATTTAATAATTTTTATTCCTGTTCTCGTTTAAACAAATTTATGCCAACTGTGTTATGCCAAATCAATTTCGGAGCATCAAGATTCTGCCAGATATAGGAAACCCTTTTACCATACGTGACTATTAATTCGTGCAGACTCTTCGTGCAACTTATTACTAAGAAGCCTTTAAACCAACGAAGGAAAGCTACGAGTATATAACATGATTAAATATAATTACTTACTGTAAATCTAGATGAGTTATGTATTGATTTACTCTGCTCAGATCTGCCCCTGCTTCTTGTGATTGAGTCTCAGCTTGAGTTCCTTCTACTGTTTCCGTTGTTGTGATTGCTGTTGACTGGAGAGCGGCAGGGGCAGTCATACTTTTACCTCCCTTTGCCCTTGTACCTTTCCCAATTTTAGCACGATGACCTTCACTCTGTAACAACCACGATTACAATATTTGTACTAGGAACATAATACCGGAATAAAAAGTATTCTATGTCCTACTCTAGGACATGGTCTATCTGAGTGCCATGTTTCATTCAAATAAATTTAACCGTTAAGACGTGAAGAGTTAACCAACAGACAGGCAGACAATCAAAGGTACTTTCAAATTAATAATATTAATATAGCATGGAAATATGAATACCCAAGCAAGAAACTTGGTTTTCCATTTAATTTTTTTTTTGTTTTAGGGCCAAGGTACATATTCGTAGGTACATCCGTACATTCGAGACACATAGTGAAAATCACGACGCACGGTGCTGCATTTTATGTTAATTAATAGTCCTCTTCTATGTTTATTAGGGTAAGTATGGTCTAATACACAATGCTCGGGCATCCTTTCCTCACTTAATATCTCTGCACCAGTAATTGAGTGGTTCAATTCCTATTTTCATGGCCGCTCGCAGTCTGTTCGATCCGATGAAGATTCCTCTGATTGGTGTGATTTGGCTGCGGATGTTGCTCAAGGTGCTGTCTCCTCTTCTATTCTCAGTTTTTATAAACGCTATAACCAAAGTTCTGTCTTCTTACTATCATCTCTATGCAGACGACTTGCATTTATATCGTCATTTAAAGTAGGTGAACTCGGTGAACCTGTTGCTGCCATCAATGATGACCTTGAAAATATCAACAAGTGAGCTAAATCCTTTAGACTCTTACTAAACCCAACTAAATCTCAAGCACTCATTATTGGAGGCCAATACATGCTCAACCTATTAGGTCACCGGTCGCTCCCGCCAGTAGTGTATAATTCAGTACCCATATTATACTCCAAAAGCTCAAAAAACCTTGGCGTCTATATGGACTCTAACCTCTCTCGGGAGGTTCATATTGCTGAGGTGAGTAAGAGGGTCTTCTACTCCTATCAGTCTCTCAAACATCTCCAAAAATTCTTACCATTGAAATGGTAAGAATTTTTGGAGATGTTTGAGAGAAGAAGAAGAGATTGAGCAAGAGTAACCTTAGTGTTAACACTAAGGTTACTCTTGCTCAATCTCTTCTTCTACCGCTCATAGACTATACGGGTGTCTGTTTTCTAGCATTGGCGTACTCGTATCTAGGGTTATTTTCCAGGGGGGGGGCTCGGCCTCTGAGATGCGATGACTGATGAAGCTGAGTCGACGCCCTACTGTAGTTAGTAAACACGATTAGCATCATAATTCATAAATAGCTTGACACATCTACTAGCAAGTTACAGCTTCTCATGCCCTCTCGCTCCGTACCATGGCCTGGACCAGGGCCGCATGCGAGAGGTCGCCCCCGCCGATCGCCTTCACAAGACAAAGCGGTTTCCCGCCCAAGCGGAGCAGACCTCCACCGTATGCTCAGTTATGTCCCCCGGGCCATCCACACAATGGTGACACCCGGGCGTATCCTCCCGCCTAATCCGGAACAACCGTGTCCGGTGAGGACCTACGTCAGGGGGAAGGTGAAGACGCCATGGCACCTCTCCAGCCATTTCTCAAAGTGGGGACTTATCTCCGCAATCGTGGCGTGCCCAGCGCTGGGTTGCGGCAGGCGCTCACTCCATCCCCCCGAATGTGTCCCCACGTTGTCGTCGTGGTGGGGCTTGCGTGTCTCAATGATTTTTGGGGCTCTGCCGGTAGAGTTACTCATGCCGAGGTCCAAAGTGAGAGACCAGACTAAGAGGGACACCAGGAGGGGTCGCTCCTAATCGATCGACGGTTGTCGATTGGCATGGATGCGACTATGCCGCAGCGGTGCAGGCGCACCAATGTGGCGGGCGTTTTTCTCCTACAGGGAAATTCCTAGGAGAGAACTTTCAACGGGTTCGCTGAGTCGGGCTAGCCGGACAGCGAACGGAGGCATGTATAATGCCGCCATAGGGGGCTTGGCTTAACCGCCTGGCCCAGAGGAAGGACACCTCTAAGATAAAAAACCATCCAACCCTAAGTTCCGAGGCGTGGCGAGGGGATGAATGGCTGGAGGGAGTCCAGTCGTTAGCGCCTCCCCTGTAGAGCACCTGCCGCACTCTGCAGTATGTAGGCTTACCGAGGTAAAAAGGCTCTGCCTGGGTGGACGTATATTTCCTATTATACTCGTGGGAACAAATATGACAGATTTTAATAAAAACTCAAAAAAACGGACGTGATGAGGAGGTACCGTTTGCCGGCAACGGCAACAAGAGCCGAGGAGGCTCCCGATCCTCGATAGAGGATCCAACTATGTCCAACCAGGACTCGCGCGGTCGCTCCAAATTTTGGAGAAAGCGACCGCACGACGAGGTTTTTTCGAACCGAGTGGGGTCGGTAGGTCTCTCCTCAAGTGGGGAGAATCTGCCGGCTGCAAAAGTGGTGACGGCGAGGAGAGGCAGTGGTCGCACGGTGGCGGGCGGAGTTTGTGCTCCTTTGCCCGGGTGCGATGTTCGGGGTCGCTTTAAGCGGCCCGATACGCCGGGAATCGGCGGGGAGAGTGACCCCGGGGTCTCATCCGGGGTTTCAATCGAGGAGCCGGGAGGAGCCACCGTCTCTCTCGGGGGCACGAAATCAGATGCTAACGCCGCGAAGCGTGCCCAGAGCAGAGCGGTCGCGGCCGACGAAGTCGCCGAAATGGCCCGTCAGGCTCGAGAGCGGCGGGCTGCTCAAGCGGCTTTAGGCTCGAGCCTTACGGCAGAGGCCCTGAATCGACAGGTGCTGGACGGCGTGGATGTGGTCCTGAAGGTTGCGACCAAGTCCGGCAACCTCAAGGGCTCGTTCACCCGTGCCCTTAAGGAGGCGGCAGATGGGATTAGGGAGGCTGTGGAGATCCTTCTCGATCGCACGACCTCGGAGGAGACGGCGAAGCTATGGGAGGAGAATACCCGTCTCTGATCTGAACTGGAGGATCTCAAGCGGGAGTTTGCCGCTCAGAGGCAGCGACAGGAAGCTCCCGCGGCCACTGCCCCCCTTCCTGCCGCACCATCGTCGGCCCCTGAACCTGCGTCGCCTCCTGCGTCTGCAATTGCGATGTCGGATCTCGACATCGAGAGAGTGGCCCGCATCTGCATGTTGCAGTGCGGTGGCATGGTGTCTGCCCGATTAGAGATATTGGAGTCGAGACTCCTCCCGGCCGAAACCCTCCGCCTGCCACTTGCGGCAGATAGGCGGAGGAATGAGGAGTCCGCAAGGACGAAGTCCATGCCGGTGGGCAAAAAGCCTGCAGAGGGGGCCAAAAAGCCCACGGAGGGACCCAAGAAGCCCGCGGTGGGTGCTCCCGCACCCCCTCCTCAACTAACCGCGCTTTCGGCGGCCACATCTCCCGCCGAGGTACCCGCAGCGCAGCCAGCACCTGCTAACTCGGCGGCACCTGCCGGCCCGGCCCCAAAAAAGAGAACCAGGGCTCCCAAGGCTACGATCCCACGCTCCGAGGCTGTGGTAATAACGCTGCAGCCCGAGGCCTCAGGAAGGGGGGTTACCTTCAAGTCGGTCCTGGCGGAGGTGAAGACAAAGCTGAAACTCAGCGACTTTTCCTCCCCGGCTGGCTTTGGTTTTCGGACGGCAGCCACGGGGGCCAAAATTCTCGAAGTGTCGGGCGCTTCAGGGCATGAGAGGGCGGACAAGCTGGCCGCCAAACTAAGGGAGGTCCTCAAACCGGAGGATGTCCGGGTGTCCACGCCCACAATAGCGGCTGAATTGTGCGTGAGTGGGCTGGACGACTCGGTGACCCCGGAGCAGGTAGTGGCGGCCATTGCCCAAAACACCCTGTCCGCCCGAAAGCGTGCAGGCGGGCGAAATTCACAGTGGTGCTACCGGGCTAAGCACAGTCTGGGCGCGGTGCCCAGTGGTGGCCGCAAACAGGGTCGCGGATGGCAGAAGGTTGCTGGTAGGCTGGGTGTCAGCGAGTGTCAAACTCCTGCCACCCAGGGAAATGCATGCTACCGCTGCCTGTACAAAGGGCATGTCCGGGCACAATGCACTGCAGACACAGACCGCAGCGACCTCTGCTATCGCTGCAGCCAACCCTGCCACAAGTCGGCCCAGTGCTCCGCGGCACCAAACTGCAGCCTTTGTGCAGCTGCAGGGAAGCCTGCGGAGCACAGACTTGGTGGGAAAGCCTGCAAGGCCCCCAAGAAAGGCAGAAGAAATAGGGTTGTCAGAGGACCTGCGCCCCTCCCACAGCCCGGCAGTCAAGCAGCTGACTCTCGACTCAGGGAAAGAGGAGATGCCGGGGAAATGGACTTAACTTCAACCACTCTTCCAGAGCTCAGGATCTATTGCTCCAGAGCATGGTGGAGTGGTTGATCAACGTGGCTGTGGTTGTTGAGCCGTATTTTGTCCCTCCGCGCGATATCTGGGCGGGGGACCTGGACGGTTAGGTGGCCATCATTGGCGGGAGTCTTGGCAGTCCCTCCCGAGGACGCGGCTGGGTGGCCGCTCTCACGGGGGGAATCACCATCATTGGGGCATATTTCTCGCCCAACAAGAGTCTCGCCGACTTCGAGAGGTTCCTTGTCGAGCTGGGTGCAGTCGTAGGCCGGTTCTACCCTCGCCCGGTGCTGTTGCTCGGGGATCTCAACGCCAAGTCTGCGGCGTGGGGATCTTCGGTCACCGATCTTAGGGGTGAGATGTTGGAGGAGTGGGCCGTTGCGACCTGCCTGACCGTCCTGAATCGGGGCTCGGAGTATACGTGCGTGCGGCAACGGGACGGGTCTGTAGTGGACGTCTCGTTCGCTAGCTCCGCTGTTACGGGCCGTGTCCGCGACTGGCGAGTCGCCGTGGAGGTGGAGACGCTGTCAGATCATCGATACATCCGTTTCAGCGTCTCCACCCAGACCGCGGGCGGCGGCCGACCTTCGGCCCCACAAACGGACGGTCCTCGCTAGTCGAATAAACAGATCGACAGGCATCTTCTCGAGTAAGCCGCAATCATCCAGGCCTGGGTCCGGGAGTCAGTGACGAATGAATCCGTCGACGTCGAAGAGGAGGCGTCAAGTTCGATCGTGTATGGAGTACTGTTCTCATCTTTGGGACGGATCTGCCAGATACCAGCTTGATGCCCTTGAGTCAATTGAGAAAAGAGCCAAGAGGATCATCGGCAATGATAGGCTCGTTGAGTCGAAGCTCGAAAGTCTAGAACATAGACGCCGAGTTGCTAGCCTGTCGGTTTTCTATCGGTTACATTTTGGGGAGTGTGCGACGGAATTGCATAATTTGATTCCGCCAAGCCCGTTTCATCAACGGACCACAAGACGGCGAAGTGCCACCGGTTCATGGTCGACATTCCATCCATACGCACAAAGCGTTTTGAGAAAACATTCATTGTGCGTACAGCTAGGGAGTGGAATTCCCTACCGGAGTCTGTGTTTCCTGATAGCTACAACCTGGGAGTCTTTAAGTCAAGAGTGAATAGGTTACTTCTAGGCAAGCGTGTTCCATCTTCGACCACATCATCGCTTACCATCAGGTGAGATGGTGGTCAAACGCGTGCCTATCAATAATAATAAAAAATAAAAAAAGGCGCAGTGGTTCCGCAGGGCGATGACGCAAATTTGCGACGCGTCCATGCCCCGTGTCCGCACACAACCCACAAGGCGCCTGTTGAACTGGTGAACCGCCGAAATCGCGCAGATGCGCAGGACCTGCGTGAAGGTCAGGTGCCAGTACACCCGATACTGGAGGAGACGTCGTCGGGTTCCGGAAGAAGAAGCCGAGCGGTATGAGGTGTACCGTGCGGCGAAGAAGGCTCTGTGGCTGGCCATTGGCGAGTCGAAGACTCGATTCAGGGAAGAGATGTTGGCGACCCTAGATGGAAATCCGTGGGGGCGCCCTTATCGTACAGTCCAAGGGAAACTTCGTGCCTGGGCGCCCCCACTCACTGAGAGCCTCGAGCCTCAGCTGCTGGAGGGAGTGGTCGCTGCTCCTTGATAGCACGTGCCGCCGCCGATGGCTTTGCAGACAGCCACGGAGTCGGAGGACGAGGAGAGCGTCCCTGAGGTGACACAACCAGAGTTGAGGACGGCCGTGATGCGGCTCCGGGCCAAAACGGTGGCCTCGGAACCCGATGGAATTCCAGGCCGCGCGCTCGTCCTCGCTCTGAAGGAGCTAGAACCCCAGCTGAGAGGACTCTACTCAGCTTGCCTTGAGCAGGGCCGCTTCCCCGCTCAGTGGAAGACAGGTCGTCTGGTCCTGCTCAAGCAGGCGGGGCGCCCAGCAGACTCACCGTTGGCATACCGACCCATAGTGCTGCTAGACGAGGTGGGTAAGCTTTTTGAGCGGATAATTGCTGCCCACCTCGACAGCCACTTGTATAGAGAGGGGCCGGATCTGGACGACAGTCAGTTCGGTTTTCGGCATGGGTGCTCTACTATCGACGCCATAATGCGGGTTAGAGCCCTGGCGGAGGAAGCGGTTTTCTGGGGCGGGGTGATGCTGGCGGTGTCCTTGGACATATTCAACACCCTGCCCTGGAGTTGTATTCGGGAGGCACTAAGGTACTACAGGGTGCCCCGCTACCTCCGCCGCATCGTTGAGGCTTAAATGGCGGAAATGTGTGTCACCTACAGGGGACGCGACGATGAGGGCCGTCACAATATGTCGTGCGGTGTTCCACAGGGCTCTGTCCTAGGCCCACCCCTGTGGAACATCCGTTACGACTGGGTGCTGAGGGGCGAGTTCTAACTGGGAGTGAACCTGACGTGTTACGCGGATGACACGCTGGTCACGGCCCGGGGGA
This sequence comes from Polia nebulosa, assembly GCA_951329385.1. Taxonomy (NCBI): domain Eukaryota; kingdom Metazoa; phylum Arthropoda; class Insecta; order Lepidoptera; family Noctuidae; genus Polia; species Polia nebulosa. The sequence goes on along the minus strand of OX589595.1, from coordinate 15,401,492 downwards.
GCTCGTACAGGGAGGCAGCGTTGCTGGCGACGGCTGCGGTCTCACAAGTGGTGGGTCGCATACGACGCCTGGGGCTGGAGGTGGCCCTCAACAAGTCGAAGGCCATGATTTTTCATGGCCCTCGACGGGCGCCGCCGCCGGGATCACACATCGTGGTCGGGGGAGTCCAAATCACTGTCGAATCCACCATGAAGTACCTACGATTGGTGCTCGACAGCCGGTGGGACTTTGGGCCCCATTATCGGCGGTTAACAGGTTGATGGGCGCCACGGGCGCGCTCGCAACACTGCTTCGCAATCTGGGGGGCCTGAGCCAATATATGATTTAGACTTTGTATACATTTTATTTTTATGTAACGTCACAATTAATGTATTGAGGTCATAGCTTAATTGTTCATTTTCTTGACAAAAGAAGATTGAAACTAAACGTCAATTTCTGTTAAAAGAACTTTAGTTCTCACAAGATAATCGTCAATTAGATGAGAAAAATAAATTGAACTATTATGTTAGAACAGTGCGGGAAGAAGAATAAAAAACCAAATAGAATCATGATTATTGTCAACAAAATTGATAGCGAGTTCACTGCATTCTTAAGATAAAATGCTAATCCATAACTGCCAATCGGTTACCCGATTGGCAGCTTTTCGAAGTTCTTACGAACTTACAAAAAGTCAACAATTGCGTGGGATTTGAACTTGTGGCACAGTGATTTGCGCTTCAATCTGTGTGCTCTATACCACTGGGCCATCTTGACTTATGCTAAGTTGATGAAATTGTGAATTTCAATCATTTGTTGGCGAAAACTTGAAAACAGTAGGTCGTAAGTCAAACTAAACGTCAAACTAATACGTTGAGAGAATTCTCGGTGAGACGATAATTCACGCCAGAACAGCTGCTCCAACTCTATCAAGCGCAAGTCCGATCGTGTATTGAGTACTGCTCTCATCTTTGGGACGGATCTGCCAGATACCAGCTTGATGCCCTTGAGTCAATTGAGAAACGAGCCAAGATAATCATCGGCAATGATAGGCTCGTTGAGTCGAAACTCCAAAGTCTTGAACATAGACGCCGAGTTGCTAGCCTGTCGGTTTTCTATCGATTACATTTTGGGGAGTGTGCGACGGAATTGCATGATTTGATTCCGCCAAGCCCGTTTCATCAAAGGACCACAAGACGTACGGCGAAGTGCCACCGGTTCATGGCGGACATCCCATCCATACGCACAAAGCGTTTTGACAAAACATTCATTGCGCGTATAGCTAGGGAGTGGAATTCTCTACCGGAGTCTGTGTTTCCTGTAAGCTACAACCTGGGAGTCTTTAAGTCAAGAGTGAATAGGTTATTTCTAGGCAAGCGTGCTCCATCTTCGACCACATCATCGCTTACCATCAGGTGAGATAGTGGTCAAACGCGAGCCTATCAAAAATTAAAAAAAAGAAATTTTATCGACTTTTGTTGGCGTCTGTACCTCGTCATTCTCACCTGCGGTCTAAGCGTACGTTTTTTTTTGGGGTTGGAAATCATCCAATGACATCTCCCGCTCTAGGGTGGAGCGGAAGGGCGGGTCAGACTCTTATTGACTAAAACCCACCCCTGTAACTCCCTGCCCTGAATGCCCAGGGGCGAGGTAACTTTTTCGAATTTATCCTCAACCCCCGGGCAGCCATCGGCCATGACGGGCCCCGTCGTATTTGCTGACAACTCTTTGAGGCGCGCGTGGAACACTACGCGCCGTGACTCTCGGGCCTGGTGGATCGGACGGCGAGTTACCCACTACTCGCCGTCCACAGGCCCGGGTTTACGGTGGCCGGAGATCGTCTCGCGACGTCCTCCGCCCAGGGCGTCTCCTGCGGCGGCTGCTGCTTAAAGCGTGAGGGCGAGTCTGTTGTTTTAGCCTCTCTGGGGGAGGGTGCGGAGATAATGAAACGAGTGTCTACATTGAACGCTGGTTTATTACTGAGGCCGACATGGGTTTACTCACACATTCACAATGACCATGTGTGAGTAGCAAGCGCATACACATCACTCTCCCTCACCCGTTCCGCTTACTCCTTCGCGAGCGTTACTGCAGAAGGAGGAGACTGCTTCCCATTCCCTCTCGCTCCATACCATGGCCTGGACCAGGGCCGGGCGCGAGGTCGCTGCCGCTGATCGCCTCCACGAGGACACGGCGGGGCTCCGCCCAAGCGGGGCAGATCTCCACCGTATGCTCTATCGTGTCCTCTGGGCGATCCTCACAGTGGGGACACCCGGACGTTTCCCTCCGCCTTATCCTACACCCGAAATACTACTACCTCCCGAAACTTCCGTGTCCAGTGAGGAGTTAGAATGTTGACTTTCTACAACAAAGCCTGCTCTACCGACAGTAGCATCGATATTTTTTATGATAGTCTGCCAAAATTTAGAACTAAAATCATTAAAACTGACGTGTCTACTTGCACTTCTACTTATTTGTTTGTACTTTCCACTTCATTTTATTTTATACTGTGACATTGTAATGTAATAATTTAATATTAATCTTCTGTAATTTAATGGTAATGTAATATTTAAATTAATGATTTAATTTTAAGTTCCGACATTCGCTATTAAATATTTTGTCTTTTTTTAAAATATTTTAATGATTATTGTCTATTTTCAAAATTCGTATTGTATTTTATTAATTCATCATCAGCCTATAGCAGTCCACTGCTGGACATAGGCCTCTCCAATTACACGCCATTCAAGCTCGGTTCTCGGCAACTCTCATCCAGCTGCTACCAGCCACCCTGCGAAGATCATCGCTTCACCTAGCCTGAGGGCGTCCTACCTTACGTTTGCCGATTCACGGTCTCCACTCGAGAACACGTCTACCCCAACGGTCATCGGTTCCACGGCTAATATGGCCGGCCCATTGCCACTTCAGCTCGCTTATTCTGTGAGCTATGTCGACAACCTTGGTTCTCAGCCGGATCACCTCGTTCCGTATTCGATCCCTCAATGAGACTCCAAGCATAGCGCATTCCACAGCTCGCTGAGCGACCTTGAATTTATGGACCAGTCGTACCGTGAGTGTCCACGTTTCGGCTCCGTAAGTCATAACAGGCAAGACGCACTGATTAAAGACCTTGGTCTTTAGGCTCTGTGGAATACGCGACGTGGAGACTCGTCGAAGCTTCCCAAACGCTGCCCAGCCCAGCTGGATCCTTCTGTTGACCTCCCTCTCAAAGTTGTTGTTACCAAACTGCAGAGTTTGCCCAAGGTAAACATATTCTCGAACATCCTTGAGAGCACCGCCATTGACAACAATCGGTCCCGGAGTGACGTGTTCGTTGAACATAACCTGGGTTTTGTCCAAGTTCATCCGAAGACCAATGCGTCCAAAAGAATCAACTAGGCCGTCCAACATCTGCTGCAGGTCATGCAGCGATTCAGCCAGTATGACGATGTCATCTGTAAATCTCAAGTGTGAGATGTATGCGCCGTTGATGTTAATGCCGCGTCCCTCCCAGCTAAGCGTCTTGAACACATCCTCCAATGCGTTAAAGAACAATTTCGGGAAATTACGTCCCCTTGTCTCACATCTCGACACAGGGGGATATCTTCAGTTCGCCGATTCTGAATTTGGACGGCCATTGTCGTGTTTTCATAAAGACATCTCAATACTTGGATGTATCGCCAGTCGACTTGGCATCGCTGCAGAGACTCCAAAACAAACCAGGTCAAATGCCTTCTCATAGTCCACAAACGCAAGACATAGGGGCCGATTATACTCTTTTGACTTCTGTATAATTTGCCTCACTGTGTGGATGTGGTCCATGGTGCTGTATCCTTCTCGAAACCCGGCCTGCTCGGGTGGCTGATACTCGTCGAGTCTTCGCGCTGAACGATTCGTAACGACTCTTGAAAACAGCTTATATACGTGGCTAAGGAGTGAAATGGGTCTGTAATTCTTCAAAAGGGTCTTACCACCCTTTTTGAAGAAGAGAACGACCACGCTCCTTCGTCACGCTTCTGGAGTTCTCCCAGAGAACAGGACAGTGTTGAAAAGTTCCCGAAGCTCTTTCAGCACAGGGCTTCCTCCCGCTTTCAGGAATCCGGTCGTAATCCCGTCCTCACCAGGGGCTTTTCCATTTTTAAGCTGCCGCTTCGATTTCGTCTTGGCTGATTTCTGGCAGGTCTTCTGTGAAGTGGCGGGTTAAGGTGGGTCTGGAATCCTCATTTTCGGGATCAGGTTGCGATGCGTGCGATGCGTATAATTGGTCGTAGAAGTTTTCGACTGCCGAAAGAATCTCCGGCTTCGAAGCGACGATATCCCCATTGGATTTGGTCAACTTCGTCAGATGGCTCCTCCCAAGTGACTGGACGAATGATTCCGACCCCCGGTTTTGCTCAATCGCTTTTTCTATAGAGCGTCAAAGTCAAAGTCAAAACGTTTATTGCGAACTAAGTGTACAATGTTGGTGTTATACTTTTTTTTACTTTTTTTTTTGTATTGGAGCGTCGGAGGTCACGCCGAACCAGTATCCTAATATTTCTGTTGAGAGCCCGTTGTTCTGACGAAGTGACAGGTGGGTTTTCACGTCGCTCCATCATAAGCTCCAGAGCCTCTTCTGAAAGTTTCGACCTCTTTCTCGAATGCCGCATTTTGCATAATCGCATACCTTCCTCCCTGAGGATTTCCACCATTTGGTCGAGCGCCCGGTTAACGTCAATTGTGATTTCCACGGCAGCAAATCGGTTCTCCAGGTCTGACTGGAACGCTTCAGATCCTAACATTGTTTGCAGCATGTTTGGACGGAGCCTAGACTTTGTCAAACGAGTCCGCTCAAGCTTGATGTTGATATTCAGAGAGCCTCGGACTAGTCTGTGATCACTACCGGTGTTGAACCTGTTGATCACTGAGACATCTCTGAATATATGCTTTTTATCTGTTATGATGAAATCTATCTCATTTTTCGTCATAGTATCGGGGCTTCGCCACGTCCACTTCCTTTGCGGCTGTTACTTAAAGAAGGAGTTTATCAAGAAAAGCCCCTCCTTCTCAAGGAAGTTGACAAGCATTTGCCCCCTATGATTTCTGCTGCCAAACCCGTAGGATCCTACTACCGATTCACTGCAATTTTGTACTCCCACTTTAGCGTTAAAATCCCCGATGAGAACGCTGTAGTGGGCCTTAGTAGTACAATGCAAGGCCCTGGAGATGTCCTCGAACATTAACTCCACTTCGTCACCCGAGTGTGACGAGGTCGGTGCGTAAACCTGAATAACCTTGAGGCTATACCTCTCGGTTAACTTCACAACGAGGTACGCTATCCTGTTCGAGATACTGGAGACTTCCACAACGTTATTACAAAGGGATTTATTTACCAGGAACCCGACTCCGCCTTGGGATAGCTGGTCTCCCTCTCGAAAATATAAAAGGTGGCCCGATTCAAGGGTTATTGTGTCCTCCCCCTCTCTTCGGACTTCACTTAACCCAAGAATGTGCCACCTTATTCTTTCGAGTTCTTCTTCTAGCTGCGCTAGGTGTTCGTCGAGCCGTAGTGTGCATCCGTTGTACGTTGCCAAGGTCAATTGGGTTTGGCGGCCCTTCGTAACCCGGGGATTCTTCGCACCCCCTACCTTGCCGTTACCGTAACCGCCGCCAAAATCAGGAATAGCAAGACGGCCGGGAACTGGGGGCCGTGGTTGATTATGACTTGCCATTTGGAGGGTTTGCCCATTATCGCCACGCTGGGCATGCGGGTTGGCGATCGCAGATCGCAGCTTCTCGCACTAGTAACGCTGCTGCCCGTCACCAGTCTGTGCCACTTAGCTGCGAAGTATTTATATAGAATGAGTATACCGCCATTAATCGGTTGTCAGAGCCTCGTTTGTTGTTCAGCAGGGTGCACCACGAGCAGGTGAGGTTGACTTGGGGCACTGAGATGGTAAATGTGCCCCCATACACCCCAGTACTTTATTAATTAATTAGACCTATTCTGTGAATGTTTTGCACGCCTATAATTGACTTTTTTACACAGGATTCCTCTTAATTGTTGTAAAATATTGTTGATATTATTTGTAAATAAGTCGTTGGTGTGCCTATAGAAATAAATAAATAGAAAAAAATTGACCTCATCATAATGATTTTGTACTTACATCTAGTTCCACACCAGTTTGTGAAGCTAACTCGGTGACCATTGAAATCATTTGGGCAAGAGTTCTTTCCGTGGCCTCAAGCCGTGCAGAGAGTTGTAATGCTGACATAGCATCAGTAAGAGAAGCACCTTTCCGAAGATCTTGCATAAGTTGAGCATGTTCTGGAAATCTAGGGGTGCCAACAGGTAGATGTTTTTTTTCAAGCTCACGGACAACATCTGCCACTTCCTCAAATTGTTCTTGCGTTACCACGGATATCTGAGGAGTGCGCTTTTGACCGTCCAAACTTTCTGGTTTTGAAAAATGCAGATTTAAATTAAAAAAAATAGTAGATTAAATAAGGTATCATTTTTGTAAAGCATATCGTCATAAAATTTACCTCTTCCTTTTGCTTCTTTGCTAGGCACTCTTTTAACTGAAATCGATAACTTACTTTAGAATTTGTTTGTTTCTATACAAAGGCATCTTCATGTAAAATTGAATACGGTAGCCTTACCAACAAGTAATTTTTCATACTGTGCTTCTTCTGCAAATGACATAAACGTTACTTGAAATTACATAATTTATTATATAAAAATTTCATAAATGAACGTATACTCACGCATAGAACTTACTGAGGCCATAGGTGTAGGTGTATTTCTTCCTTCTTCAAAAGAATCGGCTCTCTAAAATTATATGAAATATTTACAAAATAATAAATAGCGATTAATGTGGTTGTAGGTATAGGTTATTATACATACACCTCCCCGTTGTTAAGAAATATTTAAAACTCCTGTAAGGAGTCTATTTAACAATATGCAGATACTTTATGCAGAACTGTTATGTAACAGTACTTTTTTGCATATTTGTTTTCAGCAAGAGTTGTTTTGGTAGTCAGTTGCTTTAGCTTTAGGCAATGACTCCAATGAAACCCTTTGTAGCAGCTCATAGTTACGTATAGACATACATATTACGAAAAGCGCATACGGCCGTTCACCACCGCGCGTCCTCGCGCACTAAGCCAGCCGAGGCGAAAGGAATTTAAGGAATGTAGACTGGCCGGACGACAGTATCATCGCGCTATCCCGCGTTCAAAATGGCTACGACCGTAACGAAAGACGACAAGACTATGCCTGAAGACGTCGAATCAATAAGCATCGAGTCGGGCATACCCAAATTCTGGTGCGACAGGCCGAAGCTTTGGTTCGCGCAATTTGAGGTCATTATCTACAACCATAAGCTCGGCGATGAAAGCAAATTCGCACTTGTCGTGGCTCAGCTGGAGATCAAGGACATCGACCAAATCAGCGACATCATCTTGTCACCGCCCAACTCTGGCCGATAGGACGCCATAAAAAGAAGACTGTTGGAGGTATATGAAGATAGCGAGGGTATATAAGCTGCAAAAACTGCTGAACTATATAGAGCTCGGCGATCAACGACCATCGCAGTTACTGCGCCGAATGAGGAACCTTGCTGGGAAAAAGATGCTAGACGACACCCTTAAAATGTTGTGGCAAGTACACCTACCTGCTTCCACCCGCACAGTATTGGCAGTGAGTGAAGAATCGAAGCTGGATTAGTTGGCTGCCATGGCAGACAGGATGCAAGAACAGCTGAAAGAGGTAAACGCCGTGTGTTCCTGCCAGTGTTAACCTTCCACGTTGTGACCGTCCACCCTTAATCCTATTTAATTAATTTCATAAAAATTATATTTATTTCAAAACTAACGCCTTGGGCACATGGCCGAGTTTTTATAGAAACACACTTCCATCTGAATTTTAGGATTGACAGTGGAGCGCAATTAAAGAAGAAATATCTATTCGTTTAAAATAACATCTGGGGATGGTGGCCTCTTACAAAACAACATTTCTTTCAATGGCTGTCGACCCTTTTTGGAAACACATTAAGGGACCCTAATTAACAGCAAAAAAAGGATATTCTATTCATGCAAAATACTAAAACATTTGAGAGTTTTGGAAAGTGCCTATAATAAAGTATTGTGTTTTACTGCAAACATATGTCTCGCGAAGGGTCGCTGAGAAGCGATATACTTACAAATTCTAAGAAGTTGGGATAGAAAGTTTTGAGTCCGAAAACCATTAAGATTTATTACAAAAACTATCATAAGGGCTATTCAGAAAAAAACTGTGAGAATATTGGAAAAAACTGAGCATTCGCAATGTGGGCTGGACCAAACCCAAAAATATGACACTTGGGAGTTTGAGAGGCAGGTAGTGAGTGGAGGAGTCGGGACAGACGGGCTTGAGACTTGAGAAGGCGTGGGTCGTGGTCGAGGAGTTGGGAGGCTATGTCCAGTTGTGATTTTAGGAGTGCTAGTATTGTTATTAAGATAAAAATAAATGGACTGGTCCAGTTAGGTTAATTAGTATTTGAAGTGTGTGTGGTTGCGTCTCTGAAGAGATTAAGCAAGACTATTAGTTTATACTTGAATATTATGAGTGTAGTTTATACTAGGGTTTAACTATCCGTAAGTAGAGTGTAAAGATACGTGTGTGAACCTCGGTGACAGCGATGGAGAATGAAGGGTGAGTTTTGGCTGTTTTATGTGAGCTTCTTATTGAACCTAGCTTTAGTTAGGTATTGGAAATCCATCACAATTTAGGATATGAGTGAATGTCCGTGAGTGTGACAGGAAGAGTGTTCTGTTATTCTGATTCATTCTAGGCTGATATTGTGTTTAAGTAATAATTTAAACAGATACGCGGGTGGAGCCGCGAGGGGGAGCCAGTTGGCTAAAGTTCTTAGAACTTAACAGGCAGAAGTGTGTTGTTGGCGCTATTGAACTGTCTGTGTAGGATTTCAAGGGAGTTGGAATGTTCAACTCTATTTACTTCTTGAGTGAAGACTCAACTTTATTACCAGTTAGTATTTGTATTAATTCCTGAATTTATATTCTCTATCTGTGACCTTTGTTTCGGTCAGATACGAGCACCGTACTTTATGGATGTACTTGTTGTACGAATGATGCACCTACCTTGGGGTTGGGCCGACTTATTTATCACAATATACAGTCTACGACTGTTTAGGGACCATGTCTCCTAAGAGCATGTTGACGACGTTTCTGCCGCTTAAAAGCTGCCCGTCACGTTTTACAGCTTGAGAGCTGCTAGGGACATGCTTCTTATAAGCATGGTTACGACGTATTGACGCTGAAAAGCCGATTGCGTCACTAAAGGAGTGTTAATCTGAAGTATTATGAGTGCAGACGTGAAGTATCGTGTGAGTAAATGTTGACCAACTACCTATTACGCTAGCGTAAGGGTTATTCACACGAACCATCGTTAATTAAAGATTTACTTAGCATCCCTTAGTTATATCATATGTTTCGAAACCACTTCTTATGTGTTTCACAACTTGAACTCCTAAGTCTCACAAATCATTTCTTTCGGGCCCTTCCTCGTTTCAATAACAAGGCTTTGGGCTGCTTTATACTTATGGAGTTCGAATTATCATCGGTTGGAGCCATGACCAGTCAGGGACGAGTGGCACAAGGTACGTGCGGTGATAGTCTAAGTAATAAACTTAGTACTGGCGGGGTACTACCTTTTCCCACAAAGGAAAACCGAACCTCCACACCAAAATCAATGATAATAGGAAAAACGAAAATTTTTTCAGCCTAGGGTTTGTTAGGATCAGTTACAACGTCAAAAGCCACAGCGGAAGCGGAGACATCTGAACCTGCAGACTAGAGACTCTTCAGCATGATTGAAGCCCTGACCAAGGAAGTTGCAGCGCTGAAAACGAATCGATCCCGCAAATTTCAACGCCGATCTCACAATTTTAAAAGCCGTTCCTGCTCGAAATCTCGGGACAGAAGAAATGACGTGTGCTATTTCCATAAGAAATTCGGCAAGGTAGCATACCGATGTAAAAGTCCGTGCAGTTTTAAAAAAACTACAAGTGAGAGGTCGGAATACTAAAGGAGACTCAGGCCGTGGCGGTGGCCGAACTGAAAAAAATTGCTAATCGACACAGACGCAAATGTTTCTGTTTTACCCGCCACTGTACGCGATAAACAGCGGACTCCAACCAACTACTTGTATGCAGCAAATGGTTCACAAATACCCATATACGGCGAGCGAACATAGTTGCAACAGTCAGCCGGCTCTCATGGTGACATGGAGAGAGCGACTGTCGCAACCCAGCGCCGGGCACGCCACCATCGCGGCGGTAGTGTCCCTCTTTGAGGAGTGGCTGGCGAGGCGCCATGGCGCCCTCACCTTCCGCCTGACGCAGGTCCTCACCGGACATGGCTGTTTCGGGAGGTACCTGTGTCGGATCAAGGCGGAGGTGACCCCTAGGTGTTTCCACTGCGAGGATCGCCCAGAGGACACGGTGGAGCATACGGTGGAGGTTTGCCTCGCTTGGGCAGAGCACCGCCGTGTCCTCGTGGATGCGATAGGCGGCAGCGACCTCTCGCGCCGTGCCCTGGTTCAGGCCATGGTACGGAGCGAGAGGGAATGGGGGGCCGTCTCCTCCTTCTGCGAAGCAGTAATGCTCGCGAAGAGGGAGGCGGCACACGTTAGGGAGACTCAACAGCGGCAGAGTCGCCCTAGCGCCCTCAGCCGCAGCCGCCGCAGGAGACGCCAGGGGCCGCGAGACTATCTCCAGCCACCGTAGACCCGGGCCTGCGGACGGCGAGTAGTGGATAACTCGCCGTCCGATCAGCACGCGCGCCTCAAAGAGTTGTCAGCAAAGGACGGGGCCTGCCACGGCCAATGCCTGCCCGGGGGTTGAGGATAAATTCGAAAGAGTTACCTCGCGCCTGGGCACGTAGGGCAGGGAGGAACAGGGGTGGGTTTTAGTCAGTAAGAGTCTGACACGCCCTTCCGCTCCACCCTAGAGCGGAAGAAGTCATAAGATGATTTCCCACCCCAAAAAAAAAAAAAAAAAAAACCGTCAGCCGGCCGATACTATGCGCTGATTTACACAGTAAGTAACAACACTGCCGACTTAGGAGCGCGATTTAGGAGTTCAATTTAGGATAGTGTAATCGCTCGCTTCCAACTTCCTAGTTTGTTCCTAAATTGGGTCCCTTGAAATCGGAAGGTGTAATTTAGCTTTAAGGCGTATATAGCCGCCAAGTGGCGCCCTCATTGAATAAAAAATCGTAGCAAAGCGTAGAAAATAAAGATTAAAAAATCCTATGTTGCGTTTATTACAAAGAGCTTAAGGTATTTTTACGTTGAAATAGGACTCGAAAGTGTTTCGTATTCAAAGTAGTAAGCAAAAGTGTCAAAAACGGCCGTTTTGGTACTTTTGCTTACTACTTTGGATACGAAACACTGAGTCCTGTTGTAACAACGTAAAAATACCTTATCCTATTTGTAACAAACGTAACACAGGATTCTTTAATCTTTATTTTCTATACTAAGATAAGAATTTTTATTCAATGAGGGCGCCACTTACGGGGAGGTAGGCCCTTAGGGAATGTAGACTGGCCGGGCGACCGTATCATCGCACTCGTTCAGCGATGGGAGCGCGGCACATTCTACCTACATTACCAAATTGTGTTAGTTCTAAGTTTATTAACGTACCCTATTTATTATCGATTATTTTTATTGGAACTGTATATAAGGCGTGCTTTCTATTAAATGACACAGATTGTTATTCGACTTTTTATTTGCAACACGCTCCCCTAAACCTTAGTCCATACTTTGAAATCCATATTTTGAAATACCTTTCAAAACACGTCCGATTTATAGTTTGTTCATTACTTACCAGAATTTACACGACTCGTTGGTAATCCTTAAAAAAAATTAAAAATTCAGCTCCATTTCTAGAGTAAAAAATGTAAAGAAAAAACAACAATGACCAAATATTTTTTTGATAAGCGGTGAGTTTTATTGCACCTGATGAATGACACGAAGTTCCCTCTCCCTCAGTTCCTCCCAAGTGTTCAGGTTACCTGGCTGCAGAACAGACATACTCATTAATCCGTCAGTTTACGGAGAAACAGACACAATAGGAAATCGTTTGTTTCTGGGCCGCGGGCGGCCCCACGTTCGTAGCTGTAACTTTCTTACATGAACAGATGAACTGTGCAGATAAGTCTAATGTATACTTTAACCGTTTAATTTTCAAAGCAAACCAAATGAAGTTACCTTTTGTCCTTTATAGGTAACATCTTTACTAAATGATGTCGTCCTTGAAGATGAGGTTTTGTCTGTTGATTTTCTTTCTGAGGATGTGGTTTTCCGACTCGAACTTTTATCAGTAGAAGTTGTTTTATCAGTGGAAGTTGTTATAACTGTAGAAGTCTTGTCACCTGACGAAGTCGTTTTGCCACTAGAAGTCATGTCAGTAGAAGTTGTTTGATCGGTGGATGTTTTTTCACCTGACGAAGTATTTTTTCCACTAGATGTCATAAGAGTAGAAGTTGTTTGATCGGTGGATGTCTTTTCACCTGACGAAGTCGTTTTCCCACTAGATGTCATTAGAGTAGAAGTTGTTTGGTCGGTGGATGTCTTTTCACCTGACGAAGTCATTGTCCCACTAGATGTCTTATCCGTAGAAGTTGTTTTGTCAGTAGACGTTTTGTCAGTAGACGTTTTGTCAGTAGACGTTTTGTCAGTAGACGTTTTGTCGGTAGACGTTTTGTCGGTAGACGTTTTGCCAGTAGACGTTTTGTCAGTAGACGTTTTGTCAGTAGACGTTTTGTCAGTATAAGTTTTATTTGAAGAAGGTTTTGAGCTTGTTTTCTTCCCTTTAGGACTAGTGCCACCGCCAGCTTTAGCTTTACCCACACCTGGTTTTGCGCCAGCCACACCCCCCTCTTTTGCGTTCTTTCTGCCAGTCTGCGTCTTTTTTTGCATTGCATGTATTTTGACTTCAGTTACACTCAGGGAAGTATTAGAGCTTAATAGATGTGAAGAACCAAATTCAATTTCAACACGCCTCTCTAGTAATCTTAATTGTCTAGCGATGAGGAAAAGTACCGTTTGTACTAGTTTAAAATTCACAGTGTTGTCCTAAAACAAGGCAAACGTAACAATTAATATTCACTCTACGAAATGGTTGGTTTTAATTTACTAACGAATAAATTACCTCGAAATCGCCGAAAGCATATTCAATTATTTCTTTAACATTCATTATGTCAGGAGATGGTACATTTTTAGACGACATGATGATTAAATCAATAGTAAATTAAATATATAAATTTAAAAATTATATCAATTGCTATCAATATTTCAATCTAGATTTGATCCAGTTGGCTAGATTTAAATGTCACAGAAAAAAATTATAAATTTTATTAAAACCTCATTTTTCAAAAAGGATTTACCATGTAGGTATCAACTAATACACTCAGTAGCAGTAAATGTGGCATAAACTGTGGCAACTGCCTCAATTATAGAAAAACTAAATCTTCTCTATACAATTATAATAGAAAAAGTGCCAAGTAGCTTCTTGTTCTTAGGTAGATGAAGTAAAAAATTTCACGATACGCTAGTTTTAAAAACTGAAATACTCGTAATATGGGGTTCTGGGATTCGAACCAAACCCATTCGATGAGATCATGGCTATATTACTTTACGATCATAAAGAATTTAGTTAAGAGTTCTAGACATTTTAGGTTGGTCCTAGACGTTTTAGGTTGTCATCACCAACCCAATTTGGCGGTCTTTGACTATGCAATGATCGTCATTGCCTGCATCCAGCATGAGCAAGATGCGGCCCTAATAGAAAGCCATCATCGCGGCGATACGCGATCACTTTCAATTTACAGAACACCCGGTGAGATTTTTTGACCAGCAGTAAAACATGAGTATTGCAAAATACTACTTTATTCATATTCCTGTTTGCACATAGACGATTTGTTCAAGGATCTATTAAAAACAAAAACCGACATTTGCGGGGCGGGCCATGCGCACGCTAGGGTACCGTAGTCGCCCGTTACATCATGCGTTCTTAGGAGGGGGCTTTATGTTTATTATAGGAACATATTCCAGCACTCCGACTCACACTACAGTTGATCAAGGGGCACAGTGGATCCTTAGACAATGACGCCGCAGAAGAACTTGCGAAGAGAGGTTCCGAGATGGCAGTCTAGCACTGCCCGTACCCACTCCTTCCCTTACCTTTCTCGCTATTCCGTACAAGGATACGCCGGCGATCGACCGAACTCCACAATAATGGATGGTCACGGGCAACAGACTGTAGGTACTCAAGAATGGCCATGCTGAGCTTGCACTCGCGACTAGAGAGTGGCCAGTTTCCACGTCGTTGGAAGACGGGGAAGCTGGTCCTGATCAAGAAGCCGGGGCGCCTCGCGGACTATCCGTCCGCTTATAGGCTCTTTGTGCTGCTCGACGAGGTGGGCAAGCTCTTCGAAAGAGTACTTGCAGACCGCCTCGTCGGGCAGATGATGCGGGTGAGGCCGGATCTGGCGGAGAGCCAGTACGGCTTCCGCAGGGGGCTCTCCACGGTGGACGCCAGCATGCGCGTACGAGCCCTCACGATGGGGGATGCAGTGGCCGGGGTAGGGTCGTCTTGGCGGTGTCTCTGGACATCGCCAATGTCTTTAACACCCTGCCCTGGAGTTGCATAGTGGAGGCACTCCGGTATCACCGGGTGCCGCCCTACCTCCGTCGCGTGGTCGAGGCGTATTTGACGGACAGGGCCGTCATCTACTCCGGTCACCAGGGAGAATGTAACCGGCGAGAGATGTCGTGTGGTGTTCCACAGGGATCGGTCCTGGGGCCGCCTCTGTGGAATATCGGGTACGACTGGGTGCTGCGCGCCGACCTCCCCATTGGCGTCAGCGTAGTCTGCTACGCTGACGACACGCTAGTCCTGGCGCAGGGGTGGTCGCACGAGGCGGCGGCCGACCGTATGACACGCAGGGTTGCGATAATCGTGGAGAGGATCCGGCAACTGGGACTCGAGGTGGCATTGCACAAATCCGAGGTCATGTGTTTTCATGGTCCTCGGTACGCGCCACCGGCGGGTTCCCAGATCACGGGGTTCACATCGGCGTCGAGAGGACGATGAAGTACCTGGGACTCGTCCTCGACAGCCGGTGGAACTTCGTCGAGCACTTCCGACATTTAGCTCCCAGACTGGACAAGGCCGGGGCCGCTTTGAGGCGGCTCCTGCCCAATCTGGGGTGGCCAAAAACCTCCTGCCGGAGGCTCTATGCCGGGATCGTGTGGTCCACGTTTACGGGGCTCCGGTGTGGCCGCGTTCATTGAGGCAGCGATCAGCTTGCCAGATGAACGCATCCCAAAGGGTCATGGCGATCCGTATTATCAGAGGATACCGCACGGTCTCCCGTGAGGCTGCGAGTCTCCTTGCCGGATTACACCATGGGATCTGGAGGCAAAAATCCTCTCACACCTGTATTTTTTAACCGTCGAAAAAATAGGAGGAGGTTCTCAATTCGACCGTATATATGTTTTTTTTTTTTTTTTGTGTATGTTCAGCCCTCACTCCGTCATTTATGAACCGATTTTGATTATTCTTTTTTTGTTAGATAGGGTACACCTCAAGGGTGGTCCTATGTCAAGGAAGTCAGGATCTGACAGTGGAAACCTGATAAAATTGAGAGAAAACCTTGAAAATTGTGGGCACGTCTAGCGTTTCTGTATGTATGTTCGGCCTTCACTCCGTTATTTATGAACCGATTTTGATGATTCTTCTTGTTTTGGATAGGGTATACCTCAAGGGTGGTCCCATGTTAAGGACATCAGGATCTGATCATGGGATCCTGAAAAAATTGAGAGAGAACCTCGAAAATTGGGCACGAATATTGTTTCTGTTTACTTTTCATAACTTAATCAGGTATTTGCATTTAGGAACCATCACATCATGAAACTGAGCTGATGATGGAAACCATAGCTTTCCTAAACAATAGAAGTTAGATATAAAAACTAGTTTTAGTGAAAAATACCACTTAATATGGTTTAAAAAAAAGACGTCTTTACAGTATTGGAGGTAACCTCAACTGGTCAATATTCTGGGAACTTCATGGAAGGATGGTTATTTCATCAGCTCAGTGGCAAGAGAAATGATGAAGAATTAGAAATTAGCCTCAGAGTGTTACAAGATGATGCGAGCCACAAAAAATCATAAAATAAAAAACTTTTTAACAAAAAAATTAAACTAAAAAGCAAAAAATAAATAAAACTTTTAAGTCTTGAGTAATGAGCATATTTACCCTACATAAAATATCAAATTTTATATACACTAATTTTGAGTCGGCGCCAATTAATAAAATGATTAATTACCTACTTACAGCCTTCTTCATTTGTAAGTACTTATAAAATTTAGATATTTAATAATCAGATTGTTCTTTGGCGCCGACTCAAAATTAGTTTATATAAAATTTGATATTTTATGTAGGGTAAATATGCTCATTACTCAAGACTTAAAAGTTTTATTTATTTTTTGCTTTTTAGTTCTTTTTTTTTATTTTTTTTATTTATTTATTTATTTCCGACATAAAAATTATTCACCCATTTCAATAAGTACTACAATCTCTTAACTTACTTTACATCTGCCATTATTATCTTGTATGAACAACTTTAAACAATATTTCTGTTCAGACATAGTAATTATCCATTTCAATACCACAACCTCTTACCTATACATCTGTCATTATTATCTTGTATCAACAACCATGTTCAATAAAATCCTTTCGAAATATTTCATAATCAAACGACTTATTAAGAACTTTCACCGTTAGAGGTAGTGGTTAAATTCGTAACAGAGTTACCGCTCCCCTGGACACTCAGGTGAGTGTATGAGTGGCGCGAGGAGGTGAAATGCCGGGGCGAAACTCCGCTGCCACGACACCTCGCGGCTCGGCGGACAGAGCTCCGGCAGGATCTCATGGTGACATGGAGGGAGCGACTGTCGCAACCCAGCGCTGGGCACGCCACCATTGCGGCGGTAGTGCCCCTCTTTGAGGAGTGGCTGGAGAGGTGCCACGGCGTCCTAACCTTCCGCCTGATGCAGGTCCTCACCGGACACGGAAGTTTCAGGAGGTTCCTGTTTAGGATAAGGCGGAGGGAAACGCCCGGATGTCCCCACTGTGAGGATCGCCCAGAGAACACGGTGGAGCTAACGGTGGAGATCTGCCCCGCTTGGGTGGAGCCCAGCCGTGTTCTCGTGCAGGCGATCGGCGGCAGCGACCACTCGCGCCCGGCCCTGCTCCAGGCCATGGTACGGAACGAGAGGGAATGGGAAGCAGTCTCCTCCTTCTGCGAAGCAGTAATGCTCGCGAAGGAGGAGGCGGAACGGGTTAGGGAGAGGCTGCAACGACAGCCTCGCCCTAACGCCCTCAGCAGCAGCCACCGCAGGAGACGCCAGGTGCTTCCGGTGCCGCAAGACGATCTCCGGCCACCGTAGACCCGTGCCTGCGCACGGCGAGTAATGGGTAGCTCGCCGTCCGATCAGCACCAGGCCCGAGAGTCGACGGCGCGTAGTGTTCCACGCGCGCCTCAAAGAGTTGTCAGCAAACAGGACGGGGCCCGTCATGGCCGATGCCTGCCCGGGGGTTGAGGATAAATTCGAAAGAGTTACCTCGCCCCTGGGCATTCAGGGCAGCGTGGAACAGGGGTGGGTTTTAGTCAGTAAGAGTCTGACACGCCCTTCCGCTCCACCCAGAGCGGGAGAAGTCTTTGGATGATTTCCCACCCCACAAAAAAAAAAAACCCGCGACTAACCAAACGTTTGCTCAACCTCAGTAAAACTAACCTCCGAATAATGATAGGGACAATCATGGGCCATTGCCTCTTAAACAAATATCTTATCTACAAAGGCACCACGGACAGCCCTCTGCAGAGGCTGCTTTGACGCCGAGGAATCAGCCACCCACGTCATCCAGGAATGTGAGGCTGTGGCTACTCAACGGGCATAAATCCTCAGAACAGTGAGGTCACTCCGCGAAGCCTGTGAAGCTCCCAGGAAGTTTCTGTGCTTCTGGGCGGGCTATGTTAGCCAGGATCCCCACGCACAACGGACCAAATGGGATCCTAAGTGCGGAAAAAGGAGTCCCATACTACTACTACTAGGAAAATATTAATTGAGTTCACAGTTTAACGTAAAATAACGTTTAGAATTATAACGAAAAAAAATACCGGCCAAGTGTGAGTCGGACTCGCGCACGAAGGATTCCGTATTCCGATTTCATAAACTTTTATTTTATTCTGTTTTTTTGTATTTATTGTTATAGCGGCAACAGAAATACATCATCTGTGAAAATTTCAACTGTCTAATTATCACGGTTCATGAGATACAGCCTGGTGACAGACGGACAGCGGAGTCTTCGTAATAGGGTCCCGTTTTACTCTTTGGGTACGGAACCCTAAAAACAAAATATGACATGTTTACTACCCGTTTTAAATATTAAAAAATAACAATTTCACATAAAACGTAACGCGGAGAACCGCGCGGCCATGGAGATCTTCAAAACTAAGCCAAACTGCGTTGGGCATTTTTTGTGATTTGTCTAAGGCTTTCGATTACGTTCTCCATGAAACATTGATCAGGAAGCTGCACTACTGCGGAGTCCGGGGCGCCTCTCTGGATCTTCTTACTTCATACTTGAGTAATAGAATTCAGAGAGTTGATGTGAACGGCAAAAGGTCTCCCGGGTCTGTAGTCAGAATGGGGGTTCCTCAAGGCTCAATTCTGGGTCCTATTTTGTTTCTAATCTATATCAATGACTTGCCTTACCTCATAAAGGATAAACATGACATAGTGCTGTTTGCAGATGACACTTCACTTTTATTTAAACTCAAACGTCAGCAGGTGGTTGTTGATGATGTAAATAATGCTCTTTCAACTGTAGTTAACTGGTTCAATATCAATAATCTTCTCCTTAACGATAAACAAACAAAACGCATAAAGTTCACATTACCCAATGTAATACAAGTGAACACTAGTGTGTCAATATAGGGTGAAGAGTAAAACTCGAGGATTCCACAGTGTTCTTAGGTTTAACTTTGAATGCGCAGCTTCAGTGGAGCCCCCATGTATGTATGTACTGTCGGGCTGGTTTCCGCAACTCCACGCCCAAGGCGCGTATTTTGCATACAGGTGGGACTGCATTATCATTCGATCCACCCCAGCTCCTCGAGGAAGGCCAGCAGCACCCTGGTGTTACTGACCATCTCGCTTAGGTTACCTGGATGTCCGAAGTGTTTTGCCCTGTATGCAGCGACTACTGGGCAGCTTAGCAGCAGATAAGCTGCTGTCTCGTCGATTTCAAAGATCCTCAGTTCTGCGGGGCACAGCCCCTCACAGCGGTGGTCCTCATGAAGTTGGATTTTGAATTTTTTGTTAACCCTTCAACCCCCGCGGCCAAATCCGGGTTGTCAAATTGAACCCCGACGACAACCCGGGTTGACAGCCGATTTTTTTTATGACAAATTGCTTGGGTATCCCGTCGTTGATTGCTCTAGTTATTGGGAGATCGTTGTTTAGTCCCATGAGCAGAGCGGTGTGTTGAGTTTCTCTCTTACCCCAGAGATCCAGTGTTTTAAGGCGTTTTCGGCCATCGTCGCCTCCTGCTGAATAAACAGATGAAGCGGCGGGAGGCCCCGCATGACTTCAAGCGCTGCCGTTGGAGTGGACCTTATGCAGCCTGTGGTTGCCATGCAGGCCAGCCTTTGCATGTGTGGAGCCCCCATATAGATAAACTGTCCAAAAAACTTAGCTCTGCAGCATAAGCCGTAAGGAAAATTCGTGGTTTGACTGATTTAGAGACAGCTCGTTTAGTATACTTTAGTTATTTTTTTAGTGTGATGTCGTAAGGCATTCTGTTGTGGGGAAATGCTGCCGATATTTAGACAATTTTTGTTTTACAGAAAAGGGCTATTTGTGCAATTTATAAATTAAGTCCCAGACACTCCCTCAGCGACAAATTTAAATTTATATATGACTGTTCCCTCTCAATATATTTATGAGAATCTCATGTATGCACATAAAAATATTAATCTGTTTAAAAGATACAGTGATATCCATAGTTTAAATACTAGGAACAAACACAAATTTATTGTACCTAAAACCAGGCTCAAGAAAAAATAGGTGGTTCGTTTAGATGCCAATGTATACGTTTTTATAATAAACTTCCTAGCCAAATTCAAGAACTAAGCACAAATAAATTTAAATCATTTATTAAACGTAAGCTATGCCAGAAAGCTTTTTACACAATTAATGACTTCCTTGAGGACAAAAAGGCGTGGGATTTAGCTGCTTCAATGATATACGAGTACATGTGCCATTGTTTTCATATGTACTACTTATATATAAACACTGATGATTTTTTTTATATTCGTTGACATGAATACTTATATTTATTTTTATTTTTTGATTGACATTTTATTGTTACTATTTTGTTTGACATGAATATTTACTTTGTAAAGTATTATATGTATTTTTTTTATTAATTAATTATTGTGAATGTGAGGACTATGTGGGTTATTATTATTATTTTCTCCTCCTTTTTACAGTAATTTTTAACGTTGTCTGACATTTGAGTACTTTTGTGGCCTATCGAAATGTCCTTTCTTTGGTATTGTTCGTCAAGTCATTGAGCTCCTTAGTGGTTTTTAAGTTGAGCTTTTCGACTATTGACAATTGCTTGCACTGACTGGACAGGTCCACTCAAATATGTGTGGTTCTTTCTTCAAATGACCATTACAGACACTAAGCTGCATGATCCTCATATAGAATAATGTGAATGCGAGAACTGTGTATGTCGTTATATTCATGTAGATTTTATGATTGTCTGGCAGTTTGAGTGTTTTTGCGGGCTACTCAAATGTCGTTACTTTGGTATTGTTCGTCGGTTCGTTGAGATCCTCAAAGTTCTGAATTGAGCTTTACGATGACTGACAAATGCTTGCACTGTCTGGACAAGTCCACTCGAATTTGTGCTGTTATTGCTTTCTTCAAAAAGCTCATCCCAGACATAAACGTACATGATTTAACCAGTATATATTGTATGGGTTTGAACACTTTAAAAGAGACTTTGACCTCTGAGTTTGTTTCGGTGTTTCTTCTCAGGTTAGTCAGCTAGGAAACACCGGCCTCATCTTAGCTTAGACTGACAAAAAACATCAATACGTGTAAAAGTGTTCCTTGTAACCCATTTACTGAATAAACATCATTTATCATTTAAGCGTTGCAAAGACCTGAAATTTTGGTAAATAACAGATTGAATTTGTAAAAAAAATTAAAAATATAGAAAAAAATCCTAGGTTTATAATTATTTTAGTAGCTGTAAGACTAAAACCTCATGGCCGCACCATTGACACGGTGAAGAACACGTTATCCCCGATATCTCGCTGCAAAAGCATCGCAGAGGTCTGAAGTTTTTTGTAAAACCTAGATTTGAAATTGTCAAAATACACAAAATAATCCTAGGTAAAAAATACACAAAATAATCCTAGGTTTATAATAAATTCAGGAGCTGTAAGACTAAAACACCGTGGCCGCGGCATTGAAACGGTGAAAAACATGTTATTACCAATATCTAGCTGAAAAAGCATCGCAGAGGTCTGAAGTTTTTTGTAAAACCTAGATTTGAAATTGTCTAAACTTGTAAAAATACAAAAAAAAATCTAGGTTTAAATTTCAGGAGCTGTAGTACTGTATCGAGAAGAAATAAGTCGTGATTGTCTATCGAAGAATGTAAGTATTAGCCAGATCTTTTTGTGTAAACAAAACCTATTATTAAGTAGAATTACCGATAATAGGCCAAAAGATATGTTTTATTCACAATTAAAACTTTTAATGCGTTTTGAATGCTTCGATAGGGTGACCATGGCTTATTATTTACAGAAAACGTTCCAACATCCAATGAAAAAATCATACGAAAATGTTTATTTTTTTAAAAATTACGTAAATCACAGGTTATTTAGTTTCCTCCATTGCTTGATAGCTGAAAATACTGTCATTCTGAGTGCGAGAACCGTAACAAATAACTTTGCCCAACATTCGTAATTCCTGTATGATAACATTATTTGATGAATAATTGTATACTCAAACCCATAACTTATGTCTAAGACTAAATGGGTCATTCTTTTGGGTAGGTTTTTCAAGCGGCTTTACTTAAAAATAATAGAAATCGAAAAGTCAGCAATCCATTATTTTTTCGCGCACACCTCAAATCATCTCTTATCTGGGTTACTGATTATTATTCAATTATCTTTATAATTAAATATCATTAAAAAATAAAATACCCCCATTCTTTGATTTTCGTGGAGTGTCCCAAGCGCCGATCTGGTACAGACTGTTGTCAGCATTACCTGACCCACCCTAAAATCAAACGACTTTGGACCCTCTGCATGTAACATTAAGGTTTATTTAATTTATATGAGCTTATCAGACAAGTGCTCGAGCACTCGATGAACAAAAATACAATAATAACACAGACACGCAAATTTGATCTTTAACACGTAACGTTAAGGTAAACCCACCCATCAAAGTCGGAGCCACCGGCATTATATATGTTTTTGTTAAGCTATTTTAATCATTATCTCGTTAACATTAAAGTTGAAAAGCTTTTAAGTCATACTACATAATTACAACCCAATCTTTAATTTCGCGTATTCCCAACAAGTTCTTGTGGCTTAGCGGTTTGATGCTGGATTGACGACGAACAGCATGTGGGTTCGAAAACACAGTCCACCTATACATCAGTTTCTTTTTTAATTTGTTTTCATTTCTACAATATTGCTTGCAATATTAAAGAACGACCAATATGATTTTCGCCTAATAACTTATCTTGTAAACGGGTGGGTAATTTAAAAAACTTTAAGTTCACAGAATTTATATTTACCAAGAATGGTTGGTTGTGAGGTAGATCATAAATTCATCTAAGTAACAAAATTTACACTACGCCTAATAGCAGTGATTGCGCACACACATTTGTAAATCGTTTAACTCGTTAAGTATTTTTAAGCAATTTGCTGTAATATAGCATCATGTCGCAACTTGACGACTATACCAAACATAAAATAATATTTTTACATGAGCAGAATGTTGGAATTAGAGAGATTGGTCGCCGACTTAATATAGCAGTAAGTGTTTTTTTATACCTATTTTATTTTATTGATTGTGATGAATGAACGCGTAGTTGGCTATTTTACCATTACATTCACTCCTTACAAGTTACATACACGGTTCCAAAAATGTTTATTTTTGTTTTAGAGAAATACGGTCAGGCTATGGCTAAGACGTTATGGAGACAATTGAAATATTCAGCGGATTCGTCCAGGAGCAAAAGCCATTAAGTATAGTCCCGAATTCGAACGTCACCGGGCTATTGTTTCAAGCCACGTTGAAAATCCATTTTTGCCCATTCGTGCAACCGCAATAAACCACAATATTTCAGTGGAAACAGTGAGAAGGCATTTACACGTTGCTGGGATAAAGAATTATAAACCTATAATATAAGATGGACGTAAAATCTTATGGCGGAGGAAAGGAGAACGTTACAACGAGAAGTGCTTGCTACCTTGTAGAACCAGCGGTAGAATAACCCTGGGCTACTGGGGCTGGATGTCGTCCATGGGACCTGGTGAATTGGTGGAAGTTGGTGGTAGGTTTAATAGCAGTTTGTATTTGGAGATTCTGCGTGACGTCATGCTGCCGACTGTGCGAATTGCCTATCCAACGTCACATATTTATTTCATGTATGATAACTGCTCCATCCATCGTGCAGGCATTGTGCGGGAATGGTTAGCTGCTCAAGAAGGTGTGACAGTTATTAATTGGCCATTTAAAAGTCCTGATTTGAACCCTATAGAAAATCTATGGGGTCAAATGGTTTTAAATTGGGACACAACGGAAGTGCGAAACAAACACAACTTGGCTGAGGTCGTGACATCGACTTGGGAGCACATGAGAGGCAAAGATTTGTGTTGGAACATGGTGCGCAGTATGCGTAGCCGCTTACAACAACTTATAGCAGGGGACGGTGCACCACTCCGCTACTAGTTCATCTAGTAGGTATATTTAAACACACCATGCAAGTAAATGCTCAATGGATTGATTGTTTAACCATTAAAATGTTGCAGATTATGTGGTGATGTTATTGTTATAAACAGATTTTTTCTGTTTAAATAACATGTTTATTCACTACATATAGGCGCAGCTATAAATTTGTAAAGCATTTCACAGATGAATTCATTTTCTCGATAACAAACTTTGAAGCATAAGCATGCCTTTTTTAATGTTTATATGGCATACTAATATAAAAAGTATATTAATTTGGAAATATATGAGCATTTACTTACTTTATCTTACTTAGGTGTGTTAATGGAATAATAAACATTTTAAACTTGCAATTTTTTAGTTTTATTTCTATACAAACTGCCCGTTTAAAAAGACAATACCCTACGTCGTCTATTAAAAAATTGTAAAAAAGTGTAATATAATATCCAAATTTAGGTTAAACTTGGTTTCGAACGTAGACAACGATGAATATCGCACTACCTTAGTGACCACAAGACCAACACAACTCTTATAAGCCGCATTGAAATTTGATCTTAGTTGTAATGCTAGACGCAATATTCAAAAAAATTTGAACCATATAGTATACTATCATAAAGTTTATTCTTGCACAGCACGAGCAGCCATCTTCTCCTCGTGCAAATTATTTTGTATTTTAAATAATCACTCCATAGTAGCATTTGAATACCAACTTTATAATGAATACGAATATTTATTTTTCAACTACCCACTTATTACAAGTTATGTGAAAATATTACCATTTTAAAAAGTTTATGTCTAATCTGTAGTTCTTTACAATAATACAAGAAATAGTTTTGAAATATAAATTTTATATTGAAAGCAGAACAATATCTTTGTCGCAGGATTTGATCTCGAACCTCGTTTTTCACAGTCTTACACACAGACCACGAGACCAGAATTACTTAAACTCAATTATTAAAATAAGCTATTACACTTATCATATTATAACAAATAGTTATAAAATATAACCTAATGCTAACGTTATAAAGATCAAATTTGCGTGTCTATATTATTATTGTATTTGTTCATCAAATCCTCGAGCAGTTGTCTGATAAGCTCATATAAATTAAATAAACCTTAATGTTACATGCAGAGGGTCCAAAGTCGTTTGATTTTAGGGTGGGTCAGGTAATGCTGACAACAGTCTGTACCTTAATAAATTATATATTTTAAACATAACGCTATTGGTAAGCACCAAAAAAAAAAAAACGCCAAGTCCTAAGAAGTTTACAGTGCTATAAAAAATTAGACCATAGTTCTGAAAGAACTACATTTCCTAAAAAAAATTAAATGTAACTCTCCCGAAGTAATTCCTGATTTGCGTGGATTATTATACTAGAACATCTCTAAATTCGCGGCCCAATGATGCGTCATCCTAATTTTTAGGGTTTTGTTTCTCAAAACTTTGATTTGCGTGGTACAATTATCTCCGATGTTTGTGAATTTATTTATTTAATAAAATATTGTAGCGAACAAATATAAGGTAACGTAACTTATAATCAAAACACAGTTTATTTGCTTAAAAGGTTTTTGTATATTTTTAGCATAAAGGATTTATTTTGATTTCCGTGGTCGTGATTTGCATGATTTACGTGGTAGTATTGTCCCACGCAGATCAATTTTTGACCGTGGAATTGAAATAACTTTAAGTTCTGTACTAGTTATGAATAAAATATTTATTATTACTTTAGTTAAATGTGAATTCGTTTAAATCTAACTTAAAATGACACATTCGATGGGTTTCTGACTTTATAAGTACTATAACAGTCAGAAGTCGAGTAGCAATCTCACAAAACTATGGCATAGCATTATTAGTTGTACTTATGACCTTCTTCTATAAGAACGTTTGACAACACTACACATTGGCAACTTGTTGCCCGCTTATGATTGATGTGTATAACTCCAGCTTCCTCATATGTGATAGAATAATCCTACCTATGCCAATATTTAAGGCATAATAGCAGCAATCAAAGTTCCCAGTATTAATTTAGCAGCCACAAAAACTTCGTTAATATGAGTCGCTCAGTGTGTGTCAGCTGGAGTGACGTCGACCCAGCTTCCTCATTCAATACAGACAAACCAGTGAGGTTAGGGTTTTGGACTAAAGTCAAAAAAATAAAGCATAATAGCAGCACAAGAAAGAAAAGAATTTCAACGATAATACTTATAAACAGTTGAAACTACGATCAAAAACGCGCTGTGTGTGTGTAAGCTGGAGTGACGTTACCCCAGCTGCTCATTCATATGTTCCAAACGCAAGAAGATATGTGTAAGTATTTTAGCTCAAAAATTAAGGCATACTAGCAGCCATAAGCTGCAAAATTTTCAAATCTCTGGTCAAAATATTCTATGAGTTATTAAACCGATAAGCATATGTAAGCTGGAGTGACGGCACCCCAGTTGCTCATGTCATATCTGCCGAACGAATGAAGACATGATTATGTATTATGACTCAAAATTTAAAGCATAATAGCAGCCAAAGGCTCCAAAATTTTCAAATCTCTAGGCCTTGTAGTTTCCACGTAATAAACAAAAAAACAGTTTCCGCGCCAAAAATTCAAATTATTGCTTCGGAGTAGGTAAAAGCGGCGTTGCCGCTCCGGGCGCTACATTATTGAAACCAAGTTTGCACTTTGTAGGCATTACATTAGAAGTCATTTTAACTTGCGCTCAAAATAATTTTAATTTTGTAAAATGAAAACATAGTCTGAGAGCCGACTGAACTTTAATGGAACTATGAATGTTATATTAAAAAGTAGATTCTTATCAAGTTTAGACGACGAGAGAAATACTATTATTGTTTTTTTTTTGTCTTGTTCTTTGTAGTTCGATTATGGTGGATGCGCAAAGGTAGCCCGCGAAATTAAAATTTTAATACGTTCTTTGCAATTTACGGGTCAGGTCGTATTTTGATCAAATATGGCTCGCGACCAACAAATCGTGACATGTGCATGTGACATAGTGTTGCCATACGGTTACATTTCTTATATTTTTCGTAACTTTTGACACCCTCGCGTAACATGTAAGTCATCATCATTCTCCTGCCCTTATCCCAATTTATTTGGGGTCGGCGCAACATGTCTTTTTCCTCCATACTCCACTATTAGTCGTCATCTTTGTAGTCAACCCCTTTTTACCCATATCCTCTTTCACACAGTCGAACCATCGTTTCTTTGGCCTTCCCCTACTCTTATAGCCATCCACATCCATACACAAGACTTTCCTCACGACATTTTCTTCATTCCTCCGCATCACATGCCCATACCACGTCAACCGATTTCCACACAACTTTTCAGTCAGCGGTGCCACTTTCAGACTTCGTCTTATATACTCATTCCTAATTCTATCCATGCGCGTAACACCACACACCGCTCTTAGAATTCTCATCTCAGCCGCATGCAATTGCTTTTCATTCATCCCTTTTGTGGCCCAACATTCTGAACCATACAAGACAGCAGGTCTGACCATTGTTTTATAAATTTTCCCCTTAAGTTTTAGGGGAATGCGGGAGTCACAGATAGTCCCGGTGACCTGCCGCCATTTCATCCATCCAGTGTTAATTCTGTGCTTAACAGTCCGATCTATTTCGCCATCGCTTTGCACGAGTGAACCGAGATACCGAAAATCGGAGCAGACTGGGAGAAGCGCGTCATCTAGCACTGTAGCTTCAGAACTGGAGAGACCGCCGAAATCGCAGAACATGTTTTCAGTTTTGGTTCTGCTGATTTTCAAGCCAACTTTCTCCAGCTTCTGTTGCCATTTCTCCAATCTGGATCTCAGGTCCATCTTCACTGACCAGAACAATGTCGTCGGCAAACAGCATGCACCAAGGTGCCTCCTCCTGCTGGGCTGTCCAGTAAATCATATAACTTTTACTGCGCCTTCTTAGCCCTGCTGCAACCGCCTTTTTACCTTTCTCTTCCATTCTTTATAAATTTTCTTCTTATCTTCTTTCAAATTATCATTTCCGGTTTCTATATTCTGCCATACTTTAAACGAAATTTTTTCTTTTCTTTCAACATCTTTTGCACATCTTCATTCCACCACCATGTATTCTTTTCTATCGTGCCTTGCCCTTGCGATTCTCCAAACACATCTTTTGCTACTCGCTTTATGCAATCCGCCATCTCTTTCCAACATTCATTCACAGATTTTCCTTCCATATCCTTCATTTCTATCATTTTACCTACCACTTGTCTCTTAAACATATTTGCACACTCCTCATTTTCTATCATACGCCATCTGATTTTGGGTGGGGGCCGTTCTTTGTTCCTACTAGACGAGACACTGACTGTTATGTCCATTATTATGAGCCTGTGTTGAGAGACTAAGCCTTCGCCTAGCAATACTTCACAGTTTTTAACTGTTTTGAGACTGTTTCGTCTCACCGAGAAAAAGTCAATTTGGGTCGCGTAACATGTAAGTAATTTTTATATTTACGGAAATTTTCGTAACTTTTGAGAACAACGAGATTTGTAATACTAGATTTTTATTGCAAACAGTTTACGAACACATCCAAATTGAACGTACCTGAAACTGGCGCGTCTAAAAAGTATTTCACTCCATAACACACTTAGAGATGGCTCTTAATGGAACGCGCAATGACAAAATGAAACGTTTTCTAGATGGATTTTTATTAGTGATCGATGATTAGAACTTGATTTTGCTTGAGCGTAGGCGCGCACGTTTCCTACTTCGCGAGTTCACGCTGTTCGCGGTTTCGTAGCTACCTAGCAAGAAAATGAAAATAAACATGGTTGATTGTGATTGGTTTTGTTTCATTGTGTTATTGTTTGTTGTCATACAACTATGAGAAAGTTGCGTGATACAATAAAAACTGACCATTTCAAATATTTATTTTTTGAATACTTCACTTTGATTTTTAAATTTTTTTAAATTTCAATCTTTTTTCTTCAAAAATCTACTCGACAAAAAATTTTGGTTTTAATTCTATCCGACACCTACATGCCTTACCTGTGTCCCGGTGGACACATTTGGTACCTTTTAATAAATGTTTTCTTAAAATATTGTTTTTGCCCACTGTGTAAAATTTTTGTTTAGCGTACATTTCTATTAAAGTACATTCCGTTAGCTCGCGCGGAGACAAATCTTTAGACACCGCATACTTGAGCCTAGCTGTCACAAAACGTCAAGAATGTTTGACATCAATTAACTGCTGACCCCAAAAACACCTAAATTAAAAAAAAACTGGCCAAGTGCGTGTCGGATTTCGCACATTAAGGATTCCGAACCAAATATTGGTATTTTTATTAAAGTAGGTATACGTTATAATTTTTTTTATATATCAATGGTTATAATAGACATTAACACCAAAGGGAAATGCCCATTTGATAAAGAGGTTTTGGCCAAGTGACGCCCATGAAAGAAACCAATTATAGCATTAGGGTTGACATCAAAGATAAAGGAATCACCACTATGTTTTATATAGAACTCCGTTGGACATTTATAAATCATTTATAAATGTCCGGTCGCGCGCGCGCACCCTCCAGGGACGGGTGTGTGTGATCGGTTTCGCAGTATCTTTTCGAGTAAAATGACGAACATAGTAAAGTGCACTGGCTGCAATCTCATCGTAGATGAGTTGCTATGTTATGTGCAACAGAAAATATCGATCGCGGTTGAAGAAACATTAGTTCGAATATGTGCATCGGCTTTTACTAGTGACGAAATAAAGAAATCCAAGACGCTTTTATACGAAGCCTTACCAACGGATAAGCGAAAAGTAATCCGAAAGAATAAAGGCAAGGAGGAGCGTGATCTTTCGGATATTATTAGCCTTTTAAAATCCACGGAACCAGATGATATCCCTGTGTTTGTTGCGCGACAGTTGGATAAATTACCTCCAATACTGTGGGATCATTTAGATTGCTCGAAAGTGCTAAAGGATATATTAATAATGAAAACGGAAATTGAGAACATAAAGATCAATTATGCAACTACCGACAGCGTACAAGATTTAAAGGTCGAAGTGTTGCGAATAAGAAACGACTCCATACCACCGACGTCCGCTTTTAAAATAAATACAAAACGTGGAGCGTGGCTAGATAGTGGACCCATGGGGTTGTCGCATGAATACATCAACGACTCGACAAACGAATCAACGAATAACATTTTCTCACATTTACCTCAATATAGAAAATTGGGGGTAGACGACGAAAAAAGATGTGATTATGTTGAGGAAGGACATGAGCGGCAGCAGTCGCGAGTTACGCAACGTAAACAGGTGAGTGGAGCCATCGCGGGGAAGGAGAGCCCGCCGCCTCCGGCGCCGGTGAGTCAGCCGGACAGCGCACGGGTCGGTGCAGCGAACGCTCCGGTGACGTCATCGGTACCTAGCCCCTCGGTCGCTGCTACACTGAAGGCTTCTAATCAGCTGACGGCTGCTATGGGCCATCGTCGTGAGTTAGAGCGATGCGGCCGGCCGATAGTTGGGTTGCGCGACACTATGACTACGACAAATGAACCTAATAACGACGGCGACGGATGGCAGCAAGTGACCCATCGCAAGAAAAATATAAATTATCGATATGTGGGAAAGTCCGGCGTAGCGAGGGACATGGAATGTTCTTTTAAGGCTGCTGAGAAGAAAATTCCAATGTTTATTACGAATGTACATAGTTCGACTAAGGAGAGCGACATAGTCCAGTATATTAAAAAAAGAACAAAGGAAACTGTAACTTTAGAAGTTATAAAAATGCGAGTGCTGCGAGGGTATAAAGCATACAAGTTTTATATACTGGAATGTAATCTACCCATGTACATGGACGTGAAACTTTGGCCGGCGGGTGTCATATTTCGACGGTTCGTGAGTTACAGACGAAGAGACGAAAATCAGGAGAATAATCCTGCTGGCGGCATTAATGAGACAAATAATGGATAGTCGGTCATATCGCTTGACAAGTTACAATTGTAAAAATGTGAAACGAGCTGTCCACGACATCAGAGATCTATGCAGTACGTGTGACGTAATATGCTTGCAGGAGACCTGGCTGCTCCCACACGACATACCTTTTGTAGGTACGATTGATAGCGGGTTCGGCTACACGGCGACGTCGGCCGTCGATACGTCGGCAGGCATTTTGCGCGGACGCCCCTACGGTGGCGTCGCGGTGTTATGGCGTTACAATGCCTTTCAAGAAGTGTCCGTGATTCAGTGTAGTGAGCGTATTTGTGCCATTAAAATAGCGGCAGGCGATAGGTCAGTGTTAGTTATAAGTGCGTATTTGCCAACGAACTCCGTGAGCAATCTGCCGGATTTTATTGACTGTTTAAGTGAGATAAGTGCGATTGTTGATGAGAGTAATATCGAGTCTGTTTTTGTGTTGGGAGGTTTTAATGCGGCGCCGGGTGAGTTATTTTACAATGAACTTATTAATGTGTGTAGCGATGAGAGTTGGTCGTGTATAGATGTATGTAGAAATGTTAGGGAGAAATTCCGGTACCTTTACATACATAAGTGACGTACACGGTACGCCCAGCTGGCTCGATCATTGTGTTGTAACTCACGCGGCGAAGCAGTCTGTTACGAATGTTTTTGTTAGGTATGACACTCTATGGTCGGACCACTATCCTCTCATTGTGGAATGTAATTTATATGTGTTAACGCCCAAGATAGTTACATGTATGGATTGTAATGAAAATATGAATATTATATGGGGAGAAAGAAATGAGAAACAGGTCTTATTGTATAAAGAATGTCATAAAGAGTGTCATAGGAGATTAAAATTAATTGATTTTCCCTCAGAATGTACACAATGTGCGAATTATTTGTGTAATAACCATGACCATGAGCGTGTTCTAGATAAACTATACTCCGACATTGTGTCTGCCCTTCAGGGCGCGGCAATGGTGAATGGGGGAAGCGCGCGGAAGGGTGGGCGTGGTGCGCGATTGACGGGATGGAATAGGCATGTGGGCGAGGCTCACAGGGTGGCCAGGCTGAGGCTTAACGAGTGGGTATTGTGTGGTAGACCTAAGTATGGCTGTATGTATGAGGAGATGCGAGAGAGTAGAAAAGTGTTCAAGTCCAGGTTAAGGTGGTGCCAAAATAATCGGGACCAGATACGGATGGTCGCCCTCGCTGAACAACACTCGAAAGGTGACTTCCGTGGGTTTTGGCGAAAAACGAGAAAAGTTAACTCGCGGCCTGGCCTTCCTGGAAGCGTCGATGGCTTAAGTGACCCTAAGAGCATTGCGAACGTTTTCAGAGAACAGTTTTCAGTCCGGTCGCCGCTTGGCCCGGCGAGTGGGGTGCTGAATGCTGACTCGAACAATAAAATTGTAGGAATAAGATTCCTCGCGAAGGATATTGCGAATGCCATAAGCCAAATTGACCGGGGAAAATCCCCTGGGCACGACGCACTCAGCATTGAGCACCTACAACACGCCGGACCGCACTTGGCGAGAGTTCTTGCAATGTTCTTCTCACTGTGTGTGTGCCACTCCTACCTACCTGCGGACTTCATGAGGACAATTGTGGTGCCGGTGGTAAAAAAATAAAACGGGTGATTTAGCGGATAAAAATAACTACAGGCCTATATCGCTTGCAACTGTAGTGGCGAAGGTATTTGACGGTGTGCTTAACACACAGTTAAATAGACACATAACACTTCATGATAACCAGTTTGGTTTTCGAACTAAACTGTCCACAGAGAGTGCAATACTGTGTTTAAAGCACACCGTTAAATATTACACGAAGAGAAAGACCCCGGTATATGCGTGCTTCCTCGATTTATCCAAGGCCTTTGACCTTGTTTCGTACGACATCCTCTGGAGGAAGCTGAAGAGCACGGACTTACCGTGGGAACTCATCAGCATGCTCCGATTCTGGTACGGGCACCAAGTCAATAGTGTCCGATGGGCGGGAGAGATGTCGGATCCTTATATTAATGAATGTGGCGTAAGGCAAAGCGGTCTGACCTCGCCTACATTGTTCAACCTGTATGTGAACGAACTGATCGTCTCGCTCAGCAGTCAGCATGTCGGATGCTATATAGACGGAGTGTGTGTCAACAATATGAGTTATGCGGACGACATGGTGTTGCTGAGCGCTTCGATCTGTGGGCTGAGGAGACTACTCAGTACGTGTACGGAATACGCGCATGGACATGGGTTAAAATATAATGGGAAGAAAAGCCAATACATGGTTTTTCGGGCCATCGGTGGGTCGAATCCTATGAACATTCCAAATCTCAATCTCGATGGTGTTCCAATAGACCGTGTGGACCAATTTAAATATCTGGGGCATCTACTCACCGAGGACCTAAAAGACCATGCCGACATGGACCGGGAGCGGAGGGCACTGTCGATGCGAGCCAACATGATAGCCCGCAGGTTTTCGCGTTGTACTGCTGGTGTGAAGGTCACGCTTTTTAAAGCGTACTGCACATCTCTATACACGTGCAGCCTGTGGGTTGACTATACTGAAAGGGCATACGGTGCCCTCCGTGTCCAGTACAACAACGCGTTCCGGGCGGTGTTGGGGCTGCCCCGTTTCTGTAGCGCATCAGGGATGTTCGCGATGGCACGCACTGATTGCTTCCACGCTTCTATGCGCAAGCGGTGTGCGTCCCTGGTGCGCCGGGTGCGGGCCAGCCCCAATGCTATCCTGGCAATGATCGCCAACAGGCTAGACTGCCCGTATATCCGGCATTGCTGTGGCAGGCATGTTGCTGTTCCAATGCCGGTAAGAAAATTATAATTATGTATTTGTTTTTATCTTTATATAATGAATGTAAATGAATAAGTGTAATTTTTATTTAATGTCTTGTATGTGTGTTTGTATTGAAATTGTGCGCCTAATGATTAGAAGGCTTGCTAGATGTTATACTATTTTATTTGATTTTAATGATTTTATTTAATTTAATTTTAATGACATATTTTAGTGATTTTTATTTAATTTATTGTATTTATATATTATTTATTTCGATTTTAATGATTTAATTTGAGTGTTTAATTTGATTGATTTATTTATTAGATTTATGTGACTTGATTGTTATGGGTGAAATTATCTGAAATAAAAGGATTATTATTATTAAATTATTATAAAAATTCAGGGTTACTAAAAAATGTATTTTAGTTTTCTGATTTTTTTTTCGTTCTCATTTAAATAAATGACTAGCACGTTATCTAGGAATTGGGCTGGGGGATTTATATTTGATGGAAACCTTGCCCAGCCCAAAAACCACAATAGTCATCACGTGGGCACAACATTACTGTCCGGTATCCATTGGCAAGCCGGGGTTGTCATCCGGAGTGGTTACAGGGTCCACCTCTAATTTTATGTTAAGTACCTACACACTACTTTTATAACAATCCGCCGATCAGGGGACCGGCACTGTCTCTCCTTAACACAGGCTACAAAAAAATAGTCGTTCATGTTTTTAAAACCTCTTTTGTCGTCCCTAGTTTTTTTCGAGAGGTGTTAAAAATATGGGTAAATAGATTTCATGCCCTTGGCAACACTTCAACAGTCGCAATTGTCACATTATAAATTTTTCGTTTTCACATTTATCAAACAAATACAGGGTGAAATCGAATACTTGCGTATGAGATGTTAATGAATTTTTCTTTTTTTTAACCGACTTCGAAAAAGGAGGAGGTTATCAATTCGGATGTTTGTAATTTTTTTTTTTATTTTTTTTTATGTATGTTCGGGCCTAACTCCGTCATATATTGACGGATTTGAAAAATTATTTTTTTGTTCGAAAGGGGTTTATTCCGAAATGGTCCCATTTAAATTTCAAAAAGTTCTGATGATGGGTTTCGGAGACAGACAACGGAACTCTTCAAAAATTGACAGCAAATCAACCGCGATTGCTGCTATCGTATGTCTATGAATTGTTAACACACTTTAATGGGGAACCACAACTAAAAAGTGAAAAATAAAAAACTTTTTTACAAAAAAATAGAACCGACTTCCAAAATAAGTGCAAAATAACTTTAATTTCGGAAGTCGGTGTCAAAAAACGAAGACACAAAACAGGAACACCGACTTCCGAAATTAAAGTTATTTTGCACTTTTTTTGGAAGTCGGTTCTATTTTTTTGTAAAAAAGTTTTTTTTACTTGTAATATTTATCGATTGCACAGCACAAATTGTATTATTTTTAAAATCAAAACTCCGACTCGTGACGTGTTTACGCGGCGAACGTTCCTTGACGTGTGGCGCGGGGATCGAACTAAGTAGTCAATATTGGCTACTTATTTCGGCTTCACTTTACGGTGGCGTGTTAAGAATCTGGTCATTTTATAATCTAAGATTGTAGGTACCTACAGTAGACACAGGAGTGAACCGAACGCGGGTGCAACGCGGCAGACAAAAGCCGGCTGTCTAACCAATCACAGCAGTCCAATATGTGCGCTCTAAAAGAGATATCCCGCCGTCGCGCCGCATCGTCCTGACAAAGGCATTTTGTTGATCATCCAGCCAGTCTTCTTTTTAGATTCAGTTAATTCGTACGGCCTACTCGTTGGTGTTTGTTTGGTGTTTTAAATTTTGGCATTGTTTCAGACATTTATCATCTAAAACTACGTTCTGCTGTTACAATCTGGACTTCGTTACGCCTTCCGATTAGATTTTAAATTAATACTTCTTATCAAGGTAAGTACTTCATACTACTTACTTTCTTACCACTTAATACTTTTTTTATTTTTAAATCAATCTAGTTGACCTAGTCTTGTAATGATAATAGTTAGGTACCTATTTCAATACTGGTCGCTAGAATATGTTTCCCCGGTTGTAGGTCTGAATGGCCATTACAAGCAGAACATACTCCCCCGCCTGTAGCTCCGCCTCCTGCGGTGCCTGACGCGGACCAAGACGACGACGACGATGCTCCCGAGGTGACCGAGGTAAAGCTGAGAGTGGTGGTGCGTAGGCTGAATGCCAAAAGCACTGCCCCAGGACCCGATGGCTTTCACGGGAAAGCCTGGGTCCTGGCCTTGCAGGAGGCTCTCGGGCCTCGAGTCAGAGGGCTTCTAAGCGCATGTTTCCGCATCGTTGGAAGACGGGGAAACTGGCCCTGATCAAGAAGCCGGGGCGCCCCGTGGACTCTCCGTCCACTTACCGGCCCATTGTGCTGCTCGACGAGGTAGGCAAGCTCTTCGAAAGAGTAATTGCAGACCACCTCGTCGGGCAGATGGTGCGGGTAAAGCCGGATCTGGCGGAGAGCCAGTACGGCTTCCACAGGGGGCGCTCCACGGTGGACGCCAACATGCGCGTACGAGCCCTCACGACGGGGAATGCAGTGGCCCGGGGTAGGGTCATCTTGGCGGTGTCTCTGGACATCGCCAATGCCTTTAACACCCTGCCCTGGAGTTGCATAGTGGAGGCACTCCGGTATCACCGGGTGCCGCCCTACCTCCGTTGTGTGGTCGAGGCGTATTTGACGGACAGGACCATCATCTACCCCGGTCACCAGGGAGAATGGAACTGGCGAGAGACGTCGTGCGGTGTTCCACAGGGATCGGTCCTGGGGCCGCCTCTGTGGAACATCGGGTACGACTGGGTGCTGCGTGCCGACCTCCCCATTGGCGTCAGCGTAGTCTGCTATGCTGACGACAAGCTGGTCCTGGCGCAGGGGTGGTCGCACGAGGTGACGGCCGACCGTGTGACACGCGGGGTTGCGACAGTCGTGGAGACGATCCGGCAACTGGGACTCGAGGTGGCATTGCACAAGTCCGAGGCCATGTGTTTTCATGGTCCTCGGAACGCGCTACCGGCGGGTTCCCAGATCACGGTAGGAGGGGTTAACATCGGCGTCAAGGGGACAATGAAGTACCTGGGACTCGTCCTCGACAGCCGGTGGAACTTCGTCGAGCACTTCCGACGTTTGGCTCCCAGACTGGACAAGGCCGGGGCCGCCTTGAAGCGGCTCTTGGCCAATCTGAGGGGTCCAAACGCCTCCTGCCGGAGGCTCTATGCGGGGATCGTGTGGTCCATGGCCCTTTATGGGGCACCGGTGTGGGCGCGTTCATTGAAGCAGCGATCAGCTTGCCAGATGAACGCGTCCCAAAGGGTCATGGCGATCCGTATGATCCGAGGATACTGCACGGTCTCCCGTAAGGCTGCGAGCCTCCTTGCCGGACTGTCGCCATGGGATCTGGAGGCAAAGTCCTCGCACACCTGTATGAGTGGCGCGAGGAGGCGAAACGCCGGGGCGAAACTCCGCTTCCGCGACACCTCGCGGCTCGGCGGACAGAGCTCCGGCAGGATCTCATGGCGACATGGAGAGAGCGACTGTCGCCACCCAGCACTGGGCACCACACCACCATTGCGGCGGTAGTGCTCCTCTTTGAGGAGTGGCGCCACGGCGCAGCGACGTCTTTTCCTTCCGCCTGACGCAGGTCCTCACCGGACACGGAAGTTTCGGGAGGTTCCTGTGTAAAATAAGGCGGAGGGAAACGCCGGGATGTCCCCACTGTGAGGATCGCCAAGAGGACACGGTGGAGATCTGCCCCGCCTGGGCGGAGGCCCGCCATGTCCTCGTGCAGGCGATCGGCGGTAGCAACCTCTCGCGCCCGGCCCTGGTCCAGGCCATAGTACGGAGCAAGAGGGAATGGGAAGCAGTCTCCTCCTTCTGCGAAGCAGTAATGCTTGCGAAGGAGGAGTCAGGCGGGTGAGGGAGAGGCTGCAACAACACCCTCGCCCTCACGCCCTCAACAGCAGCCGCCGCAGAAGACGCCAAGAGTTTCCGGTGCCGCGAGACGATCGCCGGCCACCGTAGACCCGGGCCTGCGGACGGCGAGTAATGGGTAGCTCGCCGTTCGATCAGCACCAGGCCCGAGAGTCGACGGCACGTAGTGTTCCACGCGCGCCTCAAAGAATTGTCAGCATTCATGACGGGGCCCGTCATTGCCGATGCCTGCCTAGGGGTTGAGGATAAATTCGAAAGAGTTACCTCGCCCGGGCATTTAGGGCAGGGAGGAACAGGGGTGGGTTTTAGTCAATAAGAGTCTGACACGCCCTTCCGCTCCACCTTAGAGCGCGAGAAGTCTTTGGATGATTTCCCATCCCCCCAAAAAAAAAGTGTCACTGCTTAGTAAATAATTCCAGAATGATTTGTTATGACGATAATAAAATCGGAACGCATGCAAGTTCTGAACAACCTCTGACAATACATAATTTCACATAATTATGGTCTAATAGATGATGATTAAGATATTAAAAACAGGGTAATTTTAAACTATATTTGACAGTCTTTACAGTGGGAATAAGCTCGCTATGTGGGAATATCCACCAACTTTTTTCAAGACCCTCTATTTCTTGGTCGAAATCACAAAAATATTGACGTACCAACATTTTATAGTTTTGGTTTGTGTGAAATGTCAATTTTTTTGCAAGATTTTGGCAAAAAATCCTTAAAAAAAGTCCTTGGCCTTGAGGTCGTATTAATAAAAAATACATCTTAGTGTAAATAAATATTCTGTGATGTTGAAAGAAAAATATTTCTTAGTGTAAGTAAACAATCTGTGACTTTATGTGATTTTTTAAAAAATAAACATATATTTTTGAATCTTTTCATTTAATTTTAATTTTATTTGGAATCCTTGAGATATAATATCTCATGCAATAGGTGGAAAGTTTTCTGTAAATAATAAGCCATGGTCACCCGATCACATCGAAACATTCTAAACGTGTTGAACGTATTTGGCTTTAGTCTTACAGCTCCTGAAATATAAACCTAGGATTTTTTTGGGTATTTTTACAAATTCAAATCTAGGTTTTAAAACTTCAGATCTCTACGATGCTTTTTCAGTGAGATATCGGTGATAATGTGTTTTCACTATAATTTATTTAGGAGTATTATTTTTTAGATTTTTTGAAAGAATCACAGCTTTCACCCCTCTCCCTTCTCGTAAATTACTGGAGAACTAATGTTGAATGTTGGAAACTAATTTTATCTGTTTTTTTTTATTTTATTTAATGTTGACTGTTGTCAACATTATCTGACCCACCCTAAAATCAAACGACTTTGGACCCTCTGCCTGTAACATTAAGGTTTATTTAATTTATATGAGCTTATCAGACAAGTGCTCGAGCACTCGATGAACAAAAATACAATAATAACACAGACACGCAAATTTGGTCTTTAACACGTAACGTTAAGGTAAACCCACCCAACAAAGTCGGAGCCACCGGCATTATATAAGTTTTTGTTAAGCTATTTTAATCATTATCTCGTTAACATTAAAGTTAAAAAGCTTTTAAGTCACACTACATAATTACAACCCAATCTTTAATTTCGCGTATTCCCAACAAGTTCTTGTGGCTTAGCGGTTTGATGCTGGATTGACGACGAACAGCATGTGGGTTCGAAAACACAGTCCACCTATACATCAGTTTCTTTTTTAATTTGTTTTCATTTCTACAATATTGCTTGCAATATTAAAGAACGACCAATATGATTTTCGCCTAATAACTTATCTTGTAAACGGGTGGGTAATTTAAAAAACTTTAAGTTCACAGAATTTATATTTACCAAGAATGGTTGGTTGTGAGGTAGATCATAAATTCATCTAAGTAACAAAATTTACACTACGCCTAATAGCAGTGATTGCGCACACACATTTGTAAATCGTTTAACTCGTTAAGTATTTTTAAGCAATTTGCTGTAATATAGCATCATGTCGCAACTTGACGACTATACCAAACATAAAATAATATTTTTACATGAGAAGAAAGTTGGAATTAGAGAGATTGGTCGCCGATATAGTTGCAAAACTTCTGAAACATTCTGAATAATTCCGGAATACTTCTGGGAAAGTTTCTTTAAATCAGAATTATTCAAAATGAATTTAATTAAGATTTTTAATTTTTTTGCTGAAAAATCGTATTTTGCATCGATCGTCGATCGTCGATCGCCGCCCCCGCTTCCCCTCTGTGCGCCGGCCGCTGCCGCCGCACTGGCGCCGCGCCGCGCGCGCCCGACTGCCACGAGTCGTGCGTGCAGGCGATGGCGGTGCGGGGTGCGGTAAGAGCGGAGATGCTCCCCGGAGAAGTTTTCCCCCCCGCGAGAAAGATTCGTACCCCGCAATCGAATGTTTCCGCCGAATATTTCGCCCGAATAATTCAATGGGAATTATATGTTGATATTTTTATAGGTAGATCTATGTTAGCCTGCGATTTATTCTTTTGTTTTTAGGTAGGTACCTACTTATTTCGAAATCGAATGCTATTTTTATAAATGTCAGTTGTGGAATAAAAAACCAGGCCTAGCATATTTGATTTGTTTTTTGAAAAAGGGTTACTTATGTTTTTGGTTAGTTTGTATGTAGCTCTGTACGCATCGCGAGTATTCGCGAGTCGCATAGGTAGGTATTAATCATTACCTACCTACTTAACGCGTATAATAGCCCAGTCAATAAAAACAAACAAAGGCAAACCTTGCAAGCAAACACGTTTTGATGCGGTTTTCAGAAAAGTGTTTGAAAAGTGTTCAGGTTTTGGTATTTTAACCGATTTAAAAAAAGGAGGTTATGAGTTTGAACCGTATTTATTTATGTTTGTCAGCGATCATCTCGCGTTTGGCTGAACCGATTTTGATGCAGTTTTCAGAACAGTATTATTAGTCACTATATGTATACGTGACATAAAAAAATGTTGAAAAATAGGTACTAAGGTCGATTTTCCTGGTTTTTTTTGACAGTTGAAATATTCCCAAAGTTTCGGAATATTTCTGAATACTTCCGAAGTATTCGACGGGAATGATTCGGAATTTTTCCCGCCAGCATCTATAGTCGCCGACTTAATATAGCAGTAAGTGTTTTTTTATACCTATTTTATTTTATTGATTGTGATTAATGAACGCGTAGTTGACTATTTTACCATTACATTCACTCCTTACAAGTTACATACACGGTTCCAAAAATGTTTATTTTTGTTTTAGAGAAATACGGTCAGGCTATGGCTAAGACGTTATGGAGACAATGGAAATATTCAGCGGATTCGTCCAGGAGCAAAAGCCATTAAGTATAGTCCCGAATTCGAACGCCACCGGGCTATTGTTTCAAGCCACGTTGAAAATCCATTTTTGCCCATTCGTGCAACCGCAATAAACCACAATATTTCAATGGAAACAGTGAGAAGGCATTTACACGTTGCTGGGATAAATAATTATAAACCGGCACAGAAAATTGCATTGACACCTGCTCATCGTGCAGAAAGGATCCGTTTTGCCCAGTAATATTTAAATTTTAATTGGGAAGATAATGTTGTGATCTTCACTGATGAAAAATCATTTAAATCGGACAAAGATGGACGTAAAATCTTATGGCAGAGGAAAGGAGAACGTTACAACGAGAAGTGCTTGCTACCTTGTAGAACCAGCGGTAGAATAACCCTGGGCTACTGGGGCTGGATGTCGTCCATGGGACCTGGTGAATTGGTGGAAGTTGGTGGTAGGTTTAATAGCAGTTTGTATTTGGAGATTCTGCGTGACGTCATGCTGCCGACTGTGCGAATTGCCTATCCAACGTCACATATTTATTTCATGCACGATAACTGCTCCATCCATCGTGCAGGCATTGTGCGGGAATGGTTAGTTGCTCAAGAAGGTGTGACAGTTATTAATTGGCCATCTAAAAGTCCTGATTTGAACCCTATAGAAAATTTATGGGGTCAAATGGTTTTAAATTGGGACACAACGGAAGTGCGAAACAAACACAACTTGGCTGAGGTCGTGACATCGACTTGGGAGCACATGAGAGGCAAAGATTTGTATTGGAACATGGTGCGCGGTATGCGTAGCCGCTTACAACAAGTTATAGCAGGGGACGGTGCGCCACTCCGCTACTAGTTCATCTAGTAGGTATATTTAAACACACCATGTAAGTAAATGCTCAATGGATTGATTGTTAAACCATTAAATTAAATGTTGCAGATTATGTGGTGATGTTATTGTTATAAACAGATTTTTTAAATAACATGTTTATTCACTACATATAGGCAGCTATAAATTTTTAAAGCATTTTACAGATGAATTCATTTTCTCGATAACAAACTTTTAAGCATAAGCATGCCTTTTTTAATGTTTATATGGCATACTAATGTAAAAAGTATACTCGTATTAATTTGGAAATATATGAGCATTTACTTACTTTATCTTACTTAAGTGTTTTAATGAAATAATAAACAATTTAAACTTGCAATTTTTTAGTTTTATTTCTATACAAACTGCCCGTTTAAAAAGACAATACCCTACGTCGTCTATTAAAGAAATGTAAAAAAGTGTAATAAAATATCTAAATTTAGGTTGAACTTAGTTTCGAACGTAGACAACGATGAACATCGCACTGCCTTAGTGACCATAAGACCAACACAACTCTTATATGCCGCATTGAAATTTGATCTTAGTTGTAATGCTAAACGCAATATTCAAAAAAATTTGAACCATATAGTATACTATCATAAAGTTTATTCTTGCACAGCACGAGCAGCCTCTCGTGCAAATTATTTTGTATTTTAAATAATCACTCCATAGTAGCATTTGAATACCAGCTTTATAATGTTTACGAATATTTATTTTTCAACTACCCACTTATTACAAGTTATGTGAAAATATTACCATTTTAAAAAGTTTATGTATAGTCTGTAGTTCTTTACAATAATACAAGAAATAGTTTTGGAATATAAATTTTATATTGAAAGCAAAACAATATCCCTGTCGCAGGATTTGATCTCGAACCTCGTTTTTCTCAGTCTTAAACACAGACCACGAGACCAGAATTACTTGAACTCAATCATTAAAATAAGCTATTACACTTATCATATTATAACAAATAGTTATAAAATATAACCTAATGCTAACGTTTTAAAGATCAAATTTGCGTGTCTATATTATTATTGTATTTGTTCATCAAATCCTCGAGCAGTCTGCCCGGGGGTGGAGGATAAATTCGAAAGAGTTACCTCGCCCCCGGGCACTCGAGGCAGGGAGGAACAGGGGTGGGTTTTAGGCAGTAAGAGTCTGACACACCCTTCCGCTCCACCCTAGAGCGGAAGAAGTCATAGGATGATTTCGCAACCCCAAAAAAAAAAAAAATCCTCGAGCAGTTGTCTGATAAGCTCATATAAATGAAATAAACCTTAATGTTACATGCAGAGGGTCCAAAGTCGTTTGATTTTAGGGTGGGTTAGATAATGCTGACAACAGTCTGTACTAATTTTCTGTTTAGATTTGAGGCAGGCGATAAGCTCCTCAGACTTGGAATCGACATCCAATATCGTGGGGCTGCTGACCAAGCGCGCCAAAGTAATCATTGTTGATTTCTCAGTAAATACTCGTACAAAATACAATTATGATTCTTTTACGAAATTAATGAAACAAACAATTACACACATAAATTGTTGCTGTAAGTGTTGACAGTATTTGTTATAAATTAAGTAATATAATAATAAAATTTTATTCATGTTGTCTGGTCAAACAGTAAATACATTTTTGCTTAAATCTATGTCAAGTTCACAAGTGTTATGTGCCTGAACTAGGATATCCTGTGTTTCAGGCGATATGAGGTAAAAATATTATGAAATAATCACGGTAATTATATAAAAAAAGTAAAATAGTCATTTTAGAGGTATGTAAAAAGGAGTAAATAGTATATATAAAAAAATCTTACTTCCTACCTTAGTATACTAACTTAGCTAACTAATTAAAAACAAAATGAATAGAAGACTTGAGAGTTTTCTTACAATTTCTATAATTTAGCGAATAAATATTTGCTTTTGCATTTAGTCTGTTATAGAGTAGTGGTCCAAGGAAAACAAAAAATTTGGCTGTGAAAGCATGTTTTGTACTTTTTGTGGGGCAAACTATGTCTTTTCGTCTCTTGTTAGTAAATTCAGTGCTGTAGCGAAGAGCTGCGTGTTGTTTTAGTAAAATGCTCATTATGAATAATTGTCGAACTGTAAGTACTTCACAAGATTTATAGAGTAGGTTAGTGGGAAAAAGAAAAGGGCGGCAAGTAGACACCTTGAGAATCGCTCTTTGAGCTCTTTCGATGGGCAGTAATAAAGTTTTACATGCTCCACCCCACGAGGTAATGCAGTATGTCAAGATTGACTGACATA
This sequence comes from Polia nebulosa, assembly GCA_951329385.1. Classification (NCBI taxonomy): domain Eukaryota; kingdom Metazoa; phylum Arthropoda; class Insecta; order Lepidoptera; family Noctuidae; genus Polia; species Polia nebulosa. Next base: position 15,357,297 of record OX589595.1, on the reverse strand, counting down.
GAGCAAAGTAAACTTGCCTAATTATTATTGGGTCTGAAATATATCGTAGCTTTTTGAATACGAATATCAGCTTACGAATTCTACTATTTAATGCTTCCATATGTTGTTTGAAGGTTAGAGTTTCATCAATTAAAACACCCAAATATTTTATTGGTCTTATTAATATTGGTACACACAAACGGGCAATCAGCAGGGACTGTACAACAATGAGCATACAACGTTAAAGGAATATGAGAAGCTTGTTTGCGCATCGAAAACTTCATATAATTTGTCTTATCCGCATTTGAAGTTAGTGAGTTATGATGAAGCCATTTATTTACAATACTGAAGCCGTCTTGGGCAAGCTTGTAGACTTCATGTTCCGATACAGCCGAAAAAAGAAGAACAGTGTCATCAGCGTAAGATATTATTGTGCCATGCTTTAGCTTTATATTACAAAGGTCATTTATGTATATTAGAAATAAAGTGAGCCCTAAAATACTTCCTTGGGGAACACCAAAATACGTGTTTTTTTGGTCTGCGCTGAGAACACTGCCAATCTTCACGCACTGGGTACTATTTTCTAAGTAGCTTTTAAAGAGTTTCAGCTGAATGCCTCTTATCCCCAATATCTCAAGCTTGCGCAACAGAATAGGAATAGAAACTGTGTCAAAAGCCTTGGCGAGGTCCAGGAAAATTCCTACTGTATGGTTACCCTTGTCAAGTTCTTGGGCCGGATAGTCAGTTAGATTATGAACGACATCGGCAGTTGAAAGTTTAGGTCTAAATCCAAATTGTCGATCCGACAAAATTGAGTTGTCTTCCAGATATTTGAACAACCTTTTGTTTACAATTTTTTCTAATATTTTAGAGATAGAAGGCAGTAGAGAAATAGGTCTGTAATTTGTTACTTGCTCTTTATTGCCTGATTTATATATAGGGACAACAACTGCTTTCTTGAGGCACTCTGGAAAAATACCCAGAGATAAACACATGCGAAAAATATAAACCAGTGGTGGTATTAAAATATTCCTAAACTGTTTAATAATTTTAATTGATATGTTATCCCAACCAACTGCACAGTCGTCTTTCAAAGTCATGATGATACTTTCTACCTCAGTCTCGTCAGTATCTAGCAGTGCAAAGGATGTTAAAGTGGAGCTGCCCGTAATAGGACTGCTCGTTAGATAAGGCGATTGACCCCGATTTTTTTCTGCAAGACACTTTCCAACATTAACAAAGAAATTATTTGCTATGTTAGCAGATGCCAGATGTGACGAGTGCACTTGTAATAAACCTGAAGATGACTCATTTTGTTTCGAGGAATATGTTATATTTTTAATACATTTCCAGATCTTTTTACTATTTGTTCTAGCCTTTTCTAATGCAGTTTTATCATAGTTGCTCTTAACTTTTTTGAGTAGATCATTACAAAAATTACGATATCTTTTGTATGACAATTGCAACATAGCATTATCTGGGTGAGATTTGGCTTTCATGTGTAGTTTATTTCTATGCTTCATACAGCGGATAAGACCTGTCGTGATCCAGGGTTTTATGTTGCAATTTTTGTTGCTCAACTGCGATATAACGGTATTTTTCTGACTTGCATGTCGTAAATTTTCTATTACATACAACATACAAAACTGCGGGTCAGCGGAATTATAGACTGGATCAAACTTGATGACGCGCAAATCTTCTTCAAGTTTATTTATATTCAATTTCGAAATTGTGCGAGTGTTTTGCTTAGGTAAGTTATTACAATCTAGAATTAGTAGGGCAGCATTATGATCGGTTATTGTCGAGTTAACAACGAGTGCAAGTGAGGGGTAATTTGTTTTAAGCATGACATGGTCCAAGCAGGAGCCACTATGATGTGTAGGTAAGGTGTGTGCGGGGAGCAGGCCGTGATATGCGCATAGGTTGAGGGTCCTGAGCAGATGCATCAGTACTTCCTGGAAGAATATTGATATTAATATCTCCAATTACAATCGTTATTTTGATGGATGACCGGTTCTGCAAGCTATCATTCAGCGAGTTAGTAAAATTGCTAATATTTTTGAAGGAGGGAGGTCGATATAATGCTAATATTGCAAAGTTTGATCCAATCTTCACCACCAAACTGTTGCAGTCGTGCATATTAGGTTCCTCAACAGAGACTTTCAAATGATCCCTTACATAAACTATCACCCCATCATTTTGATTGTAATTCCTATTACTTTTGTACCTATTATAACCCGGTATTAGTGGAATGTTATATTGCTTGGCAAGCCAGCATTCGGTTAAAACAATAACGTCACTATTTATGTTTAACCGTTGTTGAAAGGTGCAAAAGCTATCAAAGTTCTTAAAAATACTGCGAATATTTTGTGTTAGTACGGTCAATGGAGTTTTGTAGCCGGAAAGATATTGTTTGCAATTTTCAGCTTCACAAACTTTTGACTCAGATACAGAGAAATTATCTAATTCGTTAATTATGTTGTTTGTCATCATAATATGGTGATAAATACAAATATAAAAAATTTAAAAACAAAAAAAAATTAAAAGGTCTAAATAATAACTTATTAACGGCGCTCTTAGGCGCCTGCTTAATCAATGGAATTTATGTATTTTTATTCAGCCATTATTTTCGCCGGGCAGTCAGCAGCGCCTGTGTTGTGCTTGTCTGGCTTTTTGAAATGAAAGCAAGTAGCGCATTTCGGCTCATCTGCCTTCTTTGGACATTCTTTGATTGAGTGCCCTTGATCGCCACAGTGGCCACAGGTGTAGGTCGTCTGCCGACAAGACTTGGCAGCATGACCGTACTGCTGACACTTATAGCATCATGTGACCAATGTAAAGTCTCTCACAGGGCATGATGACCAATTCACAAATACTCTTTCCTTTGACATCAGGGCTTTGCGTATTACTGCAGATACTTCTACTACGTAGTTGCAGTACTCAGCGTCTTTCTTACCTGATTTATGGCTTAACCTAACTGAGGTCAAGAACGTCTCAAGGCTGCAGTCCTGTAGTATCTCGGCAAGATTTTGATGGTACAAACACGCGAAAACTTCATTTTCTGACATGGATGACGGCACTCCTATGATTACAACCCTAGGCTTCCTTCTGTAAGGCTCGTCGACAGTTAGACCTGACTTTGTTAGCTGCTCCGATTTTCTCAGCTTTTCGATATCGTCTATCGTCTCGGTGCTGATAATAACACCGCCATTTTTGGTCTTGCGTAGGCCTCTCACATGTAGCTTCATCTGTTCGGGGCAGATAATTTTTTGGACGAGAGATTTTGTCTCATCACTGGTCCTCAATTTATCTTGCGGATAAATGACCACAGAACTTACGTTTGACGGCTGGATATAATTGTTGGCACCTTTCTTCACCATGTCAGAAAATGAAGTTCCCAGGGCAGGCTTTAATGTCTCTCCGACTTTCATTTTGAGCTCCTTTAGTTGCTGCGAAAGGTCGAGTTGGCTTTTGAGTGCTTTCACAGCATTGTGAGATTGTAAAGCTCTAAATTTAATGGACTGGTACTGTACGGCCAACTGTGATGTTCCATGTCCAACCTTCCGGCATAAGGCGTTGATGCGCTGTTTCTGGTTCGAGTTCGGCTTGCCTTCGGCTGCAATAGCACACACCTCCTGAAGGCTCTGGTCAATTGCCATCATCCAGTTCTGAATTTCTGCTGTCGCTATTCCTACGAACTCATCGTGCCTTTGGGTCGGCGCTTGAGGGGCAGGAGCTGGTACGGCTGCGCGCGCGGGTGTAGGCGGCGGAGAGCCAGCACACCTACTTCTCGGGCTGAAGGGACTGTCCTCCATAGTGTAACAGGTTATTTACTAGTCAATCACTGATCATCTTCATAAATCCACCTTACATAAATCAATATTATGACTCAGTTTGCGTTACTACCGGCTATTTATAAAAACTAGGTCACGATTTCGCAAGTGATTATTTGTTTAAACTAATATTGTTCGATACGTCCGTTCACTACGATCGTCAAACCAATCCCTAAAAGTAAAACTACCAATCAGTAAAAGTAGTTATTAATTATTTATTAAAGCCCCCTTTTACGTCGTTGAAAGTGGCCTTGCTCACTGGTGTGGCTACCGACGCCCTACCTACGAAGACGATGTTCTCGACGTTTACTATAAGGTAGGTACTAATTTTTTTGTTTGATTGCGGCCTTTGGAAGTGGCTGGCGATGGTGAGCGACGGTAGTCTTGGACAACATGCTTGCTCAAGGCTGGTTGGTTTTAATCCCCCCGTTATTGCTTGAGGGAAATGAAATAAAAAGCTATAGAAACATCAAGTATATTTTACGATATTTACAAGGTTTCCTTCATAAATATCCATAGGTACTTATAAAAAGATATGAAAAATTTAAAAATATAATGATATCAATAAATCAAAAGTCGTAATATTTACAATGTTTAAAATAATTAGAAAACATAATATAAATACTAAAGCTCCCTCTGAACCGGTCTCACAAACGATATTATTATTTGTGTTTATTTTTATTTAAAACCTGTTGTCGCGGCGGGGGCGGCGAGGCGGCGGGCGCCCGCTCCACATGACTAGAGGTTGTCTGCAGCGCAGACGCCGACGTCGGCGCGGGTTCACCGGTATTACCAACATTCGTTTTGTGATCTCTGTGAGTATTCTCCTCAACTAAACCGTTCTTAGACAGTCTATTGTGTTTGTCATACTTGTTGAGCTCGTGAGGCACCAGTACCGCGAGCGGCGGCGCCGGCGGCACGTAGGCGTGCGGCTCGTAGTTGTCGTCGACGTAGTCGTTGGGGTTCCAGACGGCGGTGGTGGTTGCCAGCGAGGCCTCACTGGCCGCGATCCTTGTGGTCGTCGCTCGAGACGTCACTGGCGACGTTGTGATTGTCGATTTTTCTGGCAATAATTCGGATGCCACAGTGGCTGTGGACGGAACTGTAAATACGTTTCTATTTTTATTAGATCTAGTTTTTCGTCTTTTTTGGAGTTTTGGCACATCGAGAAAGAATGGATCAAATATAAGATCAGATTCTTTATAGTCGTCATAGTTAATCGGCACTATTGGTTTCACCGCGCTGACAACGTTACCAACCGTATAGTTTAGTCTTTTACCATTGCTATCACTGACTGACGCACTAGCTGTAACAATAACTCGCGGGGGACTTTTTAATTTGATCTGCGGTTTCTCGGTCACATTTGGCGGAGGAACAGATCGTGCAGAGAGAGAAGATTCTGTTTCTGGTACTGCGTCATCACTTCGTTTGCGATCATAGTAGAAAGGATTGAAAGGCAAAGGTCGTTGAGGCAATGATTGGGGATAATTCTGAGGTCTATTTTGCTTGACAGACGTTTCATGCCGCTCGGAGGGTTGAGAAGTAGGTCCGGGACGTAGTAATTGATCTCGTGGATCAAGTGTGGTCGGTCGGAACGGTGCTGGTTGAGGTCGTTGTACAAAAGGAGCAGGTCGTTGTGGCGTTGGCCTCGGAGCGGTTCTAGACGACTCATACTGGAAGTGGTCGAATTGCTGCGGCGGCGCGTGCGTTATATAAACTCCATCAGCGGGTCGAAAGCTTTGACGCTGAAAGGAGATAGCTTCTGATCCTGGTCCTCGGTGACGGTATATAAATTCTTGTGGGGAGAGCAGGGAAGGGTCTAGTGTTGGGAGAGATGGCGCAGAGGGCGCGGAGGGAGCCGATGGAGCGGATGGGGCTGATAGACCGGAGGGAGCAGAGGGAGCGGACGGGACAGAGGGAGGATATGAAGGCAACGGAGGTGACAACGAGGATAGAATGGGGGAGGGAGAAGAAATTAGATGTGGAATTGGAGACGGGTGACGAGAAGATGTTGACGGCAGTATTGTAGTTGTGGGTGGTCGGGGTGTGGTGGTCGAGGTCGTAGTAGTGGTTGTTGTGGTCGATGTGGTGGTTGGCTGCGTCGTCGTCGTTGTCGGGTTATGTGCGTAATCTTCGTAGTCAGTGTCTTCATCTTCTTCTTGGTACTCTGAAATAATTTTTATCGAACTTAATTATTTATATTGGAAGAATTGGTTTCGTTTATCTTTCTAATAACTTCTAAAGACCAAAAACAAACAAATATTTGCATTCTTCCTTATCTTTCTTATACAGGGTGTAACAGAAATGGGTGATTATATCTTAGAGTAAAAGTAAAACAACTTTTTCAAGGAAGTCATAGTCAATTCCTAAAAAAATATTGTAATTTCTCGGAATTGACTATTGCTTTCTTGAAGAATATGACCTCACGATTTCGTTACACCTTGTAAACCCAGTTTAGTGAATCCGGTTAGTCCCCCTATGCTCTAGTCCCGCTATGCTCGACTCGTAAAATACCTACTTAAAAGTTTCGCTATGCACGAAATCACATTCGTGGGCAGTGATGAAGAAAACTGTTACTGTGTAATATTTTATTGAAAAAAATCAAGCATTGCCAATTGCCATCGACAACCAAATTAAAAAATTGTCAAGATCCTACAAAAAGAAAGATAACTATTTCTTTTTTTTGTGTACAATAAAAAATTAAAGATATCTGCTTGAAAATCTTTTTGGACGCCATCTCCCACAACTTTGTTTTGGAAAGATAAAGCAAAGAACAATTAAACCAAAACCTAGTTATCAAGAAAGAAATGTTAACTTTATATTAGTACTAATTATTTGGTTCGTATTAAAGCCTGTGGTTTAAGGGTTTACAAACGGCTAAGTGGCGCCCTCATTGAATAAAAAATCGTAGCACAGCATAGAAAATAAATATTAAAGAATGCAACGTCACATTTGTTACAAAGAGGATTAAGTATTTTTACGTTGTTAAAACAGGTCTCAGAATGTTTTGTATCCAAAGTAGTAGGCAAAAGTGTCAGAAACGGCCGATTTTGGTACTTTTGCCTACTACTTTACATTATTTTTTATTTGTTTTTTAATTTATATTTTTTATTATTTTTTAAATAGTTGATTATTTGTATTTTATTTGTGTTATTAATAACACTGAAATATTATGAATACAGGATTTCACTTTGAGAACGATTTTTTTATTTAGGTACGCTCTTTTATATTTTACTATTTTCTGCCCGCGCCTTCATCTTTATGTTGATTCAGGATTTGAACTATTTGTGTGTCTAACAAATTTCATCCCGATCCCTCCAGCCGTTGAAGCATGAGTGCGTAACAAACATTCAAACATCGTAACTTTCGCATTCATATGGTAATTAATGAAATAATAGTAAGATAGGATTTGTAATGAAGACTACACACTTCGTTAAATCTTGTGGGTCCAGTATTGGCTTAAAGCTCTATTCATAAACGTTTCTTAACTTACATTGCTCTGAAATTCGTTTGTCCTTATCTGTCATTTTGACTTTTTAACCGACTTCCAAAAGGAGGTTATGAGTTCGTATTTATTTTTAATGTATGTTCGGGCAGAACTCCGTAATATATAGACGGATTTGCAAAATATTTTTTTTGGTTCGAAAGGGCTTTATTCCGAAATGGTCCCATTTAAATTTCATATAGATCTGATGACGAGTTTCGAAGACAGATAACGGAACTCTTCAAAAAATGACAGCAAATCAACTGTGATTGCTGCTATCGTATGTCTATGTAGTGTTAACAGAATTTAATGGGGAACTGCAACTAAAAAGTGAAATATTAAAACCAACTTCCAAAAAAAGTGCAAAATAACTTCAATTCCGAAATTATAGTTATTTTGCACTTTTTTTGGAAGTCGGTTACTTATTGTACTTTTTGTAAAAAAGTTTTTTGGAAGTTGGTTCTATTTTTTTTTTGTAAAAAAGTTTCAATTTGATTGTCAGAACGAGACAAAACAAATTTTAACTTACAAAAGCTTACGCATTTACGAGTAGCGCTATATATTTTTTAACTTGAATTCAAACACTTTTCTTTCCAACTGTACCTTCCATTGTTCTAAGTAGAATCGAAGAATTTCGTGCATAGCGAAACTTTTTAGTAGGTATTTTACGAGTCGAGCATAGCGGAACTAGAGCATAGGGGGACTAACCGATCAAAGTACTCGTAAATACTGTTTAAGAATGATATTCTTTATGGATACTATCATAACAGTACGTACCTTCAGTAAGTTCCTCATTATTTGAAAATGGTAAAGGCGGGTGTGTAGGTTTATTTTGTGGGTTTTTTGGCTCATCTCTTTTTATATCCTGAATTGGATCTTCAGTTGAGTCTGTGGCGTCAGTTGAATGTCCCTGGTTTTTATCTTGTGATGTCGTTGGACTATCGTCTATTGACGGGTCGGCTTCTTGGTTTGGTTTAGTATGTTGTTGTGACTGTTCAGTGGGTTGTGCTTGAGGTTTCTGTTGGTCTGGCTGTATGGTGGGTGGCAAAGTGCTGCCATATAACTCTAAATTTAAACCGTAGAACTTTTCAGACTTTGTACAATCTACTTCGTCGACTCTCTCACACACTCTTGTCTCCTGAAATGAGAAATAATATGTTAATTGAACGGAACTTTTACAATATCAGATCTGTAGGTATATATCATCATCATCATCATCAGCGTTTTAATGACCCCACTGCTGAATTACAGGCTTCCGCTCTGTGTGAGGGTGTGGGCTATAATCCAGCACGTGCCATATGTTTGAATATTAAGAATTCAAATGAATTTTATGGTTGGCAATCTTATCAAATGTAACTGCAGAATGTTTGCGAGCAGTATATATAAGAGTTGTGAAAGGGAATGTACCATCTGAAATAGTCAACATGATGTCATACTTTTCGAGCAACATGATAACAACAACAAACATGGAACACGTTGCTCATACACATACATATTTAATCAAAAGACTTCCTTCTTTCGGGGTTCAAACTATTAACCACATTATGGTTGTATGAACATCAGTTAAATTAGTTGTAGACCTTCCAAAAAGCCATTATAATTAACTGAACAATTCACGTACTTATCAACTCACCTGATCAAAGACGGTGCCATTAAGGCAAAGGAACTTGATGTCCATGGGCTCCTCATTCTGGCCCACTGTGCACACGTGAAACATCTGGCACGAGGTCTCCAGGTCCGCGTAGTATCCGCCGATTACCTTGCCCGTGCACGTGAAGTTCGTTTCGGGCAAGTTGTCGAAGTCCAAGTACTGGAATGTATAAAGAAAATATATGAGCAAAAAATTTGTGGGGCATGTTCAATGTATTTGGTAACAATAGGGTTCAAGTATGATTGATTGAAGTTTTTTGTGCATGGCATACAGCTGTTGTTGAATCAAAAAATATTTGTGTTATTCACAATAAAATTTATATGAATTTAGAACATATTGCTTTTCTTGCATTAACAGCATTGTAGGTATTTATTTAACTTATTATTTAGTTAGGCACATATTCAAGGACAATGTTTTATTAAACAAGATACTCACACCTGGTTGAATTGACCTAGATATTCGAAACTCGTTCTGGAATATGAATATTAGCAACCACAGCCAAACTGGAACAGAAATATCATCCAATATTATTATATATTTCCTTAAATATTCTCTTTTCGACGTTGTCCCATCAGTGACCACTGCATCATAGGGATAGTATTAAATGAAGCCTTATCTACTGGTAGTATTGCTGATCCAAACCCTAGTGATTAGGCAGCAAACAGGTTAAAATATACTAGTTGCTGTCCAACCCCTTGATAGAATCTTTTGTTAATAACGTCAAATGAAACATAAAGCTATAAAAAAAGTTTTTTTTTTTCACTTTTTAGTTGTTTTACCTCATAACTAAAACTAAATTGTAAAGTTATACCCGAATTAATAGCCCCAAAAACATGGAATTTGAACATATTTGGTGAAATTAGGGTGAACTGATACACCCTAATTTACTCTTACCGTTCCCAAAACGGCGAAGGAAAAAATTGTGAGAAAACCGGCGGCACATCCTAAAACCAAAAATTTGAAGACATGTGAAATCCACCAACCCGCATTGGGCCCGCGTGGTTTATCACGGCCCACACCCTCTCATAGAGAGGAGGCAAGCCCCAGCCGCGAGGCCATTAAAAGACTGATGATGATGATGATGAGGGTGAACTGTACAAATCTATGTACCCCTGCAGAGCGTTTCTGCGTGATGTTATGTTATGAAGTGGTGTAAACAATAAACAGACATGCGATTGCAGCAATTCCGGAAGGTTTGCTATCATTTATTGAAGAGTTCCCTCGATTTCTCCGGGATCCCATCATCAGATCCTGACCTGAAGTCCTTGAGACCATCTGGGAAGTATACTCTTTCAAAAAAAAAAGATTTTTACATATCGGTCCGGCCGTCTTCGAGTAATTGGGGAACATACATAAAAATAAAAGATGCCGACGAATTGAGAAACTCTTCCTTTTAAAAGTCGATTAAAAATAATTAAAATTTCAAAGAAGCGTAACATTTCAGTGTAAAATTAACCTTTTATCAGTTTATAGTAAGAACTTTTGTCGTGATAATTGAACGCGAATTATGATAAGTTCAAATCGAATTAACGTAATATCTTCACTAGAAACTAAGTACAGTCTAAGAATAATAATAATAATCCTTGAATCCTCTAAGCACACTGCTGGAGGCTTCAGGCCTAGGCTATTGGTTGAAGAGAGGTGGTCAGGTTATATCTCACCTCCTTTACATGGATGACCTGAAGCTTTTTGACCCCCACAATCTGCAACTGATGGAGCTACTGAAGGTAGCTACTGAAACCTTCAGTAGTGCCATCAGGATGGAGTTTGGTGTAGAAAAATGTGCGGTCATGCATGTAAAGCGAGGGGAGATTGTGGAATCCGTGGGAAATCAACTCTCGGATTCCATAAACCTAAGATCCCTCTCTCCAATCGAAACCTATAAGTATTTGGGTATGTCGGAAGCGTTAGGTATCAATGACATGAAGCAATCGTTGATGGAGCGCTTCTTTGGCCGCTTGAAGAAGGTATTCAATAGCCTTCTTTCAGGCGGAAACAAGTTACGCGCCTTCAATGGTTGAGTCATCATCATAGTATTGATGTACTCTTTCGGCGTACTCAAATGAACTCAAATAGAACTTGACGCCCTGGATAGGCGGGTTCGTATACTACTAACTGCATACCGAATGCATCACCCACGTTCGTCAGTGATGAGACTGTATATCTTTTAAGAATGACTTTAATTACAGCTCTCTGGGCCTGTTCTACCTGTATAATGTCGGTTTTGAAGAATATTGAGCATAAAAATCACATCTTCAATGATTTATGACGGCACCACATTAATATGTGGTGCCGCTGCTGTTCCTAATCCCTTCCTAATTATCCTAGGCTACTAAAATTTTCGTTTTTCCTAAGTTATCCTAGATTTAGTGTTAAGGTCGGTTTTCCCTGAACACCGTGACTATTATGTGAGGATGGAAAGCTTCAAATGAAAAGAATTATGATTATAAAATGTGCGAGAAAAAAAATCGGTTTTTTCTCTTGATTTATTTTCTAAATTTTGGTGTCCCCTTGTTTCGCAGACAGAAATTTCATAGAATTTCGTTTCCCAGAAAATGTTTCACATAATATTTGGTCCTTGTATTTCGAATATTATTGTTTCAACTACTATTTACTTGAATGAAACATATTTTACAGAAACACACATCAAAAAAATTTCAGTAGAATTATTTTTTAACGAATATTGTTTGTTCGGTGTATTTTTCCATGATATTATGAAAATATAAATATTGCCTTAAAAAGTCAATATGTTGTGCTACAAAAGTAAGTGACAAAAATGAATCGCTACAAAACCGACTCCACGTAGTCTTGTCTGCCCTACCCCCTTTTTTGTGGGGGTGGTAATGACTTCTGCCGCTCTAGGTGGAGCGGGAGAGCGTGTCAGACTTTTACTGACTAAAATCTACCCCTGTTCCTTCAGTTGTTCAGTTGCCTGAGTGCCCAGGGGCGCGGTAACTCTATTTCGAATTTATCCGCGACCCCTGCGCAGGCATCGTCCGTGATGGGCCCCGTCAAGTATTGCTGACATCTCTTTGAGGCACGAGAGTGTACTTTAAGCCCGCGTAGGCGCGGTAGCTGAGGATGGCCGGCAAGCCGAAGCTACGGTGGTGTGCGTTAATACCATCTGCGACGATAAGCTCGCGTGGGACCGCCGGAGCCTAGCAGCGCCGGAGCCATGACAGAAACCATGCCTGCTGCATGTTGCATGCTCGCTTGTATGCTGTATGCTTACTTGCATGCTACATGCTTCTGCCCGGGGGTTGAGGATAAATTCGAAACAGAGTTACCTCGCCCCTGGGCACTCAAAGGCAGGAAGGAACAGGGGTGGGTTTTAGTCAGTAAGAGTCTGACACGCCCTCCCGCTCCGCCCAGAGCGGGAAAAGTCATAGGATGATTTCCCACCCCACAAAAAAAAAAAAAAAAAATGCTGCATGCTTGCTGCATGCATGGTGTATTAATTTCTGTATCACTCATTTTAACAAAAAAAATATGTATTAGTGAGAATAACAAGATTGTTTTCCTGGTTGACAAGAATTCACCCGCATTATTTTTGCGGTGTTGTAATTTTGGTAGAGGGTATGCATTTTATCAAAGGTATGAATTGAAACGTTTAGAAACTGTCACTCGATAAAATCTTTTTCTTGGTAATAAGTTTTATATTAAATAAACAATCTAAGAATAAAGAATATTTGATTTGTTATTTTAGGATATGAATATTCTAACATTAAACTTTATGTGAAAAAAAAATGAGTGATTGTTCCTTTAAAGTAAGTATCTCTAATATCTGGGTATTGATTATTCTATGAAATGATAATATGAGATTTTTTATGTGAAACGAAATTCTGTAAAACTATTAAAAATTATTATTATAGCTTATTAATTATTATTTTATTATTAGCTACACTATCAGAGACACCTTCAAATATAGTAAATTAGTACCTAGTTTCGTCGTGAATTCGTAATAAGTTAAGAATGTCTTAACTTATTACGAATTCATATGTATGTATATAATGGTATTTTTCTACAATAACAATCATGATTGTAAAATTCAATGTCCAGTCCACAAGTTACAACTGATTTGAAATAATTAAATGATAAATGACAAGCGTGTCTGCTTGTACGATGACGCGTTATAGCAGCTGATGTTAATCACTTGATACTGCTAGGCAGTTCAGTTCCTATCAAACTTTGATGTTGACGCATTGTGGCCATCACAATGACTTAGTTTTCTCAGTTCACTGATAGTGCATAAAATATTTGTCATTGTTCCCTCAAAATGAATTATTATCTATTTAGATGAAATTTGGTGGTTTCGAAATAGTTTAAGTCCCGGGGAAGGACTTAGGATAATTTTGTCACGCAAATTATCCCTAGAGAGGGTGAAAAGGAGGGCAGAATTTACTATAGAAGTGCGATTATTGATCACCTGTGGGTTTAATTATAATATCTTGAAAAGCTAGATACAAAAAGTAGCGAACCTTGTAAGGCAGAGGCGGTGCGCACGACAAGCGCGCCGCCGCCTGAGATCCGAGCCTGCCGCCGCATCTGAAATTAATAGGAAATGATTCTTAATATACAGAAATATAAGAAAGAAAGACAATAAACTACATAATTCAACAATTGAGTTCATCATCATCAGCCTTTTAATGACCCCACTGCTGGGGTACAGGCCTCCTCTCCGGGAGTGGAGGTATTAGTAAATTATACGTAATAATAAACGTTATCACCAGATTGCCCGCCTGACGCAGGTCCTCACCGGATACGGTTTTTTCGGGAGGTTCCTGTGTAGGATACGACGGGAGGAAACGTCCGGGTGTTTCCACTGCGCGGATCGTCCCGAGGACACGGTGGAGCATACGGTGGAGGTCTGCCCCGCTTGGGCGAAGCCCCGCCGTGTCCTCGTGGATGCGATAGGCGGCAGCGACCTCTCGTGCCCTGCCCTGGTTCAGGCCATGGTACGGAGCGAGAGAGAATGGGAAGCCGTCTCCTCCTTCTGCGAAGCAGTAATGCTCGCGAAGGTGGAGGCGGGACGCGTGAGGGAGTATCAACAACGGAGTCGCCCTCACGCTCTCAGCAGCAGCCGCCTCAGGAGACGCCTGGGACTTCCGGCACCGCGAGGCGATCTCCGGCCACCGTAGACCCGGGCCTGCGGACGGCGAGTAATGGGTAGCTCGCTGTCCGATCAGCAACAGGCCCGAGAGTCGAAGGCGCGTAGTGTTCCACGCGCGCTTCAAAGAGTTGTCAGCAATAGAGACGGGGCCCGTCATGGCCGATGCCTGCCCGGAGGTTGTGGATAAATTCGAAACAGAGTTACCTCGCCTCCGGGCACTAAGGGCAGGAAGGAACAGGGGTGGGTTTTAGTCAGTAAGAGTCTGACACGCCCTCCCGTTCCACCCAGAGCGGGAGAAGTAATTGGATGATTTCCCACCGCACAAAAAAAAAATCACCAGATTTCAAGTTCATAGGTCAATGGGAAGTTAAAAATTTCTTGGGAACAAAATTTTGTGACAGACGGCGGACAGACAGGCGGACACGTGAGTGACAGCAGTAGGGCTCCGTTCGGACCCTTCGGGTACGAAACCCTAAAAATGACGTCCTTGGTTAAAAAAGGCTACAGCAGAAAATGTGAAAGAAACGTACTAAATTGTCAGATTATCGTCTGACGGCTGTAAATAGGCCCCAAGATATAGGTAGTTGGAATTTAGACCACTTTTCCTGGATCACATAAGGAGCGACTCTAATATCTACAAGTACCTACTTCAATACTGAACGAACTGAATCTACAATCTAGTTTTTTATGGGTCAAAGAAGTCAAATGTACTTACATAACATAATTTAGACATTGAGATGTTTCCTAACAATTGACGTCATCAGTAAAAACTGGACTGATTAAACTCTACAGTCTCTCCAACTAAAACCAATAGCCTTATAACTGATTATGGTGGAAAAGCTGTCGAATGATTGAAATAATTCCAGAAGTCTATAACGGAAATCAATATTTTCTCCTTGTAAGTACATGAGCAGAGGTGTAAACCAAACAAAACAAAGTCAGACAATAGGTAGGTCGCGGTGTTCGCACGCGCATCTACGGAACAATCGCCTTGCGACACCTACAATTAGCCATCCACAGTGAACTGTTCCGATATGCCTCATCTAAAATTACATAATTTTATAATTACATACTTCGATGCATAATAATGATCCAGTTTTCTAATTTGTTCTTGTATCATTGGGTATTGAGCATTTTTCATTAAGAATAGACTAATTATTCGTAAAACAACCATGTCATCATCCGGTAAGAACAAGCAACCATCCCAATCATGACTCGTTTATTAAACGACCCATTCCTGGGATCTAACTCTGACGTTAATGTTATTTATTAAGAACATCCTGTTTTAGCAGGCCCGGACCTCCGGGATCCTGACTTTGGATTATTAGAATAATTTATATGATATGCACCTTAGTACCAAGTATTCTAATAAACAAAGTATAAGTGCTGAAGTTATTCTTAAGTATATTTAAATCGAATTTAGCATATTATCAAAACATATTAATTTCCGGGTCTTGACAAGCTTGACTAGGTACTTTGATCATAACATTTATATCGATGAGAAAAAGTGACATGGTCATAAAAAATGTGATCAAATGTCAAGGTCTTCCAATTGTCAATGTTAAAGAAAACATGTTTAGGAATGCGACACAATTTATGGAGAATATTTTATAGTAGGATATTGAAGATTAACAAAAAATATAAGTAGGTAATGACGGGGATTTTTAAAATGAACAACATTTGTATAAGCAGTCTTATTTGTAAAACTCGCTAACCTAATACTTAGTTTAATACAAATTAGTGGATTATACATTCAAGATAATAACGTTTCTTTTTATCATTCAGTATTCGTAGTGTGAAAACATCTTTCAAATGATTAGTCAGTAGTCTACCACCCTCATATCTTGGTCTTCATGTCGACACTTGTCTTGATTGGCGGAGGCAGGTCACAACTGTCAGTCAGAAAGTCACCGGAGCGTTATGGTCGCTCTACGGACTGAAGAATCTTCTCCCAGCGCACATAAAAGCAATGCTTGTACAGCCCCTAATCTATCCCATAATTGACTACGGTGATGTGTGCTACTATGACCTGAATAGTATAGTAGCCTGATATGTATGATCATGTATCCGCGCATCTATCACTTTTGAAATGGTTACCAATTCGTCAGCATAGAGCACTGAGGGCTTTGAGTACACTGTTTTATTTTCTTGATAAACCCACTTCTCCTTCTTATATAACTTCTCATATTCAATTTCTTTGCTCTGCTCACACTAAAAATTTTCGTTCCTTCAATAATCGTCTTCTGCGATATCCCTTTCACCACTTTGGGTTTATCCACTCGTCCTTCTTTGTTCAGGCGATTTTCCTTTGGAATGCGCTCCCTCCGAATATCAGGATGGCAACCAGTCGGTTCTCCTTTAAGGTGGAAGCGCCAGGGTAGCCCGCGAAATTCAGTCATTTTTTAGAATTGATGGCAAATGTCATGTATTCATGAAATAGTCTTTTCATACATCAATATGAACTTAGAGGGTTGTACTGATGATTTAAATGATTACAGTTCTGTAAATACGTACTTGCTACGGCCGCGAATCATATTTTATCAACATACAACCTGATACTGACCTGCAAATTGCAAAAAACGTAAAAAAAAATGAATTTCGTGGGCTACCCTGCCGTTTCCCAATAAAGGCACGAGAACATATTCGCAAGAAGTTGGTAGAATCAGAACAACGGTCATTTGTTAGATTCGTTTTTCAATAACATTGTTAATTTTGGCTATATGTAAATATACGTATATATCTAAGTATGCATTTATTATTTAGTTATTATATTTTATTCTTTCTCTGTTTGTCTTTTACATAAAATTGCATCTGCCATATTCTCTCTGTATATAGTCTCTGCACCACCCCAAGGTCGACTGGTAGAAAATGCCTAAGGCATTAAGTCCACCATTGTACAGTGTGTTTTCTTGTGCATAAAGTTTTTAATAAATAAATAAATAAATATATCATGTTTACAGACAGACAATTTTGAATTAAGAACCTGCTAATCAATGTTTATTAAACTAATAATATGGTTAAGTTGTTTTTTTTTAAATAAGGCCGGCTATAATTCTAGAGATTTCATAAAGACAAGTTCATCGCCACTTAAACTTTTATAGCACAGAACGTGAGATCTGGCAGCTCATTTGTTTAGTATTACATGAGCGCCTTTCTACTCCAAATAATTATATACGTACCTCTGTTCTTAATATACGAAACGTGCACGTTGATCGAACATAATAGAAAGTATGTCCGACATTTATTAATCCCTTTTTACTAATAAAACCATTAACAAGGTGATTATTGTGATGTAACGCCCATTTAATTTGTAGCAAACCGATACGTTTATTTATAACAAGGCATGGGTATCAAGACTGCGTGATTTGGAACCAATGATATAGTATAATCGTTACGAAACAATTACTAAATAACTAAGTAAACTCGAATCAGATGATGTTTCTTCGGCATCTAGATCCAATAACTTTTTATTGTACAGGTTATTGGATCTAGATTCCGAAGAAACATCATATACTCAGTTACTCAGAACACGGTTGGGAATTTTTACTCGATATTAGATTCTGTCACGAATATTGTGATTCAGCTTACCTATTTACCTGTATCGAAATCGTTTTTGTGAATTTAGTTTAGGTACTTGAGGTTAATGGTCCTTGTGTTTTTTGTATTACGTTAATCATGTTAAATAGAGCAAAGTTAATTAGTCAGCCTCTAGAATAACGTTGAATTTAAGTTTTAAAAGAAACCTTATTCTGTGCCGACTCAATTTAGATTGCCTTCGACACGCTAAGAAGAATTTGTAGCATTATTGTATGAATAATTTTGTTCTACGAGTATATAGCGATTATAGGAGTTTGAAGCGGACTAGAATATTGCCATGAAATATTGTTCTGCCAGTATCGTAATGTCAGTATTTGCGTCGAAAGAAATCGGCGCGTGATTCTCGGGCAGTCTCTATTCCTATAATAAAAATGCTGTTTAAAACCAGTGATTTGCTCATTGGTGTCTGCGACATATAATAGCGTTGAACGTTATTCGATACCGTGAAAGCTGTTGCAATGGGCAGTTGTGTCAGATTGTCCTAGGGCGTGGTTTCCTTGATGTAAGCAGTAAGACCCGGTGGACCGGCACGAAACTGGAGCACTGCGAGCGACACAAACGCTAAGGGTATGTGCAGATGAATGGGTGCGTTTAGGACCATACTGTGAAAACAATATTTGTATACAAAACACGTAACATTCGCTTCCTTATAAGGAAAAGTGTGCTGAAAATATATTTCTGTCGGTTTTATTATTGTTTTCTGTTGCCTAAATTATTTCATAACATTTTGCGTGACCTTGTTTCTATTAACAAGGCAATCAGATCTTCAGGATCGTTTTGTAAAATAAAAGCTATATAGTACTTAGCCTTTCACAGTTTTATATTGCTAGCAGTCTGTGCCTCACCTAAAACTAGTCGCGATAATATTTTCACAAAATCATATCTCACAGACTGTCTAGAAATCTGTCTACAGAACCTGTTTAATAAACTCGTAAAGAATGCTTGACAGATGTTATGCGTTCCTAATGGCGAAGTAATAGCTAAACTGGAAGTAAAATTAGGCTTATAACCATTATCATCCGACACGACGAGTTTAGTAATGATGGCAATTTGACATGTCGTAATCTGATACCATTAATTAAATTGCAAGGGATTGTATGTAGAGTCGTATGGACTTGGTGGGACAGAAACGAACTTAGTATAATGGTACCTTTATGTACATACAGTCACAGCTAAATTGTTTTGTCACTTTAAGGTCTTTTTAAAGTTCCGCACCCGAAGGGTCCAAACGGAGCCCTATTGCTGTCACTCATGTGTCCGTCTGTCCGTCGTCTGTCACAAAATTTAGTTCCGAAGAATTTTTTAACTTCCCATTGACCTATGAACTTGTAATTTGGTGTTTATTATTAAGTTACTTTACTAACAAATATCAATATATTGATAAATAATTTTTTTTCTTTGATAATTCTCTTATTAGAAACGGAACCCTAAATGTGCGAAGTCCGACACGCACTTAGAAGGTTTTTTTTCGTTTGCTCTCTTCACTATGGGAACGTTGCCCCACACTAGGAATTATTCCTGTTTCGTGGGTGCGTTCACAAACATGTAAACTCACATACACAAGACACCCAGACCCGGAACAACTATCTGTACGCCATAAAAATATTTGTTACGTGCGGGTATCGAACCCGCGACACGCAGCGCAGCAGAACGCTCAACCACTGCGCCAACCGTGCCGTCGATTTTCAATCTACCCCTACGAATAAGTAATAAGCCATCTACCCGCGATTTTTGACCAGTACTGGAATTAAAACAAAAACAATGAATTTCTCCGGTTTTAGATGTGTTATTAAAATAAAATGTATACCCACAGTTTTTTTTCAATAGTCAACCTGATTACAAAATAATAAAAATCACATGAGATATATTTTTAGTGTTTTTTTTTTTAGACGTGTTATAATTGTGAAGTTTTCAATGAAGGTAGGTATTTGGACACACACCTGGCTTAAAAAAATAAAGTATTGAAAAGTTGACGAAGGTATACTACGACTCAACTGTACCATCGATTTTGCGTAACACCATGAAAAGTGACTATTTAGTACGCTTGTAGCAGTTGCTGTTATTTCCTTTTACGACAATATACGGCCTCAATGCGAACACCCCCGAGCCATACGCAAACTACAGCAGGATTGTCGATAAATTGCAGAACAGTGGCACAATATTGCACTTTGGTGTACAAATATATATACACCAAAGGATATAGGTACCAAAAGTACCCATTGGTGATTACCAATTGAGTGGCAAAAAAACTCTAACTTAAGGGGGTGACATGACCATAAAGCGCGGACAGAATGCTTGCAATTTATTGCAAAATTTCATATTTTGCAATAAATTGATCCATTTTATCGATTTACTCAAAACTGAGTTCAGCTTTTAAAAATCTAAAACAACAAAATTTTGAATTAAGATTCGATTTATTTTTTGTTATAAATTTTACCGACGTACATTGGCAAGTAATATGGGCAAATAATTTAAAAGGTCGAAGTTGGACGTAAATTTGACAATAATTTCTATCGAGGATTTCATTTTTAAACCTGTTTCGAAACGAAAAGTTCTCAGAAATATAGTCGAAATTAACATATAGTTTTCTGCAGCTTCAATTTAACTAAATAAATTTTGGTAATGACTAAAAAAATTTTAGAAAACCAGCAATTTTCGATCGTCTTAAGATATCAAGTCAAACCGAATCGGGGTGGACTAACAATTGAAGTGGGTAAATGGAAAATGGACCCATAGCCAGCACTAAACTGCTGAGTATTTTCAAATGTTGTTTTCTTCCAACCAGAGAGTTCAACTTTACAAGCAAGTGGAACAAAAAGATGATTTGCTTCATGGCGCCACCTCGATTCTACCTAGACTATTCCACGTCTGTAACGGAAATCAGGAAGCTTCTACCATAACATAACATTACGCAAGACAAGAATGATATATGACGAGAACTTTTATTAAAACAATTGAAGCAAATTGCTGATAGTTTATCTATACTGTATATCGTGAGTACAATTAAAGAAACAATCTGTTGAAAAGATATAATGGCTTTTATTATTGTTAAACGTAGTTGAGATCGTATAGTAATTAATATGAACTGGTAATTATTGAGTCCGTGACTGTAACTCCTGGTCATAATATGCGCAGTCTTTTATTTTATGAGTACCAAGTGGAAAGATCTCCTCTTGGCAAAGCTGGAACTTCAATGATTTTCGGTAAACATTTTTAAAAGTATCTTTGCGATGGTGGAAATTTTTTAGAAAATTATATTTTTATTTATTAGAACTTCATATACAAAGTAGGCATACTTAATGACGCAAGGCATTTTATCCGTGTTCTATCGTACCTATATCCGTGATTTCCCTTGTAAAGTTTTTATTGCTTGAGAGCTGAATTCTACCCCATTTACATGTCACTGCTATAAATTCTGCTTTAAAGGAATGTAGAATATTACCTTCTGCTGCGCTTCAAATATACGTCGTCATAGAGAGGTATATTTTCAGACAACCAGAACTTTGTGGCCCGGCAATGTTTGTTCTTCAGGGTTCAATGTTTGTAAAAGCCTTACTTACAAGCTACTGTCCTCGGTAAAGGAGATAATTTAAAACATGCTGTGGTGTGTTTCTATCGGCAAATGGTGCTGTGGTCAAATTTAAATTATTTCAACCACAAGGGGTATTGCACTTTGTGGTCAGTTTCTCACTTGAGGTCGAAAGCTTGGAATGGTATGGGTAATGTTAGTAGGTATACGATGTCCACCACTTCGCCGCGCACAGGATGTTGGAAACGTTGGTAAGCAGATGATTTTGAAGTAATTTGTGCTCCATTGGTGTAATTGCTGCTAGGTGTTCCGATGCGAGGGTAAACGTATATTGAAATAAATAAAAACGGGTAGAACACTTCCTAGGTAGTCTACTCGGTGTCCTTCTTGTGGATTATCTATATTGGAACGCGAATATAAAAGTTTTCTCCTCCTTTTTTGAAGTTCGGTTAAAAAGTCTAAAGTAAGGTAATTTATATAAACTAAGGTAGCCCAGTTCAGTGTGTTTACATGAACCTAGATGAAATATTTCAGCTATCTACTAACGCCAGAAAAAAATATTTATACTATTCACTTGCCTTTACTTCAAGCATTGCGTGCACAATGGTATCTAACTAATTATTTATATTAGTATAGATTGAAAGATTATAAACGAGGTATTAATTAAAACACTTTCTTCAACAATCAGTATTAATAAATTCACATGATAAAAGTATCAAACCCTCCGAACGAGGAAGCAGTGGTTCATTATTACGACTAATAAGGAGTAATTAAGCAATTACGGCCATTGTTCTGTTAATTTATTTGATTCAAACTGACACCTACGAGTAAGTACAGCTTGTCAACATTTTGATATCGTTACTCTACTTACGTAAATTGGGATCGAATTATCGCAATATATCGTTTATGTAACGATATTGCCGTCGGAAACAAATCGATAATCGTTACTTAATCCTCGTACAATTAAATTTAAATCAAGACGTGACTACATACTTAATCTATCCGTTCCTATTAGAATTCACACCAAAGCATGGGCTATCACCGCTATGTCAACTGGTATAATGGATAATTTGACTTGCAAGAGGTCAAAATACCGTGAGCTTCACTAAGACGGGAACAAATTAGAATTTTAACGGTAAATGACGCTTAACGTAGTTTTTTGATACCTTTACCGAAAACGAAAACAACAAAATCTTATAGAATATATAGCTGTTTTAATTTCGTTGGTGACACTTAAAGATATGAATCAAAACAACCTTACGGATATTTTGAAAGAGAATTCCAACTTGAAGGTCGTATCCCACTTCGAGTTTATCGTCGATCATTTGATTAGCCATTTAGCTTTATTTAAATGGATGTGACCGAGATTGATTAACGGGCGTCTATTGGTCGTGACTTAATCTTGTAAGTTTGCACAATGCCCTATGTTTAATAGGAATGGTATTATGTGTTACGTCGAGACACAACAAAAAGCTACGCATGAACGGTGCTCCAATGTAACGGGTCCGAGCTAGCCGCGTTCCGTTATGTCACCAAGTATGATGAGAGCAGCGTCCGAAGCACCTGGTAGCTGACAGAATGGCGGTCATTACACTACTTCAGACTACACGCATCACGCTTCATCAGGTACTCGGATACGGGACTCAATAGACCCAATTAATATATTAAATTCTGCCATTTATGAGAAATATATATGATCTATAATAACAACTTGTTCGTCTTTAATTGCCTTGCCTACATAGTCAGCTCAACCGCAATAGAGTTATATAATGTTTTTAGACGAATAAACCCACAAACGGGTATAGTATCCTCGCGGATCGAGATGTCACGTCTCGCCTTTCTCGTAACAAATGACACCGCCTACGAAGTACTGACAATCGGTGACGGACACTCACGAAACCACTCTGATTCTGACCCATAAGATCCTTTCAATATGATAATGTTACATCAATATATCGTATTGTATTTGAGCCCGATAAACACAATGATATTCAGGAAGACAATCGTGACGGGAAAAATACGATAAAAGAAACATTGCATAAGAATCGGAGTGGCCTTTGATCGACGATATGTTTTGACCACATTGGCATGTCAAAAAAGACACAATGGTCCAGTTTTTAGGGTATCACAATTGAGGTCTCGTAATATTACGACATGATAAGTTGTTTAAGGAATAAGCATGAATAAGTCAGGTCTTAGATAGAGCATGCGATAGTAACAAAAGCACAATGGGTCGCCTACTCGCTAAAGACAATTAAGTTAATAATTGTGACCTATGTCGACACGCATGGCGAATTTAACCTGTGCCGTATTAGGACCGTTTAACTACCGGTTGTGTACTTAATCCCGGGACTGATTCACGACGCGATTATCCTTATCAATTACAGAAACGCGTTCTCGCCTACACCACTCGTATGCTCAATTGTTGTACGTTGGAAGTAAGATATTTTTATTGTTAACTCATCTTAAATCACATCATACAGGTTGACACACACGTAGAGATTTTGTAACGTGTCTTTAAGGTCGGAGTATATGCAGTTGTAACAGTAAAAGCTCTCTACGTACCTGACTGGTCTAGTGTAGTTGTAATGTGTTGTGACGGAGCTCCGAGAGACACTGCTTGAACAATAATATAGAACGTGAACGTCTGTCCTATTATCGCTGGTGACAATACTAAACACGTGTCAGGATTGTTTATATACTTATACCAGTACTAGACAGTTGAGTCTCCAAAGCTGATTGACAGTGACTCACTTGTTACGCACGAAACTCATATTCACAGGATATGAAACAATTTATTAATGTACCGAATCTGAGTAGGTACTCAGTAATGTTTTTGTGATAAGTACCATGGTTATTGTTACACCAGGTCCTATAAGTACATCTCATAAAAATTAAGTATTCATAACAAGCAGACGTGGAAATGAAAGTAGAACAGCACGCCTTACATATTCCTGCATGTATAATTTCCCTAAGATTGCGAACTACAAATTTATTGGCGATAAGTAGGTAAGATACTAGCTGTAATAAATATTGTTGACTAAACACGAATTGAATGACGACGTCGAAACAGATATATGAAAAACTATTCACAGGACTGAATCGTATTGTAGAAAAAAGCTGGATTGTCTAAGAATCAACTATAAGAGGTCGTTGTCCGCCAACGACTAAGCAAATAGTGCGTATCCTGGATGACTGGGTGGCTACATGGAAGAATGTGCGGGATGAAGGTCGGAGAAACACACGAACGCGACGGGAAGAGCAGACGGTGTGTGGGTACCGAGAGTTAACACGACGAGCACATTGATGGGCGGTAGCGGGATGAAATAAACTATATTCAACTAATGGTTCAACTTCAGAGAATGTTGAAATTTTTGAAATGTAGAATGAGAAAAATGTAAACAATAAACCGGAAACACTTCTAGTAGTAACAATTCAGAGGTTAGTTGTTGTGTAGAACTTTTGGCTTTGAATGTACTTGTATACGTATATATGGTAAACATAATATAAAATTTGACGTAGATAATAACTGAGGAAATTCTATCGCTCAATATTTAAAACTTTTTATTGTCTCTTCACTTGATTGGTAAATCAAAAGAATTAAAACGCCAGCCGTATACACTAAGATCGTCTCCATTGTGCCGCCTCCGTCGCATTCCTCGACGTTTCCTCTTTTATTCACAAGTTTTTTGTTTGTTTATTCTATAGTCCTCAATTTACAATGATGGATAAAATCTTCATTGAATAATTGCAGGCACGTCGTCATTATACTGTTTTATTTTTCTGATGACAAATAGTGAGATTGGAAACGGATGAGAGTGCAAGCGTACGTTGATACTCTCATAATTAAATGTCAATTATTGTGAATAGTCAATTTTACTTTACTGCTAGTCGGATCATCTTCACGTATAATTTACAATTAATATACTTAGTTGTTTCGTACATATTCCACTGCTGGCATTTAGATTCTAGTAGCAGTTTCGACAGAAAAGTTCCCATGCGTCCGCTTACGGTTATATAATATTTTAGAAGAAGACCGCGTCAGACATTTGACCTCACTGAGCAATACCGAGACGTGTTGCACTCGCACAGTACACAGGTACATATGTCCATGTGGTACTATCTAACTTTATGGAATAGCACACTGTCTGCGATATATTTGTTTATCTCTTCCAAATCTATGTAAACATTTTTGAATTAAGTGAGGCTAAAGACGTCGTAAATAGTTCTCAAGTTTTGAATTGGGTGACAGGTCTTCATTATGTCACACCTTTTAAGGATAACGATATTTTTATCTGTCCTAGATTTATGGCACGTAAATGGCATGGCGACTTCTAAGCCTTATTTCATTTATTTTAACAATAAACTAAACGTTTATTAACATTTTCTCTAAATGTTAATTAAGTGTTATAGTCAAATGTTTCTTTGATGTAATCTCTCACATGAATTATACGTATCAGCACGGTACATCCAACGAAAGGATTATTATTATAAAGAATGTTGCTTAATTTAAGATGAATAGTAACTAGTAACCTACTGACTACTGTGTAGCTGTCATCGAATATTTTATTAATTCTCGAAATCACTGTAGTGAAGTGGAATCATAGATTATTTTTGAATTTCATCAGAACATGTGGAGAGTCGTCCAAGGTTCTTACGTAAAGTGCGGTTTCCTTCGTCAGTTTTGTTTAAGTTTCATCCCAAGGATTGTTGTTTTTTTTTTGCTCTATTTCTTCAAAACATTTTTGCGTCGTTGCAAGTTCTGGTGTACCCAAAGTGGTAAGAGGAACACAAAAGTATTTGTTGGTAGAAGTTTTTTGCGGCTGGTTCTATACAGGGTGTAACAGAAAGGTGTGGTCAAATTTTAAGACCTGCATATATCCTTGCTATGTTCTTGAAATAGTTCTCAGTTTCTTCATTTCTTGTGTGGGATTTTGTAGTAAGTATTACACCTAGTCGTAAATCTGAATAGTTATCGACTGATTTCTAAAAAACTACGTATGAATCCGTATGACATATGTGTGAAGTGAACACATGAATGTAACAAAGAAAGTCGTATGTTTTTATACCAACATAGATTTTAGAAATATACATTTAGTTTGGAAATCTTTATTGGATTTCCTATTTTTTCAGTTCGATATCAATGAATTATTAATTAAAATTGGCAACACCAGTGAAATAAGGCCCTGGCTGGTATTTGTGAATTAGTTACAAAGTATGTCTGCATACCGAGGCAGATTTATAACTACTAGGTATAGTAATTAAAAGTTTTGTCATTCAATCCTCCGCGCGATGTTCACTCCTCAGCGGAAATAGTTCCCATGACCTTTTGTTTCGTGGCCATACGCTAATCTTTTTTATTTACGAGTCAGCCTCTTTGCCTTCGGTTTACGTACATGTGTACATATAAAATATCAGTTAGCCCAACCAATTTCGTATATAAATATATCACATTTAGCATATTAGTATAATTAAATAATAGGAGATTATTTAATTATACTAATATGCTAAATGTGATACAATTCGTTAGAAATCTAATACGTTTAACGCCCTTTATGTAACCTAAGAATGGCATATCGAGGTCTTAAGTTATAATTTAGACAGTTTATTAGATCATAACCACAGACAGAAAATATCTGTAGATTATCATTTTATCGTTAACTAGCGACCCGGGCGCAATTTTGTTTATTTGATTTCCCAAAATTTTCTTACATAAAAACCTTGTCATGACAAACACGAACACAACAAAAAAGAATTATCCAATTTGGTGCAGTCGTTCGAAAGTTATGCGCGTACATACATTTCGGCGATTCGTTTTTATTTATATAGATGTATCTAGCTCCATAATTTACTTGTTTGATATTCAGCTGACAGGTTAAGGCGTCAGTATCTAATAAGTAATAACTTTGTACATTAAATTAAATTATTGGTCGTGGAAGGGGAGGTCACCTATGTCACGGAAAATTCCTCAATAAGTCTATACAGTTGTCATTTCCTGTCGATCTGTGAATGTAAGAAATTCGTGTAGGTACCTACACAGCTGATTGTCGCTTTGCGCAATTTCTAACAGATTCAGGCAAGTTTTAACCGTAATTGAGGAAAATATATGAATTAATAGGGTTCAGAGAAGATTTTTAGGTCATTGCAATTACTGCAACCTTTACTCGCTTGTGCTGCAAAGCAATGCTTGCACCATTTCATGCTTCATTGAAATAAAAAGTAAAACATATCACCAACAGAATGCGACTGTCGCGCACGTACAAAAAGTGAGAATGCAATAAAAAGACGTAATATGATATAATTAATGCTGTACAATTTGTGTTGTAGGAAACTTCACGGGCGAGCACACCGCGAGCGCACGCTACGTGATGGTAGACCCACCACGACTTCCGCGCTCGAGCGGTTCACGCCCGCGCCCGGTGAGAGCGCAGCACGATCTCATCGACAAGGGATGACGCGCAAATTGCAGCAACATGCCTCACATTGCCATCATCGCATGCAACCGAAACGTGAATGAGTGCACACATGAAAGGGAAACTAAACATTACTGTATTTGACTCACGATAGATCTTATTCATTTCGTTGCAACGTAAATGGCAGTTCAAGATGGGTATCACATTTCAAGAAAATTTTCTTCACTTAAAACATCTCGGTTAGGGAAGGGCCTGCTAGTTATGTATTTAGTCGGTAAACACATTTGGCACACTGGAAATATGTAATGGAAAACAATAATGACATAAAATGTGCGTAAGAAAAGCGGAAAATGTTCAAATTAAAGGGAAATTACGATCTTATTATACTTCGGCAAAATATGAAACTGAAAAGAAAATGTCCGAGTCCAGATGTTATTTCTATGTTTATTGTATTGTTATTTGGCTGATTTATACTAGGGGAGGTACTGTTTAGTTTGTCAAATCTCAAGAGACAATGTGTGACGATATGTGGGGCGTGGCTTGGCTGTCGGTAGCGGCGTCACACAAACAATGGAGAAAGCAGAGCATCAATCGAAATCATCTAGTTGGGAACATAGACACAACAAACATACATAGAAGTAAGATTGTGTATAATCACTATCATTGTCATATAGAATTTGGTTTCTAATTGTAATCATGAACAAATATAGGCTTATAATTGTTGTATCGGCAAGTTCCTGCTTGTAACTATTAATTTGCTTGATAATAACCAGTAATTAGATGAAAGTATAGTTAGTTCGGTATGTAAAGGCCATGAACGACTAGAAAAACTTGATAACTTACTCCATTTGATAAACGGAATGTGAAAACTATATTTAGGTGGAGTTGAACTTGGAAAATAGAACCGACTTCCAAAAAAAGTGCAAAATAACTTTAATTTCGGAAGTCGGTGTTTCTGGTTTTGTTTCTTCGTTTTTTGACACCGACTTCCGAAATTAAAGTTATTTTGCACTTTTTTTGGAAGTCGGTTCTATTTTTTTGTAAAAAAGTTTTTTATTTTTCCCTTTTTAGTTGTGGTTCCCCATGAAACTGTGTTAACAATTCATAGACATACGATAACAGCAATCGCGGTTGATTTGCTGTCAATTTTTGAAGAGTTCCGTTGTCTGTCTCCGAAACCCATAATAAGATCTTTTTGAAATTTAAATGGGACCATTTCGGAATAAACCCCTTTCGAACAAAATAAGAATTTTGCAAATCCGTCAATATATGACGGAGATATGCCCGAACATACATAAAAAAAAAAAAAAATACAAACATCCGAATTGATAACCTCCTCCTTTTTCGAAGTCGGTTAATAAAATTATACAAGTAACAAGTAGTTTTTTTTTTTAAACCTGTACAGTACTTCTGTATTATACGTACATATAAATTCACAAAGTAGCGTCACTAAAATATTTAATAAGAAAATAGTACTTTAAATTTAAAGATATTTTGAATATTTTGATAAAAAATATTGCTTCATGTAAAAAACGCTGGATTACAAGTTTCTCATTTTCCCACGAGGACACAATTGTAAAAAAAAATCATGATCTATCAATTCACACCATAAAAGCATGTCTTTGCTTTATATTCATCATTATACAACCAATTCCACTAAGTAATTATTCAAGCGGCCACAACCATATGAAGTGAACTGAAGCGGCGAAAGGCCCATATCGAATAAACCTTCAGCGGTACTACCCATAAAATGACAATAAAACTTGAATCGTGAAATAAAGCGCTTTCATGTGTATATCAATGGAATTCCTATGATTCATTCATAGGATGCGGGGTTCGAAGTAGTGGGTGGGTGCTGTGCGTACGCGCGCATCGACTGCAAATCATTGTGGCTCTCCAAGGGCACAGTATTCTATGTCTTATTGTAACCTTCAAGGTCGTTTTACATCATGTATATGCGTAGATTGACAGATAAATTGTCTATGTGTAGATGGATGGGCCCGTCAAGTGTGAAGATGAAGATTACTCATGTACACGCTAATCTATGTACAATGGTAAGTGTTAATTTAAAAGTCTAATGTTTGTTAATTTATTATGTAATTTTATAGCTGAAAACGGCTTATTAAACGAAATATTTACCTTGAAATAAGTTATCAATTTAAGCAACGACAGGCTCTGCCTAGTTTAGGATAGTCCGGGGTATATCGCAAGACGTTTGTATTCACTTGTGACCACAGCCGCCTACATTTTTGGAGGAGCCCTATGCGTGTGGTCCTTAACTCACTTGTATTTTATCGTGGCAATTACTACGTTAATTATGTGCATTTTTGAGCAAGCCTTATGCTCAGAAGTGGACTTCCAGTGGTGTTGCTCTACCACGTCCGGCGCGACAGGGCGTCGTCGCTAGGCGCGTGACGGCGGCGCGGGCGCAACGTTGCGCAACTAACAACGCACTCAACCTGCTTTTACTCGCCGCTCGTTTACATGGAACGCGTCAATTACGTAAAATTGTATCAAAAATTGTATTCACGTACCAACTACCACTACGCTCGAAACGAAACGTTGCCACATCTCTATAGAAATTCTGATAAAATGATTGTTATTTAATTAGCGGTTCACAATATCTGATACAAGTGCAGATATCGGTTGTGAAATTGTACATCGCATTGTAGATGTGCGTAGACGTCTAAATAATTATAGAGCAACACAGCCAGTCATTAAAACAATAATAATATGTTGTGTTCGGTAATGATACATCTTAGTTGAGTAACATTCCTTTTAGGGTTGCGTAACAATAAGGAACTATCACACCGGTATCACGTATCGATAATTGTGTCAGCCCTAAATTCCTGAAGCGTTTGTAAGATTCCTGATATTGCACGTATCTTACGTATACCGTGCCTGACTGCCGTAACCATCTATGCTTTTTTGATCAAGGCCCCAGATTAATAAATAAGAAATAAGTTAATTTATTATTTCCATGTAAATGAAAATCAAACTTTAAAATATTTTCACTAGTAATTTTGCTTGGATAGCGCGAGTCTACTTATGCAAGATAACGCTACTTTTACTTTCATCGTGACGCAGAATAAGAAATAAAACAAACGTTTTTCTCACAACAACACAGTTTTAACACAAACCACACAGTAAAGTAAAGCCTCGGCCCGACTCTGCACAGATTGACATTGGCCCTGATATTTGAACCGTAGTTTAGTGATCGATTATGTCTCGTGTCGCGACTAGCATGCAGCCATAATGGTAATTAGGTAGTCGTTAGGCCCGCATGGTGATCATTTTAACATAAGTGTGTATAACGTCACTTGGTAGCCGGTTATCACAACACAACCTACTTCACTGCCTCATAAGGGTTTGCGGTACAAGGCTCTCTAAAATTCACGCCGGGATCATTTTAATGGATATGGAATATATACGAATGTGGAACGAAATGCGTTATTAATTTGAGTGGAAGGTGAAATAAAGTAAAATTACTCTCTTAACAAGTGAGAATGTTATTTTCAGGAGTCGTTTCAGGAGACTTAACAGATTTCCAACGACTGAAATCATTGCAATAAAACCAAACGAAGACGATACTTGGGCAAAATAAGTTCGTTGCTTACGCATAGTTGTTTAGCCAAAGACCGATAGCTGAAAATATTAAATTTAATTCTCAACTAGAAAAGCTCATCTTAAAAAACTAAGAATTATCAATATTTCTATTGCAAGCATAAATTACGCGTATTAGGTAAACGAACATTTCTTCAGCAGAACAAACAGTGTTCGGTCTTCGGTCGTCGCCGCTTCGCCCTTGACATTTCGTTACACTTCTCCGGTCGCGGTATAGACAACAGACCTTTAACTAAATGCCTTCATCTTCTAAATGAATACATTTCAACTTAAATTGTTACTAATTATTCACGCTCAAAAATATATTTCTTTTTCTTTTCATTATCTTTTAATGACAGGTAGATAATGACTGTTGGGTCTCTATTTGACCTACGCTATGTCTAGATTTTTTTTTCGTTTAAGTACTCAAAAACCTGATTGAGAGAACGGGTTTTGGTGTTAAGTTTTATGATACAGCAAGGTTTCAAGATAAAAACTAAATATTAATATTCTAAGCTTTTAGTTTTTGATCTAAATGAGGTAATCTTGTAATAGTTATGGGCACAGCATGAAATTAACATTTTCGACTTCAAGGTTATTGGAAAGTGCGAGAGTGCAACAATTCTTCCAAAAAGAATCGTATCGCGAAATAAAGTTGAATCATTCTCCTGCCGTTATCCCGCGAAATAAAGTTGAATATTTGGCAATATTTAAATTTACCTTTACTCCCGCATTTTCGAAACTGTTATTAAAAGTATCTTTCATAAGCACCTTACTGTTAAGTAGGTAGGTTCACGCAGATTTTATTATCGCATTAAACCGCAGCAATATCTGCTTAACATGGACCTTTCAGTCTCAATAAAATGCTTTGCAATACGTCCAGTATTGCAAAGTAGTTTACTAATCCTCTTCAACTCACGTTCGTTTACTCGGCTTCTACAGGGCGCTTACGCGAAAGCTAGGCAGAACCTACGCGAAAACTACGCATAGCCTACACGGAGCACGCAGGTCTACGCATCTTCTAGCAAAAGACATAATAAATAATATTCAACTTTATTGCAGGCTTTTTTTTTCTTCTTCCAATACGTCTGCCATGTTATCTCTTCACCACCCTTGGTCGACGAAATGGTCCACCATGGTACCTCTGTGCATTTAGAATTTTAGACATAATCACTACCTATTAAAAAACAAAGACCCCGTCGCGTTTGTCAGTCAGTTCGCGATAGACTATAAACGCGAGCCTATCAAATATAAAAAAAAAAAAAACTCAAAAACTACTGAACAGATTTTCATGCGATTTTTAACAATAGGCAGAGTGCACTCTGCCTTTGCCATTTTTACTCGCGGAAAGCTGGAGCGGGTCGCTAGTGTTTAAATAAATAAAATCACGCTTACATTTTTTTTTGTTGGGTGGGAAATCATCCAATGACTTCTCCCGCTCTGGGTGGAGCGGGAGGGCGTGTCAGACTCTTACTGACTCCAAACCACCCCTGTTCCTTCCCTGCCTGAGTGCCCAGGGGTGCGGTAACTCATTTTCAGAATTTATCCGCTACCCCTAGGCATGCAGGCACCGGCCACAGGCGCAGGCCCGGGTACGCTTACAGATGGAAGAAGCTTTGTGGTCCTAATATTTCTTAGCAACTAAAACAAAGTCATCACTTGCAAAGCGTGTAAAAATACACGTGCTTCATTCAGATAGATAAACGATAATATAATATTAAGGACAGCGGTGCTGTACCGGTATGTGAGTTCCGGTAGCTTGGTACAATCGAGCAGACAAGGTCGGCGCCACTCTGTTTTGTTACCTGTCAATCACTATTCACACCTTCGCGTTTGATCAACGTTCCGTTGCGTTTGAACAATTGAAAATCAACTGTATGTTCCCGTTGTAGTGCAGTGCAGTGCAGTGTGTGTCGGGCAGTACTTTTCAGTGTAGCGAGATTTTGTGAATTAGAAGCTTTTTTAGGTTGGCTGAAATATTTTCGTAAACGTGCTTCTTTATTTAGAGGGAACAGGACTTGCAAGGAATTTACAAAATAGGTATTTGAAGAAACTATTGCCATCGTGCTCCCTCAAGCCGGCCCCCGTAGAGTGCGATAGGGACAGCTGCAACTCAGACCGATTTTATCACAAAATTTTTGATGAGATCGACGTATTCCCCTTTTTTCTCGAGAAAGAGTATGTCTAGGCCCCTATTAAATGTTTTATGTTAAAACTTTTCTAATTTGTCTGGTAGTCTTCTAAGAACGGCGGTAAAAATTCGTTACTTATTAGTTGCTGAAAAAAAGGAAATGACAGGGACGTGTCAACAGCAGCACTTGACTTTATAAAAAAATAAAATTTTGCTTTGGAGGCATTATTCAGGATGAGGATAAATTCGAAACAGAGTTACCTCGCCATGTCCGGGCATTCAGGGCAGGGACACCCCACAAAAAAAGGCATTATTCAGGAAGAAAAAAGGGGAATACATTTGTATGGAGAATCGCAGCCCCTGTTCCCTCTTACGAGTAAGTCTCAGTTACAACAAATGAACATGATAGGTAGCTACAAACACACATAGTATAATGAACTTCAATGTCTCCTAATGGCATAACATCAACCTTTATTACCTACACAGAAATTAATCCCTAAAGTTTCCAAGTTTCCGACAACCTTTTGGACCCATCCCGGCTTTTGAATGAAAGTCAGATAAATTTAAATGCAAAGCTCGTGTCAAATGATGTCATAGGCTTTTGTTATCTCGGACAACCAATCACTAATAGCACGAGATTTGCAATGAATTGATAGATCAGAGACTGATTCAGGCTTTCAGGAACCGTTGCTGTATCGTCAAGATAATTTTACCACTATGTTATGTGTTTGTACCGTCAGCAAAGATGAAAGAATCGTTATTGTGTTTAGTCTAAAATACACCTTGTTATTGTAACTGCGTGTAGTTATTTTCCTTACTGATAGTCCAGTATGCATTGAGACTAAAGCATTACACATTATACGTCAATTCGTACATACACAAATAAACAGTTGTGTAATAGGAAAATGTTTCATTTTACATATTTTTAAGTGTAACAACTAACAATTTTAGGACCCATTAATATTAGTGTGTGCTCTGTCTTCCGCTTGATTAGGAGGGAAGTGGAAATTATGTTGTTCTTACTCCTGTTACTGTCTTTTCTGATTAATTTCGTTGCGGGACCCAAGACAGTTTAATCGTTTCTCTGGGACTCGTCGAGCTTCATTGCCTTGGCATTTTGTCTGGTGGTCGCCACTGTTGATTCTGGCTTACAGAAGTTACAGTGGTTTGGGAATAGTGTGGCGGGCTTTACATATTTTTCATGACAGGTTGGTAAACATGCAAAGTAAACATGTGGCATGTTGTTGATGCCTTCTTCTTCTTAGTGTGTCGATGGCCAATATAATATTTAAATATTATGTTTCGGCCAGTAATCAGCGACGGCAACTGTATCGGGTTTTCCTTGAGTACCCCAATCTGCGAGGCCCCCGTCCCCGAGAAACCCGAATACGATAAATATGATTACATTTCTGTTTTTAACGTATACGGTCGACATAAAAAATACTTAAATGTATGTGTTTGAAATACATAAGATGAAAGTAGTTTGTTTGAAATTTTGTGCAATGTCGAATCATAGTTTTAATAAAATGTATCAAAAATATGAAATAAATGTTACAATATTATTAAATCCTCTCAAAAACGGTGAAGGAAAACATCATGAGGAAACCGGCGTGTCCTAGAACCAAAAATTCGAAGGCATATGACATCCACCAACCCACATAGGGCCCGCGTGGTGGATTACGGCCCACACCTTCTTACAGAGAGGAGGTCTGTGCCCCAGCAGTGGGGATATTAAAAGGCTGATGATGATGATGATGATTATCAAATCATACTTAACAAATATATTTTACAATTTATTACAACAATAATTAATTCAAATACGAAGCACAGCCGGGCGAGAAGTGTTGCAAAAATTTTACCTAAGCGCGCACCAACCAGTTATTATCCACAATCGAGCTGGTGACTTTGCTACATTTTAAAAAATAATTCCTAAAAGTGAGACACTTTTCGCCTATTTTTAAAATTATGTTCATGTTCTAAGAGAGTAGGTATTTTGATTTTGACTATACTGTATTCTCTAATTGTGTGTGTGCATGTTTACCTTAACCAAGTAAGACTTTATAATTTTTTCCTGATCCTTAAAGTTAAGTATTATAGTTTTAGTATGTAACAAATTATTTAACATATCATCTTCTGACGGTACTTTTAAGCTAAACTGACTTTTGATTGAGTTTATCAAGATAAAAATAAATCGGGGTCCTCCGGCACGGGGGGCTCGGGGATCGGGGTACTCAGGGAATAACCCACTGCATCCGCTGATGGAGCCATAAGGTCCTTACATGTACAGGCGACATGGCATGCGGAGAAAGATGGGAGGTGGGCTATGGTATACGGAGAAACGTCGCACAAACACCGAATATTGAAACTATGATGCTTTGTCAACTGGCGAGACGATTTTAAAAAATCTCACGTGCAAGTAAGAATGCTAGCAACAATGCTACCTACTTCAGTAATAATGCTGGTGGTAGTATTTCACCATACAAGAACATTTTCCCACTACCAACAAGCTATACCTACTAATTCTCTGCTATTCAGCAAGCTCTATACTAATGCAGTATATTTGTGTTATTTATAACACAGCCACTTATAAGCATCTAATGCCTTAAAGTAAGGTCAACATAGGAAGGGAAAACTGCGTGAACAAAAATAAACCTTATCAGATTAAAAGAAAATTGATAGCGTTTGCTTGCCTCATATGCCTACGTTTTTTGTCCTTACAAAAAATGATTGTTTACAATTTATTTCGCTGTTGCTACACATAATATACGTAAAGTTATATTTATGTTCCAATTACGGTTTATTTACTGTTGAGCTAGTACAAAAAGTGCTAACGAGGTGTTTTTTTTTATAAGCATAGTGATTAGTCCTTCCACTTTCGTAAGAGAGTCGACATTATGGTAAGTTTTTGTTCATGACCATGGAAAATAATTAATAGGCGGTCACTTCAAATAAAAATGAATTGGCGGGAAAGTGGATCAAATCTTTACATTCTTGGGTAGTAGGTACATAAAAGTAGCGAAAGACATCTATACAATTGTAGATGTGCAATAATAGATAAAAATACTCATTTGATTGATCGATTGAGACTCCCGTATAAGAGCGGTTGATTCCAGTTAAACGGTCTTAAATGTCGCAAAACCTCGGTTATCCGCACTTTCAGTGTGCAGTGAAAGCACTAAGATAAGTGTGTAAGTGAGCCAAAGCCTTGTGCTAATTAACTACAGTTAAATCTGGTTATACGACAGGTGCTAAGTTGAACAACTTAGCCGGACATAAACTAAGATATTTTTAAGATAAAAATTCCATTTTATTTATGATCTCAACTTCATTCTGCTGACAGTTGTACTGAAAATTTAATTACAATGTGCAGTTTCGTTATGTTTAATTTTAGTGTCCACTATCGTACAAAACATTTTAATAAACGTTCAGAACAGCCATAAAATTACGCAAGTTGCTCTTTTGATGATAATTAATAGAGTAGGAAATAACATTTCTGTTAGTTTCGTGAAAGTTTAGTGCCTGATGTTGTTACCTGAATATAAGTTCGACGGTGTCGGTTAGAAGTAAAAAACGTAGTTTATGTTTGAAGCAGAGTTGGTCATAACGACTTTTGAAACGATCACGGTGTGGTTTAAGACGAGCGCGTTGGTTTTGGAAGCGGAACAAATTGGCAATCGAATTATGAATTCCTGCGACGACGGCGCCACTATTTTACGAGTACAAACATTACATTCTGACTGTAAAGTAGGTCGTGACAATATGATTCTGAATGTCTGATGTTACCATTCGCGGGGAGTCATTAGCGATCATTCGTATAGCGCCGGCCATGATTGATGACTTTGATGAGTATCGATCGTAATAATATCGCAATCACTTGCAATAGAATAGAATTATTGTTTTGTAAAGTTGTATGAACATTTAATAAGTTCAAGTGAAGCGTAACTGTGAGGCGGTTACAAAATGTTAAATCTAAAGTTAGTAATACTGTTGCAGTAAATGAAAATCATTTAACATCGATACAGCTAGCGGTTCGTTCTGCAGTAAGTGTGGTAAGTGCATTATCTAGCGATGCAACTTACTCAGATACTGTAGCACCGATACAACAGTTAAAGTAATTACCAGCAGTCGTGTCTTACATCATATATTTATACTTTGTTATGTACTAAAAAGCTAAGCAATTAAGCTCATACAAAGCTGTAGTTTGTTAGTAAGTGGATATTCTAGCTACAATGCGTGCTTAATACGTGACACGTAAAGGGGTCAATGAGTAGCTCATACATTAATAATATGATATTGTATTGGATACGGTTTTATAATCTCACAAAACATTACGTGCTGTGTTGTGACATTTGTTCGTAACGATTCAATTCACTGTGAGTGGAAGTGAGGCCGCCTGCTCGTGGTGCAGCTTTGCGGGGTATCATGGCGTCTGCATGCGTGCAATGACTCCGCTTTAATTAATTGCACACATGACTGATGCCCGCGTTGCAGACCATTTACTGTGGAATGGCTCTTATCACAAGACATTAGTAAATGGAGCTAATTTTAGCTCGTCGTTCGCCGGCGCGGTCGGCTCGTTGACCTATACATTGCACTTGCAACTGAGCTATTCACTCGTAATATTCGATTTCAATGTAACTGGACGTCGAACACTATTACAGTTTCAGTATTATTATTTCCTGCTTCGCCTGAAATAAGTATATTTTGAAACGCTGTTATAATGAATCGGTTAAAGCGTCCACTCGTAAGAAATACTTGATATCGGTGCGCTGCAGTCGCATAAAAAACGTGACAAACTGCGAATTTGTAAGCGCAGTTCGGTGCGGCAAACTCTCTCTAGATGTAATATCAATTTGTTGGGTGGCCTTGGCACACTAATGTATTAGAGTTTCTCTTGAAAAAATGGGGGCAGAACGTTTTGTTTGTAACTTAAGATGACAGCATGAATCGTCCGGGAAATCCTAGTTGCAGCGTCGCGACGCGTGAACGTAATGTTTCATCGAGCCACTCATTAAACCGTCTGTGCGAAGTTTGTCGCAATGTCTGCTCACCTAGAACAGTTTGTTTACAATGCTCCTTTGAACGGCTGTGGTTTGTCAATATAACTTGCTAAAACAAATGGGCGGGTGTGTGCTTATTTGGTGACTGACGGTATAGGTGTGGCGTAATTAGTTAGCAAGTGGTTGGTAGAATCAAAGCACTATATCTAAAGTACTTGCTTGTAACCTTAGACGGATACTGACACATTAATTGCCTGTTGCTATTATAACAATGCCGTGGCTCTCATCGAACAAAACCAATAACAAGTGACTTTCATAATCCTAGCCTCATTTCTATTTGATAGGTAGATAGATGTGGTTGACTCAGCTCAGTAGGACAAAAAGCGCAATGAGGCCGTGTGGCTAGTCGGCGAGAACTCGAAAGCAAGAAAG
The DNA here is from genome assembly GCA_951329385.1 of Polia nebulosa. Lineage (NCBI taxonomy): Eukaryota > Metazoa > Arthropoda > Insecta > Lepidoptera > Noctuidae > Polia > Polia nebulosa. The sequence goes on along the minus strand of OX589595.1, from coordinate 15,318,535 downwards.
CCGCTATTAATATGGATAGACTATTATTACTTCTAAAACGCACAAATCATAAAGAGGTAGACCCGTACAGAGATATCGAAGATGGGCCTCTTTTATGCACGATTCGTCCGCGACAATATGGAACAGCTAACAACTATGATCAGAGCTATGAAAACATACGACTATGCTTGTGTTTTCAATACCTATCCAATATCCGGCGGGCACGAACGGCATACAGTAACAGCCTTACTTCTTAGTTAAGGCGCTATTAACTGCCAATGACCTTGAGTGTTACCTTGCGTGTTCTGTGCTGAGCTCACATTACGCGTCGTACGTCCACCCACTAATAGGGCTCACCCATCGAGGAGCGCTGTCCGAAATTAGTCGCATTATTAATTTATTACACATAAAACAACAAGTATTAAACTAAAACACTTAGACTAAATTATAAATAATTAAATTATCTTTTAAATGGTGAAGATTTTATAAAAATACGCTTAGTAGTTTTTGTGTGATTCTCAATTTTTTATCCGCGTTTAACATAACTTTACAAATTAATTACACTACATTATAAAAATATAATTTCAAATATTCTTAGGTCAAATTACGATGGAAATTGTCTAGAGTAACATATATTTTGTTTAAAGAAATGAGACTAGTCGTTAAGACGTGATGTTCAATTAAAAACCATTAAAAGTCGTACAACTGCGCCTTAAGTGATATTCAAATGATTCATAGTGATAGTCAAATGTTGTTTACGGCTTTTGTAGCCACATGAAAATATTACAACTTATGAGGGCTAATTGACAGAGTGGCAAACAGGCAGACGGTCCCTAAACGGCGGCACTTGATGGTAAGACAGTAGTCAAATTAGAAAAAAAGTTAGTTCGCATGATCCGAGGATACCGCACGATCTCCTGTGAGGCGGCGAGCCTCCTTGCCGGACTGTCGCCATGGGATCTGGAGGCAAAGATCCTCGCGCACCTCTATGAGCAGCGCGAGGAAGCGAAACGCCGGGGCGAAACTCCGCTGCCGCGACACCTTGCAGCTCGGCGGACAGAGATCCGGCAGGATCTCATGGCGACATGGAGAGAGCGACTGTCGCAACCCAATGCTGGGCACGCCACCATTGCGGCGGTAGTGCCCCTCTTTGAGGAGTGGCTGCAGAGGCGCCACGGCGTCCTCACCTTCCGCCTGACGCAGGTCCTCACCGGACACGGTTGTTTCGGGAGGTTCCTGTGTCGGATAGGGTGGGAGTAAACGCCCGGGTATTTCCACTGCGCGGATCGTCCAGATGACACGGTGGAGCATACGGTGGAGGTCTGCCCCGGTTGGGCGGAGCCCCGCCGTGTCCTCGTGGATGCGATAGGCGACTAAGTCGCATTCGCCTATCACATCCACGAGGACAAACCTCCACCGTATACTCCACCGTATCCTCTGGACGATCCGCGCAGTGGAAACACCCGGGCGTTTCCTCCCGCACGATCCGCGCAGTGGAAACACTCGCACCCTGCCCTGGTTCAGGTCATGGTACGGAGCGAGAGGGAATTGAAAGCTGTGTCCTCCTTCTGCGAAGCAGTAATACTCGCGAAGAGGGAGGCGGCATGGGTGAGGGAGACTCAACAACAGAGTCGCCCTCACGTCCTCTGCAGCGGCCGCCTCAGAAGACGCCTGGGGCTTCCGGCGCCGCGAGACGATCGCCGGCCACCGTAGACCCGGGCTTGCGGACGGCGAGTAATGGGTAGCTCGCCGTCCTATCAGCACCAGGCCCGAGAGTCGACGGCGCGTAGTGTTCCACGCGCGCCTCAAAGAGTTGTCAGCAATAATGATGGGGCCCGTCATGGCCGATGCCTGCCCAGGGGTTGTGGATAAATTCGAAACAGAGTTAGCCTCGCCCCTGGACACTCAGAGCAGGGAAGAAACAGGGGTGGGTTTTAGTCAGTAAGAGACTGCCACGCCCTGCTGCTCCACCCTAGAGCGGAGATGTCATTGGATGACTTCCCGCAAAAAAAAAAAAGCAGTAAATCCTTTCTGCACCGCAAGCCACTATGCAGTAAGTTATAACAGAGTACGCCAGAGTAGAATAAACTATCCTTAAAATATGGAAATCGGGCGAATATCTAAAATTTTTAAATACAAATATCAGCTTCCTGACCTGTGACACCAGTGACCCAATCTGTTCATTCCTCGTCAAACTACTGTCAAATTACACCCACATGTTTTATGCTGTTTGTCCGCACGATGACATTACAGCTACAAGTAGTGTTTGTTATCGAACAGCACTTGTGTGCAGTTAGATGGAAGGCGGAAACCGGTTGAGATGTTACAAGTGGTGCATTGCATGACAATCTGTAGGGCAGACTCCACACACGAGCGAGTTTGTGGCCAATCGTTGCCATGAACAAGTATCACTGTTTCATCAGCGTACATTATCATTTCAGAATTTTTTAGTTAGCTATCATTAACTGATCAATATATTAGTATGGGAGGACCAATTTTCAACAGCATTTAAAATATGAGCACGCATTTCCTTTAGCTCTTTAGAGCGATGCTCTTGAGTGAGGACACTCGCCTTTGAGGAAAGTGTGAAAACAGTTTGAAGTCAAAATAAAAAAAAAATTAGATATAAAATCTTACCTCAGTATCAAAGCGCAATGAGGCCGTGTGGCTAGTCGGAGGCCACTTGAGAGCCCGCCCGCATGGTGGAGGTTCACGTCATAGCACGACCGCGCGACACCGATACTCCCGGCGAATCATGTCCTGGAACACAATGGTACATCATTGATTTATTTATTTTATCACTAGCGACCCGCCTCGGGTTCGCACGTTCAAAATGATTCGAAATACACGTAGCGCCATCTAGCGTCCTAAAGCAATCATGACCGACGAATGTTATTGTTCTTTCCCTGTGGGAACAGTACCTACTTTTTATCTGAATGAAAGTGTTCTTTTCTGTACTCTTGACAACGTTTATACTTATGCAAAATTTCATGGTGGACGCGTGCAAGGTAACAATCAAACTTACTTTCGCATTTATAATATTACTTAGAATTAGGAATTTTAAATTAGAATTTTAGTAAATACAGATAAGTAATAGGGATTCCAGGGTAAAAAAAAAATCTATTTATTCCGTAAGTTAGATTATCAAAAAATGTTGGACAAGTATTTTTTAATTTATCAAATCAATGAAAAATGGCAGAGATACTCGTAAAACGCATCAAAGTTCAGGAGTGTGGACTTGTTACGTTACTTTTGAGTAAAATGTGGTACAATTTTAACTTAACCCCCATAAACCCCGGTTGTATTGAACCCCGACGACAACCCGGGTTGACAGCCGATTTTTTTTTCTTCACTTCAAAAATTTTTTTTTTAGTCAATACTCACCGGTGAGTTTCAGGGCTTAGTGTGAAGTCATGCAAAATTTCAACGTACTGTATCGTCTTAACTTTTTGTTTACGTGGCAAAACAAAAAATTCGTATCCAAAATTTTTTGGTAATTTATCTGACAGACTAATTAAATTTTCTTGGGGCTGATTTTTCAATAGTAAGATAACTTTTAACTGAGGAATAAAAATGGCATTTTGACAGCTTTTGTATAGAAATTATGTCAAACCGCAATTTTTATTCCTCAGTTAAAAGTTATCTGACTATTGAAAAATCAGCCCTTAGTCATCAACCAAGTTAGGAACAAGAAACTGATTATTCATCACCATCTTCTTGCCCCTTCTACTTGGGATTATAATTTAAGGTGGAAGTGCCAGTGTAGCCCGCGAAATTAAAATTTTCTTATGTTTTTTTGCAATTTGCAGGTCAGTGTCAGGATGTATCTTGGTCAAAATTTGATTCGAGGGCGTAGTATTTATAGAATTATAATAATTAAAATCATCAATACAACTCTTTCAGTTAGAATTTATGCCAAATGTAAGTATTTCATGAAATCATGACATTTGGCATCAATTCTAAGGGAGACAGTTGTATTGATGATTTTAATGATTACAGTTCTATAAATACATACTTGTTATGGCCGCGAATCGTATTTTGATCAACATACAACCTGATATTGACATGCAATTTCCAAAAAACGTAAGAAAATTGGAATTTCGCGGGCTACCCTGGAGCTTTCACCTTAAAGGTACTCTATATCCAGTCTGAAAATTAACAAGGAGGAAATATGAAAGAAACCTTGTAAGTAGTTTTTAGTCAAAATACTAGTGACCGTCCGAAGTTTCGGTTTCGACCAGTTTCGGCCAAAAAAACTAGTTTCAGCCTTAGTTTTGGTTTCAGCCACAACGTAACTCACCGAAACTTATTTGCTGTTGGTAAACTGATCGCGATTTATGTCGAAGTATGAGGACAACAGTTTTCCAACGGCAAAATAAATTGGATTGTTCGAGATTCGATTCTTGTGATGGACGAACTATTTACATACCTACAAGTTGGTACGGAACCCTCGGTGTACGAGTCCGTCTCGCACTTGGGCAGTTTTTCTATTTGAAATTCAATTCATATTTATTTAGGTACTTACCTAATTACATTTTCTCTAATATATACTGCGTGCCGTGTTCCTACCTCATTAGTTATTATAGTGATCTTATTTTTTATGTGATTTATGAGATATTAGTTTTCTACTTAACTTACACTAATAAAAATTTCAGGTAAAAATGTCACAAAAAGAAAAAATCCGATTTGGCAGTTTTTTGAAAACAGCATTAACAATTCATTTAAAGCTATTTGCATTATTTGTAAGAAGGTAAATGTGTAAAAATACACTAAATTTCAGTATACAATAAAAAAAATCAATACATTTAAGTAAGTTTCGGTTTCGGCCGAAACTGAGACCAAGGCTGAAAGTTCGGTTTCTGTTTCGGCTGAAAAACCAATTTCTCTCGGACACTACAAAATACATCTCGTACGTATGTAATAATAATAATCTTTATTTGTACATTTACACTTGAAAATTTAGAATACAGATATAAAAACATAATGTTGTACATGGTTACAATCAAAAACACGAACTGCTGCCTCCTAAACTAGGCAAAAAGCCTGTGTTTTAGGAGCCAAAGTTCCTCCAAGAATATCAATTATAAATAGACAACATTGCAAGTAAAATTAACATAACACAATAAAATACATCATTTGAATAAATTATCATTATTAAATTAAAAATTTGAATAGTACAAGAAAAAGGAAAATTATTAAATTAGATTAGTAAATAAGTAATTAAATTATTAAATTACAATTAATCATAAAACACATTTTAGACACACACATGATTAATAGATTCAGTAGTAAACATTAAAATTTCTTTAACTGACGATTGTAAGAAGATTCTCAGTTTCTTCGTACGTTAACTTCTGCAACCATTTGATAGGGAATCGAACAACGCAGCCTTTGGCAAATAAAACACAACGCTATGAACACAGGTGACACGTAAATTAACACTAAAAACAATACGTAGGTATGTCCGTGTTAGGATCCAGATCCTAACACGGACATACCTACGTATTGTTGCGGACTGGTGCTATGCCACCTCGAGTCCCAGTTGCCAGCAACTGGGACTCGAGGTGGCATAGCACCAGTCCGAGGCCATGTGTTTTCATGGTCCTCGGAACGCGCCAGCGGCGGGTTCCTAGATAACGATAGGAGAGGTTCACATTGGCGTCGAGGGAACAATGAAGTACCTGGGACTCGTCCTCGACAGCCGGTGGAACTTCGTGGAGCACTTCCGACGTTTGGCTCCCAGACTGGAGAGGGCCGGGGCCTCCTTGAAGCGGCTCCTGCCCAATCTGGGAGTCCAAACGCCTCCTGCCGGAGGCTCTACGCGTGGATCGTGCGGTCCATGACTCTTTACGGGGCACCGGTGTGGGCGCGTTCCTTGAGACGGCGACCAGCTCGCCGGTTGAACGCGTCCAAAAGGGTCATGGCCATTCGGATGATCCGAGGATACCGCACGGTCTCCGGTGAGGTGGCGACCCTCCTTGCCGGACTGTCACCGTGGGATCTAGAGGTCCTCGCGCACCTCTATGGGTGGTGCGAGGAGGCAAAACGCCGGGCGTAACTCCGCTGCCGCGACACCTCACGGTTCGGCGGACAGTGCTCCGGCAGGATCTCATGGCGACATCTCGGGAGAGAGCGACTGTCGCAACCCAGCGCTGGGCACGCCACCATTGCGGTGATAGTGCCCCTCTTTGAGGAGTAGCTGAAAAGGCGCCACGTCGTCCTCACCTACAAGAGGTTCCTGTGTAGGATAAGGTGGAGGGAAACACCCGGGTGTCACCACTGTGAGGATCGCCCAGAGGATACGGTAGAGCATATTGTGGAGATCTGCCCCGCTTGGGCGGAGCCCCGCCGTGTCCTCGTGGAGGCGATCGGCGGCAGCGACCTCTCGCGTCCAGGCCATGGTACGGAGCGAGAGATAATGGCAAGCAGTCTCCTCCTCCTGCGAAGCAGTAATGCTCTTGAAGGAGGAGGCGGAATGGATGAGGGAGGCTCAACAACAAAGTCACCCTCACGCCCTCAGCAGCAGCTGCCGCAGGAGATGCCCTGGGCGCAGGACGTCGCGAGACGATCTTCGGCCACCGTAGACCCGGGCCTGCGGAGGGCGAGTAGTGGGTAGCTCGCCGTCCGTTCAGCACCAGGCCCGAGAGTCGACGGCGCGCCTCAAAGAGCTGTCAGCAAACCATGATGGGGCCCATCATGGCCGATGCCTACCCAGGGGTTGTGGATAAATTCGAAACTGAGTTACTGCACCCCTGGGTACTCAGGGCAGGGAAGGGGTGGGTTTACTCAAAAAGAGTCTGACACGCCCTCCCGCTCCACCCAGAGCGGGAGATGTCATTGGATGATTTCCCACCCCCAATACTCAAAAAGACTGACACGCCCTCCTGCTCCACCCAGAGCGGGAGACGTCATTGGATGATTTCCCACCCCCAAAAAAAATAAAAAGGTATGTCCGTGTTGTGCAGAAAAGCTACAGCAAACAACCACGTAATTCAGTTGAATTGCCATAGCAACAAAGTGTGAGTCAGTTTTTTTTTTAAAAAAATGAGTAGCACGTAGGTACTACTAAACAATTTATTTGCTCTCCTGAAAAGTTCCCGAATTTCACTTACGTGGTGTTAGAACTTAAGCGACGATAAGTATATTTTTGCGTATTGGTGCTCAAAGAAACAGCGATGGATGTTACCAGAAATGGAACGAAACTAAAAACTAGACCTTTCTGGAACCATGCTCATTTATCTCAGAGAAAGAAAATCCAATTTCTTGCTTTCATCGAAATCCAGAAGTGGTTTTGTTATCGTGCATATTTTTCAAATAAGAATTTAGAACACTAAAGCCATAGAGGAAGCTGTAACCGAAAATGGTAGTAGAAGATTTTAAATCTTAATTAATTCTATAGACACTCCAGTATTGGAAAACGATAAAATTGGTTTTTATAATGGAGCCTGGTTCAGTTATTTGTTTTATAAAACAAAGGTATAGTGACCAAAAGTTGTATTGAAAAGAAACTAGTTTTACGTAGGGGCAGTCACCCTGCGACCGTGAGCCGTAGTGAACGAAACGTCGGAAAATGGATAAAAGTTGCACTATGAAATATATTTATTCAAAACAGGTTTAATTCGAAAATTATTATTGACGTCAACACTGACATTTTCTTAATTACGAAATGCAGTAAAATAGTAAGGAAATGTTAGGATGAGTTTAGGTCTATCTTCATAGACGTTTATTGATATAGATTTTTATTGTTTTGTCACTGTTAGACAAAAGCTGTGCATGATGATCTTACGTGTACTACCTGTACAAGGTTGAGATGACAATACAACAATAAATGTAAATACTGGAAAAAAATAACACCTGTTCAGTACTCGTACTAATTACGTAACTTTGTCGAGTTATGCAAATGCTAGCTTCTGCCAGCGGCTTCGCCCGCGTGGAAATACTATATACGAGTACGTACTTTCAACCCTCACTTTAACCCCTTAGGGGACGAATTTCCAATAACCCTTTCTAGTGCTCCCCTATATTATAAAAGGAAGCCGTGTGCAAAATTTCACGTTCCCAGTCCCAGTAGTTTCGGCTGTGCGTTGATATGTCAGTCAGTCAGTTTCTCCTTTTATATATATAGATAAATGTATGTGTGGCGTGGTGAGTTACGGTCCATACCCTCTCACAGAGAGGAGACCTGTGCCCCAGCAGTGGGGACTGTAAAAGGCTGATGATGATGATAGTGTGTAATGTATGGGGCAGCTGATTTTATTTCGTGATTTCAGCGTTTGGTTATTGTTGTAATGTCGGCTCCATCATGTATACCTACGTTAACTGCAACTGAGGATAAAGATCATGTCCTACATCAAAAAACTAATAGAGTATGTTAGATCACATCAGTATTAATCTTGTTCGACGGCCTGGGTTTCCTGTTAACCCCACAGTTGGGTGCCCATAGAGAAACTCCGCGACAGACGATGCTTTATTACGTCTTGTGTACTCTGTGCTGTGCAGTCAGCCCTTCTAATAGCCTTATTGGCTGGCTAATCTTTTCGCCACAGGAGCCATACCCGTAATGAATATAACTCGTGTCGACACGAGAGAAGTTTGTCACAACGGCAATAATACTGGACAAAAATTCATCATCGCTACCCGCAGAGCACGAGTATAAAGAGTCGTCAGAAACACAAGGTGTAGCACATACGGGGGTTGTTTTAGTCGTATCGATATCGTTCTTACCAGTACTTTGTAGCACTCGTTCGGATAAAAGAAAAAACAAAATAGCAGAGCACACATTCTTGAATGCCTACATTCAATGATGTCTGCTCCGCTGGTTTGATTTATTTGCTCCATTTGGCTTTCATTAATGTTTTCGTTTAGAGAGTACTATGCTGATACATATAAGTATTCTGTATATTTTAATAAGAGATTAATCCAACCAATCATGATTAATTACAGCTGGTCTAACGAATCACCAACTGGAATTTCAAACATAAAATAAATTGATATAATTAGTCCAATAAGGTTCTGACTAAATGTCATTTTAATCAGAATCACCTGCAGCTGGTAATTCTGATTTAAATGTCATTTCTGTCAATTGATTACCTATTAGATCGGAATGCTACGAGAAATCGATAGGATTGGATATGAATCGATAATCAGGGGTCGAGTCGTGACGGTGTCGCTACAGTGCTACGGTGCTACGAGATGCTACGCCGATGTTCTGTATAATTAGCATAAACTTTAATAAAGTAGGCAAATAAATAATTGATCGTAATGTTACATTATTTATTGCTTACTTCGTGTACGTGCTGTTTCATTTGACATATTATTTGAATTTAAGTAAAATTATTTGGAACTGGACACTACTTTACAGGACAAGCTTAATTTATGTTTTTACAAAATAATATCTTAGTTCTTAAGTTTCAATTTTCTAGTAGTTTTTTCATAAAGTCTACAAAGTAAAAAAAGAGCATTTGAATTTTGGTATTAATTAATCCGTCAGGCCCCTCGCGTCTCCTTAAGGAGACGCGACAATAGGTTTTTAATTGTGTCTGCTATCTGTGGTACACAATCTCTGAAAGGCATTTTGTGCACCTGCCTCCAATTAAGTGCCTCTATTTTTTATTACTATCCTCGATAGCTATTTATAGCACAATCATGACGACTTTGTAGGTCACGGAGTTGTTACCTATGGCCTCAATAGGGGTCACTTGTCGAGACTACAATGCTCAACCTGTCAAATCTATTCACTGATTGTTGCCTATTATCTGATGACTTTTACATAACTCGGAATCATTATAAATTATACCTATAATGTTGACGGTGACAGCGGACAATGGCAATCAGATATGCCTGCCGTTCATAAGTACCGAATGGTAATATTCTATAAACGTATAAACATCGTACTATTCTATCTTAAATAAACAACGTTTGAGACGATGAAATCCTTTCAAAGGTCACACGACTTACGTAATAGGTCTGCTTAGCCGACTTTTCGGCAGGCGCACGGGAAATGGCAAATAGTCGGCATATCTATGGGGACAAATAATTTGCAGAAATCAGGTTTTTCTTAATGGGTGATGGCGAAAGAGGTTGGGTCATCTCATTAAGGTGATTGAGAATGTTAAAGTTGATAACTCGTCGAAAGCCATCCGACCGGTTGGGTTAATGTTGGTTGTGCCCGCGTACACGCACGAAACTTGATATAAGTTGCTAACAAATTATTATTTTTATCCATTAAATTAGTTTCTAGGCGACTGAGTGGCTGTAGGCGAGTGGGTAGCCAGATAACGTGAAAGTCATCAATGTGTCAATAGGTAACAGGTACAGACAGACAACGAGTTCGTTATGAAAAGATCTGTACCTATCTAACATATAGAATTTACATTGATCTTATAGATAACAAGAGCTAGATTATTTTCTGGGTGACCAGGCTATTGTCCAGTAGTACAAAAAGCCCGTGTTTCAAGGCATGCCGCGGGGTCGCGCGCCTCACGCTGCACGCTCCGACCTCGCCTGCCAAATAATAACCAATCATAGTCTCCTATAATTGTTCACCCGCCGTGAGCTGCTCACACACAATGAGTAAATATTACTAGAAAAGTTAACTGGGCTCGTTTACCACGCGGGGTGCCATAGACACGCCATAGACGGGCTGCCGATAACATGTTTCAATCACAATCGCAAAAAGTGTTAACGGCACCTAATGAAGTATTGTTTGATTTCATTCAGTACGCACTCCACATAACTAGGGCGCATTGTTTTTATTAATCTTATTACTTTTGTTGAAGATATTTTTATCGTCTCAATAATAAGACCTCGTGTTCAACAAACAAAAAACACGCTACGTAGTTTTAAAGTTCCGAAATGTTTTGTTAACTAATACGACTTAGCATAAGTAAATCGGATTGTTTGTAGTTACCTTGCACCGGCTTTAAAGACTTGGTCGGCAGTTCAAGTGGATTATGTGCAAGCTTACGATTACTAACTCTAGGTATGTGTGCACTCCATTAGCGAGACGAATCGTAATTCATGATATTTGCACGTTTCATCCTCATTGTTAGGCCTTCAAACCTTGACGAAACAAGATTAAGGCTATTCTTTGCACAATTCGGTAGGTGCGTTACAATCATCGAGTTTCCGCATTTCAAAATCAAACAATAGCATTTTCGAGTGTTAGGTAGCAAGCACTGCAAGACACGGCTAAAATAAAAAATGTTTGTTCATTCTGTATTCAAACTGGTTATAAGGATAACGAGTTTCTCGTTTGGATATTCGATCGGTATGTGCGGTCATTATTTGTGCAGTTTTCCTGGAGCGATAATTTCCTTCGGAGGAATTCTTACACCGGTGCGGGCGCCGTTTTCACTTGCTTTTCGCCGTTGCCGTTTGCCGTTTTTGCTTGCTTGCTTTGCGCTTTCGTTAGGCGATGCAAGCATTGCTTAATCGTCATCGTTTTATTGAACAATTCATTACGTTGAGCGTTCAGTGCACACACACCAACATGATGTCACGAAGCGTAATGTGCACCAATGTAACACTTGATACAACAAAAATATGAATGTCAAATAATTTATGTGGCAATGAAAACGTTTTTCGTACAGTAATGAAAATTTACGGTAGAAATGAAAATTATTATATTTATTTTATATCGAACACACGTGATTCATATTTTTGTTAGTAACAGTTATAAAACTAGGTTAGTAACATTTCTTATCAATAATCAAAATAAAGACTAATTCATAAACCTGTAGCAATGTCCGGTTGCCGCTGCACCAGACCCGCAGTTGTGCATACGGGTCCAGTGCCCCAGGAACGGCCAATCAGGATTGTTCACTATCACCTTTAAAATGCTGTTGGTGCTGCCCCGAATCCTTTGCATCAGGGATGCCGTTCTTTTCCGCATAATAGCTTGAAAGCTGTCTGTATTTGCTTCAGCAAACATGCCTGATGCACTACAGAAACGCGGCAGCCCCAACAGCACCCTAAAAGCGTTATTATACTGAACGCGAAGAACGTTGTAGACCCTCTGCGTATGTCTATCCCATAAGCTGCACGTGTAGAAAGACCGGCAAAACGCCTTAAACAGAGTGAGTTTCACTTCTCTAGTACATCGTGCAAACCTACGGGTCAGCATATTGCATCAGATCGACAACGCTCTTCGCTCCCTTTCTATATCACTGTCATCATTCAAGTCCTCATTAACTATGTGGCCAAGGTACCTAAAATGCGACACTCTATTTAGTGGAACACCATAAAGGTATACCGGAGGAACTGTCTTAGGTTTTTTTTGTACCTACCCTAAACACCACCAGCTCAATCTTTCGTACATTGTATAACAACCCATGAGACGTGGCGTATCTCTCACATATCTCAAGCATCCGTCTGAGTCCATCAATCGAGGGACTCAGCAGCACCATATCATCTGCATAATTTATACTATTAATAGTTTCACCGTCAATAGAGTATCCGATACCAGTGCTGCTGAGACTGAAAAGCGCCGGGGAAGTCAAACCTCCTTGTCTCACCACACACTCCAATCGATATGCCTAGGGGTAGCGGATAAATTCTGAAAATGAGTTACCGCACCCCTGGGCACTCAGGCAGGAAAGGAACAGGGGTGGGTTTTAGTCAATAAGAGTCTGACACGCCCTCCCGCTCCACCCAGAGCGGGAAAAGTCATTGCATGATTTCCCACCCCACAAAAAAAAAAAAAACACTCCAATCCATACGCCCCAGACAAGGAACCGACCATCTGACCTGGTTGATTTGGTGGTCATACCAGTAGCCTAAGAGCTTAATGAGCTCATTAGGAAGACCCTGCTCACGCAATTTCGACCATAAGATATTATAATCAATCAGGTCAAACGCCTTGGAAAGGTTCAAGAAGGCGGCATACACAGGTGTGTTTCTATCAGTATAGTACCTGACCGTGTGCTTAAGCGCCAGAATAGCAGTTTCCGTGGACAGCCCAGCTCTAAAAGCAAATTGAGCATCGTATAGATTGATCTGTCCAGTCACTTTCCGCTCAAGCACACCGTCAAGAACCTTTGCCGTTACAGTGGCCAACGATATTGGCCTGTAATTATACTTGTCTGAGACATTGTCGGTCTTGTTCTTGACTATGGGCACAACTATCGTCTTCATCAGATCCGTCGGTAGATACGAGTGCCTCACACAAAGATTATACAGCATAGATAGGACTCTTGGGAGATGCGGACCAGCACATTGAAAATGCTCCACGCTAAGGCCATCGTGTCCCGGAGACTTGCCCCCGGTCATCGACCGTATAACGCTCCGTATCTCTTTTGATGAGATACTAATCGGAACACCAGACAATCCACTCTCAGCGACACAGCCCCGATCCCCCGATTGAAGCCGCGAAGTTACTTCAAAATGCCTCCTAAACATGTCCGCAATCCCCTCAGGCTCAGTCATGCCATTAACGCTCACCGGAACCGCAGGTTTAGGGCTCAATCTTTGTGTGGATTTCCAAAATTTTTGAAAATGCCTGCTCCTATGTTCTGTTGCTAATATGTCCATCTTAACTTGATCCTCATTATTCTGACAAAACTTTAACTTTTGCTTAAAACCTTTCTCGTCTCTCTTATTTCCTCAAACTGCTGCCCTATGTGAGGTTTGCCATGCCATACCCAGTTAAGAAAGGCCCTTCTCGCGTTCCCGTGAGCGTCCCTGACATACCTGTTCCACCCAATTACTAGACGCCGACTCCTCCTATTCCTTAACAAGCTAGAGCTGCCCTCTGCCGCTTCCCGAAGCGAACAATGTTATTGTACAATTTATCAATTATTACACTATGTTCTTTTTTATGGCAAAAATGATCACAACAATTTCCGGGTTCAGATGGAAAGTCCACCTTCGTAAGTTTCTCCATACATAACCTGTAGTAACACTCTTTTTGTGCAGCATCTCTTCCACTCCATATAACCTTATCAGATAACTCATTTCCAGGTTTAGCGGATGGATTCGTTGACTTAACCATCCCAAGATTAACGTGAATGGCAAGGGGAAAATGACCAGATCAGTAAATATCATGGTAAACTTCAACTTTTCCTAGTGTTTTCCACGCTGCTTCAGACACCAAGCAATGGTCAAGCCAACGTCTGCTCCCGCACACATCACTAACAAAAGTATAAGTATCAGAGTCTATACCGAACTTAATAACTCGTAATCTACACAGCGCCAACTCTGTTCATCACAAAAACTTTAGTTCCCTACTAAATAACTCCCAGGGTGCGCATTAAAATCTCCGAGCATATATATACATGTTCCAAATTAACACTCTCAACGATAGCAGCAACTTCACTGAGGCACTCACAGAATTAATTCAAGTTATCGATACAGTTAGTCGGCATGTAAACACTAAACAATAACAACGTGCGATTGGCGCATGTCGCTTTGCCAGCCGCGATACGATCATTCATACAATGAATTACTGAAACTGATGTAAATACCGATTTTCTCCATAAAAGAGCCACCCCACCATATGGCCTCCCCTTCAATACCCCCGCCGAGGTATCCACCGCAGATTTTCCAAAGTAACCAAAGCTATCATCCAAACTACCAAGTATTGACAACTCATGCGGCAACAACCAGGTTTCCTGCAACGCGATGACATCCATAGACTTACAGAGGTTTTGTATACACCCGATTGACCTCTTTAACGACTCACAGTTATAACTTACAAATTTGGTGAATAAATTATTGCTATCATTAATCAGTGTGCTATCCATTACCGAGACTTATTATTAAATGTACTGTCTAAAAAGAAAGAACCTAAAAAGTAAAGTTTCGGTTTAAGTTCACGAAGAACTTCTTTGGTATTTATTTGCAAAACCCAAACTGGTATAATTTAAAATAAGCATGAATATTATATCAACTATTTTATTGACAACGCAACAAATATCTGGGTAGAAAGACATTGACATGGAAATACAAGCTGACATACCACTTTTAATATAGTATGCGAACCCATCTGCTGTAAATACCGGACTTAATTATTGAACTAGACATACAATGGACGCAGAATGCTGGCCGTGGGAAAGGAGCTGGCATTTAGCGGCGAGTGCGACCGAACATCTTCGCCTCTTCGGTTACCTAACGACACGGCAGAGACACCTCGTAGGGGCACACCAATCATTAATATATTTAATGGCTTCACATTTACTAAGTTCTTTGACATAGATCTGCTTAGTCATTGCACAAGGACCTATGTCAAATGTAACAAATGTCATTTGTTGTTTTCATGTTTCATAAATCGAACAGCTGGTTTCAGAACAAAAGTATTCTTTACAAGCTTCGAACTATTTGTTTTCCTGAATATTGCTTGGAAACTTCGCCGATTTATTTTACTTTTCGTAACTAATGAACAATACAGGGTAGGTAAATAATATTTTAAGATCGTAAAGCACACGCATTTACAAGCTACCGATTCTAAATGTGTCTTGTAAAATAACAATTACCGTATTCACTGGTATTCACTGATAGGTCGGTAGCTTGTTCGACGACGTAGTACACGATTGTTGAATAGCGAGTTTACAAAGTAGGTCTTCGTAGAACAGTGGCTCTTCTCCTCGTCGCTATTGTCACGGTCACGTCAAGATAATGTCAAACATAATTTGTAATAGTTGAAAATATTTTTACTAGTGAAGTTACAAAATGTGTAAAGTTAACAACTTATGCGGCAGTTTGTAATGCTTCGCTCTGGCTTGCGAAACGTCGGCCGTCCGTTGATGGAATGTGCTTGATATGTGCTAAGTAATATCCTACTTTATGTAAATAGAAAGGTACGCCATTAACAAGTTTTTGATGTTCATTCATTGAAATATTGGCCACTACGTCCACTCTGACGTCATTTTGAAACTGTTTAAATTAGGTAGAGATGTGGTAGGCTGTTATGAATGAGAACTTTTCGTTGTTCTATCTCAAGGGTATTGAACAACGAAAAGTTGGCTTCTTCCAACAAGATTCAACAACTGAAGTTAAAGACTTAACTTCAGTTGTCTTCAGGTATTATCAAAGAATCGCCAAACTGAAGTGGCAGTGGGCAGGGCAAATTTCTCGCTGTACAGAGGGCGAAAAGTCGTGGAATGGCGACCGCATACCGGAAGGGGCAGCGCTGGAAGGCCTCCTACAAGATGGACCGATGACCTGGTGAGGGTCGCCGTAGCCGATAGATGTGAGACGCACACACACTTGGGCCTGTGTCCAGCAGTGGACGTCTTTGTGCAGTGGATGATGATGATAATCAAAGATTAAAACTGGTGCTTCTAAATTTTTTTTTGTCAATAAATCAAACTTTGACTATCTCCATTCCAACATCAGTGATCAATAAGTATGCAGTTCTGAATAATATTCAGGGAAGGAGATTTACCGTGTAAAAGATCTACCTCCTTATTTATTTATTATAAATACTAGTTTCTAGAAGACTTAGTAATGAAATATGGCTGTCTGGTAGCTCCTATAAAGGAAAAGAATGTGTGTTTGACAGGCATTATGCACGTCAAGGAATTTTATTAATTAAGTTACTAGAATCTTGGGCGTGTGCTTGAACATGAATGATACATGTATAAGGAATTAGGTAGTTAATGGAATAAGTAACTATGAGGAGTTCGTGGCTAAAGTAATAACAGCCAAACGGGTCGATTCATCAGGTTAAGCTACACTTGCCGGGGTTGGTCCATGGATGGGTTATCATCTTTACATACCAAGACTCAACCGTGCCTCGGAAAGCACGTTAAGCCGTTGGTCCCGGCTGTCAATCGTAGATCTTTGACAGTCGTTACGGGTCGTCAGATCAGAAGGCCGAAAGTCTAACAAACCAGTCTTACCAAGGGGTAGCGTATTACCCAGTAACTGGGTTGTGGAGGTCAGATAGGCAGTCGCTCTATGTAAAATACTGGTATTCATATATAGTTGGGAAAAAGGCTAGATAGACATTGAGATTACGGAGAATCTCTAAGTACTGCAGTTTCAGTCCTTCACCCTTTATTTATGAATCTCGCTAATCATCATTAGCCTTTTAATGTCCCCACTGCTGAGGCACAGGCCTCCTCTCTGTGAGAGGGTGTGGGCCGTAATCCACCACGCGGGCCCATTGCGGATTGGTGGATTTCACATGTCTTCGAACTTTTGGTTCTAGGATATGCCGGTTTCCTTATGATGTTTTCTTTCATCGTTTTGAGAGCAGTGGAGATGAAATAATTTTAACAAAGTCAAGCGCCTGCTTAAGTTTGAACTAACGACCTACAACTTATAAGTGGTGGCTACTACCACTGGGCCACCACTGCTCCACCAAACCATATGCTTAGTTTTTTTTAGTTCGCTAATCAGTTTATACTGATTGATTGATTAGCGGATTCCAAATTTAAAAATTCTCCATAAAATATTTTGAACTAAGAACCTGTTAATCAGTATTCAGACGGTTTTTTTTTTTTATAAGTTTGTCTTCTTGCGTTTCCATGATTTGTCGCTGATGAAATTCGTTGGTTTACTGTCAATTTTCGTAACATCACAAGATAAGGTTAACATATAATTGACAACGGCTACAGGTTCATTAAAATAACCAAAGATGAAGCAAAGGACATTGCATAAAGTTACTAAAAACCGATTTCTTAACGTAAAATTGCAATTAAAATTCTTCTGTACAACACTGCAGTTGTGATTCATCTGTCTCTACAATTTCGTTGATGCTACGTCTGCTAACCATCAATAAAATGCAACTGAGACCCAACTTGGGGGCTTAATCGATTAATTTGATTAAAGTTGACCGGAACTGTATACGTTTCAGATATGGTGTTGTGTAAAATCCGTTGCAAAATATAAACATGATCAGTAAATTACTAGCTTCGGCGTAATTACGCCGGCACGCAACAGTTTTCTGTACATTTGCTACACCCCGCCTTGATCGTTGTTATTTCATTATGTTTTTTTTATGAAACTTCTTGTAGTTCACTAAAATGGTTATGTACTAATTGCAGTTTTGTTCAAGTTACAGTTTTTCCGATAAACAGTTACATTATTGTTCAATTATTTCGCAGCAAAAGCGTGAAGCCATTAAAACCAGAGAACCTCGCGAAACGATGGTACACTTTTAATGTTTGCCATATTAATACGATTTCATCATTTGTTTTCGAAGCAAGCCGAATAGTGGGTTAATCAGGTTTGGGTCGATTCAATCGTTTTGCGAAACAACTATCAACCTGTGCGACAATCAAATTTTGCCCATAGCTATTTGTTTTGTCTTCATCATTTTTAAAGGTCGACGTGAATCGTCTCTACAAAGGTCAAGTATTTAAAAAGTTATTCATTCAGTCACATAAAATTACTTATTCATCGCATAAATACGCACCATCAATAAATTTGTGCGGACAGGTCCGCGGGGCTTGTTTAGTGCTCTCAGACAAAAAACATTGTACACTAATTGACACAGACAATGCAGTAAGTTTTAAAAATAGTCATCAGGTCTGTGTCGCCGCTTGCTACGAATTTCACTAGAAACTAGTCACGACTTCTTTCAACTTCTGTTTGCCACTGAATTTTTACTTTTTGTGACACCTGGCGGAAGCCTACCGTCACGATACTGCTATTAAATCCGGCAGTCTATTATTGCGTCAAGTTGAATAACATTTTAGCTACGCCTACCTGTACTGAGCCGGTACGGACACGGACGTTTATTGTACATTATCACTGGCTTGTTCAAGTTTCGAGTGCCACTTGGCTTGGTTTCGGACCCCGCAGAGAATCAAGACACGTCACTCAGCTGCCAATTATACTTTGCTATGGTTTATCTAAACTTTCAACTGCGTAATCCTAAACCTTCTTGTTTTAACAATGAAATGCCACGATGAGATTCCCTTTAAGTTACATTGTGCAGTTTGGTTTTATTGGTGCAGAGAATATCAGGAGATCGGTTAGGAGGTGCAGCGGAAGCCGAATGAGTAAATATGTCATGAATTCCGATGTGTAAAGTTTAAATTGAGGAACAATAAAGCTGTGGCGGGTCGCGTGAATACCGCGGTGTTACACTGTGGAATGCGGTGCTATTTTGAAAGGGGCACGTGCAAGGTCAAAGGTGCAACCAGCAACCGACAGACAGTTGTGTCAAGCAAGATATCCGTTCTAATACGTCTGCGTTAATCATTCTCTTGCAACAACAATTGCTAACACTTGCCCACAATATCGCCGATAATTTATTTGTCAGTAAATCA
Organism: Polia nebulosa; assembly: GCA_951329385.1. Classification (NCBI taxonomy): domain Eukaryota; kingdom Metazoa; phylum Arthropoda; class Insecta; order Lepidoptera; family Noctuidae; genus Polia; species Polia nebulosa. Next base: position 15,299,339 of record OX589595.1, on the reverse strand, counting down.
TCCGGGAACGATCGACTTTATCGACACTCGTAATTATGTTGTTATTTATAACTTAGCTCGTAATGCTGGTGCTCGGGGCTATTATTACATTTTTGTCAAGAAGGCCATCTGCAGACGAATGGCAATTGATTAGTTGGTTTGCAAATGTAATTGTATCAGTTGACGATGGAAAGTTAAGGATGGGAATAATGAGCGCAGTCGTGAGTGTCGATGATGACGATTACTTGTCACGTGGACACTTGAACAATTAGCCGCCTGCGCCTGCGCAACATTTGCTACAGTGTACGTGGATCATGGCGCATGACGTAGAGTGCAACAGTCAGGGCACATCCTATCTACCATACAACCAGGCTTACTACTGAGCCAGCTAAAAAATTAAAGTTTCTTTACAAACTCGTGTCTGGAAATTGAGTATCAATTTAAAATAACATTTTCGATAAGTCTGGACATTTAAGGAAAAAAAAACGAAGATAAACCTTTTATAAGTGTGTTATTTATTAACTAAGCAAGCGACCGGCCCCTGCGATATCTTTCTTTACTCGTGGGTGGGTACGACTAACTACTGTAGGTATTTGCAAAAAAATGTGACGCAAAAACTATGTAGGCGCAAAAATTGCAAAGCGTTCACTTTCACTATTTTTTTATAAAGCGTGCCCGAAAAAAATGAGAAACGTTTCTATAGTGAGTACTGGCGAGACAGTACAGTACACCCATGTGAATTTATATGTTTCTAAAGTTGGACTGCAATAAAGAGTAAAAGTTACGTATGCAACGCAGGAGGCGACGAGTTTGCAAATAAAGCGAAACTCTGCGTTGATGGTGATTAAGTAAAATGAACTTATTTGTAACGACATTGGTTTTCAATTACAATGGCGTGCGTGGAGGTGGCTCGCGATGCGGCGTCACCGCTGGAGTATTTACACACGGAGTGGGTCGACGACCCGCGCATCTCCATCGCGTGAGCAACAGCCCCGTGATTACTTATCGCCCGTTATTAATAGCTAATTATAATAATTTCATTAAATACACACTACTGTGTAACATACAGACACACACACACGTAGTCCTATATCATAACAATAACATTCAGACGAATATCTATTAATTTATTGTACAGGGTCGAATTAGTTTAATTACTGGGTATAGCAGATTGGTCAACGGTCTCTGGGAGTGTGTAGTAGATTGAAATTAAGAGGAGTTTTATTTTTGGTTTATTGTCATTCGATTTCGATTGTCGTCGTTTCGCGGCGTCTCTCCAGCTAATTTAATTTGACTCGGTAAAGAAAAGAGCTTCGCGTGCAAACAGATACCTACTAATTAATGATTTCCTGAAAGCCAGTGCACTTATTCTATGGTACACATACAGAAAGTATGTCGAAGTGTTGGTGCATGAGGGAATGTTAAAACAATAACAATTAGTTTTTACTGCTAGAAATAACAGTGGAGACAAGATAGGTAGCAATTCCTCGTGGTTTCATTTCTTACAGTGTAATTACAGCGAACTACTCGGGCTGAGTGTTGTGCCATCAAAAATAGGACAGCAATTCTCGAGAAGCAACTCTTTAATCTCTGCTTTTAGTACGCAATCTCGATCTATGATCTATTTTGATAATACGTTACAGTAATCAACCGCATTGTTAGAAAATAAGTTTTTTTACATAAGATTACGTGTTATTTTTCAGACGAATTATGTAAAATAATTTTATGATCCCAGAACACGTTAAGTCTAACTAATAATGCGGACAAATGTTATTCAGTTTTGGTTGTTTAGCGCCGCCAGAGTTTTACAACTTCCTCGATATTGACGAAACCAAAAACGAGGAAGTTCTTTAGATGATCTCAATAAATGGCAAGTTGACATAACAATAATCCATCTATTTATGTTGCAGGGTGTTTCTCCATTGATGACAGAATTTCATACGGCCCATTTACTTTCGCATTGCCGCTTAACGCCCTGTTTCTTTCCGCATGATTGCTTGTATTATTTTGAGGCAATTTTTTGTCCCTTAACTTAGCCAGTATCTTAACGAAAAAGCCGAGGCTCACATCCACATCACGACACTTCAGAAACGGGTTGTGGTGTTAAATAGGTCGTCTTTGAGTGCGGTGGCACTGCACGTACTAGCACGTAACGTTGCAGTTGCTTCACTGCGCTTGCGTCAGCAGGCACGCGGCGCGCGCGCAGCCGGGGTGGTTTCCGCGACCCGCCGACCTTCACGACCCACCAAACCAAGCACGAACTATCAAATCTTCGTCTTTCAGCTAAGAGAAAGATGGCACTGTTGTCAGATGTTTGTGACGAAGAAATTAGATGACAGAGAGAGTCTGTGGCTGGAGTCAGCTGTCAAAATAGTGAGCTAGTATTTTTGTTTGATAATTTAAGTTGTTATGGCGATGATGACCGTCATTTTCACACGCAAAAAAACTTGTTTACATTTTGATTGGCTATAACTTTTTGCTTTAATTAATTGAATCGTCAATGGAAATTACTTTACCTATTAATTTAATGAGTGTTTTTAATTAAAATACTTTTAATAGAAAAATTAGGCACGCCATTTTAAAACAAAAAAGTTCGGAAAGCAATTTATGATTACAAAAAAGTGAAGGCCGGGATGAGTCAAAGTCATCACTGAGCAGACATTAGAGAGCCGTTCCGAGGTCGCTGGTCGGCAGTGGTCGGCAGCGATCGGCAATGGTCGGCGTGTCAGCCGCATGCTAAACACCTGTCGAAACACCTCGTTATCCAATGTTGCTGACAGAAACACATATTGCACTACTACTGGACGAGAGACGTATTGTCGTGTTACGTACAAGAATTTATTGTGTTGTACCATATTGTATTGTGTTTAGATGCAATAACAATGCTTGTTTATAACTTAGTAACTTAATAAAAAGTTGTTGCTGATTTATTATTTTATTTACCGTTCGCTAAGGCTAGCTTTCAGTTATTACAGACAATGTAATCAAGGTTGTTTTTTGAAATTTTTAGTAAAATATTTTCAAGCTTTCTGCACGCGTTGGGGTCGTGGAAAGTGTTCAGTGGAGCGGGACGCGGGTGCGCGCATTTATTAGTTACGCCACGACTTAGAGGTCACCGCGAGGCGCTGGGCGCTACCCGACAACATTGATTGCTTTAATTTCAATTAGTTTATTATTGCTCTTTTAACTTCTTGTTGACGATTACCAGAACCAACTATATCAATTTTGAGTACCAAACCAACCGGTCCAATTTGCGGATAGCAGTTAACAACCAATTTCCTCACATCGAAGTTAATACAATTTCATAATATATTTAGAGCTTTAATGTTTTGAAACGCTTTTTTTTTTTTTTTTTTTGGGGGGTGGGAAATCATCTTATGACTTCTTCCGCTCTAGGGTGGAGCGGAAGGGCGTGTCAGACTCTTACTGACTAAAACCCACCCCTGTTCCTCCCTGCCCTACGCGCCCGGGGGCGAGGTAACTCTTTCGAATTTATCCTCCACCCCCGGGCAGATGTTTTGAAACGCTCCAGTTGCTAACTTGAGATCAATCGCAGTCTATTTGCTTTTATCGAGAACTTAATGTTTCATATGAAACGACTCATACATACTTAACATTTTAGAACGTGAATGCAAGACTTTAAATGCGAGCAATATTGTTTTATGACTTCGACGGATCTTGTGAATGCAAATTGTTGGGGAATGCGAGTATTGCGTATAAAATTTAAGTGTTTTGTTCTTCTACGTGACTAGACTACCAAACGGCGGAGTAGCAGACATTCCATCTTCGAGGACTAATTATATAATTATAGCGGTAATCACTGTGTTTAAAAGACCTATACGGATGCACTCAACAAAGAAATGTTAGAGGTAATAACAATCAAGACTAAGCTTTTATAGCTTACAATAGAGCAATTGTATATTTATGAAGGGAAAACGATTCAAAAAACGAAGTCGTAGTTAAATGTAGCGTTATTGTAGCCTACTGCATTGTAAATCAGTAGGCAAGCAAATAATCGAACATGTACCTATAGATATTCGTGAGCGAAATATGCATTAGACGATTATGGTCTGCCTTTCGATGCTTTGTGTATTCTTGAAGAATCTTATATTTAGACTGATGATAACTGAAGGTCAATTCTCGTAATTAAAAGACGTCAAAATTCCACTAGCACTTTCATCGCAGTAACCAACAATGACGATTGTTGCCATCGTGGGTAGAACATGGATGAGGCTGGCACCGGAGCGTAGGGATTAGCACGAGAAAGGAGAGGCCTATGCTCGGTTGCGGGCGAAGTGGGGCTGTGGATGACGATGACCCAACAATGGCAAAACTGGTCTGGCGTGTTTTGAGGAGCTCGTGGCTAAAGTAATCACAGCCGCACGAGTCGATTCATCAGGTTAAGCTACGCTTGCCGAGGTTGGTCCGTGGATGGGTGACCATCTTTACATACCAAGACTCCTCCGTGCCTCGGAAAGCACGTTAAGCCGTTGGTCCCGGCTGTCAATCGTCGATCTTTGACAGTCGTTACGGGTCGTCAGAAGCCCGAAAGTCTGACAATCCAGTCTTACCAAGGGGTATCGTATTACTAAGTAACTGGGTTGTGGAGGTCAGATAAAATACTGGTATTCAGCTGCATCCGGTTAGACTGGAAGCCGACCCCAAGATAGTTGGGAAAAGGCAAGCAGAGGTGTTTTTGACTAATTGCGACTGCGAACACGAAAAATCCTTAAATATTTAGGGAATTGCCGCCTTGATTAAAATAACTGACCTTACCTAAAGGGTTGCGACTGCTTTTCAAGTTCAAGTGGCATTAACAGAGTGTTCAGTAAGTTTGAAGTTTCTGTAGCACTAATGGTTTCAGCTGTCAAATATAAATCTTATGTTGCCAAGTGTCAATGTGTCATCAAAATAACAACACTGTTATCACTTGAGACAATATTTGAAAACAGATCATATTGAATAGCCTTCAGAAACCGAGAGATTTTAGGACCTAATTTAGGTCGACCTAAGAAAGAAGACAGGTAGGTACTACAAAAAAACAAATAACGAAAGAAGTATTTACAAAATTTAAGATTATCCAGCTGTGTTCTCGTAATCAATCAATGGAATGAATGAATGTTAATTTATTTTTTAAGTAAATAAATGAACATAAGCTTGAAAAATTGTTAAAGCAATATGTGCATAATTGCATGGCAAAAATATATTCGTTTATACGTTGACACAAATGCATCTTGCAACCCTTGCATGCCTCATAGTGATAAATTCGCAAGTTATGTTAACCTGATGAATGCGAAACCCGATTTCATGAATAGTTAAGTTGGTAGCTGTTGTCACTGTAGAGCAAACATTATTAGGTAACAAATATCAATAGAGAACGTAATGCTTATTTATATAGAACCAGTTACCGCAGTTTCTAAGAAATATTCGTGGAAACTTGATATATCGCTCAGGCCTTGTATTTTTAATTAACTAATAAATTAATATTAAGTCAAGCCTTTTTCGGTCCATATCTGTCTATTTACAAACTGTTCTATATACCTCGGGTGTCTTATAAGTAAGTACGGGACACGTGTCCACAAGAGGTTTGAAACCAGTTCTATGATCCGATTGCAAGTTGATTTAATCACTCGCTCACCGACTGGCCGGGTGACCACATAGCAGTCACTGGCGGGAAACGCACGACCACTTTCATCACCTCATTAATAATATATAAGAATATCGTACAACAAGTCACTACATAAATAAAGACAACTGTACAATACATGAATAGTCATGTGAAGGAAAAATATTCATAAGAAATAAACGGAACTACAGACAAAACTTAGGTAGAAGGTTACAATAAAATACCAAACAAATAAAAAAATACTTACGTTCAAGTGAGCGTAACATCCAATATTGCCGGCAAGTACAACAACTACAAAATATTCAAATTCTCATTAACGTTATTGAACTTTTGCAACGTCATAAACTAATCACGAAAGTTTTAGCAAATCACAACAAATTATCCAAAAAGAAGCACCGAAAATTTTTAAACGCGACACGTAGCGGAAAACTTTTTTAGTAGCCTACAAACTGCCACTGGCGTTGGGTTCGATTTCCGAAAAAGTAAAAGAGCGATATGTGGTGGCGCGCGGTTGGAGTTGGCAAAACTGACGTACGCAGCGCGCAAGCGCCGCCAAGGTATTGTTAAAAGTTACTTTTACTTGCGAGACTTGCGGCGTGCTTGCGCCTGCGCCTCCAGCGCCGCGCGCTCGGGGACCTTGCGACCGTCGCGCCACCCGTTTCACTCTTTACATGACCACGAAAGAGAAAAACAGAGGTCTCTCTCCTCCTCTCTGATACACTATTTGGAAAATTTATATTTACCGTGTGCCTAGGAATACATAAGAATATTTGTGCAAGATTAAATTATTGCTATGCAAAGTAATGGTCACGGTTCATTGAAATTTTAGGTGAGTATTGCCTTATTTCCTTGCGTGGCGAGCCAATGGAATGAACGGAAAAGTGATGATTACCAGGGCGTCAAACACCGTAATCGTTGCATGGAATTTGTTAATTACTGTGAAGCAGACCTAACAACCAATAGAATTTTCATTTAACATTTATTTGCACGGTTAATGTTTGCATTCATTATAATAGTGATGCAGACGTTTTCATAAGCTTTAGAGACTAGACTGATCTCATTTGCATACGAGAGCAATGTCACGTGAATTAAAATATCAATATCGAGTGTTTAATAAACCTTGATCTGAAAGGTGTCTGTTACCAACCTGATTTGAGTGTATCATTTTGTTTGTATGTAACATGAAATCGTAAAATGCAGGTTATAGGATAAAAACACTTTTATGAAAAACGTGTGTCCCATATATACCTGGATTTGTGTAGCGTGGGATATTTTTTCTACCTAATCCCTGCGTATACAGCCTGTTTCAAAAATGAAAGCAATGCTTGATTCCACTGTACCTACCAAAAATATTTTAGGTATGGAAAAAATCACGCGAAATGTTTGGAAAAGCTTTTAAAAATCGGGTCTAAATAGGAGGAACGAAATACAAGATTGCCTTTAACATTCTATGGCACGATACCGAACAGGCGTGAGTGTGTAATGAATAAGTCAAAGTGCATTATCGTTGACACATTTACCTCCTGGCGAGGTTAATCAAATTGCTGAGTTAGCTAATAAGTGGTGTTTAGCGCCAAAATACTAAAGAATTGGTGTTGCAAGCTGTGCTCAAGGGTTTGCATCAATCGTATTGTCTATGAGGTGATGGAGTGGAGAGCCTGGCGTAGTCGTGCTCGCTGCGGCCTCGCACGCAACCAAATAATCTGATACAGTTGATACACCCGCATTGATTAGCTAATCCACTAGATATATGAGCCTGATTTGAAATTTTACTAAATACCTTTCGCATTATACGTGACCAGAACTTTTGATCTACTTACGTTCGTCCTTAATAAAATGTTTTAAAGCAAGTGCAATCTGATAAAAGGAATGTCATAAGTTCAGAATGGCGTGAGTTTGAACAGGATATCAAGGTAGGTAACTATTAATAAATCTATTTGGTGCAATGTTGTTTAGTTGCTAACATTTATCAGTAGCCGTAACTATGATTAGTATGAATGCCACAAAAAAAATAAGCTGCAAAAAATTGGGTTTCATAAAGTCATGCGAAGAATTATTGTCTAAACTGATCACGATGTAAAAAAAAATATGCAGTATATTTTTATTATCTATAATAACAGCAATTTTCATGTATTTACCACTATATCATTTATTCTGCTGAAGAATTTTCAAACTAAGGTAAAATCTCTATTAACAACAAAAATCCTTTTGTAAATAAATACAGATAAACTTGACTACCAAACAATCGAAATTCAAGTAGTAGTTTATCACTGCTGCTCTAACCACTTAAAGATCATAAGCCTGAAATTATGTATGAATATAGACGAGACTGATACTACGCCATGATAATGTATAAGAACCACTCGAGCTAAGAGCTTGTCAAGAAAACTACTCCAATGTATACTAAGAGCATTTCTATAGTGACATCGCTGACAGCTCACAAGGGTCGCGTCTTGAAAATATGATCTCGCTTTTCGAACGTTCGGATATTGAATCCGGCGATGTGATTGGCCAGTGATTTATATTTCTTTCGTTGCTGTCAACGAACAGCGGAGGACTGGCAAATTGGTTAAAACCGGCTAGACTGAAATAATGGTTACGTTGCGGTCTTACTAAAGACGTCTGCGAGTTTTTCAAAGATTTTCTTCTAAACCTTTTTTTTGGTTATTGATTTGCGTTTTTTTTTTATTTCACATGAAATCACAACGTATATTATTCTTAAGAAATCGAATAGTACGAGTAATTACGTCCCAATATCCTGCCAAACCGTCTACAGTCAGGTAGCAACAGTGACATACAAAATTAAGTTTTCATTCCCCGTCCACTCCGCTGTTACGATCACCAGCGTTCAATGGGCTTCCTGTCTGCGTACTGCCAGTTTTTATGTGACTTACGCCTTCCTGATTGTTATATAGGTATCACTTATTATTCGTCTAATTATGGTTTCGTAAGTGGATATGGCTATCGATTTAACTAATAACTGGAAATTATTGACAATACAGGAACTCTGTTGTTGCGATTTCTTGTGTTTTTGTAGCGATGTTTTTAAGATATCAGCATCATCATTTCAGCCAAGAGCCTCTCTAGCATAGGCCCTATCGACCCTCTGTTAATATACCTTGCCCGCTGCCACTTTAGTGTGGCTATTCTCCGGGCTATGTCAGTAACCTAGGTTCTCCTGCGGATCCTTCATTCCAAGGAAACTCCGAGCATAGCCCTCTTTATTGCCCTTTGGGTGACTTCTGATGAGGCCCATTGTAAGTGACCACGTTTCAGTGCCATATGACCAGATATGGGCGTATTTAATCCATATCATAATATTATATATTAACATAACTTCGTCTGTTTGTTTGTTACGTCTTTACACCTGAGCCGCTGTACCAATTTTGATGAATATTGGTAAAGAGATAGACTGAACCTTAAAGAACGGCATAGGGTAGAATTAATTACTCTACGCAGAGAAAACCACTGGCACTAGCTAGTTTGAATATAGCTGTGTTCTTGGTTCGTGATGAAGCCTACACGTTAATAATAAATTCCGTAGGTGTGTGGCGCCATGATACGGTAGGTTGCGCCACCTGCCAGGCCCTGCACGAACTATCACTGAGCGGGCGCGTGCACCGTGCAACCAAGTGCCAAGCATTTACCGCGGGAACTGACATTCTATTGAATACGTGTATGAGAAATAAGTGTAATGATACTTTGCTTTTTCCCAATAATGTGGGCTAATAAATATTTGTAGGTTGAAGCGGTAGCGATAGTGATCTTAGGGTAACGAATATGTGGGTTATTATTAGTTAGTGACGATGGACAGTAGTTTATTTTATTTGACAACATTACTTGATAATAGTTTGAGTTGTAACATTAGTGACTGACGGCTGGTTTCTGAATTAAGTATTGAGAGTGAAGAACATGTCAACCCTTTAATGCCAAAGTTTGACAGGTTTGCAGGCTAAAGAAGAGTTTGACAAATACATAACTTCAAATTCTTCATTCAGAAATCGGAGGTAGATATTTCGGGAGGTTAAAAGTCCTAAGACACCTAATTATGTCAAGCGGAAGTCAACCAATTCGATTAAGGTCCTTCACGATTACGTACGCTTGGAACGCACTTACAATGGCTTTCATAATTACAATGAATTACAAACTCACGTTTTAAATAGCAACCAGATAATTAATAAGTCTGGTACATTATTATTATCTTTAACGACAGCATTATAAGACAAATCAGTTTGTTCATTGCCGTGCTGCGATCACGGTCGTTAGGAAAGTCGAAACATAGTTATGATATGTTATTTAGTCAACGTCATCAACGTGTCACTGCGCAATATACCACATTAGTCAGAGTTCCTGACATTTGGTAAGATCAGCCGAAGTTTGGCCATAAAAGCTTTAGTCATAGATAAACTCATGACATGATAAAGGTCAATGCTATATCTATCGTTCCACCTGTATCTGATATTTATAGATATATTAAACTAGCAACCTTCGCCTTCTTTTGACAGAGTCACAGCAACGCACAGGCAACTGAAGGAACACAGGTAGGTTTTAGTCAGTAAGAGTCTGACACACTCTGCCCAGAGCGGGAGAAGTTATTTAATGATTTCCCACCCTCAAAAATAAACTAGTAACCTGGCTTCGCACAATTTTAACGACCCAGTAAAAGATTTCTTTATTATAATGATGATGCAAGTTCAATATACATAGGTACACTGAAATGGGCCGACAATCGTATTGGCCAACTAGACGACTAATCTGCTCTTAAATGGCTAACTAGTCACCGACTATAAAAGTGCTTGGATAGTTGGCTCTCCTGACTAGTCGATTCATCTCTAACACTCACTTAAAAGGCTTCCCTCGTGTCTCGGAAACCACATAAAGCCGCTGGTCCTACGCCTAATCTCTCCGACCTAATACAGCTAAAAAAAAGATGTAAAAGTGTTGTTAAAACCTACTTACAAAAATAAAACAATTTATCATTCATTGATCATTTATCCTCGGTATTGCTGGATTGCTGTCTCATCGGACTATGAGAGTGAAGGAACAGAGAGTGCACCTGTGTTTACGCACATGCCTGTGCGCTATAATATCTCCTGCGTACTAAGCTAATCTCCGTTCAGATTGAACACCGTGATCAGTGGCGTATTCAAAGATTTGGCGCCCCGGGCCAAATATTTATGCTGCCTCATAGTTAACAAAAAAGGGAATATTCTTTTTTGCTATATTGCTTATTTAGAATTTGAGCTAAGCGATCCGGATAGGTAAGATTTCCTTGTGATAGACAAGAAGTTAAGGGGTGGCAAGAAAAGTACAAATAGTAGTGTATAACCAACTTGAAAAAACGGCAGCGGGTAGCATTCACCACCCCTGGCAGTCTGCCGCCCGGGCCATGGCCCTCTTGGCCTAAGGGTAAATACGCCACTGACCGTGATCGAAAAGAAGGATTATGAGCCTTCCGAATTGGTAAAAATATCTAATAATAATAATAATAATAATTTATTGACCATAAGCCAGTTTTACAAAGTGAAATATACACAGTTAAATAATTAAAAAATTAATAGACACAGTTAAATACAAAAATAAAATAAATTGATTGAAGGCCTAAAACTGGTCATTTTTAAATTCTCTGACTCCTAAACTAGGTGTAAGTTCCTGTGACTTAGGAGTCAGTGATCCTGCGTACAAACAAAGCCAATCAAGTGGTGTCAGTCATTTTACAATAAATAAATAATGGATAACAGTAAAAATACAATTGAATTAGAATTATAAAACCAATATAATTATATCTTAAATTAAAATTCAGTATTTTAAGCGCATGAAAAGTATGTTTGTGTGTGATATGTGTAACTGTGTAAGTGTGTAAGGGTGTTTTGTATGTATCACTGTAAATTAATGCATGTTACCCAGCAGAAGATCCTCAGTGTTATCATAAGAAAGTGTTTGAAGGTAATCCCTAAGTAGATTTTTGCATTGGGATTTCGTGTACTGATAAATCTTTAACTTTCTGTTAAGGGTGTTATACAATTTAATGCTAGTAACGTAGAATTGATGTTTGGCAAAGGCTGTTCTACGACGTTCCGAAGAGAAAACGTTATGCCTATGTCTGCCAGCCGGCTCCGTAAGGGGACGCAATGAGTGTTTGCTTAGAGTAGACAGGAGCACATAAAGTTGCCTGACTGTGAGTACCTTGCAGTCAGCATAAAGCTGCACAGTGGGATACCGTCGAGGACGAAAGAGCATCACCTTCAGGACAGCTCTCTGCGCTCTCTCTAGGCGGATGAAGATGTTTTTTGTGGCACCTCCCCACACAGGCAAACAGTAAGATAGGACGGACTGACACAAAGCATAATATACTAATTTTAGCGTATCATGGTCAGCAGAGCTTCGAAGCTTCCTAAAAACATAGATCAGCTTACGGATTCGAGAGGTGACTTTGTCTATGTGTGGTTGCCAGTTTAAATGCTGATCGATGAGTACTCCCAGGTACCTTACACAAGCAGATTTAGTGAGGAATAAGCAGCTGCACTGCCTTTGAGACATACAAGTGTGTGCTTGCAGGGTAAGGGAATTGAGCGGGCACTGATTTGACCTAATTGAAAAGGGAATGTACACCGTTTTGTCAAGATTTAATGTTAACAAATTATGGGCCAACCAGTTCATAACTCTGGATAACGCAGCCTCGGCATTTTGATATGTCTGAGACCAGTTAGAGCCATCTATTACGAGGGCTGTATCGTCGGCATATGTAAAAATCTGACAATTTTCAAGAGGCAGCTTGCATAGCTCATTTATATATATGAGAAAGAGAGTAGGCCCCAGAATGCTACCCTGCGGAACACCATACGTGATGGAGAGGTCGTCACTTTCGTGAGGGCCGATTTTTACCTTTTGGGTACGATCACTGAGATAGTCTGCAAAGATTTTCAAGGGGTGGCCTCGAATTCCAATGCTTTCCATTTTTTGCACCAAGGCTGGTACAGAAACAGTGTCAAATGCCTTTGACAGGTCAAGGAAAACACCTAAGCACTTGTGTTTCTTGTCAAGCATCCTAACAACGTGGTCAGTTAAAGCCAAAACCGCGTCTTCGGAGCTTACTCCATTTCTGAAACCGTATTGATTTTCGGCTAGAATACCGTTTGCCTTGAGAAAACTAGTAAGACTTCTATTCAGTATGCGCTCCAAGATCTTTGACAAAGCTGTTAGTATTGAAATTGGACGGTAGTTGTTTACATCATCCCTGTGTCCAGACTTATGAACAGGGTGAACTATTGCTTTTTTAAAAGCCTTCGGGAAGACACCAGCGCTGATAGAAATATTACAGACATGAGTAATAATCGGAACCAAGACACATCGACAGGCTTTTATAATTCTAGAAGGAATATAGTCCACGCCAGTTGCACAATCCGACCTGAGACCCAAAATGATGGAATCAACGTCTTCCTCGGTCACCTCAAGGAGAGCCATTGAACTATTTGGATTAGAGTTAGCCACAAAACTTTGCCGCATAGAAGGTTGTTTAATTTTAGAAGCTAATTTTTTGCCGACATTAGCAAAAAAGTTGTTGACACGATTCAACGAAATTTTTGGGGTATCAGCTAACTGTAACAGATCAAAAGAGGGAGGAGAACGAGTTTCAACATCTGAGACTTTCTTAATAATATCCCAGGTAGCCTTAATATTGTTTTTAGCCTTGCAGAACTGTTCTTTTTCGTAAGAACGTTTGAGTTTCTTTAACAAGGAATTACAGAAATTGCGATACCGGGTATACGTGATTTTTAAAAGTTGATTATCTTCCGACTTTTTGAGTTTGAAATGCATGCGATCACGGTGACGTATACAACGGAGTAGCCCCGGCGTTATCCAGGGCTTCAAGTTACGTTTACTCCTAGGCACGGTATATTCCTGCGTGTGCTTTTTTATAATCGATCTAAGATTGTCTACTAATTTATCTGCGGCTTGATTAGGATCACATATGGCCAGTACTGGAGACCAGTCATAGTTTTTGATGGTCTCAATGGCAGAGTCGTAGTCAAGCTTTGTTATAGTACGTGGAACGTCCATGTTTGCATTCCCGCTTTGAAGAAACACTAGTAGCGGTTGGTGATCTGTAATGGACGATTCTATAACAAAAGAAGTAGCAGATTTTTTTGTTTTTAGAAGAATGTGATCCAAACAGTTTGTGAGCCGTGTCGGAAATAAATGAGCTGGGAGTAGTCCGTTTGAAGCGGCACATGTTAGATAGTCATTTGAGTGACTGTCATTATTGCCAGTCTTAATGTCAATGTTGATATCACCGAGTAGCACCACGGTAGGAGTAGGTATTTTGAGAACGTTATCGAGACTATCAACAAAATTATTTATATTTTTAAAAGAAGGAGAACGATAAATGGCCACTATTGTAACATCCTCTATGCAACAAGTGAGGCAATTTGCATCAGCAAAATATGGTTCTTTTACTGCAGCTTTAAGGGATGATTTTACATAGATAGCGCATCCATCATTTTGATTATATATAATTTTAGTTGCATAAGATGTATAGCCATCCAGGGTCGGCAAGTGTGAAACTTTACTTAGCCAACACTCAGAGAGCACGAGCACGTCACACTGGAAACCCAATAACCGCATGAGCACCGCTACCTCATCGAAATTTTTTGAAATGCTTCGTATATTTAGATGTAATATTTTTAATCCTTTTGTTGGTTTGTTTATGAACTGCAAACAGCTCCCAGGTTGACACTTAATGGATTTAGATACTTTTATTGAGTCTAATTCACTATTAATTAAATCCAGATTAGCCATTTGTTATGATAAAAAGAAAAACTGTAGAAACGTTGATAAAAAGGCGCTGTAAAGAACAAAACTGAAAATAGGATAAAAAAATATGAGGCACGGTGTAATTTATCGAAAATTGGGATAGGAAAAAAGTTGTAGTAGAGTGTTGAAATTTAAGTGACCCGCATGGGTTAGTGTGTGTGGTGTAATGTGGTGATATTGTTTTGTATTGAAGTATGAGATGTAGGTGATACGCTTTACAAAAGGCTTTAATTAAAATTAAACATTTGAATTTTAATATATAAGTAAAATAAGGCATGCTAACTATAACTATACACGATAAAAAAATTAAAAAATAAAAATTATAATTTCTGTTACATAGTCAAAGCCTAGGTTCTAAGTTAAGCAGGCATTTTTCTGAATGAATTTGTATATGTTTGGAACCCACTTCTTTTCGAATTAGTACATTGCCGTTTGATACCCAACAAAAGTCATACTTATTAATCTTAGCGAAGTTTCGTGCCGCATAAAAAGTCCTCCTCGTGGAAGGAGGCAAGAATTCCGCAACATAAACCGGCTGCCTTTTCCCCGGCACAGCTATCATCTCCGTGTTTAATTTATTTTCTGAGCTTTGGTTCTTATTGTAGTTTTTCACCGCGGATATTAAACCTGCCTTCATGCTGACAGTAGCAAACTCAGCGACAATGCCCCTATTCGTGCCCTTCTTACCGGGTATGCGATACACGTCTCGTAGGTCGTTGGTACTAAATTTAACATTCACAGCCGCGCCGAGCCTCGTTACAACGGACGTCAAGTCAGTTAGGGTTTCCTTATCATTGGCTGGGATATTCCTTATTTCAACGCTGGAGTCACGCGACATCAACTGGAAATCCTTAATTTTGTTTTCCAGATTGAGTATGCATTCGTGGAGGTTCTTCTTTTCTTTTTCAAACTCCTCTAATTTTTTTTTCATGTCTTCGTAATCCCTACTCATAAACTTCATAGATTTTACAATTTCAGCATTTGAGTCTTTGATGCTCTGGTTTTGTAGCTTCAGCTCAGCAGCATCAGCGACAAGTTTCTTCAGAATAACATCTTGGTCAGCTTTCCATGATAAAATAGTAGACTTCAAATCTTCAAATTGGGTCAGATCGCCGCATATCTCTTCTATCCGCATTCGTTTTCTGGTATTGACATTTTTAGACGTGCTGTTAGCGAGTCCAGTTATATCGGATTCCAGCTGTAAATTCGATGTGCTGGGCGGTGGTGTGCGATTTGTTCGAGGCATGGTGTGATCGAAAATAATAAAATGCTTAAAATACAGCCTTTTCCACGATTTTAGGGAGTTTTCTATTAACTGGCAACCCTTTTATTGGACAGTTCTCAAATGTCAATGTCACACTGTGTGAAATACAGCTGTCATTTGAAGTTGACTGAAGAATATGAGTCTATGAGGGTACTTAAACAACTTGTCACTTTTATAATTTTTAAGGTTTAAAAAAAAAAAAAAATGCAGTACTTGCGCCTGTGTTTTCTCCAGAAAACGGTAGTGCTCCCAGCAGATAACAATAACAGGACTTCCTGCGATGTTCACTTGTACACTGAAGAAGATTGTAAGGGCTTTCAAGAACAGATTATCACTTTTCCGTAAAATTTTAGTTGGAGTGTAACGTAAACAGTGTTAGTGGTGTCAGTGTTGCCACTAGGATAAATATATATCTATCAACAACGTTGCAAATAATTTTAGGGTCTTTAGTTAAATGTTGTTAACACCACATCAAATTCGTTGCAAAGTTAATAAGAATAACGTGGGCACAAGACTCACAAGCAGACAACAAGTAACTTCATTTTGTAAGAGGTAGATTAATAGATGTATTAATAAATAATAGGAAACATAGACAATGTACAGAAACATGGTTATTAATTTTTTTTTGCCGAAATTGACAATGGTAATTCATCATTAGTTCTGCTTATTGAAAATATTTTACTCAATAGAATAATAAAATTGAAGCCAAGCTCATTTACTACCGAGGCAAACCGATATAAGACGAGATTATTTCGCTTGACCTGAAGGATACCTAATCAATTTTAGTTTGCTAAGGCGGAAAATATTATACAGTGAATATGCCTAAATATATTACAATACGTCTCTAATGTAATATATCAAACAACTTGACAATTTTGTTACTGACGCATCCTCTGCCCATCACTTAATTGATTCGGTATTTGAAAATTGTTTGGCAATATTTTTAATTTTATAATTTATTTGTTTGTTGGTTGTTATTTTTTGTCTAGGATCAAAAATCTAATTTGGAAAATGAATTGCAAAAAATGAATTCCACAGTGATACTGCTGAAAAAATAGGTTAAAATCGGTATCTCAAATGTATTATGAACTAGCGACCCGCGCTAGCTTTGCACGGGTATAAATTATAAATTTAAACCTTCCTCATGAATCACTCTGTCTATTGGCGAAAACCGCATGAAAATTTGTTCAGGAGTTTTTGGAGTTTATCGCGAACAGACAGACAGACAGACGCGGCGGGGGACTTTGTTTTATAATATTATTATGTTATAAATAAGTACCAACCCTTTTATAAATCTCTGAACTGTGTCTAAATTCAAAATTTCTATTGAGAATTTAAATTTCGTCAATCAATTCCTAAGCAGTTCAAAGATTTTTTTAGAGAAGGTCCGAAATGTTTATAAAACGTTTATAGAAACCAAATAGTGAATGTCATAACATCCTGTTATTTCTCCGCAGGAAAGTAGGTACGAGATAAATATGGTAATGCATGAATATATTTGGGTAATTGAATTAAATTGATACATAAGCACAATAGATAGCTGTAATAAATATCTGTCAACTAATAAATCAATAGACCTTGCACCTATTAAGGCACACTTAAGTAGATTTGCTTTAGGTGGGTGGCTTTTAAGTAAGAATTAAATCGGTCAAGTGCGAGTCAACCTCACGATATACTTCGTATAGAATAGATAGTGTCAGTGGCTTAATGATTCATAAAACATGTATCTATACCGATTTAATAATAAGCAATCGATCAACGCCTTGCAGTTTTTTTAAAATCATTTTATTTGTACGAAAGTGGAGGAGATCTCTTGTTACTGTATTTATTTATACTAATATACTGGGAAAAGTATTTGAATATTTAGTTCATTAATGGCTATGATTAAATTATATTTTCGAGAAAATGGATTTATAATGGAACTTCGCTGACCTCCTCTACAAGAGCTACAATAGAATCAAAGAAAGATGTTCAAAGATACATTTTATTTCCTTCATTTTTTTTTTCTACCAATGTACTTTCAGTCAAATTAATAATTTAGCCAAACGTAGAAACCAGGTTATGAATAGTGGGGTAACTTTTACGACGTAGGCAACCACTACAACGGAATTTTATAATTCCTCTGGGAATATAAAAACAGGATAGGCAATTTACATGAACAAAAATGCGGGGCATCCCGACTCTATTTACATAAAATATACTGAATTTGAATGGAACTAACCATACCTATAACTTGGTGAGAAATATAATAAGATGCCGAATACTACATGAGAAAAATAACTTAGATACTCGTATTACTCCCGTACACAAACTGTAGTTGGACAAAAATTACATTTTGAGTTATGCACAAAAGAACGCAACGTACAAATCAAGGGAACTTTACGGTGATTTATTTTGTTTATCTCAGAATCTGCGTAGGTTGATAGTAGAAAAATACTGCTTAGACAAATCGTTACAAAATTTTTGGCTAATTCGATAAAAAAATTCGGCATCAAACAACGAAATTCCGCCAAATGCCAGATAACGACACTACAGCTTAGAGACGGCAGATTAGGACAACTAAAAGGTCAGACTAATAGGCAGTTATTGCTTCATGGAAAATACTGCGACTAAAAGCCGACCTGAACATAGTTGGAAAATGGATAGGCAGATTGATTGATTAGTACAAATCTATCTTCTATATATCTGTATACAGGGTGTAACGGAAAGGTGTGGTCATATTTTAACAACCGGTTCTGCCCATGGAAATGAACACGTTTCTCTAAGAAAAAATTGAAAATTCCCAAAAGAAAAATTGTACTTTCCATACAAAGTTATCATCAGCTGATCAATATTTGTGTGGGATGTAAAAAAAAATTTTGAGTATTTCCTCAGGTTTTCTTGAAGAAAGTTGTTCATATCGATGGGCAGAACTGGTTCTTAAAATATGACCACACCTTTCCGTTACACCCTGTATATACAATTTTAAGTCATGGTCATGATTGACTGATATATCAACACACAGCCTAAACCGCTGGTCCTAGAGGCATGAAAGGGGTGGGTTTTAGTCAGTAAGAGTCTGACACGCCCTCTCGCTCCACCCAGAGCGGGAGATGTCATTGGATGATTTCCCAAACCCAAAAAAAAGGGGGTGAAAAAGAGGTTGAAAGTTTATAACGAGGGAAGTACTAATTCCATGCGGCCGAAGCCGCTGGCAGAAGCTAGTATTATATAAAGTAAGAAACTGACTGGCTGACTGATTCACTGACTGACTGGTCGACCAACGCACAGCTGGGTCCAGAATCATGAAATTTTGTACAAATGTTCCTTAAATGACGTAAGTGTGCACCAAGAAGGGATTTTTGGAAATTCATCCCCTAAAGGGGAAGGTTGAAAGTTTGTATGAAGTACTAATATGTTTTTTATTGATTTATAATATTTATTGCATTGAGAGGAGGCCCAGCAGTGGGGACATTAAAAGGATGATATTGCATTGTGCTCTGATTTTGACATGGAATGCTAAAAATCTAATAATCATGTTTAGAAAAACTAATAAACAAGTATTTTAATGCAGATTGTGATACAAAGCACACAAGGCTTCTCAGATAAGATCTTTACATTACGGATTCATCTAAATTCCATTCAGTTCTGAATATTTTAGCAAGTTATTTCGCTTTTTGTGTATGAAAACCTACATGATTATACGATAGGGAAGAATCGAACTCAATTCGTTTCGAGACAAGTCATTGTCAGAAAGCAGATTTTGGCGTCAGTCCAGAATGAAAGATGAGAATGTGTAAAAATGTGAAAGGGAAAGAAAGGGAAGAAAAAATATATAAGATGAAATATTACACATGACAATGGGTTGTAAGAAAAAGATTTTGTGCAAAAACCCAATGCAGTGATTTCAAACCTATTATCCGACTAGTGACCCGTCTCTCGCATGGTTTTACCGATAAATTCCTATATTTCAGGTAATTCATCCATTCGTCCTACATACCTACGGCCCATTTAGGACGACTTGGAGACTATCAAAATAAATAATATTTTCATTCTGCAACTCGTCCCACGATGAGAAAAGGTACAATCAGTAGCAAAAGTGTTAGTGTGGAAATAATATAAAACCGGCCAAGTGCGTGTTGGGCCACGCGCAAGGTAGGGTTCCGTAGACAAGATAGGGTTCCATAGATATTCATATTCATAATTATTCTTTATCATGTGCAAGTTAAATACTTGTACTGTACACATAAACCTTCCGGAATAAATTCAGTAACTTAAAAACGCATACAAATCGATTGCATACAGCCAGACACACAAAAATACCGTCTATTATGTGTAGATGAAAAGAAATAGTGATGTGTTCCCAATGAAATATATCTTAAAGAGCTTAATCACATTAGTGGTATTAATATGAACGACAAGGCTCATCTCTGTCGTTGCGACATAATGCCCCGGGGAAGGCAAAGTGAGCATTCATAGCAATAAATCGAGCTATTTAAAAAAATAAAATTGCGTCAGCCCGGTGATTATTGCAATTGGGTGTGCATATTATTATCGGCCAGTGTTAATTGAACAGTCCTGCAGTCTATGCCATTTATTTTAATCAAGAGCTACCTACGAATTTTGTTAGTTATATTTTGAAAAGGTTGGTAAATTATGGATGAAACTGGTTTTTTTTTATTGTTGATAGGCACGCGTTTGAGCACTAACCCATCTAATGGTAAGCGATGATGTGGTCGAAGATGGATGGATGGATGTGGTTAGTTAAATGGATAATTTTTTTATTGACTGTACGTTGCCATAAAAGTTAAGCAAAATATTCCTCAGACGATGTTGTTTCTAAAGAATACTGGATAGTATTTCTATAAATAAATATGTAGGATTAAACCAAAAGAATGTATACTTTCATAAAGTTTATTTACACAGTATCTGTCCCAACCGTTTTTCAGTTTACTAATACAACTAAGTAGAAATTAAGTTAGTTAATAAAAACTGGAGCACTAAGTATGTTGATCAAAATAAAGGTGCGAAATACTTCAAAATATTGACCAGCAAACTCAATTTACATCAATGTGAGCCACTATAACACGGTAGAAAATGTATTAAAGTCGGAAGGCCATAAATCGAATTTTCGCCCGTAGAACCTTACCTATATGACGAGCAAGTCCGTATTTCTGAAGTCCCGATAACGTGAGTTTTCGATACTCTATACACGGCAGACTTTTTAGTCTGCCTTTTTATTCGCCCAGTACCTACAGGCAGTGTTTTTACACTGCCTGTAGGTACTGGGCGTATATTACTTTTGGCTCAGAACGAAATTTTTGAAGTGAAAACTTCTTTAGGCGCGTTGGGCAGTTTTAAGATGGGAAAAAATAATTGAACTCGCGCGTCACTGACACCGCTACGCGATTCGCTACGAGAGTACTACGACGCGTAGCATCGTAGCGGATCGCGAGGTGCGTTGGGCATTTTTGTTCAAGTTTTGTTTTAATTGGTTTTCACTTCTGACGGTACTCCCGGGTGCCAGGTCTTTATTTTTATAAAAGTAAATTAATATATAAACTGGCTAAAGTGAAGAGGTTTGCATCATCTCATGGGATATATCTTAGATAGATA
The DNA here is from genome assembly GCA_951329385.1 of Polia nebulosa. Lineage (NCBI taxonomy): Eukaryota > Metazoa > Arthropoda > Insecta > Lepidoptera > Noctuidae > Polia > Polia nebulosa. The sequence continues at coordinate 15,278,061 of OX589595.1, read as the reverse complement.
GATAAATAATTTAATTGTCACAACAAGAAATATGAAGAAGGTTGAAAAGAATACACAAGTACAGTGATTGAAATGTGAAGAACAAGGTTAAGGAATTACATAATTATATAGTAAACTAGAAATATAAACTACAGCTACAAAAAAAAATATCGACTCTATCTGGCTCTATACTCTCACGAGATCTTGGCTAGGTCTAAAATCTCGCGAGATTGTATTCTCTAGTAGGTAGGTACCAGTTGACATTTTGCATTATTGTAATATATTGTTCGCAAACTTGATAAAATGTAAGGAACAGCTGAAAGATTGCTAACGAACAAAGTTACCCTGCAAATAAAACAATCTTTGTTACCCCACTGAGTTATGGTCTCTTCCATATTCATGTTTTTCTTTTCCTTTCCGATTCTCGTTATAATTAAAAAAAAAAAACTTAAAAAAACGCAAGTCGTTTTCGTGCGATGAGTAATAACTTGTAACCGTAGTGACGTTCTGTCTAAGAGAATGTTGACCTATGAAATATTTCCAAAAATATTTAGCATGTTTTAATATCAAGGCGTGCATATAAAGCATCTACTTTACATGTAAGCATTTACGTATTCTTGTTTCGATGCAAAATCATGTAAAACTGTTTCTTTTGAAACCATTTCTAACTTAATTTTCTAAGTTGAATAAGCAAGTACTCTTTCTTTAACTCACTAAAATTATATTTATGCAATTCAATTAGAATTCGTCTATTTTTTTTTTTTAATTTATTTGCATTTTTAAATATTTTGTTAATTTTTTTATTCATGATCATAGATACAAGTCTTATCACATTCTAATGTTTTTTTGCAGTATTTGGCAACAAATGTGTCGAGTCAGGCTTCTCGGCAAGCTTCGTTGATGTAGTTAATCATCTCAGCCGTTTTTAATGTCCCTACTGCTGGGGACAGGCCTCCTCTCTGTGAGAGGGTGTGGGCAGTAATCCACCACGCGGGCCGAATGCGGATTGGTAGATGTCACATGTCTTCGAAATTTTGGTTCTAGGACATGCCGATTTCCTCACGATGTTTTCCTTCACCGTTTTGAGAGCAGTGGTGATGAAATAATTTACATAATGTAAAGCGCATGCCTGGGTTTGAACTCACGACCTATAACTTGTAAATCGCGGCCAATACCACTGGGCCAACTGCTCTAGGTAGTCAATACTACAATAAAATTCTCAGCTCCATTTTACCGAGATCGCGCCTCTTTAAATGATTTCACATATTTTCCAGTTGCGTAGACACTGACTTAAGAGACAAACTACCAATTTACATCACAATATCCACTAGAAATTAATAACTGAATAATTAAAATAGCTACTGAACTTCACTCGAAAAAATCCCGCCAATAACGCCTCGCATTTTTAAATATTTCGTATAAAATATAGATTTAAAAAAAAGATTCATTTAAAAATAGTTATGAGTATAGTAATAGTTCCCGCTAGTATCGGGAACAGGGTCCAAGTTACCAGCGGTCAGGGCTCAAGCGAGAAAAACCTCCTAACAATACGAGCCGTGTCCAGAAGTACCGCTTTCTGAATCAAGCCACCTAACAACAATTTTATTTTCCATCTCTTTTTACGTTACTTGAATTTGTCATTCAATATTGATAACATTGACAAAATCTAAAAGATATCCATAAGCATAAATTATTTGTTTTTTATAGAGCGCGGCTGATTTTTATTATGTTGCAGGCAAGTCTAAAACTTGAAATGATCTTAGAAACAGCGGGTACTACGCGTATACCCTTTCCCTGACTACTTAAGGGTCTAATACCGGCCAAGTGGCGCCCTCATTGAATAAAATATCGTAGCATAGCAGAGAAAATAAATAATAAAGAATCCATCGTCACGTTTGTTACAAAGAGGATAAAGTATTTTTACGTTGTTAAAACAGGTCTCAGACTGTTTCGTATCCAAAGTAGTAGGCAAAAGTACTAAAAACGGCCGTTTCTGACACTTTTGCCTACTACTTTGGATGATTGTTGTCCTAATTAAAATGGATTGAAAAAATGTCTAAAACTGTGTGAACTGGACACAGAGACAGGTTTTCTCTACATAGTCCAGTTCCACTTCTCAAGCTGTCAAGCAACTGTTTAAATATTGATAAGTAAGCATAATAAATAGCGAAATATTTTTCTTAGATGGATTTTACGACAACTTTAAGTGGTCGATACATCCCACGCTTTTCTTTAATCCACAAATTAGTGTTGAATCGTAAAAATAGTTTAAGCGAACTGTAATGGTCCACTCGTATTAGTAATATGAATATTCATAATCACGAACTGCTAAATAATGAAGTGATTATAAATGCTGTATGGCTAATAGTCACATAAATATTTACAGAATTTATTATAGAATCTAGATAGGTAATATTAATGTTGGGTAAAAGCAAGTCAGTGCTTTAACCGATACCGCATCTCGTCTCTTCGTAGTACCTACCCGTTTTTTTCTATTCCTTTGATGTTTTTAGGGTTCTGTAAAGGGTCCAAACGGAGCCCTATTGCCTATTGCTTATCACTCAAGTATCCGTCTGTCCGTCGTCTGTCACAATATTTTGTTCCGAAGATTTTTTTAACATTCCATTGACCTATGAACTTGAAATTTGGTGATAATGTTTCATCATCATCATCATCATTTCAGCCGAAAGACGTCCGCTGTTGGACATAGGCCTACCCCAAGTGTCGCCACAATGATCGGTCCTGTGCGTCTCGCATCCATCGGTTACCCGCGACCCTCACCAGGTCATCGGTCCACCTTGTGTGTGATAATGTTTATTATTACGTATATTTTACTAACAAATACCAACATATTAATAAATCAGAGTTTTCTTTGATAATTCTCTCATTTAGTACGGAACCCTAAATGTTCGTAGTCCGACACGCACTTGGCCAGTTTTTTCCTAGTATTATTTCGGAAATACGTAATTGAAATGATTCCTGGAACAGTATTGTGTGAGTGATATTGGCATTTGGCTGTAACCGGAGTAGAATCGAACAACACGAGATCCGTCGAATACCTATCTTATGAACATGTAGTGAACGGCAAGGTCGCGGGGGTATAAGTTTCTTTCCAATTTTATACACACGTATAATCTCAGCTATGTATGTGTTAATAGTGACGTTAATAAATATTTTAGAAACAGGTATTCTCTGATTACCAGCCAGCTCCATGGGGCGTGATCGAAATCGATTGTTTATAGCGTGTAGTGTTTTTTGTAAATGTCGTTGTGACATTGAAATTAAATATTTCATAACTAACTACGTAATTACCAATGCTGTAATTATATAATACAGTAAAACTACGAATAATCATATAGTTCTCGTATATAACGTTAATTACGCTTGGGTTCCCGACGGGTTAAGCAGAACTAAATGAGAACTAGAACACTCAAAAGCCTCGCTGGGCATAAATCAGGCGAGCTAAAAGTCGATAAAACACAGACTACTTTGGCATGTAAATGCGCGCTGCAAGAAATTACGGTCTTAATTTAATGTTCAGTCAGCAAAATGATTTGTAGAACTAAAAGGCACTCAGGCCGTGAATATCTTCTTTTTTCAGATAATGAAATTTAGGTTCGCATTATACTTGAAAATCCCACCCCTCTCAAAACTTCGTGGCCGTGACATTGAATTAATGGGGCGCATTTTTAATTCTGGATTATTATTATTCGTATACCTTTCTTCTCTAAGTTTGAGAAAATATTGAAATGAGACGGCAATGAGGGTTGAATTTACTATTAGATATCTGATGTTATATTCCAATATCTTGCCATGCCAAACACGGAATTTAATAAAACATACAATTTAAGATCCAAAAGGAGCCATCGTAAAATCTAGAAAAATATCTTTTGCATAGGTAAAGTTTCAGCGATATCCATAATCTTGTAGAACCTACTAGCGCCATCTGTAGTTATAGCTTGCAATTGTTTAGTTTTCTTGGTTCATGGTTTGGAACACAACACTGGCTCACAAGATCTTTGTACACGTTAAATGTAGAGGACGCGTCGTTCGACTTAACTCTATAGTTCACGCTCGTAACGTGATTGGAATTGGTTTAAAAAAGTAGATTTTATTTGAAACACTGTGTTGTTTGTCACATGGAGAGCGAGTTTGATTGGAACAAAAGGATTTCCGCTGTACTGCCTAGTCGTTTTGTGTATGTGTTTCTGTGTACAGTCACGAGCAAAAATATGTATACAAGCAAACTTTACTTGTAAGCTCGAGTTTCTTAAATGGACAGTTTTAAGATACTCGAGCTTACAAGTAAAGTTTTGCATGTATATATTTTTGCTCGTGAATGTACATTATTGTGTACTATATTACTAAGCAGTGGTTATGTACACGGTGGGCGAAACTTTCACAATCTTTTAGTTCGTAGTTATTATTTTTAACATCAGAGTACCTACTTTTAGGAGTTTTGTTTGTCTAACGTCTACGTGAAAATCATGTATGTCTCATACATTTACGCTTGTAACACGGATGGAATATATAAATTAACGATTTCACTGCTTTAGCTAATGCGTTGTTAATAATTCACGTGATTACTTAATTAGATTCGAGTAATCAGACTACGATTTGATGATATTGCTACTGTGCTCCCCAGGAATAGATAGGGTCTTAAAATTACATGATAATAACTTCAGGTAAGTACTCCGATTCCGAGTAGGGAGCAGCCTCTGGGTCGAGGAAATTGTCTTTTTCGCTTCCTAGAATTACGCCTCTCTGAATGACCCCCGGTTTCTGAAAAGACATAGTGGATGTGTCAAAAATAATATGGAATTCAAGTGATGCGATATTTTGTTTATCAATGCTAATTTAACCAATCAAATGTCCGTTTGAAAATATTGGGGTTCCGATCCTTCAAATATAAAAACGGAACCCTTATAGGATCAATCCCGCTTCTGTCTGTCACAAGTTCACAACCAATTTGCTCCGAATCACCTGAATCGATTCAGTTGTTTGGTTCATACATGAATTTCTATGACCCAAACACAGGCGTGTAACATAAGATAGAAACGCCAGGGTAGCCCGCGAAATTAAAATTTTCTTACGGTTTTTGCAATTTACAGGTAAGTGTTCGGTTGTATGTTGGTCAAAATATGATTCGCGGCCGTAGCAAGTATGTATTTATAAAACTGTAATCATCTGTATTCAGTTCTTTACTTAAAGATTACAGGAAAACCTATAAGAAGTCTCCAGTTTTTTGGAACCCTTTGCGCCCTTTTACTACTTGGCCGTTTTTTTGACATAAATTTTGCCATAATTTAACTAGGCTTTAGATACAGGACAGCCGTTAAATCTATTCTCTTCTCAGTAGGCATCGAAAGAGACATTTTCACCTTTTTTTTCTTTTTTTGTGTGGTGGGTCATCATCCAATGACTTCTCCTGCTCTAGGTGGCGTGGGAGGGCGTGTCAGACTTTTACTGACTAAAACCCACCCCTGTTCCTTCCTTGCCTGAGTGACCAGGGGCGTGGTAACTCTGTTTCGAATTTATCCGCTACCCTTTGGCATAAGAGGCATTTAACCTGCAGTGGGAATATTACTAGCTGGTTAAACATAACAGTTTTTAATGTGGCCTTGCAATGTCGAAGAAACTTATTGAGTAGCGTAAAAAATGCAGTTGCGTGTGGGCAATTAATTAATTTAGTTAAGTGTTCATGCACCTAAACCGATTTTGTTGTTAGGTGAAAAATAACTGCCTACAGTTTCATAGCTAGGATTTCTGTTATTAATATAATTTATTTAATTGGAATGGGGCAATAGTTCGCCAGTGCCCATCTTCAAGGGGATGTACAGGACTGCAACAACTATCGAGGGATAAAGCTCGTGTTTGAATGAAAGTATGGGAGAAAGTGATATAGAAAAGATTGCGAGAGGAGAGTGAGATTACCCCGAACTAGTTTGGGTTATGCCAAGTCGAGGGACAACGGACGCCACCTTTGCTCTCCGTCAATTGTGCGATAAGTACAGACGTGTGCACAAGAACTTGCACATGGTGTTCATTGATATTGAGAAAGCGTATGATAGGGTATCTCGGGATGTGTTGGGGTGGGCCTTGAAAGATAAAGGTTTGTCTGCGAAGTATGTAGAGATGATACGTGCTATGTACAGTAAATCTAGTACCTACGGCCGGTCGGCAGCTGGCAATACCGACGAGTTCAGTGTGGCTGTAGGCTTACATCAAGAATCGGATTTAAGTCCTTACCTTTTCCTGTTGATTGTGGACACTCTTACGTCGGAAATACAGGGAAAGGTACCCTGGTGCATGCTGTTTATCATTTTTCTTGTCAGTGATGATGGACCTGAGATCCAGAGCAGATTAAAGAAATGGCAACAGAAGATGTTGTTGGTTCAGAATGTTGGGCCACAAAAGGGATGAATGAAAAGCAACTGTATGCAGCTGAGATGAGAATGCTAAGAGCGATGTGTGGTGTTACGCGCATCGGTAGAATTAGGAAGAGGAAGTCTGAAAGTGGCACCGCTGACTGAAAAGTTGTGTGGAAATCGGTTGTCGTGGTATGGGATGTGATCCGGAGGACTGAAGAAAATGGTGTAAGGAAAGTCTTGTGTATGGATGTGGAAGGCTATAGGAGTAGGAGAAGGCCAAAGAAACGATGGATGGACTGTGTGAAAGAGGATATGGGTAAAAAAGGGGTGACTACAGAGATGACGACTAATATAGAAGTATGGAAGAAAAAGGACATGTGGCGCTGACCCCAAATAAATTGGGATAAAGGTAGGAGAATAATGATTTGATTGGATCAAATTGAAAATTGTATTCTTAATATTATCTTATTTGCATTGAGATAGGTAAGTTTTTTCAACACTTTATTTAAATCAGAATTTTACAGTGTTTTAAGTTTAGTTCATTTGGTTTAGCTTTGGTTTGCTAAAAGTGATTTGTTTTGATAATATTAGCGGTTGGCGCGTGTATTAACTTTGATGAATTTTGTAATACGTGCTAATCGCCAAACTGCTTATCGCAAAAATTCGTACCTACAAATTGACCTTCGAACTTGTAGATAAAGAACAATAAATTACAAGCACCCTCTATAGGTACTCTGTTAGCACAGCTCCTATGTGACAAGCTCCCCGCCTTCCAGAAACCCACGAGCAATATTTGTTAAAATTTATTTACAGAAAACCTTGCCCAGGGCCTCTTACATTACATATATAAGGTAAACCACGACGCGTTAAGTTTAGTAAACAATGCTACAATGTTCCGACATACATAATGTAGGAACAGGCGAAAAGTCAGGAATTCTTAAAGCAAAGCGAGTGGAAGTTCCTGATCGATCATCTGGAGGTATCAAGTTCGACGGAGGAATTCCATATTAAACTTTTACGAGGCGAATTCACACTCACTATCAAAGACTTATACGTTTTCTCCTGAATGGTGGGTCAGTGACTTTATTGTATTTCAGTAAGGTTGAAAATACACCTGCCTTGCATGCCTCACCTTTCCAGTAAAAGTCCTTCAGGTTTATTTCATCCTTTCCAGGAAAGGTATGGGATGGCTGTAGGCCGTCTTCATTTCGGTAAACGTTTCTTGCGCCAAAGTTATCAGAGACTTAATAGACCGTAAAGGCCGCCGGGTGGTGCGGCTTAATATGTCTTTGGAGTCATACGTAGGGACTGGAGTTATGGCCAGGTATAAATAGGTATAGTATGTACTTACTTGTACAAAGATAACTGGTCCATATGTACAGCTTCTTATTCCCACTTACCAGGAAGTACATAAGTTAGCATTTAAAAAGCTTTGAATTTAGTTTGATTATATAAAGGATGCTTCGTACAGGTAGTGCAATGTATTTATACGCAATCTAAATCTATTAAAGACATGTTCTAGATTCAACAAGATAAGTTTTTGTTTACCCCATAAATGTTTGTTCTCTAATATCTTAAATTATATATAACACCTGCCTTTAGCCGCATATTTTATTCCTAAATCTAGAAAAAATATTATCTAAACGCTTGACCAAGTGGTTTTTTATTATATAGGTTACCAAAGCGTGATATGATATGAAAAGATAAACAGCAAATAGCCGCAAATGTTGACGTTGGAGGATTTTTTCGCACACCACAAGCAGGTAGCTGAAACCCAATTGTCGAGGATTTCATTTCATTTCACGGATACCTTCCATTTCATGAAATTTTAATCAGCACACTCTGTGTATCTACTGGATTAATAAAAGTGAGTATACATCGTTACAGTTACATGTCACTGAAGATGAAAATTGAGGAATTTTGATAAGTTTTAGTGGATTACAGTCATCACACTCTCACAGAGAGGAGGCTTGTGTCCCAGCAGTGGGAACATTAAAAAGCTGATTATTCTTTTATGCTATTAGTGGAAAAGTAGAGCTAGCGGAAAGAGATATTTTTCCTCGCCGCGCTGAGTAAAATAAATTATTTTTACACCAATTGGAGCGTGACAAAACCGATTGGAGGCGAAGTTTGGTAATTATCGAGTTTAATCACTTTCGGTCGTAGTTGTGGGTAGATGTCAAAGCGACCTAGTATAATGAAAGCTTAACAATGGCACGTTTATAGTACATTGAGTCAATCCAATGGACAAATGAATTCATGTTGGCTGTTGCTCGCTAATAATCACACACGCCGCAAACACATAGTTTATACTGGCACGACTGTGTACTGTGTGAGCGAATTTATTTGAGTTAATCTTGTTTTCATAGTTGCCTATAAACAGCTTTGGGCAGCGGCAATAAAGGCCTTTATTTTTTCCGGAATAGTTTCAGAATAAAATTATTCTTTCGGTATGGCTTTTCACATGTCGTTTTCGTGCGTAAGAAAAATACATATACGTTTTCATTTTAAGGTAAAAGATCAACAAATAGAATAGTCTGCAAGAGTCTTTTTATTTTCACTTGCCATTTTCACAGCTGACGTGTGGCGTTGCACTATCTTAAAAGGCTTCGATGCAGACGTTGCAGCTAGAGCAGACTTATTAATTTTGACTGTAACACTACTGTAACGTGCGGAAACTTATACATTTACGTATAACAAGAGCAAAAAGTAAGGAGCTTTCAGTGTCGCCATAGGGAATCAAAATTATTCGAGCGGTGCTGCTGGTGATTTTGTAGAAGAAAAGTGTGGTTGTGCATGGTATTAAAATTAAACTTTGAAGACTTCCACTTATAATTAATTAATAGTTAAAAAGTTAAAATCTTCAAAGTTTGTATTATTTTATTAATAAAATGGATTGTTATAGTATTGAGTTCAAGAAAGTTGAGTTGATATCCATACAAAACAAGGGAGGTGTTTATTTTTTTGTGGAAATAAGTAGCTACATATTCAAAGTCGACTTTTAGTATAATTACGATTATATTGATGAAAGTGAGAAATACAATAATAATTCAATCAAGTTTAGTTACTCTTAAAATATACTTCAGTCAAGATACTTCCTCTGTCTTTCACAGCAATAAATATGACAAGTAGCACCTGACGACAGAAATATTAATTTGGCAACGCAATTATAAGTTAAAGTAAGTTTTACTGTCACGATGATCTACTCGCTATTATGAAAATTAACAATTTGTATGTCACTTTGTTTGTAAGGCGTCCATTACACGGTAAGTCCTGTTGTCAATTTTACCACAGCCAAGGTTGTGACTGACGGGTAGCTGATTGTCTAATATAGAGACTGATGGTTGAATGAAGAAATCTCCATAATTTGGTTTTTGCATCATTCAACCATCAGTCATAACATTTGTAATAGACTGACGCTTGCATGTCCGTGTAGTGGACGCCTAACTCAGTGTATGCTCAGATTACTGGTACACCACTATGAATTTATGTGATTACTGTATATCGTTACAAATCTCCTTTATATCATCGTTCTTTATGTCACACCGCGTAATGGGGAAATTCGGTATTTTTAGATTTCCACCGGAAATTGTGCGATAAAAGTGTTGTGAAAGATTCCTTTGTGTTACCCAACTTAATGGAAACTGTTAGACAAATAATAAACACTTTTTGTCGTTTGCTCTATTTCTGCAAATTGCAATAATATGACTTCATTTCGTGCTTTGTGGTAACTATTCTGCTTCTTTTACAAAAATATCCTATTTTACTACAAACTGATTTGGATACTTACTTATTTTTTTGTCAAGTTAATTGATTTTGTAGATTTTCGTTGTAGAGCTACCTAAATTTACAAAGTAGGTAGGTAAAATGCCAAAGACTAACATTAGAGATGTGCACATGCACACACGTTATAATTACGTTACGTCTGCTTACAAAAAAGCTAATTAACATTTTTAAAACGCCAAAACAATTCAGTACACCAAAAGCAAAATATAATATCCAACATAATTTCAGGAAGCACGTTTTTACAACGAATTAATTATCCTTCTTGTTTCTGACCAAAGACCGGAGGATTATTTATATTTAATTTCAGTATCTAACCGACGCTTTACGACTTCGTTCCTTCGCCATTCTTGGCCGGAAAATTAAAGCAATAAAAAAGTTTGGCTAGCCATGGAGATTTCAACTAATCAAATACTGGCCAGCATATAAAAAAAACCTTAACAGATAATTTTATAAAAAGTAGTAGTGGTACTAATTTTTTACTTTTATTTATAAAAATATTATTTTATACACATGAAAAAGTTACATTTCTGCTTATGAGTAAAATATGCGTAGCTTGGGACTGGGTTATCACATTCCTTTGAGGAAATAAAGTCATTTTCTGTTGCTGAGCAAATGAAAGGGATATAAAACTAATGGAGCATGTTTTATATCTTTTTTATTCGTGCTAGTTCTAAGCTCTATATTTTTCTCAAGGCTATGTGAAGAAATTCACAAGATATTCATGGGGTTAAATGTTAATGATATCAGCCGTATTTATAATCTAACCATATTATGATTAGTTTCAATATTGATTAGCAGATTCTTAATTCAAGTTTTAATTTCGATTTTAATTAAGAACATGGTTAGTATTTTTTAACCGACGAAAAAAAAAGGAGGAGGTTCTCAAATCGACCGTATATATATATTTTTTTTTTTGTGTATGTTCAGCCCTCACTCCGTCATTTATGAACCGATCTTAATTAGGTAGGTACTAAGTTAAATAAGTACTAGTTAAAGGTGAGTTTTCTCAGCTATTTTGTAACTCCTTTTATAATGAGTATTTTAGCCGTACCTGAAAATGTTTTAGTCCAAAAAAAAAATCGAAACTTCACATGACATCTTAATAACGTTTGTGATGCTTGGCAAAATATTGGTCTTCGTAGCTGTATCTAACTAGAAGTAGAAAATTAATTAAAAGTTTAAACATAATTATGTAGCTTGTTTTTGTCTAAACTTTAAAATGTTGGATTTATTCATTGTCACACGTCTTATCGAGACAAAAAGAACGAGTACCTGTTTGTTGTCAAGAAATGCGCGCGAAATATATTCCGTCTAGTTTTCTTAGAACTTGTTTACAGTCGTGTGTAAGCTATTGATTGGAATGTAGAAGGTACATTTGAATTGTTTCATAGTGGTGTTGAGTTACGGGAGCGGGCAGTATGCTCTTGAGCGGATAATAAACCAGTACCAGTAGGTATCAGGATTTCCTGGTAGTCCCGGGAGCAAGTTCTAGAGCTGAGCGTGCGATTCGTGCGAAACGGGGGTGTCGGGGCTGAGCGCTGTCGGGCGGCAGTGTGGCGGATCGCGCGTGACGTCAGCGTCCGGGCGCGGGCCGTGCCGCGCAGGCGCCTGTCCGCCCCCCCTCCCGGCCCCCCGCGCCCCGCCCACATCCTCGCCCGCCACTTCTCGGGCGGCGTGCGACACCTGCACCCGCTCGTCCGCCCACCACAACTTTCGCCTACCCGCGCCGATGCAATAAAATAAACTTTCCGTTAAAAGTGCGTGTGGGAATTTATCGGACTTGAAAACCGGACTGAAATTACTTTTCAGTGACATTTTCTCAACTTTCTGTGTTTTGTTAAAAGTTCGGATGTTAAAAGTTCAGGTAAGTAATTTTACGTAGTTGGAAATAAATCTTTGTTAATTTTATTTTGCTCATAAATCATTCAAATAAAATTATTAAATAATTTTCGAAACATCGGGTGAATTTATGATTTCATCTCAATGAAGAGAAAATCACGTTAATGTCGGTACATACTAATTATGTCTAGATCTAAGCATTAGCTAGGCAGTTTTCGCACTTTTTCCGGCAATGTGTTCCTATCCACCACAGCGGGAAAATTGGCTCGAATAGATAAACAAGCGGATATTGGGCACCGATGTCAAGTGCATGGAGTGCGGTGGTTGCGTAACTGGCTGCGCTGAGATCAAATCCGCGACCCAAGCGCTGATGTTGTCAACACACGCGATATTAAGTACTACACGAAAATTATCTTTGATAAAACTTCCACAGGAACGGCGCAATTTTCTCAAACCTTCAAGAAGTTCCTTCGCTCGACGATATCGGTTTTAGTTTTTGGCATAGGTATGTAAAATTGAAGTTGGCATCGGATTCCCGCCGTGAGAATCGTTTCTGTGCCAATTTCTGGGATCCCTATTAGTGGAAGAGATATACACTATTGTGCATGAGAATAAGTTAAGCCATTAGAGGTAATGGTGCGTAAGAAGTACAAAGACATAGGAATTGCGATGCCGAGTGCCATTTTGTTTTCATTTCGACTTAATACGTGCACGATTTGCGAGATAATTCCTTCTGGGTTTTATTAATTGACTGTCAAAGCTGGTTCACGATTTTCATCTTTGGATTACCATTGTTAAAAAGTCCGGATTACAATAACCTATTATTGTAATGTTGGATTATAGATTTGAGATTTTCAAGCTCTTGCGCCTATTTCAAATCCATGTGTAATGCAGGCACGTGGTTTTAAACTAGAATGTCTCTGTCATTGATGCTTTTGGCATTAAGAAAGACCCTAAAGATTGACTCAAGGGTTTTTTTTAACGATTCCTAATAAAATTTTGCGTTCGTTGAATTGAAGAAACTGGTTTTAAATATCATTGTTTCATGAAATATCCGACGTTAGTCCATAAAGACTGATGCTGGCAGTTTAGTTCTAATTTCGCATTCAAATGTATTCAAAGAGTGCGCACCTAATAGTGGATTCCTGTGTAAATGGGCATGGATTCGTAATGTAGAATTGGTATTGTATTTTTCCATACCTACCCACATAAAACGAATTTATCACCTGTGAACCATATAACCAGCAGCTATTATTATGGGGTTATGCCATATGGTGAAAAACAAAGGCGCGTAAGCGAAATTGTTCTCACTTTATACGACCTGATATTTAATACCTGCGCTTTCGTTTCAATTTACACGGCTTTAGCGGCTGAGGCACTTTGTTTCTCATAATTATTATTCTGGCAATTAGCTACTTAGAACCCATTTTGTTAGAACGGTGGATTTGTTAACTGATGCGTTGATTCAGTAAAACATTGAAACGTACTTATAGCTTGAACAAAATTGACATAAATACACTTCAGCGTCAAAGGAATGAGAGAAATGTTTTTACTTTATTCTGAAATAAAAAGAACTCGATTTTACGATACTCAATACTCGCATACTTACATTTTATTACGGAAGCGAGTAGATACTCCCCGTCATACCAACCTACATATTGCGTTGCTGGTAACTTTATCATGATAATTTCACCCGACATTGTTGACAGTAATTTCGGGGGTGAAGAACCTGTATAGGATGACAAATTGTATACAAATTAACAAGTTAATTAATTCCTCCAGAGCATTTCAATGGACCGTGTCTATCAAATTGCTATATCAATTTCACATCTCGGGGCCTACAGAGGAAATTTTGAGACATGTGTTAATTAACAGTAATCAAGGCATTCGTACATTAATTAGGAGAATTCACATGAACCCTTTTAGTACGTGATTTCATTATTTATTTTACTTTTATGACAAAGAAGTATAAACCATACGAAATGAAAACTATTTGAGTGCTTTCACGGCTGTGTTTGTTCTTTCAGCGACAATGGATACTATTCAAATAAGATTCGTACTTTTTCCGTTTCCCTCATGCAACGGTGGATTGTTCTCGTAATGCTTGCTTTGTCAAGAGATTATTATGAAAGTGAATTTTTTCTCCTCGTAATTAAATTGGTTTAGCACGAAATGTGGGTCGTATGGTTGAAACAATGAGTTGAACTGCTAAGCGTGAGTTAGTTCTGCTTCGGCACAAGTTAGCTCTTAGCGTTAGATAATATACTAGATGTGAAACAGTTAAATCAATTATTCTGACAATTCCTAGTAAGACCTATATTGAGTTTTGTCAGAGCTGGTTATTATTCACCATTAGGTTTTAATCGGAAACACGTCCGGCCGGTATTTAAACAAACCCCACTCACGCGGTACGTTTCGGGCAAACACACTGACCAATGTGTACTTGATTGAAACCTATTTGTGTGCGAAGGCCTCTTACAGATCCATTCTTGCTAGTATTTGCTGCCCCTATTTCGTATGTGCCCATCCACCCAACATTTCTTAACCATACCGCGTTTCTTTCTCCCCTTTCTGGAATTTTCAACCGCAAACGTTCATGTCATACTTTTCTTCATTTTTATTATTCTTGTTTATGCCCGTACTAATAGGGGTCGTAAACACTTTCATAGTTACTCTAAAAAGGCTTTCACGATGATATATAATAGTAGTAGTACTTGAATCGTGTCATAATTCTGCTGGGAAGTTGCTACAATCATAAAGTTTCTTGAAAGGAGGTTATTCCAAACTAGCTGTTCTTATTGTTCGTAAGGCAATTTTAAAAATTTGTTCTTTGAGTTTTAGTTAGTTTTATAGAATTGAGACATTCTTAATGCTATTTTAGATATTTTGATTTTTGGTTGACTGGTGTTACTGTGTGGTTCAGACAAAGTGATATTCTGTAAGCAATACCGTTTGTCAGCAGTGGTGGCCCAGAAATGAACCCTGGCAGGCGCTTTACTTTCTGTAATTTATTTCATCACCACTGCTCTCAAAACGGTGAAGGTAAACATCGTGAGGAAGCCGGCATGTCAACCAAAAATTCGAAGACATGTGACATGCATGAACTCGCACTGCCCCCGTGGTGGATTACGGCTCATTTTCTCCTCTCTAACAGAAAAGGCTTGAGTCCCAGCAGAGGGAAAATTACAAGGCTGATTATGCTTAAGGTGAAAGCTCCAGGGTAGCCCGCGAAATTCAATTTTTTTTACGTTTTTTGAAATTTGCAGGTCAGTATCAGGTTGTATGTTGGTCAACATTATGATTCGCGGCCGTAGCAATTACGTATTTACAGAAGAACTGTAATTATTAAAATCATCAATACAACTCTTTCAGTTAGAATTGATGTCAAATGTAAGTATTTCATGAAATCGTGACATTTGGCATCAATTCTAAGTAACTCGATATCCGTGTGAGAAACGAATGAAAAACAAATTGCAAAAAACCTACCCTAAAAAGGGGCTACCCTGGAGCTTTCACCTTAAGCTGTTTGTCAAAAGTCAAAATATTTGGGAATTAGCTCGTGAAATATTTGAAGCGCATGACAATCGTCTCGATTTTAGATATTTAACCATCGTTTTCGCTTATAGGAAAACATAGAGTCTAGTTCTTAAATGTGTTTAAGTGATTCTTTTAGATACTGGACCATTAAAGAAGCGCACTAATTAAAGATGATGTAATCTCGCCTTTTATCGTAATGAGATTTTCTAAAAGTTTTGACATTAATGTTTGCTGGTTACGTTTTTGCACTGTTCAAGTTTTTTGGCACTGTTCCGTTGGATGTTTTGATTCATCTCAACCCGTGGTATTCCATTTTTATATGTCGGCTCGCATTAGCTTACAAGTTATTTTCTTTTTTCTGATAATGTAATGTTACGTTATCATTTTTATTTTATCCAATTAGGTATTTATTTTGGCTGTCTGTGAAATATAGCTTTTAACGATACGGCCGTTCAGTGTGAGATGGACCGTATGAAGCCTTCAAAGTTTTTAATTGTGATTTTTTATGGTGTAATAAAGAAAATTCTTCTACCTATTATAGTTTGAGTTTTGGTCTTTTAGCGTTATTATTACGGGTGGTAAACCAGACTTTTAATGATTTTAAATTGAACATCACGTCTAATCGACTAGTTTCATTTCTTTGAAAAAAATATATGTTACCCTAGACAACTTTTTTCGTATTTTTTTATGTGAATATTTGAAATTATTAATTTATAACATAATGTAATTAATTTGTAAAGATAGGTCGAAAGTGGATAAAAAATTGAGGATCACGTAAAATACATTGAGCGTATTTTTATGAAACCTTCACCATTTTAAAGATATTTTAAATATTTATATTTAAGTATACGTGTTTTAGTATAATACTTGCTGTTTCATGTATAATAAATTAATAATGCTTCTAATTTGGGAAAGCGCTCCTTGATGAGCGAGTCCTAGTACTGGGATGGACTTCGACGCGTTGCGTGAGCTCAGCTCAGCTAACTTACTCAAGGTCGTTGGCATATATGGTTTTTAATGCACAGTGGGTCATGAAACGTATTTTGTTGGCAGTACCTACTAAAAGTATACAAAGACCTAAGCTCACGACTTATTAAAATATTCAGGAGTAACATACTTTACGACTGCTTTCCTTTTCGGGGTAAATACCTACCATTTAAATAATGCTTTAAATGCTTAGCGGGCGGACCAGCATAATTAGACAACATTATTTGGTTTAGTGAATTTCGCTTTGTTTATACTACAGTAATTTACTTTTTAGGGTTCCGAACATGTAAAAACGGAACCCTTAGGGCTTACTGTAGGAGTTCCAATTTTTTTTTTTTCATAATTTTAAATTAAATAGTTTTTTAATTTTGTAAGAAATTAGTAAAAATTAAAATTTCCCTTCCCTTATCTCCGAAACTATGTACTATACTAACTATAATGGTGTGATAAATACACAAAATAGTTCTATACCTATAGATTATAGGAAAACCTATTTGAAGTCTACGGTTTAAAAAAAAACATGTTAAAAAAAATATGATTCTTAAAATTGGTTTTCTAACGGTAAGGGTCCATAATTATACTTACGTTACGTAAGCATAAACTAGATAAGTATATTCTTTCTAAGGTTTCAGGCTTATAATATGGTGAAATCGAAGACATGATGAAGCTTAAGTTATGTAATGTTTATTTATAGGTATTTACTTCAGATTTGATCTCGCCAGCAAAAGCGGTCCAGTCAGTTCTGACTCTCCAGCGTTTAGTGTTTTTAGGGCATTCCGGTTGAATGGTCACACTACATAAAGCTAGGTCGTGATCGGTAATGGATAAACAGCAAACGAGACCAAAAGGTATTGCAATGTAAATGCAGTGTGTAAATGTTTATTTATAAGCATGTACGAGTACTTCAGATTTTCTGTGATGATGTTTACCTAATATTCATTTTTTTTCGTCACAAAACGTGTGATAGAACTATATATAACAAGCAGTTTGTTAAACAGAGTTTCTTACAAAATAGTTTTGAACTAATATAGGACACATTACTAACATATAAACAAAATACCAATGTTGACAAAAATGGTTACTTATGGACCACAGGGAAATGTCTTTCCCATACAAAACATACAGTTCGTCATTATTTTAGAAAATAATAATAAAGCAATTATATTTTTTACAAGTGAGAAAACACAGCAATTATATTTTTACACAACACAATAAACACAATAAAATCGGTGTGCAGCCCGTGCAAGTTTTATCATTCGCGCCAATTGATTTGACAGCTGGTTTTTTTTCTTAACGTTCCTGTTTATGTAAATGCGTTTGGCATAAGCTCTATTTTGACGTCATGTTTAAAAAATAAAATTCTATAATTGTTAATTTTAAAGTAGGGAAGAATGATTCCCCTGGGCGTGAGAGGGCTAAACTAAGCCGGAGCCTGTATTTCAGGACACCAGGTCCCCACCTAAATGCTTGATATGATAATGTAATATAAAGTAAAAGTAGTTATAATAAACAACCGAATAGGTACATACAAAAGTTTCCCTTTCCCAAACCAAAAATAGTCAAAATTAAATAGCATCAAAACAACTATTAAGTACATTTTGTATGGAACAGCTTTCTTGTTTATTGATTCTGATGCAGTACGAAGTTCGCCCAGTCAGCTGGTTTTTAGTATAAAGCTTTAGTGTTAACAGTGTCTGGTCAGCAAAAGCTCAGATATTTAGATCGTGTAGACCAAGATTAAAGAAATCTTGACAAAAGAATAAGAAAAACCTAGAAATAGGTACATTAAAAACAAAAAAAAAAAAAAAAAAAAAATTATGCCTTACATGGTGATGAAGTTTCACCGTCCATATTCGTAGCCACTACTTTGGCCGTCAAAGTATCAAAGTTTGTTCCAGAGTTCAGACAAAACTAATATAAAATAATAAAGGACAATAACTAAGGAATTTAATTTAGGATCAGTTCCGCCTAGGGATAACTAAAAGTGGGTTTTTATATATATGGTAGCAATTAGCACCCGAGCCTCCTCGAAGTTTACCGTTTCGTGCGACTTTTTGTTACTCTGCCTTTTGAAGTTTTAATCACAAAGAGCTAATTTACATTTGATTTTTGAAAGATAAACTTAACACTTTACTGTCTCATTGGTATTGTGGTATAGAATATTATTACTTAATGGTAATTGGTTTATTTTGGTATGGTTTGGTACATTTTATTAATGAACTTTGTTAATATTTGTGTACTATAAGAATAGGGCTGCCTAATTATGTTTGTCGAGAAATGGCTAGAATAATAATACAGTTACTCGTGGCAGATAACAGTGACGGCAACATTAGCACGAGGTCTAATAAAGGGGAATGCCAATCTGCCATACAAAAAAATTCCTGGAATGGACAGAAACTATGAATAGTCCTTAATTTTATTTAGAATAAAACACGTATTGTGAAATTATTCTTGAGTTTGTTTACCTAGGGTAAAATATAACGATTACTAAATATAATTAACTTGACATCCGCTTATATTTTTACGGAAGTCGTGTTTATTTGACATTCAGTGACATTCAGCCAAAGAGGAATCATCTAATAATCTATATGGAACTTTTTTATGCATTTAGTGCCCAGTTATCATTAATTTAGTATTATACGATCTATATGTACCGTAAGTCTACCTAATTAAAATAATATATGATTGCCAATATTAATTCAAATTAATTATTTTTTAAATAGAAAACGTATCTAGGCTGTATGAACCACATGTCCTTTGCTTTAGTGACAGTTTGACATTACTGCTCATGTCAAATAAACACGACCTTCATATAAATATAAGCGAATATCAAGTGAAATATATTTAGTGATCGTTATATTTTTAACCTAGTTAAACAAACTTAAGAATTATTTCATTATACCTATTTTATTATATATAGAATTAAGGACTATTAATAGTTTCTGTCCGTTTCAGGCATTTTGTGGCATTCCCCTTTACACGTGTCGACAGCGACCAAGGGCTACAGTGATTCGGTGGAGTTCTGCCCCGCTTGGGCAGAGCACCGCCGTGTCCTCGTAAAGGCGATCGGCCGCAGCGACCTCTCGCGCCCAGCTCTGATCCAGGCCATGGTACGGAGCGAGAGGGAATGGGAAGCAGTCTCTTCCTTCTGCGAAGCAGTAATGCTCGTGAAGGATGAGGCGGAACGGGTGAGGAAGACTCAACAGAGTCACCCTCACGTCCCCAGCAGCAGCCGCCGCAGGAGACGCCCTGGGCGTCGGGGGTCGCGAGACGATGTCCGGCCACCGTAGGCGCAGGCCTGCGGACGGCGAGTAATGGGTAGCTTTTGTTTTATTTTATTTTAGTTAACGTTATTTAAAAATATGTATTTATTGTACTTATACGTATTTATAGTTTCACAAACTAGTTGATATACATGCTTAGTACAAATTTATGTGCAAGAATGGACAGATGATGTAGTGCTGGTACTTAAAAAAGGAAACCCTGAGCTATAAGTACCAGCTGCCCTTAAGTGACACAGTGAGAGGAGTTCATGATATTACATGTAGACACGTTAGATGAAGTTGCCGTGACAATAATAATACATTTAATTAATAATATGGAATACCAAATTTTTAAAGAGTAGAATCGCTTGACCTTGTAGTAAACTAAGGTTGTGGTTGTATGTGTATGTGAGTATTGCGTGTGTGTGTATTTATGTGTATGTGTAAAGGTGTATGTGTGCGTGTATATGTGTTTGTTACATTAGTTACTTAACTGGATGAAGGAGATTCTCTGTCCCATCATAGGTAAGTTTTAGTAGCCAATCAATCACAGTTTTTTTACAGTCATGTTTATGTTTATGATTAATATTTAATAATTTGTTTGCCTTGGCATACAAAAATCATTCGAGGAAACAAAAAAAATTCTGACTGAAGGAAGTCCTGAGAGTGACACCCAAAGAAGAAGAGACTGATTATGGGAGTTTATAGAAACGTGGTTGCCATTTGTGTTTAATGAATGTTGCCTTAGGATAATTTGAAGAATAAAGAGTTGACGCACCGTTAAAACCTCACAGTATTCATATAGTTCCATGGTAGGGTACGAAAAGGTTTAAAGGTACACACTTTTAATAATGCTCACTGCGCGCGTTCAAGAACTATTAAATTAGTCTTACAGACACCGGCCCATGAGGAAATACAATAACTAATCAAAGATTGGCACAAGGCATATTATACCATCTTTAAAATCTTAGGGTCCACGACGTGTCTCAGATGTTTGAAAATATAGATTAGTTTCCGGATTCGCCCTGTCAATAGTTTAATATGCGGTACAAAACTTAATCTTTCATCTAGTATCACTCCTAGATATTTGATAGTAGGTGCATTTTGAAGTTTTGGGTAGTTGCATATAACTGAAGTATTAGTTGTGTGATTATGAGCGGTAATGTAAAATTTACTTTTGTCAAACTTTAGTGGTATTTTAATGTTTAATACTAGGTACTTGGTTTTATCTACAGTAAGTGACAGGGTATTAGCAGAAAGCCATTTAGTTATTTCATCAAATCCTACTTGTGCTGCGCTAAAAACTTTCGCCCAAGTGTCCCCTGTAAAAATAATTGCTGTATCGCCTGCGAAAGCCAGAAGTTTGCCGTTTGTGATGTCTAATTGGCAAATTTCATTTAGGTACACTAAGAAGAGCGTAGGTCCAAGGATGCTCCTTTGCGAAACCCCGTATTTTATGGGAAAATCTTTACTTATATGCTCGCCGATTTTCACGCACTGTGTTCGATCAGTCAGATAACTTTGAAACAAAATAATTATAATATACATGTAAATAAAAGACATTACAGGATATGCCTCATTATAACGTACCTTTAAAGTCCATAGGGAAAAATATTTCCCATGAAATTACAAAAAAGTAACTTATTGTAATGAGTTTTTTGGATTTTGTTCTTTTTACATCTAAATAAACTAAAATTAACAGTTACATCCTAATTTTTACTCTTAGTACTCTTTTGGCCCTGTAAGGGTTAGGCACCAGTCTACCACAAATAAAATATTGTTCCTAAAAAAAAAAAAATTTCGTGAATTTTTTCGAGGTTTTAATAGTAACTTTGCTATTCAAAGATTATTAAAATCGGTCCTGCCATTCTTGTGTTATAATTGGTGTAGGTAACTAACCTGACTTTGTTATTATATACTTATATAGATATTGATGTGTCATAGCAATATACGCAGTTAAAACCGTATAAATACGTTTTATCGTATCAGCCTCGGAAGAAAGTTCGTATCTAGCCACTAGCAAATATTCAGCAATCTGTATTGCGTAAGAAACAATTCATTTCAATTTATCTGTTTTATTTATTGGAATATTTACACCTGTACTGATGTACTTATAGTATAGCAGCCTTGCAACGCGAGTGGGTAAGCCGGACAACCACCTGCTTCCTGGGATCTTGTTTTAATGCTCGCTTCTGAGTATTCTACAAAGCAACTGTACACGTTATGTTTGCGAATATGTAGCTGCACACGGTGGAGAATTTCAGAGAACCCATGTTACAGGAATCCAACAATTTGCTACATCACGATAGCGTTAGAAGCACTCTGCAGATCCCAGTATGACTATTAATGGAAAATAAGACTTCTTTTTCTATTTTGACTTTCGTGGCAAGGAATATCTAACGAGTTAAAAAAGCTGGCTCATGCATATTGATGAGTCAAGTTATAATTTGAATTTATTGTTGACACAGCCTGTTATTTTAGTTAAAAGCTTTGAAAAATCGTATGTCCTCGGCGAGAGGTTCCTTGTGTCTCTGAGAAGTTATTTCCAACTGTCAGTTAACATTTCAGTGGTCTAAAAGTGGATGTAGTTTACCTCGACCCGGGCGAATAGAGTTGAAACAAAGCAATTCCGTCGTGACGTCATTTCCACAGTTCTGTCTTCTTTAATCTGATGTAAACTTTCATAATGTCGTCCTCATCCTTTTATCTGGAGTCGCTGTGATTTTTTTGTTGTATGCGGGACTTGGAATATAATTAAGTTTACTGATAGTCAGTGGAACTGTACGTATTAGTAATTTGAGGAGCTTATAGTGGGACAGTAGTTCGATTAGCTATGTCTTTTGTTTTCATTCCTTGTAAACTATACTAATGTATTTAATATTTTTATAAAATATATATTATATAAAAATATAAAACAGCTAAAACAAACAATGGTGCCGATTCTGTTTTGCACAAAATACACTTAATTTAGGCTATTATTATCTTTTTCTCTCTAACAAAACAAGAAAGAGACGGACGTAAATTAGAGCTGTCGAATTTAATTGAACTAATATTTCCATACACATTAAGGGTACACGTAAAAACATGTCGACTAAAAACACGATAGAGCGCAAGGCGTAAACTAGTTTGACATCTCTAACTTAGTTCATAGCTATAGCCGTCCTTTTCTCGCACTGCTTTTTAGTAAAAGATAGCGATTCTCTAATTCTAGTTTAGTTATTGAACAAGCGAATCGGCACTAATACCTTAAAAAACACTTCAATTATCATAAAAATGCCACACCAATTTTAAAAGTACCAGTTATCTCTATTTCTCGGATGAAATATAAAACAACTCTGGAAACACCGCCTGAATTTGCTAATGTCGTCTGATATTTTCAAAGCTCTTAATACCGTATTATTTATCCGGGCAGTGCGCCCCGCAGGGTCATATTTTAGTCAAAGTCCGTGACACCCGGCGTAGAAGGGATCGTTTGTAACGGCACTCGCGGTCATTATCTCATTTCATTTATACTCCACGAACAATGCTAGCTAGACGCCTGAAACAGGCCGTTTTCTGAATGAATATTAATGATCATAGTTCCAGCATAGTGTAACTACATGACTCTCATTTACCAACTCAGCCGCAACAGAAAAGGCAATGGCGTAGCGACAGAAAAATAAAAGAAACCTAATTAATATTAAAACTCTTTTGTATAAGGAAAAGACTTCCAAGAATTAACGCAGACAGTCGACCAGCCCGGAGATATTTTTTCATTAATTTGGAGAAGGAAAACTTTTCGGGAAATTAAAATACTCTCAGATCCTGTGGATGAGTAAGTGCTTAGAGTTGTACGGGAATATGCGATATTATTATAATTAATTTAAGTTGCAAAGTATCAAAGCCTACAAATACATAGAGATTGGCAGTTTTTTACATGGGACAAAATGGATAAGTTTATTAGTAAAGTAATTGGGTACAGATGTAAGACAATACACATTGATCTAACTCTTCTTGATGTGGAGAGGATGACGGTGATGAAATAAATTACTAAGTGAGCACGAGTAATAACGAGTATGTGTGTAGTTGGCAACAAGAAGTCTCGTTGACCAAGTCCAAAGTAGGTGGATTTATGTGAATCTACCGAGTTATGTGTGGTCGGTGTTTGTGTGCAAATAGCCCGTTTTGTAGGAGCCGTGAAAGCGAGACGTCTCGCCAAGTGGTTCTGTTAAGATTTCCACACGGCTGAAGGGTAGTTTAGCTGTAACTGCTTACCGCTAGGGACCACCTGCGTTGCAATGAATGCACTCTGCGCTCTGCATGCGAGCGCCACAAAATTCCCTCGTGGCCTCGCTGCTTAGTTAATGTCTTCATCCGAGCTACCAACACTTTACATAAATTGTTTCTACTTACGTATCTTGTTCCTTGATGGTCGTGTGTATAACTATTACAGAGCTGAGTGCTAAAATACAGCTTAGTGGCCGTAAATCGCTCTCGTTTAGTCAAAATAACTTCGTGTGTAGCTCTGAGCGCTTACAGAGATTCCACAAAAGCTAAGCAGATAATTAAAATTAAAAATACACTGCAAAAGTAATATAAGGAGCTTAATTTTAAAACGAAAACGTACTTTGCTAACAAACACTTGAGCTGTGGAGTGACGTAGGTCGATATAAGGTAAAAGCTTCAGGCGCTTAGGAACGCGCCCTACGAAAGTTTTCGTATTTTCGCTCGACTTGCGCAGTTATGTACGTGTTGGTGTACCCAGCATATTATATTATATACACAGTGACTTTAACAACTGAGACGAATGACGTTATATTTACCAGTTACTTTTATAAACTTTTACTTAGTTTTTTTTCTTAAGCAGGGAGTGAAATTGCTACCCATACTTACTTGAACCGAGATTTCTTTTTTTCTCGAAGGTACAACGGGATTGACGCCACGAATACGAAGTGTTAATTCCCGTTTAAAAATTCAGGGTAGGTAACACTGTATGAAAAGGTTTAATTATTAAATATATTATGAACGCAGGGGCGGTTAATCAGTTTGTTAATGACACAGATTAATGTTTTAAAGCAGCGATATTTCAACCTAAAAGGTGAAGAGGAGTTGACGGTTGGTTTTATTAGAAAAGATTCCCTTAGCTACCTCTGTTTGTTTTTAAAAGATTTTTGTACACTTATTGACGATGCTAGTCCCATCGTACGGTTACAAACTCACAAACACTAAAAAAACTCAGTCTAATTTCTTCATCATCAGCCTTTTGATATCCCCACTGCTGGCGCACAAGCCTCCTCTCTGTGAGAGGGTGTGGGTCGTAATCCACCACGCGGGCCCAGTGCGGGTTGGTGGATGTCACATGTCTTCGAATTTTAGGTTCTAGGACATACCGGTTTCCTCACGATGTTTTCCTTCACCGTTTTGAGAGCAGTGGTGATGAAATAATTTACACAAAGTAAAGCGCGTGCCTGGGTTTAAACTCACTACCTACAGCTTGTAAGTCGCGGTCGTTACCACTGGGCCACCACTGTCTGATTTCTTACCTAGTTTAAATTAATTCAACACCTTTGCTGCCTCACAATTAGGCTTTGCAATAATGCCATAAAACATTCCCACATCCATTGTGAACAGTTTTAAATAGTTTTATCTTTAATATTTATGTTTGCTGTATCTCTCAAACTTGCTGGTATATTCTGTTTTCCGAGAGATTTTCCAGAAGCACATTTAGCTTTACTTGAGCGAAACCTACGTGGGTACTTCAGACTGATCATTTTAATCATCCGTTGTCCTAACTAATCTGAAACCTTCAATTTTGAAAGAAAACGAATAAATAAGGCAAAAGAAGATTTATTAGTAATTTTATGAGGTAAAACATTTGTCATCACCATTTCGTGATGAGTTCAGTTAATCTTTCTTTTATGAAGACATAAAACACTGTATTTTATGGTAGATTTAGAATTGTGACTGTCCACTTAACTAAACGTTTACGTCCACCGCAATGACGGTCGATTTGCAACGTACGACATCGCACAAACAGTTACGACTAATTGTTAGTGGCTAACAGGTACGCACATTCCAGCCCATTGTGGGCTCATTTGGCATGCTGGCTTAGGATACCAGTTACAACTTACAGCATTTAGGTTCCTATTCAGTTATCAGGGGCATATAAATTATTAGGTATAGACCTACCAATTCTCACGAAATAGACATAATTTATTAATTTATTTCAATTTTATTTTCGTTTTAGTTTATTTTCAATTTTATTTTATATTAATTTATTTTAAATTATTTACTTCAATTTTATTTTAAATGATAAGTAGAACTTAAATACCTACATTAATTGAGCTCCTCATTACTAACATAGTATTAAGATAATGTAATACTAACAAAATATGGACATTTCAATAGTCTAAAATAAATGAATTTAATTTTTACTTTATTTATTTAATTTAATTAATCGTAGGCTCTGTAAGATCTCATGTCTATGTCAAAGTAAAAGTGTTTCTGCCAGGATCCCGGGTGTGTTTGAAAGAGTCACCGCGGCCCCTGACACAGCCAACTGAAGGAAAACGGGTGGGTTTTAGTCAGTAAGAGTCTGACACGCCATCCCGCTCCACCCAGAGCGGGAGACGTTATTTGATGATTTCCCACCCAGAAAAAAAAGGTAAAAATAGTAGCAAGGCAGCTATAGTGGGCCTGAATGTCTAGGGTAGATTGGTATGCCAAAGATAAAAGTTAAATGCACCCCAAAACGCGTTATTAAAGGTACAGAAAAAAAAACTTAAAAGAAAATTGGTCTGCAATCAAATCCAGACTATATTTGTCTCTTGCGAAATGTTAAGTGCCATAACAAAATAAAAGGTTCTTAAATAAAATTATGCTTGAAGAGTGTCCGAAATAAGCCAACGAAATGTAACAACGAAGAGGATTTGGAAGAAACAAAAGGACTTTCAGAAAGGAATAAGACTCTCAGATTAATGATGGGAACTTGCTGCTTCGCGATTATCCAAAGTGATGTTTTGTTATTTATTATATATACAATTTTACAATTTGTTCTTAAAATGGCCGACAAACTCATGTTTGGTAAACACAAATATTCATTGCGTTCAAAATCAACACAAATACATTTTGCAGGTTTCATTATGAATTTCCAGTGAAATACTAAAATAGTGATTTAATATTATTGGTTTTTACTACATATAATTTGTTATTTGTAGGTACGAGTATGTTTGTAACTGAAACTTCATACTCCATTTATATTTAGATGTAAACACGGACTCAATAAAATCATTTAAATCACCAACAAGCTTTTATACAGTTATTTTATCAAAATTTTGGATAAGTTAATGCTCCATTTAACGTGGTTATTAATCAGATTTCAATGTAAAAATAGTTTAAATCAGGTGAAGTAATTGAATATTTAACAGTGACTGTTGACCGCAAATATATTGTGTGTGGGCGGTGGATATTCTGTTACACCCACTTGGGGTTTTAAATCTCGCCTAATATCTGTCGAAAATAAAACGCACGAAGAAAGAAAGAAGTATGTGCGGGAACCAAGACTAATAAATAGTGTCCAATTGTAATATGTGCTTTATTTGTAGTAGCTATAGACTTTGATCGTATACTCGAGCCATCAAGCCCTTCTAGAAATTGTTGCTTGACAGAAATTACTTTTCTGTTATCGTTCACGCTAACGCTTTATTAGTAAAAAATGTATGGCAATGACATTACCTGCGGAGAGAACTGTGTCACGTGACTCACGTCTAGTAATGTCATTGCCATACATTTTTCACTCATACTTTCTCTTCTTTTTTTCTTTTTTGGCTACATAAAATTTATTCAACCTATCACTGTCAGTGATAATACCGTCATTGTACCCATAGATTTAAGTTTCTGTATAAAGTTGTGTTACTTTTTGGTGAACAATAAAGTTTATTATATTATTCCATTCTACCACAGCAGCTGACGCTTAATTGACAAATTTTCACTTTAATTTTGCGATAATTTTCGTTCGAAAAACTGGACATACGATTCTCATTTTAACCATCTCTACGCTATTTTAGGAACCAATATTGTTATCTTGAAAGTTTCATATTTATGTGCGAGAAAGTTTGAAAGTAGCAACAGCAGTCGAGAAGTTGTGTGGAAATCGGTTGTCATGGTATGGGCATGCGATGCGGAAGAGTGAGGGCTGTCGTGAAGAAAGTTTTGAGTATGAATGAGGGTGGCTGTAAGAGGAGGGGAAGAGCAAAGATACGTTGAGTGGATTGTGTGATAGATGATGGGGTTACAAAGAGGTGATTTTTGGAATGACTGCTGATTGATCTTTATAAATCAGCAGTCATTTCAGAAATCACTGAACTCTGCTGCCCTGTCTTCTTCCATTAAACGTCTCTAAGATTGAAGGAAGAAAACAGGGCAGTATCCCTGACATTAATTAAATAGGGATCAGGGACTCGCCAATTAGCCAAGCCAAGTGCGTGTTGGACTTCGCACATTTAGGGTTCCGTACCAAACGAGGGAATTAAAAAAAACATCTGATTTATCAATATATTGGTATTTGTTAGTAAAATATAAGTAATGATAAACATTATCACCAAATTTCAAGATCATAGGTCAATGGAAATGCCTATGGGTAAAAAAAAAAACAAAAAAAAATAGGTCAATGGAAAGTTAAAAAATTATTTGGACAAAATTTTGTGGACAGACAGACAGACGGACACGTGTGTGACAGCAAGAGGGCTCCATTTGGACCCTTCGGGTTCAGAACCCTAAAAATGGTCGGAAATGTCAAAATCTATGAGATACACTACTGAAATTTCACGGGATTAATCCTTTACATTTCGACCAACACGCTCTACTATTGAGCATAATATAGTACAGGTAGATAGCCCGCTGATAGAATATCGCTTTCTTATGAACTCAAGGGCCGGAGGATCTGCCAGGGTCGCGGGTAAATTTGAAAAAGTCACCGAGGCCCTGGCACAGACAACTGAAGAGACAAGAGTGGGTTTTAGTCAGGAAGTCTGAGAGCGAGCGGGAGAAGTTATTTGATGATTACCAACCAAAAAAAAAGGCCGGAGGATGATGATCTGCCAACGGTCGAACGAATAAACGAAATAGTTTTAGGAGATTGTTATTACTATCATAATATAATGTTGGTTCTCCCACTAATCCATAAATTCAACACAGACATCACAATCCCAAAAGGAGGTCTTCTGACTAAGGCTTATCGCTTATTAAGTTATATTGCAATAACATCAGAATCCTAATTATTCTCCTTTAGCAAACATTGCTGTATAAACAGATCCCTAACGGTCGGTTCTTATGAATTAATTTTGATCCATGTTGGGATTATTATGTAGAAAAACAATACACAAAGAAGTAGGTTTAGTATTTAACATAAATATATGTACAACTGAAGAAAAATTCTCATATTATTTGAGATACATATTTTTACACTTTAAACTCACTCACAATCTGTCAAAACCACTTTTGCATTCTCACAAAAAATACTTCTTATGCGTGCTTATTAAACCACATTTTGAAATAGTTTGACTTTGTTTGTCGCCTAAACGAGATCAAAACTAGAATTTGAATGTTTTTAAGTACCTTTTAATAAAATAACAATGCTGAAGATAAAAACTCAAAAAAAAAATATCGATCCTATTTTTGGACTAGAGTATAAAAATCATACTTAATTTTCATTATGTAGGTACATACTACCTTATTTTAGTTTCACGTAACTAACTCCAAAGTTCCCGAAACGTTTGTTATAATATATTCATGAGGATGTTTTAAAATTCGACAAGCTGTAAGTTCCGCGGATACAGAGTTCTTATCTAACGGGAAATTTTGCTTGAGTCAACTTTCCAGTGTTGATTTGAAAGATTAATGTGCCTTGTCTTTATAAGTCATGGATCTCTGGCAAACTTACATAATTTCCTTAGTCAGTTGTAAAAATTTATGACTGGGAAAATAGGTGCTTCGAGTTTGATCAAATATTTGGTAGAGTAGGTCGTTATGGCAGCCTTTTGCCCAGGACTACGCCCCTGTGACGTATTCCACAAGAATCGTAAATTTTTATGGGAATAAAATCCATCATCTATGATACCCAGTAATAATGTAACTTTCTGTCAGTGAAAGGATTTTCATATTCGGTTCACCCATTCCAGAGAAAACCGTATACAAAAGTTTAAACAAATAATTTTATCTGTTTTATTTATAATATTGGTTAAGATAGCTGTGCTTGAATTTATGCTGCCTAAATAAAAACCAAGAAGTCTGTGATGAAAAATAATTTCTACCTATAAAAATGCATCCAAAATATGAAAATGCTAGTATGCAGGAAGGTATTGTTTTATTACCTTACTTTAAAATTACAACAGCCACATTTTATCCAGTACCAATTAAAAAGTAATAAATTCGAATGTCGGTGCTGGAGGAGTAAATTGCAGGAGGTTTTTATAATTAATCCAGTTTCAGATAACTGTTATTATCGATACGGTATTTTCAGTTCAAAGTCCTAGTTGTGCGGACAGTGAAGATCTTTGTTTTAAAGAAGAAGAAAAACCTGTTTGTATAGATCTGAAAAAAATATTTAGAATGTAATAAATAATTAGAGTATTTATTATTGGCAAAGTGTTATTGGGTTTTCCATTCGGAAATTCTTAGTAGCATCCCAGAGTCTCGATTTGTGCCCCGTTGATGGCAATAAAAAATAGGGTAACTGACTCAATTGTTTTATATTATTTGTTTGATACAAAAGTTACTTTTAATCGAAAATCAAAGGGATTTTTCAAATCCGTTCAAAATTAAGTAAGTTAGAAACCTTTCAAATCATGTAAAAGGGGAAACTGTCAAGTAACAGAAAAAAGATACACACACTAATGTAGACGTCACCACCAATAGGTTACGCGCGTAAAAAAGAGATAGCGAGATCCCCACCACGCTCCCACTCTTCCTTAGACCACAGATAATATAATACTAACGTCCTTATACCAATATTTGGAATGCTAATTAGTGATTCATTTAATAACCAATTTTGATGCTGTTTTTAGAAAAAGATTTATTTTAGCGTTATTCGCTCGCACAGGAGAATACCCTATTAAGTCAATACTTAAATATAAAACTCGCTAACTATATGAAACAGATTTTAAATCCAAGATAGCATATATCTCATCCGTCAAATTCAGCTGTCTATATGACAAAACCTTCTTCAAATGATTCATTTCTTCTTCATCACATGTTGAATTAAGAATCTGCTAATCAGTGTTTAAACTAATCACATCAATCCAATAAACTATCAAATATATCAGATAACAGAGCCACTTTCATAAACAACAACTATTTTCATTTTACATCGCTAATTAAACAAAATTAAATTATCAAGTTAATATCGGTATTCAGGTAGTGTGCAATACAGAAGGCTTTCATAAATTCAATTTCAGATAGCCGCCATTAACACGGACCGCGAGAATTTACATCGTTTGGTGTTGTTAATTACTGATTATACTTTTATTTATATCTAGCTTTTGGTGTGGCTTTAATTCCCCTGATTAGAGGTTATTTATTGGCTGGAGCTTTTTGTGGTCCGATTTGGACATTTCCTTTCTAATTCATTTGTTTAGATTTTAAGAGTAAATATTCCTTGACTTAAAAACCTGAAAATCAAGTGTTTTTTTTCAACCGATTTAAAAAAAGAGGACGTTCTCAATTCGACTGTTTGTTTTTTTCTTTTGCATATTTGTTACGCGATTATTCCACCAATGAATTGATATTAATGATTATTTTTTGTTTTGTAGGTCAAACTTCAGAGGTGGTCCCATATAAATTTTATAGAAAATGATTCAAAGCTTTTTAAAAAAATCACCAAAAACAAGAAATAACACAGATTACTTTTGGTTTTCTCCAATTACTCGTATGTTCAAATTCCATGCTAGTGAGGTTGTCAATTCGGGTATAACCTTACTACAACTAAAAAGTGAAAATTTTTATAGTAAATAACGAAGAAACAGAACTAGAAACACTGACTGCCGAAATTAAAGTTATTTTGCAATTTTTAGTGTATTTTCTTTTTTGAAGGTCGGTTCGATTTTTTGTAAAAAACATTTATTTTATGTTGTGTATTAATTTAGTAATAGAAGCAGGTCCGTATGGTATGAAATTGAAGTATTTTTACTAAGTACTAACGGTTTACTTTCAAACATAGAATCAATATAACAAATTGAGGTGAACAAGGTACCTAGGAACGAGGCGAAAATCTAGAATTTCCAATATTTTGTAATCCACATCCGTACGTTCATTTTCTAACGAGTCGAAGGCTATAAATCAAAGAAACTTTGAACAAAAGGAGCTTTTAAGTAAAGAAATCGCTGTGACGGCGCTTGTCACTTGTTTTACTTATTTTTTAACTAGCTTTGGCCAGTGACTTTACTCGCATGAAGCACGAAAATTATTATTAACGGAAACGTACTACTGGAATACAGCAAGTATGTTTCCCGTATATCCTAAAAAAAAAGGCCACGATAGTCTAAATACACAGACTTTCACATTTATGATATGAGTAGGAGAAACGTAGAAATAGAATAGCAAAGCCTGGAAATGAGAATCCATGATACGTGCCATGGAATTAAATAACTATGCTCTAACCAGTGTTCAGCAGACCCAAATTGAGGGCCCTCAAAACTTGTCTGATTGGATGTGAATGGAAGGGCCGCTCTGTAAAATAAACATAACATCTATATGAAAACAAACCATTAAATATATCACGCAATGTGGCTTTATTTAATTTTGGGATAAATCAACAATACTTACAGAACCTAACTGACTTTTGCGTTTGGCAGGTACTTTTGTATTAGAATTTTCGAGTTGGTACCTTCTCGTGCCAATGTTTCCACAAGCTTATTTTAGCCAATTATTATTATTTGTTGTTATTCTGAAAATAAACATCAATAAATATGGTTTTTAACCGACTTCGAAAAAGGAGGAGGTTATCAATTCGAATGTTTGTATTTTTTTTATTTTTTTTTATGTATGTTCGGGCATAACTCCGTCATATATTGACGGATTTGCAAAATTCTTTTTTTGTTCGAAAGGGGTTTATTTCGAAATGGTCCCATTTAAATTTCAAAAAGATCTGATGATGGGTTTCGGAGACAGACAACGGAACTCTTCAAAAATTGACAGCAAATCAACCGCGATTGCTGCTATTGTATGTCTATGAATTGTTAACACAGTTTAATGGAGAACCACAACTAAAAAGTGAAAAATAAAAAACTTTTTTACAAAAAAATAGAACCGACTTCCAAAAAAAGTGCAAAATAACTTTAATTTCGGAAGTCGGTGTCAAAAAACGAAGACACTAAACAGGAACACCGACTTCCGAAATTAAAGTTATTTTGCACTTTTTTTGGAAGTCGGTTCTATTTTTTTTTGATACTACAGTGCAGAATAAGCCTTCAAAAATTATCATAACGTAAAAAATATTGTGGGTCAACATTTCTGACTGGTGCTGGTGCTTCATCCTCTGACCTAAGATGGACAAAGACTTCTCATACTGTCCTACCGGCCTACTGGCTTAATATAATGTTAATGTATGATACGAAGAACGGACGTAGGTATAAAGCTATAAAACAAATGGGTCAGACTGACTCTTGGAGGGGACGGACGAAAACAGTTCCGTAACAAAAAGCAAAATGTAATTCTCCGCTTCGATTCTTATCTGGCGCTGCTACATCTTTTTCTCCTTTATAAATGAGCTTTTTTTACGTGTATTTTTTGAAAACGTGTCGACGGCGATAAACCTTTGGACATTCAATTACATTTGTAAATTATACGACTGTTAGCTTTTTACATTTTTTCTAACGGCATCCTACTTCTAGTATTATAACTTGAAAGTGTGGGTGAATGTTGTTTTTAACCGACTTCGGAAAAGGAGGAGGTTATCAATTCGGATGTTTGTATTTTTTTTTTATTTTATTTTTTTTATTTTATTTTTTTATGTATGTTCGGGCATAACTCCGTCATATATTGACGGATTTGCAAAATTCTTTTTTTGTTGGAAAGGGGTTTATTCCGAAATGGTCCCATTTAAATTTCAAAAAGATCTGATGATGGGTTTCGGAGACAGACAACGGAACTCTTCAAAAATTGACAGCAAATCAACCGCGATTGCTGCTATCTTATGGCTATGAATTGTTAACACAGTTTAACGGGGAACCACAACTAAAAAGTAAAAAATAAAAAACTTTTTTACAAAAAAATAGAACCGACTTCCAAAAAAAGTGCAAAATAACTTTAATTTCGGAAGTCGGTGTCAAAAAACGAAGACACAAAACAGGAACACCGACTTCCGAAATTAAAGTTATTTTGCACTTTTTTTCACTAAAACTTTTCCCTTTATAGTATCTCCCTGTATCTGTGGGTGTGCTTGTAAAAAAACAATTCCCACATAGGCATCCATTTAATTATAAATTATCTGTGAGATATCCCGATATTTTTGCGATCGCCGGAAGCAATCCGCGGCCCACGGCAAAACGCCAAGCTGACCCCTTACGACTGTCGGATTAACAATTTAGATATCAGACCAATTTTAAAGTATACGCTATTCGATGTGGAACCATTAGACTCTCTATAATAATGCAATGTTACATGAGGCTTGAACTAAACCCCGGCGCAGCCATAATTAATTGAGTTGAATCAGTGCAACAATGCCAAACTTGGTAGTTGATTGCTCACAAGTTCCAGTAACAAACAAGTACTAGTGGACTAAAATTTACTTGAAACAAGTTTCTGGTGTAAATCTTCCAATATAATAGAGATTAATCTATAATAGGTATTCCCTAACAAAACTTATTTCCCATGACAATTCAGGAGGTATTCATGAGGTCGAAAGTACCTATTTAGATTAATAAGATTAACTTTCCTGTAACAAAAAACTGGACAAAGAGAAATGGAAATAAGCGAAATACTTAAATATTTCGACTCATCTTTTCCTTGAAGGGCAAATTTTGCCATTGAACCAAAAATGTTTTCGTCCTTTGATCTTAAATCGGGAAGGATTTTGAGTTATTGTACTTGCAAAAAAAAAGAGTAACAAGAATGATTGTTGTTACTCTTTTTTTGTAAGTAAGTATTAAGTAAGGCTAGTATTTAACTGAAAATCAAAACATCTTCCTTTTTTATAAAAAAAAGATCCCAATCCTAATCAAAAATACTGATCACAGCAAAAGAGTTACGTCAAATTATTATTATTTTAGCAACATATTGATTTCGTGTCGTATCGCTAGTAATTGAAAAGCGGAGCTTTTGTTTCAGCCGAAATGTGCTAACGACAGTCGTAAGTAAGGTAGGATGACGGAGTCCCGTTACACGGGGCTCCTATTTCTGTATGCAGGGTTTAACAGAAGTTACAGTGGTTTGGAAATAGTGTGGCGGGCTTGTCTGCAGGGTTTAAAGGAACCTAACACGAAGGCCACACACATACGCTGTGGCAAGTTATACAGAAGACCGAAGAATATAACCTGCTTCTTTGCTTAGCGTTTGAGGACTGCGAGAAATTCTTCGATTCGATCGAGACTTGGCCTGTACTGCAGTCTCTCCAACGGTGCCAGATCGACTATCGGTACATCGAGGTGCTGAAGTGTTTGTACGAGAACGTCACCATGTCAGTACGACTTCAGAACCAGACCTCGAAACCTATCCTCCTACAGTGGGGTGTGAGGCAGGGCGACGTTATTTCTGCGATACTGTTCGTGTCCGCAATGGAGGATGTTTTCAAGGTTCTGGCCTGGAGAGGGCTAGGCATTAACATCAATGGCGAGTACATCACCCACCTTCGATTTGCCGACGATATAGTGGTCATGGCTGAGATTATGGAGGACCTCAGTACAATGCTCGATGACCTCAGTAGAGCTTCCCAAAGAGTGGGTCTTAAAATAGACATGGATAAAACCAAGATCATGGTAAATATCCATGTAGCATCCAGTCCTATCAAGATCGGAGACTCTCACTTGAAGTTGTAGACTAGTACGTTTACCTAGGACAAACGGTCCAGTTAGGTAAGGTTAACTTCGAGAAAGTGGTCAATCGTCGAATCCGACC
The DNA here is from genome assembly GCA_951329385.1 of Polia nebulosa. Lineage (NCBI taxonomy): Eukaryota > Metazoa > Arthropoda > Insecta > Lepidoptera > Noctuidae > Polia > Polia nebulosa. The sequence goes on along the minus strand of OX589595.1, from coordinate 15,242,213 downwards.
CCGCTGGGCGGCGTTCGGGAGGCTGCGCGATATCTTCTTGTCCCACATACTACAGTCTTGAGACAAAGACGAAAGTCTATGATCAGTGCGTGTTGCCAGTGATGCCTTATGGAGCCGAAACGTGTCGCTCACAATGGGCCTCATTAGAAGGCTTAAAGTCACCCAAAGGGCAATAGAGCGGGATATGCTCGGAGTTTCCTTGTGTGATGGAATCAGGAATGATGAAATCCGCAAGAGAACCAAGAGAGGAGGCCTATGGCCAGAAGTGGACGTCTTTCGGCTGAAATGATGATAATGATGATGACCACAAATGGGAAGACGGGGCTGCGTTCGCTCGCATTGCTCGCTCAATGTAGCCCCCGTCATCCCCTTCAAACTTAACCTGTGCGTGTCGGGGTGTTCTAAGTTAGACCAACGTACGTCGTTAATTTGATGTGCAATCAGTATTTAATTGATGTACATAAATTGACGAGTGATAAGTTTTTTGATGTGCATTTAAAAATAACACTTTTGCTAACTATTTAAAAAAAATAAGTCATAAGTAAGCCTAATTGGATGTGTTCGAAATTAATATTACTTGTATCAATTTATCACTTATAAAGTACTTGCAAATCTGAACTAAACGTGGCAAAAAGTCGCCCGTCACATAGGAAAGTTTTTCGCCAGAAATATGTAATTATAATCATTCATTATACTTTGTCAGTTTCCGTTGACTCTGATCCTTTATTATAATAAAAGCCATCCATCGTAGACTTTTCCCGCAAGACAAATATTATTATGTGTCCCTTTTTCTTTGGGCGGAAAAACACAGTATCTATTGATTGGCGGCGAAGGATTAGGGCACTTCAATGGTTTAACTCTTATTAAAAATGGTCCTGAAAAAGCTAATTCATGAAAAGTTAACTTAACCTTATAAGCCAGAGCACGTGTAGTAAAAAACTGGTCAAGTGCGTGTCGGACTTCACACATTTAGGGTTCCGTACCAAATATTGGTATTTTTTAATAAAGTATACGTAATAATAAACATTATCACCAAATTCCAAGTTCATAGGTCAATGGAAAGTTAAAAAATTCTTCGGAACAAAATTTTTTGACAGAAAACGGACAGACAGACAGACGGAAAGACGGACACGTGAGTGACAGCAATAGGGCACGGCCCTTGGGGTAAGGAACCCTAAAAATCAATTTGTAAAATTCTCAGGTACATAACATCCTTGTTTGCTTGTACTAGATTCGCGGTAATATTCTCTTCATATTACACTCAAACGATATGACATAGGTAAAGTGGAAAAAGTTGTCAGGTGTAATAAAAGGCTGAAAGATCCCTGTGCCCCTTTTCAAATCCCTAATCACACGTAATGTGGCATCAATCTATTCAGATGTAGTATAATAAAATCTGTGTGTAATAAAAGTTTTTCTAGAGCCTGCATAAGTCTACGTTCAGGGTTGGCCGCCGTATTCAACTCGCACCATAAGCCGAACTTGATTGGACGATTTCAAATGCATCGAACTGAGTTTTCACTTCGTCTCATACTACTTGGAGCCTAGAAATTTCCAGAATTCTATTTCCAATCCGTTCAGCAGTGCATTTGGGAACTTACCGGGATTTTACTACATAATATTTGGTATTGTGAGTTTGGGGTAAAAACGCTTTTCGTGTTTTTGTGGCGGATAATAGTTTGCAGCCCGTTAGCTTCGCGTATACAAATAGCAGTCGTGGACATGATTCAATGCTGGAAAGTTACCTACCTAAATTATGAGTTATGTTTAGATTCGTTTGCCAATGAATAAGCTGCTATGCGATTTAAAGGTACTCCATTATTTTTAAAAAAGAACCTACAACAACAAAAACTAAAAAAACTGTTTTTCTTATGTATTCAAAGTAAAAAGTCATTCTCAGTAAATCTTTGACAAAGTATAAAACATCTCAGTTTGTTTTAATTACGCTGCCAGCAAAA